>CM029012.1:249092903-250292903 GCA_016801055.1 Panax notoginseng
TATATATATATATATATATATATATATATAACGTGTTTGTCAAGTGGGGGGGGGAATTTGTCTAGATCACATAAAGGTGTAGTATTGCATTATTTAAAATATGTAAGTTTTAAAAGGTGTAGTATTACATTATTAAATATATGTATGTTTGAAAAACTTGGCAGAAGGTATCAATTGAATTCACGTAATTTTCACCCGTGATATTTGTCTGCACAGATTATATATATAATATATATAATATTATATTTTATTTAAAAGATTTTAATTTAATTATGGACCGTCCGATTAAAAGTAAATCAATTTGGATCGTTCATGAATTAGTTACTATGCAGTCTATTCTTCTATAAATAAAAGCTCATTCCTTCATTATTTCTTACGAATTCATTGAAACTCTAGAGAGAGAAAATTGTAGAGAGAAAGAAGAAAAGTATTCTGCTACTTTCCTACTCTTATATCCAGTTTCTTTTACGATAAGGGATATTATTTGTTGTACCTGTAAGGGATATTATTTGTTGTACCCGTAAGGGATATTATTTGTTGTACTTGTAAGGGGTATTATTTCTTTTGTATTCATGAAGAGAACTTCTGTTATTCAATTAATTATTATTCTGTTGGAATATCCTGTCTGTGCGTTTTACGCCGAACCTGATTCTGTCTTTATTATTCTGTTGGAATATCCTGTCTGTGCGTTTTACGCAGGACCTGATTCAGTCTTTATTATTCTGTTGGAATATCTTGTCTGTGCGTTTTACGTCGGACCTAGTTCCATTAATTATTATTCTGTTGGAATAACCTGCTTATGCGGTTTATCGCATGCCTGGTGATTTCTTTTGTTATTCCATTCCTTATTAAATTCAGTTGGTTAAAGTTTTGACTTCTATACTCCATGAAATTAGTAGAATATCCTTGATATTTGCGCTTCACTATTTTGTTAAATAGTGTGACAACAAATGTAATAAGGACTTATTCTGAGAGTGGATATTGTCTAGAAGACGGTATTTGTATTTAAATTCACAACTCTCTTGTTGTATAATTAAGATTGTATTTATATTCTGTACCATGCTTTCGGCGACTCAGAATAGGTGATGTATACCTATTTTGGGGGCGTCACAGTAAGAATATTCCACGATTAAACGAATATTCCCCGACAACAATGAATATTTTATAATCACTTGCTTATTTAAAATATTTGCGCATTTTACCCATAATTAACCACATTAATCAAATCAATCCCTACTATTATAAAATAATAAATAGAGAAATTTAATTTCATTTATAATATGTTAGGGTTTTACATCACCCATAACCAAGGCATTATGTCAAATTAACACCTTATTATTCAAAATAATAATTAGAGAAAATTTGATTTTATTTGTGAATAAGTTGGGGTCTTATAACCTCCCCTCCTTATGAAATTTTGTCCTCAAAATTGATGTACGTACCTGGTGTTTCGAAAAAGTGAGGATACCTCGCTTTCATTTCTGATTCCAACTCCCAAGTCATTTCCTCAATTGCATGGTTCCTCCACAAAACTTTAACTTGTGGTATAATCTTGGTGCGTAGGACATGCTCTTTCCTATCTAAGATCTTAACAGGTACCTCCTCGTACGTTAAATCTTCGGCTATCTCGTTTGGTTCTAACTCAATAATGTGGTTTGGGTCTTTCACATATTTACGAAGCATAGATATGTGAAAAATATTATGAACACGAGACATGCTTGTAGGTAATACGAGTCTATAGGCCACGTTTTCCTATTCAGTAAAGAATCTCAAATGGACCGACAAATCATGGATTGAGCTTTCCTCTCTTCTCAAATCTTGTAACTCCCTTCCATGGAGCAATACGTAACCATACATGATCCCCAATGTTAAATTCCACGTCCTTTCGATGAAGATCCTCATAACTTTTTTGTCGATCCTGTGCCGTTTGTATACGTTGTAGAATCGTTTGGATCTTTCTCGTATTCATGCGTACCAATTCTGGTCCCAACAATGTTGCTTCACCTACCTCATCCCAGCATATTGGAGAACATGCCTATACTTGCTTGATAATTGTTGTTGCAGGAGAATTTCACCAATGGTAAATACTTATCCCAACTCCCATTGAAGTCTAGGACACAGAGTCTTAATAGATCTTCAAGAGTTTGAATAATCCTCTCTGATTGTCCGTCCATTTGAGGATGGTATGCCGAACTTGTGACACCCCCAAAATAGGTATACATCACCCATTCTGAGTTGTCAAATACATGGTACAGAAACAATTACAACTTTATTAATACAATTGTCGTACAAAATACGACAACATTTAAACTGTGAGTTTAAATATAAATATTGTCTTCTAGACAATATCCACACCCAAATAAGTCCTCATTATAATTATTGATACATTATTTTATAAAATGGTGAGGACTACTAAAACAACTTCTAGAACCATCATTCCATACCCCGACTAGTACTCGCTACATTCTCGCCTCCTGAGAAGAAAAATAGAACAAAAAGGAAAAGGGTGAGCTCAACTAGCCCAGTAAAGAACATTATGACCAAGATAATATAGAACAAATTATCGTTAGTCTTCAACAGGAAAAAAATTTAATAGAATACAATAGACAACAAGTTTTAAATCAATATTCGCAGCGGAAATAATAATTCATTAGAAGAGTTAAGTAGAGAATAAAATCTACTATCATCTATGAATTTAAAAGTCCATCATCGATATTTTATCCCTGTAACATCAATCAATATATATATATATATATATATATATATATATATCTGGAATCAAATGTTCATCTTTGCACTACAGGCCAAAGATATTCATTAGTTGGTCATGTTCATCTAAACACCTGTTCATCTTTGCACTACGAGCCAAAGATATTCATCAGAAAATCATTCATCTTTGCACTACATGCCAAAGATATTCAGTTATATCATCATTTAGGACTGAGGATGATGAAAAATCTTTTAAACAAAATGAATCTAGTAAAACAAAAGAACAAATATTAAGGATTCGTACTTTAAACAATCGAGTTTAAAAATACTTCATGAATAATCATAGCAAAGAAAAATTTAAGAATGATCAAAACATGGATACAATCAAAGCTAGTATCCATAATAGATATCTTAGACAAAAAACGAAAATTTAATTTTTCGGTGAATATTGCCGTATTCGTGAATACACTAAAAAAAATGGGGCTTCAGCAACAACCGATTTTCGTTGCTAAAGGTGTCAAATTTCGTTGCTAAAGGGTTTTGGCAACGACTTTATTGTCGTTGCGTCTTTCGTTGTGCAATGAGCGTTGCTAATTGTTCCGCAACGAATGTATTTTTTTCGTTGCCAAAACTAATACATTTTGCAACGAAATTTGGCTTTCGTACAAAGACATCGATCCTTTAGCAACAAAATGTATTGTTGCAGAATAATTAAAATTTTGTTACTAAAAACCACTTTTCGTTGCAAAAGCCTGCTAATTGGCAACGAAATGAACTTTTTTTTTGCAACGATCATGCATTTTCGTTACAATTGACACCATTTTGCAACGACATTTTTCGTTGCAGTAAATTATGAAAATTGTTGCCTAAGCTTGCTTTCGTTGCGAAATCTAAACTTTTTAGTAACGATTTTCATTGCTGATTATATTATTTGGCAACGACATTATGCTGAATCAGCAACGAAAATGTTTGTTGCTGGTTATTTTTCAATAGCAACGAAAGTCGTCGATTAACAACGACATTATATGTTGCCGTTTCTTTATATGTGCAACGAAAGTTGATATTATTTACAACGATAAAAAATGTTACCTTTTATTTTAGTATTAGCAATAATATTCTCTCAGTTGTTATTAGGTTTATTTTTCGTTGCCAAATATTATATTTTTAATGCCATTAGCAACGAAAATTTATTGCTAAATGTATAAAAAAATTGTTGCTATATTAAAACTTGTTCAATGCTTTGGTAACAAATTATATTGTTGCCAAATCAAAATTTGACATTTTTGTGTACCTGATTGGCTCAATGTCCCCATAGCAAATAATGGCAAAAATACAAAGAATTAAAATATTATTAACTTAATAAAATCATCCACTACATAATCATTCATTATCTTTACAATAAATCATCTAAAGATACCACATTTCTTCAATCAAAGTATATATCTACATATATAGAGAGTAAACTTCATAATTTCGTCCCTTGTCTTCCGTAAACGTAACACGAAAATTTGATACCCAGTATTGTAAGGCAGGTCGTAGAAGTAGTCTTCCTGCACATATTTAAAAATAATAGCAAGTCAGGAAAATGAAGCAAATAGGTCACCAAAGGCACTTAGTGCCAAAATCAATACACAAAGACAACAATGTTGTGTTATTGCATTATATGTTAGCATGCAGCCCATAAAAAGTAAGCATGAACCATTGACCTCACTAGCTTCACCAGCTATTGTTATAAATGGGTACTAGAATACTTTTTGCCACTCATCAGGTATTTTTAGAGTTATTAAAACCTATCTTCGCAAGGAACAGTTACAAGCAGAAAAAAGCACAAAACCTTCTCTAAATTCGTCTCCCCAAAAACAACCTTCTCAGGTCTCAAAAAGTAGTCAAATTGTTCCCAAACCTGAAGTCCACTAGCTACAAGCTGCAAAAAATTGCATGATGAAAGTAGAAAGATTAGATAGATGTCAGTTTTAAATATAAAATTCAAATTACATGAAAGCTCAGGTTTTAATTCTATCACCAACCATGATTTAACAACCATAAAACTAAATAGTACATCAAAAGGCTAGTGCAGACATGTGTTTCAGGGTGACATGCACAATGTTGTAAATGAGGTTAAAGTGTTAAACAGTGAAACAAGAAGACAACCGAGTAAATTTAATAGATAGAAAACGAAAAGTTTGAGACATCAAAAGTTCCAGCATTACATTATTCAATCAACAAATGTGCAGGAACTGACATGAATCGATGCAACAGACATTGGGACAACTCCTCTTTAAAATTCTTGAACATCGCCATTTAATAGTTCCTATATTCTGCCATATGTTTAAGAAAAAGGGATACAAAGACGATTTTTGTTATACAATATAATAATTATGCCATCACATTTGACTATAGAATGGGAAACCAACAGATCTTATAAGTTGTAACGCTTTGAATAGCCAGATTACTCTAGAAGCTTATAGTCTGTGAAGCAATGTTACTTATTAACTTATCTTATGAGTTGTTACTCTAGTTGGTTTATAATGCGATACAGTGGGGTAGGCTTCTATGAATTGCTTGGACAAAACACAAAACAATTATTGGACAGTAGAAAACTATCTAAATAGGTACGCATATAATATGTAATATTCAGATATGTGTGTGTGTGTGTAAGTTCAGAACATATGAAGCATACTATTAGTCATAAAAATATTATAAGCTGCTTATCACAATAAATGCCTTAGGTAGTAGTAGTTCACACCCCTAAGCAACCAAGTGTTTTCACCCTACCTGGTACAAAGAAATTGCTATACAGCCATGTTTAAACAAAGCACCAGGGTATAAAGTTGTAGAAGTCACTACTCGTAAGAAAAAGTTTATTGCGCCAACTAACCAACATTACGAATCATATACCCCTCCGTTCCACTGTTCCAAAATTACATATACATTTTTGACTTTTTGAAGCTAAGTTCTCAAATCTTATAAATTGATATGAATTCATTAATGTTTTAAAAGCAACAAATATGGTAATTAGTAATAGTATTTTCTAGTTAATTTACAACAGCTATATTTGTTTGTAGTTTGCACTAAAATCAAATAAACTTGTATCCGTTTTAAATTATAGGATTTTGCAAACAGACATCAAAAAGTCAAAAATTTGAAATTGGAACAGGAGTAATACCAACAATAAAAAATCATTTTATGTTTGCCTTAATCAACTAATAATTTTCTTAAAAACAAATTTAGACTATTATACCAAGTTATAAAAGTTATTCTTGGCAAATCAAAAGATGGAAGTCTTAACATAGTTGCAAGGAGAAAAGTATTTTACTAGAACTAAAGATATCAGGCTGCAATGGGCAATGGCTGGAATATGAAACACATGTAATACTAGAACTAACCACATGTAATACTAAATAACAACTCATGAAACACAAGCCAAGTATGATTGCTAAAAGGGGGAAAAAGGAAACTTTCCACGCAACTCAAAAATTAAAGTGGTCCATGTCAGAAACCCATCATTGATAGAAATAATGGTGGTGTATTGGGGATATTCAGTTGGAAAATAAAGATGCTAGAACAACAAATAATTCATTTCTAATAAAAGTAATAGAAACAAAATCATATATATCCTTTACATTATAACAATGTACATTCGTTATTATATTTAATAAACTTGAAAATATACCATGTATACAGAAAATATTAATGGTGTTTCAAGATTCATAAACATTGAAAGGGGGTACAACTAAATGGGACTGAAGGAGTAGTATCTTGCATTTATTCTGAAGATGCAACTCAATATAGTGTACAATGGTTTTACTAGTTCAGGTCTGATGTTATATAACAGAAGTACAAAACTTCTATATTCCGCCTCTGCTTACTTTTGCTCTTGGACGGCTACGCATAACCACCAAGCACGATTAAATTTAAAATGTCACATCACCACCTTTAATCTGAAACACCATGTGATCCAACTATTATACTACAAAAAGACAACCCATAAAGTAGCATCAGACCTTGTTACAGAACTTGGACACGACTCACAAGTAATCCACTAATAACGGATAAAGATAAATGCTAAGAATTTCAAATAGAGTACTAATTCAAACAGGTTAGCACTTAATACCAAAATATTTCAAATCTAATTATGTCATTAACCATGTTTTCCTATATTTTCCTAACAAGTACTCACATGTTCTGCAGATATATAGTCACTCAGATCAGCAAATGAATTTCTCTCACCAAAAAAATAAATGAATTAACTTACCTTGCGTGAGATGACAGTTCGGAAAAACCAAACAGCGGCTACTACAAGGTACTTTTCCGTTCTTCGAGTCATAAATAAAATTTTATCTATTACATTATTAAGAAGAAAGTTGCACCTGCAAACAAAAATTGAAATGCACATTTAATCAATTATAATTTTAATGCAGCTGATCAAAAATAGATGAACGTGCAAGCAACAAGATGATTACTTTATTCTATATGGATGGTGCAAAACGCAAAAGCATAGGAGATCACATATGTTTAGAAGTATTTCAGGTTTCACTCTAGTTTGATTCTCCAGACTTCTAGAGCCAACAGATTTATGAGCTGGACCACTCTGAGAGCATGATGATGTTATCACATCAATTAGTTGACACAAGTGCTTCTCATAGAAAATCTCAATGATTGTATCTCTCTACAAAAGAATGAAATAACATCAAACAATCAACATGTATAAATGATTAAATGGGAACTACCAACTAAGCACCACGTGAAAGGAGCACAAGGATGAAAAGAGATTCACTCTTGCATACTAATGTAATTGGGACAAGTATTCACATACCCAAGTGAAGTTCAAGAAAAGATGGATAATATCAAAAGCATATAAAAACACAATGCAAACAGCCCAGCTGGTTGAAAAACTACATTAACAGTCACCCAACACTCATATTTTATTACTATGTCATAAAACTCGACCAAAATCCACATGGTAATAGAAAAAATGGTCCGTAATCCTTATATACTAGCTTGGGAGACTTATTGTGGAACAAAACCTCCAGCAGTATTGACCATCGTTCGTGGTAGCGGCTTAGGTTTCAGAAGTTTTTTCTTTTTACTAGGTATCAGTTTTGGTATATTGCGATACGCACTGTTACTAGTTAGGAACTTCAAAAAGTTCTAAAAAAATTATGAAAAAAATCTAAATAATTTCAGCAACAACATGGATCAAATATATAAAAACATAAAACACTATCTAGTATATATAGTATAGTCCAAATGATAATAACATGTTCAGTTGAGCTTCGCTAGTGCCTCATTTATTTGTTAATGAGTCATGCCTAAACAGGTATCAAATGGGCTCGAGAGTTTACAAACCTTAAATCAAAACATGTTGCTGCCTCTATAAAAACTTTAATGTGATAGTAAGAAAATCTTTGCTCACTTCTCTAACATAAGGTGATATGGTAGTACTAATAATAAAATGAGAGGGGTAATACTAGTCATTCTATTCCAAAAAGGATTCATCATTTAAATACAGACCCCACATACTGCTCTCTTATCAAGAACTGCACTTCAGACTTCAATTCCCAGAAGCTCTTTTATAGCTTGACATATATATAGTGCTAAATATGTCTCATCAATAAAAGAGGGGAAACTCAATATACACTTATGTTTCTTCACAATTTCAGGGCCTTTTTTTATATATAGAATAATCACAAGAAGAGAATAATAGCATTAGGAAAGCAATTTACATAAAACATACTACAATTTAACACACAACATACTACAATTTAACACACTAACTCAGTAATTCTCTTGTTCAAGCCATCGAACAAAGCTATGAAGAAAATATGTGAGAAACTTGAGTAACTACGAACACAGCTCAGGACATATTAGTACCTCAAGATATGGAATGCCTCCTATCTTTACTGGGTTTATTCCGACCTTTTGTAGTAGGTGTGGTTCCATCAGCACGAGCAAATAGATTAAGTCGCCCAAGCTTTTTGAACACCGAGTTAATGAAAGACTTTCGGGGCAAAGGAGTTTTATCAGCAGATGGATAATTGATTACTAATGGAGTGTTTGGCAACGATCAATCTGTTGGTTTCTTGACTTCATTCAGTTGCATTTTCATTTTCGACAACTCTAATTCCAGGACCTGATTTTCTTTTCGTAAACTAGAGAAGTCATCAGGTACTGGGCGTATATCTGTGGAGTATAAATTCCCTCTAGGGGCAAGAGCAGCTGGGGATTCTCCAGTTGTAAGACTTCCATCCATGACCTCTCGAAGGCGCTGCTGCTCATAGTAAAGTACTTGAATAACAGTTTGAACAGGTAGCCGATCATTTTGAGCAGCATGAACACAGGCCTCACGAGATAACTTTTGGCAGTCCATCACACTGCAGACTTTCTTCCTCTGCATGTCACTTAAAGAAGGATGAGCCTGTGAATTGAAAAAGAAAAAAGGACAACTGATTATTTTCATGGACACGATCAAGAGTTAATGTTGTTACTTATTAGTGAAAATGAAATATACTTTATGTTAATATTGGAGTTTCTTTTAAAGTTATGAATTTTTAGTAGGAAGAGTCCATATCAATATATTTAGACAGTACAAAATCAAGTAATCAATATGAGACATCATCAGGGTATCGAACAAAGCATGATCTGCAAAGGTTTACCTTGAAGAGGTCTATAAAAAGTAATTAGAATTTCCAGAGAAATTGCTCCAAGAGACATCAGAACAATTTCCCAAAACAAAAGCAGATGTTAGAAGATATACAGGGTAGTGGAAAACATAAATTCCAATCAAGGTTACTGATATTAATGTTTTAAATTAGATGTACCTTAATCAAAATTTGTTTTGAAGCATAAAATAGTTTAGTCTAGTACATAACTATTTTTTTTGTATATGTAAGCATTTACACATAACACAACCGATGTTAAAAAATAGAAACTAAAGATTGTTCTAATAAGAGATTTCACCTTCAAGTAGATATCTATGGCTCGATACATCCCATCCTCTGTTGCCCTTGCTTGTTCTGGCATACATTCAGCAAGACTAATGAACTTCAAAGACAAGACAAATGTACTGACCATAAGGTGATATGTAAATAAAGGAAGCAACCCAATTGAAAGCTGAAAATTTCAAAGACAATACAAATGTACTGACCATCTTACATCAAAAACTTTGATACAAGAGACAAACAACATTTGAATGAACTATAGAATTGAGGCTTCCGATTGTGGCTTCATCCAAAACTCTGGGCAGAACAACATCCTAAAATAAATGATATAAGATGAAAATCTCCTCCGCCACCCCTCGCCTCCGGCTCCGCCACACTAACCTCCTCTCGCAACTCTCTTCCCTCCACCGTGCTGAATCCTCCCTCTCCTACTTCCGTTCCTTTCTCTCCACACTCCAATCATCCCTACACTGGTCCGAGATCTCCGATCCCAATTGCCAGATCCGCTCCAAAACAGTCCAACTCTCTAACCTCCAGCCACCATTTTCCATCTCCAATCCACGATCCTCCTCCTCCGTCTCTTTAGCAAACATTAAGAAAACAAATTAAGCGGAAGAAGATCTAGATCTAGATCTAGATATTTTTCGGTTTATAGCAAAAGATAAAAATTATGTAATTGTAACTATAATAAATTTTAAAGTAAAATTTATTAATAAATGAATCTTAATTTTATTATTTTTAATAAATATACTGATTAATATTTTAAATTATAATTCGATTAAGTTTTTATTATTTTTGAAATATTAAATTTTAAAATGAATACTTTAATTACAAATATAGCTAGAATAAGAAAAAAAAAATAATGAGTTTTAAATTATAGTATTAATGAATGAATGCTAATTTATTTATTTTTAATAAATACAATAATCAGTAATCTAAATTAATATTCAAATAACTTTTTATCATTTTTGAAATTCTAAATTTTAATTTTAAAATGAATGCTCTAATTACAATTATAAATAGAATAAGAAAAAAATAATGAATTTTAAAGAATATTTCATTAATTCTAAATTAATTCGAACCTAACACATTTTAATAATAAAATTATATTATCCATTGTTATTGTCTCCTATTATCGCAAATAAATTTTGAAAGTACAAAATTTGTAACAAGCTAATACATACATACATATATATATATATATATATATATATATATATATATATATATATATATATATATATATATGAGTTCCAATTCATGGCAACAGGTTGTTAGAAGTACTATTCCAGCAACTCTCATCTCCATCGTTTTCCATCATTGATCAATATAATTAATAGTTGAGTTTGAAAAAAATAAAAGTCTTACCGCTACAAGTTGTAGCGACAGTAATTACACTTACTTTAGTAGATTAATAAGTGTAATTACTGCCACTACAATTTTAGCGACAAGAATTTTATTTTTTTCAATCTCAGTCATTAAATATATTGATTAACGATAGAGATGATGGTTGCAGGAATAGTACTCCTAACAACTGGTTGACATGAATTAGAACCCTATATATATACACTTTAAAATTTACAATATTTATAATCTATAATTAGATTCATAAGTTTACATTGAATATTTAATTCTTTTTTTCAAAATTATATTGTCTATTGCTCCAGCCTCTCGACATCGCAATTAAGTTTTTTAAGTCAAAAAAATTGTAACAAGTTAATAATTATAGTTTGGTAAGTTAATATATAGAGCAATATGGTCATACATAGCTGTGTATAATTTATTTGTGCATAGTCTGTCAAAACTATGTCATTTTTGCAGTTTTTTTTATTTATTAAAAAAATAGTTTGTCTCCTCCCAAATCAGAAATCAAAAATAAATATGTCAAAACGATGCAGTTTTGAAAGACTGCGCACAAATAGAATATACACGGCTATATATATATATATATATATATATATATATATATATATATATATATATATATATATATATATATATATATATATATATATGGGCCCACATTCTTGACAATCGGCTGTTATGGGTACTATTCCAACAATCATATTCTATACCGTTGATCGCAACATTGGATGACACAGATTGAAATAAATTTTTCCCTACCGCTATAAGCTGTAGCGACATGAGAAATTACTCATTTGCTCATGTGCTACACTGTCTACCGCTGTAAGTTATGGCGGTAGTTTAGTTAACTAATAAATTAGAATGGCTCAGTGGTAGCTTAATGGCTCAATAACACCTAGGTCTTAGATTCAAAACCTAGTTGTGATATTTATGCTTCTTATGATATATTTTTTGTATATTACATAAATTTTTTTACCATCTATATGTATATATACCCATCTTAAATCTCCACATCAAACTAAATATATATAAAGTAACTATGAATATTTATATAACGCAACAATGAATATTTTAATATATATATATATATATATATATATATATATATATATATATAAAAACAAATATTCATATAAATATTTATAAATTTATCTCTAAATATTTATATAAATATTTATAAACAAATATTCATATAAATTTATCTTTAAAATTTATAAAAAAATATTGATATAAATATTTAGAGATAAATTTATATGAATATTTGTTTACAAATTTTATAAACAAATATTCAAATAAATATTTAGAGATAAAATTATATGAATATTTGTTTATATATATTTATAAACAAATATTCATATAAGTATTTATATAAACAAATATAAATAGTAAATTTATAAAAGACTAAATAAATATTTATTTATAAATTTTTAAATATTTCATCTAAAATTTATACAATTTAGATATGAATATTTTTTTATGATTTATATGCAAATAAATTTGTACAAGATGATGAGTTATGCTATATTTTGTATATAATGAGTTTTATACTATTTACATATAGTTAAGTGTTACGTGTTGGTATATTTAAAAACTGTACATGTATAATTTTGAGTGCTTAAGTTAAATAATTTTATGGAATTTAAAAAAATAAGAGTTTGTTTTCTTATATGTGGGTGTTCTAAAAGATTTTTATGTTGAAGCAATCATTATATGAATAACTAATATATAAAATGTAGAAGAACTTTTTTTTTTGTTCTAAGAAGCGTTACTCAATATTCTGAACATTGCCACATAAAATGTTAATTAACTTAAAAAAAAATTTAAGTAGTGAGCATAATATTGTGAAGTGAAAATATTTAATGAGATTTCAATTATTTAAAAGTGCGGAGGTGATTCCTAAAGATTTTTTTATGGATTAAATTTGGTCTTTGAATTATTTTATGTAATCTCAAGTTAAATATTTACTTATATTAAATAATCTATTTTTTTTTACAATAATTTGTGCGTAATATATAGTAAGGTATATAGTGATTTTAAAGTAAAAATACTTGTAGCTCAGTTGGTTTGATCATTTGTTTAAAGAGTGGGGGAGGTTAAGAGTTCAATTCTCAAAAAAAGCATTGTTATTATTATTAATATTATTAGAACTACTACTATTATTATTATTATTAGTACTATTATTATTATTATTGTTATTGTAATTGTTATTATTACTATTATTATTATTACTGTTATTATTATTATTATTATTATTATTATTATTATTATTATTATTATTATTATTATTATTAGTACTATTATTATTATTACTGTTATTCTTGTTGTTGTTGTTATTATTATTATTATTATTATTATTATTATTATTATTATTATTATTATTATTACTGTTATTGTTATTATTATTAGTAGTAGTAGTAGTAGTACTACTACTACTACTACTATTATTTTTATTTCTGTTATTGTTGTTATAATTATTAGTAATATTATTATTATGACTGTTATTATTAATATTATGATTGTTATTATTATTATTATTATTATTATTATTATTATTATTATTATTATTATTATTATTATTATTATTATTATTATTATTATTACTGTTATTGTTATTATTATTATTAGTAGTACTAGAATTATTATTATTATTATTATTATTATTATTATTATTATTATCATTATTATTGTTATTATTATTATTATTATTATTATTATTATTATTATTATTATTATTACTTTTATTGTTATTATTATTATTATTATTAGTACAATTATTATTATTATTATCTTAATTTAAGACAACATGTTAATAGTCGTTGCAAAAAGTTGTATAAAATATGCAACGAAAATAAAAATTATTGTCAATGAATGTGGTCCATATTAGGCAACGAAATATAGCAACAAAAAAACTTTCGTTGCCCACGATGAGGAGAAATCAAGTGATTAGAAATTTTGCAACGATTTTCTAACGAATTTTGTTTCCAAATTTTGCAACTACTTATAAATTTCGTTGCAAAAAGTGAAAGCCTGACACAATCTGCAACGAAGGACAAGTTTCGTTGCTAAACATACACTTTTAGCAATGACTTATAAAGTCGTTGCCTAAAAAATCGTTGCTAAAGATTCATTTTTAGCAACAAAAAAACTTTTGTTGCCCACGATGACGGGAAATCAAGTGGCCGAAAATTTCACAACGAATTTCTAACAAAAAAATTTTCCGCCAATGAATTAGCAACGAAATTTTGCAACGACTTATGAATTTCGTTACAAAAAGTGAAAGCCTGACACAATCTGCAACGAAGGACAAATTTCGTTACTAAACATATACTTTTAGCAATGACTTATAAAGTCGTTGCCCGAAAAATCGTTGCTAAAGGCCTATTTTTTTGTAGTGATAGTGCCGTATACGTGAATAGTAACCCCGACACAAAAAGTTCTAAATTTGATAAAAATTTCAGATCAATATTTCGGCATAATGATATTGAAAGAAATAATATCATTTATTGAAAAAATAACATCCCTTACCTCCAAAAAGACAGTATTTCTGACTGGAATACTAGATATAGTGCTGAAGAAACTTGCTCCGTATAGCAACACTCAAAGTCTTAAAATACTCACAAGAATACGCTCGATAATATAGAGAGAGAAAACTTTAGTTTCTGATGTGATTTTTAATTCTAACCTAAACACCCTATTTGTAAGAAAATGCTTAGAACACCAAAACAGAAAATTTAATAAAATATTAATATTTTCAAATTATATTTCTACGCACACCACACCAGACCAAAATCATCAGCCACCCATCCCACAAAAATAAAAAAAAAACATTTTTCTTAATTAAAATATTTTAAACTTCAAAAATTAATTATTCCAGAACTTCGAAACTTCAATAATTCATAATAAATAGCCCTTTTATCAGAAAAATTTGAACCTTATATATTTTTTATAGGAAATTCCATTCTCTACAACTTTACAGAAGAAAGGTTTTTCAAATTCTAAACAAAAATTGACCAAAATCCTCAAACGGGCGATTTTACAAGCTATAATCAAATTTCAGTCAAGAAATAGGGTCGCAAACATGTTTAACATGTTTTAAATAGTTTTAGTAACAAAAATACTCTTCCTCCTCATTTATTCATATATCCCACATTCATTGTAAAAATATCACCATTATTATATTATTATAATATAACAATATAATTAAATGAATTTTTATCAGAAAAAGATAAAATATTAATTTTCAACAATTGTCACATTAAAAAAATTTTCCATCTATATCCACATATAATGAATATTTTTCTCATCATATAAATCAATAATTAATTATTCACAAATAATATTACAGAATCACAATACTGACAACCAGGCAGTTCCCAGGAAAGTGGGGGGATTTTCAATAAGGATATCTCCTTACTGGCGCGCAATTAGGTGACTAAACCTCTCCTTAGACAGAACTTTCTAGACATTGTCAACAATGTTATCTAATAATATTATTCAGATAATATGAATTATTGCTCCGATAATGGAAAATACTGTGTAGTGACAATTATTGAAACAACAGTAATATAAAATATCAATGTAGCAATTATTGAATCAATAAAATAAAATATTGAATAGCAATTACTGTAATAATTATTGAGTAGTGCCTTCTTACGTAAGAATCAATAATTAGTACAATATCGTGTGCTACTGTGTTTTAACCACCGAGTATTTCAACAGTATTAACGGTAACAACTACACCGTTATTTATAAACAACTTATACTTGTCGTTTTTTTCATCCAATCGCTTTCCGTTATGGGGCCCACACAAGGCTGCGCCGTCTTACGAATATTCCTCGACAGTAAGAATATTTCACGACAAAACGAATATTCCCCGACAACAATAAATATTTTATAACCACTTGCTTATTTAAAATATTTGCGCATTTTACCCATAACTAACCACATTAATCAAATCAATCCCTACTATTATAAAATAATAAATAGAGAAATTCAATTTCATTTATAATAAGTTGGGATCTTACAGCCTCCACTCCTTATTGAAATTTCGTCCTCGAAATTGACGTACGTACCTGGTGTTTCGAAAAGGTAGGGATACCTCACTTTCATTTTCGTTTCCAACTCCCAGGTCATTTCCTCTATAGCATGGTTCCTCCATAAAACTTTAACTTGTGGTATGATCTTTGTGCGTAGGACATGCTCCTTTCTATCCAAGATCTTGACAGGTACCTCTTCGTACGTTAAGTCTTCGGCTATCTCGTCCGGTTCTAACTCAATAACGTGGTTTGGGTCTTTCACATATTTACGTAGCACAGATATATGAAAAACATTATGAACACGAGACATACTTGGAGGTAACGCGAGTCTATAGGTCACATTTCTTACTCGGTCAAGAATTTAAAATGGACCAATAAATCGTGGATTGAGCTTTCATCTCTTCCAAAATCTTGTAACTCCCTTCCATGGAGCAACTCGCAACAATACATGATCCCCAATACTAAATTCTACGTCCTTTCGATGAAGATCCGCATAACTCTTTTGTCGATCATGTGCCGTTTGTATACGTTGTCGAATCATTTGGATCTTTTCTGTAGTAATACGTACCAACTCGGGTCCCAACAATGTTGCTTCACCCACCTCATCCTAACATATTGGAGAGCGACACTTTCGTCCATATAACGCTTCGAATGGAGCCACCCCTATACTTGCCTGATAACTGTTGTTGTAAGAGAACTCCACCAATGGTAAATACTTATCCCAACTCCCTTTGAAGTCTAAGACACAGAGTCTTAATAGATCTTCAAGAGTTTGAATAGTCTTCTCTGATTGTCCGTCCGTTTGAGGATGGTATGCCGAACTGAATCGTAAATCCGTGCCTATAGCTTTTTGCAAGCTAACTCAAAATCGTGAACTGAATCTTAGGTCACGATCTGAAGCTATGGATACTGGCATGCCATGCAATCTTACAATCTCATTTACATACATACGAGCAAGACGTTCAAGGGAATAAGTCTCTCATATCGACAAGAAATGAGCAGACTTGGTTAATCTATCAATAATAACCCAAATCGCATCTACGCCTTGAGAAACCTTGGGAAGACCCGTAATGAAATCCATGGTAACGTGTTCCCACTTTCATTTCGGAATCTCAAGTGGTTGCAATGGACCCTTTGGCACTTGATGCTCCGCCTTTACACGTTGACAAGTTAAACACCTCGAGATAAACTTCGCGATCTCTCTCTTCATATTGTTCCACCAAAATGTATGTCGAAGATCACGATACATTTTGGTACTTCCAGGATGAATTGTAAATGGTGTATTGTGTGCCTCCATCATGATCTTGTACTTCAAATCAGAATCGTTAGGAACACAAAGTCTGAAGTGGACTCAAGGTATTCCTTCTTCATCGATTCTTTCTTCTGGAATAACACCTTCTCGTACTTTCTTCTTCATAAGCATCAGCTCCGGGTCTGTGACTTAAGCAACTTTAACTTTATCGATTAAAGCTGGTTCTATGCGTATACTTGACATCATCGCATGGGTCCCTGGAGTCTTGAATTCTATCTTCATCTTTTGTAAATCACACAAAATGGGCCTTCGTGTTGACAATATCGCACTCGTTCCCGCGTATGATCTTCTGCTCAATGCGTTAGCTACCACGTTCGCTTTTTCAGGATAGTATTGAATGGTATGGTCGTAGTCTTTCAACAGCTCGAGCCAACATAGTTACCGCATGTTGAGTTCCTTTTGGGTAAAGAAATATTTGAGGCTTTTATGATCTAAATATATCTCCACTTTCTCCCCATATAGATAGTGCCTCCATATCTTTAGCGCGAAAATGACTGCTGCCAACTCTAGATCATGAGTAGGATAATCGCGAGGCATAGGCTATGACTTTCCCATGTTGCATGAGAACACACCCTAACCCTTTGCCCGAAGTATCGTTGTAGATAACAAATCCATCCGAACCAGATGGTATTGTCAGAACAAGTGTCGAAATGAGTCTCCTCTTAAGCTCTTGAAAACTCTTTTCGTATTCCTCGCTCCATACGAATTTTGTATCTTTTCGAGTTAACTGAGTTAACGGAGTAGCGATTCGAGAAAACCCTTTCACGAATCTTCGATAATAACCAGCTAAGCCCAGAAAGCTACGTACTTCGGTCACCGACAACTTTGTATTGCTTCAATCTTCACCGAGTCAACAGATACTCTATGTTTTGACACCACATGCCCAAGGAATGCTACTTCCTCAAGCCAGAACTCACATTTCTTCAACTTGGCATATAGCTTGTTTTCACGAAGCCTTTGGAGTACCAGCTTCAAATGGTGCTCATGATCTTCACGGCTTTTGGAATATATGAGGATGTCATCAATAAAGACAACAACGAGCTGATCCAAATATTCCTTAAATACTCGGTTCAACATATCCATGAAAGTCACAAGAGCATTAGTCAATCCAAAAGATATGACTAAGAATTCATAATGCCCGTACCGAGTTCTGAAGGCAGTCTTTGGAATATCCTCAGTTCTAATCTTCAGCTGATGATATCCAGAACAAAGATCGATCTTTGAAAAGAATTGTGCTCCTTACAACAGGTCATCAATTCGAGGTAGCGGATACCTATTCTTGATAGTGACATGGTTCAATTCCCGGTAGTCAATACAAAGTCGCATACTCCCGTCTTTATTCTTTACGAATAAAACAGGAGCACCCCAAGGAGATGTACTAGGACGAATGAAACCGATGTCCAACAACTCCTGTAGTTGGACCTTTAACTCCTGAAGTTCAATAGGAGCCATTCGATATGGGGTTTTAGAAATGGGCTTTGTACCAGGTTCAAAGTTAATAAAGAATTTAACTTCACGTTCTGGGGTAGATCGGGAAGTTCTTCAGGGAATACATCAGCAAAGTCACTAACAACAGGAATATTATTCAAATCTGACGTGTCTTTATTCAAATCCATAACATGGGCTAAGAAAGCTTGACATCTATTTTTCAATAAACGAATAGCTTTATGACTTGATATGACACTGATTGATTTTAATGGTTTAGTTGCTTAAATTCGAACAACAGGTTGATTAAGAATATGAAAACTAACAACCTTACGAAAATAATCAATTTTGGCATGATGAGTAGTTAACCAATCAATCTCCAAAATCATATCAAAAGCAAGTATCTTTAAAGAGATAAGGTCAACAGGTAATGTGATGGTGCCAACTTGGATCAAACAAGATTTATAAACAGTGGATGTGATGAAAGTTTCTCCTAACAGAGTCTCCACAGATAGGTCAAAGTCGAATTTCTCCGGAGTTAAATTTAAACGTTGAGCACAAGTAGGAGAGATAAATGAATGGGTAGAGCCGGTATCTAGTAAGGTTTAAACTTCGCAAGAATTTATGATTAGCTTACCCGTGATCACTTCGTTTGGGTTTCTCGTATTTTGACCAATCACAACAAACGCTCTTCCAGGAACTGCTGACTTTGACTTTTCTGGGACAGCCTTTTGAGTCACCATCCCTGCTGGACTTGGTTTTGCTATAGTACAATCTCTAGCGATATGTCATTCTTTTTTATTATAACATACCTTGAACTATTGTAAGCAGTTTGGGCTGATATGTCCTTCTTTCCCGCACTTATAGCATACGACCAGTGGTCGTTCTCCTCCCTTAGAACTAATTGCTGCTGGTGCTGACATCTTCGCATTGTCATTATTGAATCTCCTTTTTTTAAAATCTCCCCCCGACTCGCTTCTTCTATTTTTATGGCCACGATTACCACCAGAGTGGTTACCGCTTTTGTCCGTGTTCTTCTTTCCCCGCTGGTTATCGTTGCTCCGATGGCTGCTGTCACCAGTACGATCCTGGTTGTGGTCCCTCGGTTGAACGTACTCGTTATCTCGCTCTAATAATTGAGCCCTGTTGACAACATCTGAATATAGAGAAAATTTATGAGAAATGAGATACTGACGTATGTCGGGTTTTATACCTCTCAGAAACATCCGTGTCATACGTTCCTCATTCTCCACCAAATGAGGTGCAAACCTGGATAACTCCGCGAACTTCGCCCGTATTGGGACACCGTCATGTTGTTCTGCTCCATATGACGAATACTTTCAGGAAAGTATTTGTCATTGAATAGTTTCTGAAATATCTCCTAAGACATGCTGAGTGCGGCTGGATGGGTACGCTCCACAGATTCTCACCAATAATCTGCCTCATTACGGAACATAAAGGTGGAAAATAGAACCTTCTGTTCCTCCGTGCATCCCAAGACATCGAATATCTTAGTAATTTACTTGACCCACGTCTCCGCCTTAATTGGATCCGACTTTTCCCAGAATTCTGGTGGTCCCAACTCTTTGAACTGCTTGGCCGTGACAAACTGCGCATTGCTATCATTTTCACCTGTATTTTGTACACGAGTCTCCTTCGTCTGATTTTGCATGAATTACAAAAAGCTTCTAAACATCCCATCGTTCATCATTTGATCAATGGTGTTGTTTACAGGAGGAACATTGCCAGCCTGTTGCACGTTTTCCTCATTGGTGGGTAAAGGTGTCTCCACAGTCTCATTTACACCACCGTTAACATTCTCAGTTGCCATTCTCAAATACTGCCATAAAACAAGGGTTAATTAAAGAAATCAACATATCACATAATATCCCTATATACTGACCAACCAACAAATAAGCTTAGGTAAGACACACTAGGGAAGGTTTTACTCGTCTCTCCCCTCCTAGTTCTATTCCCCGATCTCCGCCAGAGATCATATCCCTAAGCTCTGATACCAACTGTGATGCCCCCAAAACAGGTATACATCACCCATTCTGAGTTGTCAAATACATGGTACAGAAATAATTACAACTTTATTAATACAATTGTCGTGCAAAATACGACAACACTTAAACTGTGAGTTTAAATACAAATATTGTCTTCTAGACAATATCCACACCCAAATAAGTCCTCATTACAATTATTGATACATTATTTTATAAAATGGTAAGGACTACTACAACAACTTCTAGAACCATCATTCCATACCCCGACTAGTACTCGCTACATTCTCGCCTCCTGAGAAGAAAAATAGAACAAAAAGGAAAAGGGTGAGCTCAACTAGCCCAGTAAAGAACATTATGATCAAGATAATATAGAACAAATTATCGTTAGTCTTCAGCAGGAAAAAATTTAATAGAATACAATAGACAACAAGTTTTAAATCAATATTCGCAGCGAAAATAATAATTCATTAGAAGAGTTAAGTAGAGAATAAAATCTACTATCATCTATGAATTTAAAAGTCCATCATCGATATTTTATCCCTGTAACATCAATCAATATATATATCTGGAATCAAATATTCATCTTTGCACTACAGGCCAAAGATATTCATCAGTTGGTCATGTTCATCTAAATACATGTTCATCTTTGCACTACGGGCCAAAGATATTCATCAGAAAATCATTCATCTTTGCACTACATGCCAAAGATATTAAGTTATATCATCATTTAGGACCGGGGATGATGAAAAATCTTTTAAAGAAAACGAATCCAGTGAAACAAAAGAACAAATATTAAGGATTCGTACTTTAAACAATCTGAATTCAAAAATACTTCATGAATAATCGTAGCAAAGAAAAATTCAAGAATGATCAAAACATGGATACAATCAAAGCTAGTATCCATAATAGATATCTTGGACAAAAAATAAAATTTTAATTTTTTGATGAATAATGTCGTATACGTGAATAGTAACCCCGACACAAAAAGTTCTAAATTTGATAAAAATTTCAGATCAATATTTCGGCATGATGATATTGAAAGAAATAATATCATTTATAAAAAAAAAATAACATCCCTTACCTCCAAAAAGACAGTATTTCTGACTGGAGTATTTCTGACTAGAATAATCTGTATATTTAACATGTTTTAAATATTTTTAGTAACAAAAATACTCTTCCTCCTCATTTATTCATATATCCCACATTCATTGTAAAAATATCACTATTATTATATTATTATAATATAATAATATATTTAATTGAATTTTTATCAGAAAAAGATAAAATATTAATTTTTAACAATTATCACATTAAAAATTTTCTTCATCTATATCCACATACAATGAATATTTTCCTCATCATATAAATCAATAATTAATTATTCACAAATAATATTACAGAATCACAATACTGACAATCAGACAGTTCCCAAGAAAGAGGTGGCTTTCCAATAAGGATCTTTCCTTACTGGCGCGTAATTAGGTGATCAAACCTCTCCTTAGACAGAATTTTCTAGACATTACCAATAATGTTATCTAATAATATTATTTAGATAATATGAATTATTACTCCGATAATGGAAAATACTGTGTAGTGATAATTATTGAAACAACAGTAATATAAAATATCAACGTAACAATTATTAAATCAATAAAATAAAATATTAAACAGTAATTACTGTAACAATTATTGAGTAGTGCATTCTTACGTAAGAATCAATAATTAGTATAATACTGTGTGCTACTGTGTTTTAACCACCGAGTTTTTCAACAGTATTAACGGTAACAACTACACCGTTATTTATAAACAACTTATACTTGTCATTTTCTTCATCCAATCGCTTTCCGTTATGGGGCCTACACAAGGCTGCGCCGTCGTACGAATATTCTCCGACCGTAAGAATATTCACGACCAAACGAATATTCTCCGACAACAATGAATATTTTATAACCACTTGCTTATTTAAAATATTTACGCATTTTACCCATAACTAACCACATTAATCAAATCAATCCCTACTATTATAAAATAATAAATAGAGAAATTCAATTTTATTTATAATAAGTTGGGGTCTTACAGAACTGAATCGTAAATCCGTGCCCATAACTTTCTGCAAGCTAACCCAAAATCGTGAAGTGAATCTTAGGTCACGATCCAAAACTATGGATACTAGCATTCCATGCAATATCACAATCTCATTTACGTACATACGAGCAAGACGTTCAAGGGAATAAGTCTCACGTATAGGCAAGAAATGAGCAAACTTGGTTAATCTGTCAACAATAACCCAAATCGCATCTATGCCTTGAGAAACTTTGGGAAGACCCATAACGAAATTCATGGTAATGTGTTCTCACTTCCATTTCGGGATCTCAAGTGGTTGCAATGGACCCTTTGGCAGTTGATGCTTCGCCTTTACTCGTTGACAAGTTAAACACCTCGAGATAAACTCCGCGATCTCTCTCTTCATATTATTCTACCAAAATGTATGTCGAAGATTATGATACATTTTGGTACTCCCAGGGTGGATTACAAATGGTGTGTTATGTGCCTCCATCATGATTCTATGCTTCAAGTCAGGTCGTTAGGAACGCAAAGTTTGGAGTTGACTTGAAGTATTCCTTCTTCATCGATTCCTGCTTCTGGAATAGCACCTTCTTGCACTTCTTCATACGCATCAGTCCCAGGTCCGTAGCTTGAGCAGCTTTAACTTTATCGATTAAAGTCGGTTCTACTCGTATGTTTGATATCCTTTGTAAGTCGTACAAAATGGGTCTTTGCGTTAACAACATCGTACTCATACCGACATACGATCTTCTACTCAATGCGTCAGCTACAACGTTTGCTTTTTCAGGATGATATTGAATGTTATGGTCGTAATCTTTCAACAGTTCGAGCCAACATCGTTGCC
Organism: Panax notoginseng; assembly: GCA_016801055.1. Taxonomy (NCBI): domain Eukaryota; kingdom Viridiplantae; phylum Streptophyta; class Magnoliopsida; order Apiales; family Araliaceae; genus Panax; species Panax notoginseng. Next base: position 249,116,609 of record CM029012.1, read on the forward strand.
CCATGTTGAGTTTCTTTTGGGTGAAAAAATATTTGAGGCTTTTATGATCCGTATAAATCTCCACTTTCTCCCCATACAGGTAGTGCCTCCAGATTTTTAACATGAAAACAACTGCTGTCAACTCTAGATCATGAGTAGGATAATTCCTCTCATATTCTTTGAGTTGTCGCGAGGCATAGGCTATGACTTTTCCATGTTGCATGAGAACACATCCTAACCCTTTGCCTGAAGCATCGCTGTAGATAACAAATCCATCCGAACCAAATGGTATTGTCAGAACAGGTGCTGAAATGAGTCTCTTCTTAAGCTCTTGGAAACTCTTCTCGCATTCTTCGCTCCATACGAATTTTGTATCTTTCCGAGTTAACTGAGTTAACGGAGTAGCGATTCGAGAAAATCCCTCCACGAATCTCCGATAATAACCAGCTAAGCCCAGAAAGCTATGCACTTCGGTCACCGACTTCGGTTGCTCCCCACTTTGGATTGCTTCAATCTTCGCTAGGTCAACAGATACTCCATATTTTGACACCACGTGCCCAAGAAATGCTACTTCCTTAAGCCAGAACTCGCATTTCTTCAGCTTGGCATATAGTTTGTTGTCACAAAGTCTTTGAAGTACCAGCTTCAAATGGTGCTCATGATCTTCACGGATTTTGGAATAGATGAGGATGTCATCAATAAAGACAACAACGAACTAACCCAAATATTCCTTGAATACACAGTTTATCATATCCATGAAAGCAGCAGGAGAATTAGTCAATCCAAAAGACATGACTAAGAATTCATAATACCCGTACCGAGTTCTGAAGGCAGTCTTAAGAATATCCTCAGTTTTAATCTTCAGCTGATGATATTCAGAATGAAGATCGATCTTTGAAAAGAATTGTACTCCTTGTAACTGGTCGAACAGGTCATCAATGCGAGGTAGTGGATACCTATTCTTGATGGTGACATGGTTCAATTTCCAATAGTCGATACAAAGTCGCATACTCCCGTCTTTCCTCTTTATAAATAAAACAGGAGCATCCTAAGGAGATGTACTAGGACGAATAAAACTGATGTCCAATAACTCCTATAGTTAGACTTTTAACTCCTGATGTTCAATAGGAGCCATTCGATATGGGGTTTTAGAAATGGGCTTTGTATCAGGTTCAAGGTCAATAAAGAATTTAACTTCACGTTCTGGGGGTAGACCAGGAAATTCTTCAGGAAATACGTCAGGAAATTCACTAACAACAGAAGTATTATTCAAATCTGACGTGTTTTTGTTCAAGTCCATAACATGGGCTAAGAAAGCTTGACATCTATTTTTTAATAAACGAATGGCTTTATGGCTTGATATGACAGTGATTGACTTTAGTGGTTTGGTTGCTCGAATTCGTATAACAGGTTGGTTAGGAATATAAAAACTAACAACCTTACGAAAATAATCAATTTTGGCATGATGAGTAGTTAACCAATCAATCCCTAAAATAATATCAAAAGTAAATATCTTTAAAGAGATAAGATCAACAAATAATGTGAGGGTGTCAACTTGGATCAAACAAGATTTATAAACAGTAGATGAAATAAAAGTTTCTCCTAACGGAGTCTCCACAGATAAGTCAAAGTTTAATTTCTCCGGAGTCAAGTTTAAACGTTGAGCACAAGCAGGAGAGATAAAAGAATGTGTATAATCGGTATCTAATAAGGTATAAACTTCGCAAGAATTTATGATCAGCTTACCCGTGATCACCTCGTTCGGGTTCCTCGCGTTTTGGCCAGTCACAACAAACGCTCTACCAGGAACCGCTGACTTTGTTTTGTCCGTAGTCGCCTTTGGTGCCGCCGTCCCAGTTGGACGTGACTTTGCTACCGGACAAAATCGGGCTATATGACCGTCTTTTCCATAATTGAAACACACCTTGGAAGGCTGTGAACAGTTTGGACTTATGTGTCCCTCCTCTCCGCATCTGTAGCATCTAACTGGCGGTCGTTATCCTCCCCTAGAATTTGTTGTTGGTGCTGGTGCTATTGCTGACGTCTTCCAATCATGGCTGAATCTCCTCTTTTTGAAATTTTCACTTGACTCACCTCTCCTGTTATCATGGCCACGATTACCACCCGAGTGGTTATCGCTTTTGTCCTTATTTTTCCCTCTGCGCTGGTTATCATCGCTCCGATAAATGCTGTCACCGGTATGACCTTGGTTGTGGTCCCTCGGTTGAACATACTCATTGTCTCGCTCTAATAATTGAGCCCTATTTACAACATCTGAATATAAAAAAAAATTAATGAGAGATAAGATATTGTCGAATCTCGGGTTTTAGACCTCTCAGAAACATCCGTGTCATTCGTTCCTCATTCTTTACCAAATGAGGTACAAACCTGGATAACTCTGTGAACTTCACCTCGTACTAAGACACAGTCATGTTGTTTTGTTCTAGTTTGATAAACTCTACCTCCTTCATATGACGAATACTTTCAGGAAAGTACTTATCATTGAACAGCTTCTGAAATGTTTCCCAAGACATGCTGAGTGCGGCGGCTGGGTACGCTTCACAGATTCCCACCAGTAATCTGCCTCACCACAGAATATAAAGGTGGTGAATGGGACCTTCTGTTCCTCCATGCAGCCCAAGACATCAAATATCTTGGTAATTTACTTGACCCACGTTTCCGCCTTAATCGGATTCGGCTTTCCCCAGAATTCTGATGGTCCCAACTCTTTAAACTGCTTAGCTGTGATAAATCGTGCGTTGCTATCATTTCCACCCGTATTTTGTACACGAGTTTCCCTCGTCTAATTTTGCATGAACTGCAAAAAGCTTCTAAACATCCCATCATTCATCATTTGTTCGGTAGTGTTGTTTACAGGAGGAATATTGCCTTCCTGTTGCACGTTCCCCTAGGTGGTGATCAAAGGTGTCTCCACGGTCTCATACGCTCTATTGTAAACGTTCTCAGCTGCCATTCTTAAATGCTGCCATAAAACAAGGGTTAATTAAATAAATTAACATATCACATAATATCCCTATATTATGACCGACCAACAAATAAGCTTAGGTAGGACACACTAGCTAAGGATTTACTCATCTATCCCCTCCTAGTTCTGTTCTTCCGTGCATCCCAAGACATCGAATATCTTGATAATTTGCTTGACCCACGTTTCCGCCTTAATTGGATCCGGCTTTCCCCAGAATTCTGGTGGTCCCAACTCTTTAAACTGTTTGGCTGTGACAAACCGCGCGTTGCTATCATTTTCACCCGTATTCTGTACATGAGTCTCCCTCATCTGATTTTGCATGAACTGCAAAAAGCTTCTAAACATCCCATCATTCATCATTTGTTCGGTAGTGTTGATTACAGGAGGAATATTGCCTTCTTGTTGCACGTTCTCCTGGTTTGTGATTGAAGGTTGTTCCACGGTCTCATACACCCCATTATTAACGTTCTCAACTGCCATTCTTAAATACTGTCATAAAACAAGGGTTAATTAAACAAATTAACATATCACATAATATCCCTATATTATGACTGACCAGCAAATAAGCTTAGGTAGAACATACTAACGAAGGATTTACTCATCTATCCCCTCCTAGTTCTATTCCACGATCTCCGCCAGAGACCATATCCCTAAGCTTTGATACTAACTGTGACGCTCCCAAAATAGGCATACATCACCCATTCTGAGTCATCAAATACATGATACAGAAATAAATACAACTTTATTAATACAATTGTCGTGCAAAATACGACAACACATATACTATGAGTTTAAATTCAAATATTGTCTAATAGACAGTATTAAAACTCAAAAGGAGTCCTCATTACAATTATTGATACACTATTTTACAAAAATGGTGAGGACTGTTAAAACAACTGTCTAGGACCATCACTCTATATCTTGACTGGGTTCTGCTATGTTCTCGCTTCCTGAGAAGAAAAATAGAACAGAAAGGAAAAGGGTGAGCTTAACTAGCCCAGTAAATAATATTATGACTAAGATAATATACAACAAATTATCATTAATCTTCAACAGGGAAAAATCTGATAGAATATAATAGACAACAAATTTTAGATCAATAACTGCAGCGAAAATAACAATTCATTAGAAGAGTTAAGTAGAGAATGAAATCTACTATCATCTATGAATTTAAAAGTCTATCATCAGTATTTTATCCCTGTAACATCAATCAATATACATCTTGAATCAAATATTCATCTTTGCACTACAAACCAAAGATATTCATTTGTATCACACGTTGATCATGTTCATCTCAACACCTGTTCATCTTTGCACTACGGGCCAAAGATATTCAGTAGGTAATCATTCATCTTTGCACTACAGGCCAAAGATATTCATCAAGTATCATCATTAAGGACTGAGGATGATGAAAAATATTTTAGAGAACAAATCCAATAAGATAAAAGGACAAAATTTAGAGATTCGTACTTTAGATAATTCAAGTTTAAAAATACTCCGTAATAAATCATAATGGAGTCAATTCAAGAATGACGCTCAAAACATGGATACAATCAAAGATAGTAACCATACTAAACATCTGGGACGAAAAAGAGAAAATTTTATTTTTCAGTAAATAGTGTCGTATTTGTGAATAGTGTCATATACGTGAATAGTAACCCCCGACACAAAAAGGTAGAAATTCCACAATAAAACTTATATCAATAATTTAGCATAATGATATTGAAGAAAATAATATCATATAAGAACAAAATAACATCCCTTACCTCAAAAGAACAGTATTTCTGAATGAAATATCGGATATGATGCTGAAAAAAACTTGTACTGAATAGCAACTCTTAAATTATCTAAATACTCACAAAATACGCTCGATAATATATATATATATATATATATATATATATATATATATATATATATATATAGAGAGAGAGAGAGAGAGAAAACTTGTTTCTAGTGTGATTTTTAATTCTAATTAAGCACCCTATTTATAGAAAAATGTTAGAACGCTGAAGCAGACTTAACCTGCTACCTGATGGCTTTACCTGTTACTATTCATGTCCACCACATTTGAAATAATATTTCAGCACATTTCTCACCAACTAAAAGTGGGGCCCACCAATTCTAGAAATTTTCAAAATGTTTCATCATTTAAACAATAATCAGAAACTTCAATAATTCATAATAAATAACCCTTTTATCATAAAAATACGAATTTTATGTTCATTCCATAGGAAATTAAATTCTCTACAACTTTGTAGCTTTAAGATTTTCCAAATTCCAAACGAAAAATGCCCAAAATCCACATACGGACGATTTTTAATACCTCCATTATGACAAAATACTGATAAAATACCTCAGCATTAATTCATTCATTTATAATCACATAAAATAAATATTTTTCTATCCTTCATTTATATCCACATAAAATAAATATTTTCTTATCATATTAATCAATAATTAATTATTCACAAATAATATTACAGAATCACAATTATGACAACCAGGTCGTTCCCAGGAAAGAGGGGGCTTTTCGATTAGGATTTTTCCTTATTGGCGCGCAATTAGGTGACCAAACCTCTTCTTAGACAGAACTTCCTTAGACATTGTCAATAATGCTATCTAATAATATTATTCAAATAATATGAATTATTGATCTGATAACGAGAAATACTGTGCAGTGACAATTATTGAAACAATAATAATATAAAATATCAATGCATCAATTATTGAATCAATAAAATAAAATATTGAACAGTAATTACTGTAGCGATTATTGAGTAGTGCCTTCTTACGTAAGGATCAATAATTCATCAATACTATGCAATACCATGTGCTACTGTGCAACCACGCGTATTACTGTATTTTAACCACCAGGTATTCCAACAGTGTTAACGATAACAATTACGCCGTTATTTATAAAAACTCAAATTTGTCGTTTTCTTCATCCGACCGTTTTCCGTTATGGGGCTTACAAATGACTGCGCCGTCGTACGAATATTCCCCGACAGTAAGAATATTCCACGACCAAACGAATATTCCCCAACAAAATAAATATTTTATAACCACTTGCTTATTTTGAAAAATTTGCACATTTTACCCATAACCAAAGCATTATATCAAATTAACACCTTATTATTCAAAATAATATTTAGAGAAAATTCGATTTTATTTATGAATAAGTTGGGGTCTTACAGTATGTATTGCCTATCCAATTCAAACCCAGGATGTGCTAAGTTAAAATCTTTCCCAGCCTGTCCATCTGTGGGATGATTTAGCTCTCCATCTTTAGCTAGAGATTTCGCATGCCAACTCATATGTTCAGTTGTTCTTGAAGACATGTACAATCCTTTTAGCCGATGTGTAATAGGAAAATACCTTAAAATCTTAAATGGTATAGTTGATTTTTTTGTAGTCACACCCTCTTTATTAGGCCTAAATTGATCATGACTGCAAAACGTGCATCGGGTCATATGTTCATTTTCCTTATAAAACAACATGTAATCGTTGGGACATGCATCGATCTTTTGGTATCTAAGACCCAACTTCTGTACCATTTTCTTACAATAGTAATAGTTATCAGGTAATTTCTCACCGTCAGGCAACATACTCTTAATGGCCTTCAAGAGCGACTCAAAACACTCATGGCTCATGTTGTGATCAACCTTGATGTTAAGCAATGTCGTAACTCTAGACAATGTAGTGTGTTTGGTGTAATCATGCCACAATGGCTCGCTATCCTCTTCTAACAACATAAAGAAGGCTTTGGCATCAGAATTCATAGGTTGCTCTCTACCTTGTTCCCAATCAAAATCTGGCCCTACAATTTTATGAACCATTTTATTCATACGATGAGTATTGCTGCCCGGATTGTGTACTTCTATGATGCCACCATCTCTTCTCAACCCATGTTCACACCAGCATCTTCGTAATTTTTCATGAACCCAGAAACAAGTAAATGATAGTTTACCATATCTCTGTCTATATAATTTACATTCTTACATCTTATCTTGTTCTGACCATTCACACATTCCAAGTGACTATACATATACTCTAAAAACACTTGACAACCAGCTCTAAATTCAGCTGTAACACCTATCTGGGCACTTGACTTTCGTCGTGCCATCCAACTACGGTCTGAATAGAGGTCCATGATAACACGGTACCTACTACAGACAACATGAGCTTATTAATGTACAACATGGTCAGGCTCTCTAAGAATACTTATAAACATATGACTTGAGCATACTTGTAAGCATATGATTAACATTTAAGCATACTTTGTAAGTATATGACTTGAGCATACTTGTTAGAATCTGATTAACATTTAAGCATACTTTGTAAGCATATGACTTGAGAATACTTGTTAGAATCTGATTAACATTTAAGCATACTTATAAGCATATGACTTGAGCATACTTGTAAGCATATGACTTAGCCTCTTTCTTATAGTTATGGGTAACATGTAAGTATGTAACCATAGCTATTCAACTCGCTTGCTTCTGAATGAGTTGACTCACGAGTCAAGCTAAGTTTAGGGTTATACATATGACTCGACTAGATGACTCTCTCATTCATATGGATCAATGATTCTAACATGTAACCATAGCTGTTAAACTCGCTCGACTTGGATGAGTTGACTCGTGAATCGAGTCGAGTTTAGGGGTTAGCGATCTGACTTAACTAGATGTCTCTTAATATGCTAAGATTCGTTATCATGGTAAGATTCATTCATGTTGTGCAACTCGAACTCGACACAAAACAAGTCAAAACCAAAAGAAAAGAAAGAAAAGAAGAGGAAAAGATTGGGATCAATAATCCTATATAGGGAAGGTTCAAATTACTTGGAAACCTAATTAACAGGCAAAGAGAGAACGGGTCTATATTACTCATATTTAGGGTTCATAGAATTGCAAATTCAAAGCACAAGCGACAATTGTATATAGACTTATTGGTTGTCCAATTGTATTATCTCTCTTTTGTCTCTAAAAAGGTAAGTATTATAAATGTTCGCAAATACTATTAAAAGAAAGTCTCTTATATTGTTTATTTGTTTTATTTTATTTTATTTACTATTGAGAAACAACATTAGTAAATACTCCATGTTCTCATTACATTAGTTACCCGACCAACAATTTTTTTTGTTAGAGTCTCCCCTATAATATGGACTATACATCCACATGCACGATGACATGCATATATGGCCATTTCTAGGCACCTAAGACACAACCCAAGAGAAATATAGAAATTTCCAATATAATAAGACCAAAACAATAACGAATGAATGCAAATTAAAGCAGTAAAAAGTTCAGGAGTATACAAATTCAGAGTTTACTTTAGACCAAACTCACACTTTCTTTTTTGCAAGCTTTTCTTTCTTTACTTTACACATGAGCTAAAGAACTTACTCTTGATTAGAACACTTATCTCTTAGTTCTTTAACTTAAGAGTATGATATTGCTTTTGATCATTAATGTCTTTTAGCAGTGATATATTAATTATTATATTATATTTTAATAATATATTTTATATTATTTAAGTTTAATATTCTATTTTACTATATTTATATGATATTATATTTTAATTTAATTATATATTTAATATATATTATATGTCAAGTATTAAATGTTACTAAATTTAGTATGAGAAACTAAGAAAATGCTACTTAGTTTACTCCCTTCGTCTCATGATAAAAGTCTTTATTACTATTTTAGGTAGTCCGAAGTTAAATGTCTACTTACCTTAAATGATCTATTTTTTACAATAATTTGCCTATAATACCCTTATTATTAATTGTTATATTTCTATTCTCTATGCATATTTATGGAGCATCACTAGTAATATGCAGAAAACTATGCAATTAAATAAGAATTTAAATATGGATAATTTTGTCATTTTATCCTCTTTCTTAATATACGTAAAAACTCAACCAGTACTTTTATCCTAGGACGAAGGGAGAAATTGTTATATTATATCATGTTTTTTTTTATTAGTTGAAAACTAAGTAAATGGTAACTTATTAATGTTACAAAGAATTTAAAATTGCTATTAACTTATATATGTATATAACTTATTGTTTCCTTACTTTGTTGGGGTACTTGGGATATGAAACAAAGTCTCACTTAAACCTAATTAAGTGTTCTTAAACCTAATTTAGGGTTTCTAAACATATAGTATACATTAGTAACATATAGGGTTCATAAATATATATTATACATTACCCAAATTAAACCTAATTAAGGGTTCTTAAACATAGAGTATACATTACCCAAATTAATCAAATTTATGTGTATATATATGTACATATATATACGGTCCGGATCTTAAGCTCACCCCTTATTCAACTCACCCGAGCTCACCCTCCCTTTAGCGACGGCCCCGGCGACGGTTCGGTCATACAACCGTCGTCTATACTTTTAGCGACGCTATATGTTGTCCGTCGCTAAAAGTATAAACGACGGTTGTATGACCGAACCGTCGCTGGGTCCGTCGCTAAAGGGGGTGAGCTCGGGTGAGTTGGATAAGGGGCGAGCTTAAGATCTGGACTATATATATATATATATATATATATATATATATATATATATATATATATATATATATATATATATATATATATCATAGCAACATATAAATGCATATATGTATACATTACCCAAATTAATCAGATTCATTGTATAATTAATTATTAGTATACAAAAAAAGGAAATATATACCTAATGTGACGAGACTGATGGCGGCAGTGGCGGCGGTGGCGGCGGTCTCCCTCATTTTTCTTTTCGTCTGGTTTGTGGAGGTGCCTCATTTTTCTTTTAATTTTTATTGCGGTCGCTGACTTTTTAATGATGTGGACATATTAGCAACCGCTAGCAGTGGCTGATTCTGAGAGGTCGCAATAAAATAACACGCCAACACTTTACGCCAATTTTGAGGAGGCAAAAATATACCGGCGGTCGCTGATATCATCTAGCGACCAGATTCAATATCGGTCGCCAAAGGCGGTCACTATTAGTTATATCAACGACTGGACAGTGCGGTCGCTAAAACCATTGGTCGCTGTTAGACCATTTTCTTGTAGTGTTGATTTTTTGACCTACTTAAATTTAGCATTTGCAGAATAAATGCTAAAATTAAGCAACAACATTCCCCTTTTCAAATCAATGATGAAACCCCTTCTTGATTACTTGGTTAATGTAACTTGCTATAATAAAAATATAAAATTAGTGATTAGTAAAAACTGAAAGGAAATTGAAGAAAATGAGTAAGAAGAAAAAGAAAATTATATGAACAAGAAACAAACCAAAGCTGGGTCCTATAACTAGTTAGAGTGGTAAAAATTTGAAATCCTAAAATTTCATCAAAAATCACATAAAATACATAACTCCCAAAACAAATAATTCAACATCCCAAATACCAATAAATTCTAAAATTGGGAACTGAAAAGATAAACTTTATTGCAGAAACATTTTATTTGATTAATGTGTTGATCCATGACCAAATATATCAAATAAATTGAATTGAGTTTAACCCTTAGTCCTCAACCAACAACAAATTCAAACAAACTATAAATTTTAAATTATCAAACAAAAAAAACCCTATTTTAGTTATCTTTTAAAAGTCATGTGGTAGTGACATAGACCATAGTAATCTGTACTTGCACAATTGTATTTAGAATACTAATGAATTTTTTTGTCTCTTCTAAGTTTATCTCTTACATTAATCTTCCCCTTAAGCTTATTAAATTATATATATGCCCCCCTTAAGCATATTCAAATGAGTAGTGCTACAGACACAAACTATTTTACAAACTGCAGATGTGATATACTCCACCTCAGCATATTGATCAACAAATTATTTTAATATAGTTTTCGACCCCACACAATATGCTGAGGTGGAGTATGTCACATCAGCAGTTTGTAAAATATTTGTAGAATAATTTGTGTCTCTAACATTATTCTATTCAAATTATATATCTGCCCCTATCCCTATGCCTATAAAAAAAAATCAGCATAAGCATGTGTCTATATATGTTACCCATGCATAGATCCGCCTCTGCTGACATACTATATATTTACCCAATTAGTTAAGAATTGAATTAAGATTAACACAATTTCATGAAGCTCATTCTTAGGCTAATTAAAGAATAGATTATACTCCCTCCATTCCTTTTTAATTGATACTTTAGGAGAAAATGTAAAAAATTAAGAAAAACAATTAATATTTTGTCTAATTTATTAAAGTGATGAGTATAAAATCTCAATATTGCTCTTCAAAACTTATTAGAAAATATGACAGATAAACAAACTATAATATGTAAGGATAATATGGTAAATTAAGTCATTAATACTTTGTTGAAATCTACAAACGACAACTCTAAAAAGACAAATAAAAAAGAACAGAAGTAGTAATTAATTATATTCTTTCAAAGAACACTTCTCATCATGAAACTATAAAAATATTAGTTTTGCCAATCAAACAACCATACATATAATCAAGGACCTGACGATCACAATCGCATTAAAACTTGTACAACATACGAAACAAAGAAACAATAGCTATATTCAATCATCCTGCAGGTGTTTCATATTTATTTATTTAATTTTAGTTTCACATATTGCAGTGGAGAGCTTCCTTGATGAATCTATCAAAGCTACTATAGGATGACCCTCCAACACTAGTAGCTTCTTCTGCTTTCTTCTTCCATTCAAGTGCATTTTTCTTCAACTTTTTCCCTTTATCACCTTCCATCATTTCCTTAACAAGAGCTTCAATTTCGCCGCGTTTAACATCCTGATTAACCTCAACTCCAATCCCCCACTGATCATCACTACAACTATATAGACAATTAGTTTGTTGTTCCGCAAAAAATGGCCAGCAAATTATGGGCAGCCCTTCACATATACTTTCCAACGTGGAATTCCACCCACAGTGAGTCAAAAAAACACAAATAGATTCATGTGAAAGTACTTCATCTTGTGGACACCAACTTGCTAACAATCCTCTATCTTTTATGTCCTCAAGAAAATCTTCGGATAATATTGCTGAATCCCCCATTACAATATCGGGTCGAACTATCCATAAAAATGGATGTTTACTATTTGCAAGTCCCCATGCAAACTCTTTAAGGTGTTGGTCAGTCATTAGGGTTAAACTCCCATAATTCACATATACAACTGAGTTTGGTTCCCTTTTGTCTAGCCATTCGAGACATTTTGTGTCTTCTTTCCAAAAACTCGACCTAAATGAATATAGTGGGCTATTTGGGAGGTCCTTGAGGAGTAATGAAAGAGGGCCTATTGGGTAAATGTGAGGGAACATGGAGGAAAGGGCTTGTAATACTTCATGTTCTAAAGGTTCAAAAGTGTTGAAGATCATTGCTGATGCTTTGAAGCAGTTTAGTGCTTCGTCTCTCGCGTAAGTGAACAACACATTGTTAGGATCTGTTGTTCGCATGAACGCTGGCAGGTCTTTTAGCCGGAGGTTTCTGATCATGCCGGGGATCCAGTTTACCTTTGTATCAAGAGTACCGTCGATCATGAAATTTTCATCTAGCATCATGAAGGGTAAAACCACATGGCTGATTAGCGTACATTATGTATTATAAAATGGGGAAACGATCTTGTTAATTAGAACTCGATCGTCACACATACTTATCACAATTGAATTGGGCTATGAAATTTAAGCAGTTGATATCAGGATTTACTAAGCTAAATCTGGATTCCAGACGATTCGTTTTGGAAAGTCCATTTAATAGTCCTATAAAAATTAGTTGCCACAATGATATACAGGCCAGCCATACTGGACAAGGACTAGCTAGGTTAAACCTACTGGTTATATTTTTATGAAATGTGAAGGTCAAAGAGTATGAAGAAGTGAGGGTGCTGAACCCAAGTCCCTTGGGGGTTTTCGACGATGCTTGACCATCGCACTTTCTATCATTTAGTGATATCTTGTCCCAAAATATAAGTTACTACCCCCGTTACATAATAATGGAGTAGTTGTTTTAACTTTATGCACATAAATAACATAAATTAAGAAAGTCATTTAATATTATTATTTAAAAATTAAAATTTATATAAAATTTTATCACTACCCTTTTATGCGAAGTTGAAAACTATTAATACAAGTGAAAAATTTCTTGGAACAATGAGAGAAGTTAGGGGTGATTGATGATTGGGTAATATACCCATGAATCGGATATACTTGGGTTTAAATTATTGTATTTTCGAGTCATTTAGGAATGTTTTTACTGTGTTTATGTGTTGTATTGCAGATACGGAAGCTGAGGAGACAAATTGGAGATTTAAGCTAATAAATGGCAAAGTCGTAATTTTCTAGAAAATAGCGTCGGGGCGCTGTGTTATACATTGCAAATAGCGCCGGGGCGCTAAGCTGTGGCTGGGTCTGACGCGGATCGCGCACGTGAGGCAGGTTGGACAACGCTTTGACTATTAGTTGGACCTTGTTAGAGGAATTTATGAGGAGTCTATTTGGATTAGGAGTAGTGGAGTTGAGAGAAGTAAAAAATATATATATATATATATATATATATATATATATAAAGTGATTCTTTTTATGGGGGGAAGGAGGAAGATCAGGGAGATTAACGGAGGAAGAGGAGCAGATCTGAAAGCTGAAAAATTGGAGTTCTTCTTCTTCTTTATTCTTTTAAATTGTTAACTTATTGAGGATGATTTATCAATTATTTATAGCTTTTATTTCCATCATGAACTAATTCCTTTTATTAAGATTCCAATGGAACTTATTATGGTTATGAGTTAATTATTTAATTTATTCCAATTATTTATGTTGAAGTGAATTGTTCATCTTGCCTTGTGTTTATTGATTAATTATCTGGCCAATAATTACCTTGTTACTCTAGAAGGAATTGGGAAAGGAATTCTAGGGTTAGAACTGGGCTTGGTGACATATGACTTAGTTATTTGCACAGTGAATAATTAGGTTTGTGAATAGAATGAGAATATCTATTTGCCGCATGTAACATAAAAGGAATTGGGTGTGTAACGAGTTTAATTCAATTATTTTGCATAGAGATATAGTAAAATTAATCTGGGTTAAATAGAAGGCAATTGATCACTCGAGAGAGGGCTTTTGACATTTGAGAATTCCTGTTAACAATTCAGTAGACATAATAATTGGGATAATTAGATAATTGATTTAATAATCATAATTGGGAAAATTGGAGTCTTAATTATTATTTATTTGCATTCATATAATTATTGATTTGTTCTTTGTTTTCTTTTAGAATAATTTCTTGTTTTATCAAAATTAATTTTTCTTTAAGTTTTAGAGAATCAAAATTTTCGATTGTTTAAATAAAATTGAATTGATACAGTACTAGTAGGTGGAGTTTATTAATTGGAATTCTCTGAGGAATCGACACTCTAATTTATCATTATATTACTTGTTGACCGTGTATACTTGCACGTATCCATTGATTGTAAAATCAATCGACAAGTTTTTGGCGCCGTTGCCGGGGACTTCTTTGTTAATATTAATTCCATATTAGTTATAATCAATTCGTTTTTAATTTAAACGTTACTTATTTTTCTTCTTGTCTTTGCAGGAATTCTTTGAAAGTGTATGCTCACTAGATCAAAGGCGAGAAAGGAACTTTTTCCTTATACAGACGAGATTGAAAGGGAGTTCCGGAAAGCGCAATCGACTATTGCGGCACCACCCGAGGAAGAAAAACTGGCAGAACAAGAAATTCTAGTGAACATGGCAGGGAACGATCAGAAACCACTTCGGGACTATGCCATGCCGAATGTCACGGATATTCAGTCGAGTATTAGGAGGCCGGCAATCAATGCTAACACCTTTGAGATCAAACCGGCAACCATTCAAATGCTTCAGAATCAATGTCAGTTTGGGGGCAATTCATTAGATGATCCGAATGAGCACATCTTAAGTTTCTTGGAGGTTTGTGACACCTTCAAATTCAATAACGTGTCAGAAGATGCTATAAGGTTGAGAATGTTCCCATTTACCCTGAAAGATAAAGCACGAAGTTAGTTACACTCTCAACCTTCGGACTCAATCCTTACTTGGGACGATTTAGCTCAAAAATTTCTAGCTAAGTTTTTTCCACCAGCAAAGTCAGCAAAACTACGGAACGATATTCATACCTTCGCACAGTTTGATTCAGAATCGTTGTATGAGGCGTGGGAAAGGTTTAAGGATATGCTTCGCAAGTGCCCACACCATGGAATTCCACAGTGGATGCAATTGGGGATATTTTGTGATGGTTTACAAGCATCCACGAGAGCAAGTATTGATGCAGCAGCAGGAGGAGCGATTATGTCAAAAAATTTGGACGAGGCATATAAGTTGTTAGAAACGATGGCCACCAACAACTATCAGTGGCCCATGACAAGAAATAACCCTCCGAAAACATCGGGAAAGTATGATGTGGATGCGATAACATCATTACAACTGCAAATGACCGCAATGGCTAAGCAGATAGAATTATTGCGACCATAATCCACTCAGCAGGTAGCGATGGTTTGTGATATATGTGCTGGGGGTCATACTACGGATCAATGTGCCATGAATGCTGAAGCAGCGCAATATGTGGGGAGTTATAATAGATCTACTCAGCCTTATCAGAACCAAAATGCATATAATCCGGGGTGGAGAAATCATCCGGGTTTTTCATGGAGTAACAACCAAGCTGCAGAACAAGTGCCAAAACAACAAAACAATTCCGGATTTCAAAACCAGACACAACAAACTGTGAGGAAAGCAAGTTGGGAAGAAGCCTTGGAAAGGTTTGTGAAAGCAACTGAGAAAAGGAGCGAGGAGAGTGATAAGAGATTTAATCAATTGGAGCTAAGTATACAAAGTCAGCATGCATCAATCAAAAATCTAGAAAATCAAATGGGACAAATGGCACAGACATTGAATAACCGACCACTGGGAACACTTCCGAGCGACACTGAGAAAAATCCGGGCAGAGATGAGCATTGTAAGGCGGTAACCTTACGAAGTGGAAAAGAACTACCAGAGTCCATCACAGATAAGGAAAAAGAGGACAAGGTATCAATTGAAACCGATGAAGTGGTGGAGACCGAAAAGCGTCAAGATGAGACCGTACAGCAGAAAAATTCGGAACCAACCAATACAATGCCTCCCATACCGTATCCGCAGAGATTTCAGAAATCCAAGTTAGATAAGCAGTTCTCACGATTTTTGGATATCTTCAAGAAATTGCATATCAACATCCCCTTCGCCGAAGCCTTGGAACAAATGCCGAGTTACGCAAAGTTTATGAATGAGGTTTTGTCAAAGAAGAGGAAATTGGGTGAATTTGAAACAGTAGCATTGACAGAGGAATGCAGTGCTATCATTCAGAATAAATTACCGCCAAAGCTCAAGGATCCAGGTAGCTTTAATATTCCGTGCGAGATTGGAAATCAGTTTTCGGGACAAGCTTTATGCGATTTGGGGGCCAGTATAAATCTAATGCCATTATCCGTCTACAGCCAGTTCGGACTTCAGGCTCCACGCCCAACAAATATCAGTTTACAATTAGCAGATAGGTCGGTTACATATCCACGAGGTATAGTTGAAGATGTGTTAGTAAAAGTGGATAAATTTATCTTCCCTGCGGATTTCTTTATTCTGGATTGTGAAGTGGATAGTGAAATCCCGATCATTCTTGGGCGTCCATTTTTTGCGACAGGAAGAACATTAATTGATGTTCAAAAAGGTGAATTGACAATGCGAGTTGAAGATCAACAGGTAACCTTTAACGTTTTCAAGTCAATGTCGTACCCAAAAGAAAAAGGTGAATGTATGCGGGTTGACATTATGGAGGAATTGGTGAATCATAAATTCAACATAACTTTTTCGGAGGACCCACTTGAAACAATTTTGCTCGGGGCAGATGACTATGGTATTGAAGAGGATATCGAATATGTTAAATGGCTAGACATACCATCAGTGTTTCGAAAGGGCAATCAATCCTTCGACACCATAGAGAGGCCCGAAGCGGAAGGTAAAAAGTTCAAACCATCAATAGAAGAGCCACCGGTGCTAGAGTTAAAGTCATTACCATCCCATCTGCAATATGCTTACCTGGGCAAAGACGATACCTTACCAGTTATTGTTTCAACAGAATTGAATGATACGCAAAAGGAGAAACTGCTGCGTGTCTTGCGAAAATTCAAAACAGCAATTGGGTGGACTATAGCGGACATTCGAGGTATTAGCCCATCATTCTGTATGCATAAAATCTTAATGGAAGAAAGGGCAAAACCAACCATCGAGATGCAAAGAAGGCTAAACCCCATCATGAAGGAGGTGGTGAAAAAGGAGATTATAAAGTGGTTGGATGCTGGCATTATTTACCCGATCTCAGATAGTGCATGGGTGAGTCCTGTACAATGCATACCAAAGAAAGGGGGTATGACAGTGGTGAAGAATGAGGCGAATGAGCTCATCCCTACTCGAACAATTACAGGATGGAGAGTATGCATGGACTACCGCAAGCTAAATAAAGCCACACGCAAGGATCACTTCCCTTTGCCATTCATTGATCAGATGTTGGATAGGTTAGCGGGGCATCAGTTCTATTGTCTCTTGGATGGTTATTCCGGATATAATCAAATTGCTATAGCACCGGAGGATCAAGAGAAAACGACCTTCACATGCCCATACGGTACGTTTGCATTTCGGCGAATGTCTTTTGGTTTATGCAATGCACCAGCAACCTTTCAGCGATGCATGATGGCAATTTTCTCCGATATGGTCGAGAAAAATTCGGAGGTGTTTATGGACGATTTTTCTGTGTTCGGTGATAGCTTTGATTTGTGCCTGAGAAATCTGAATTTAGTGTTGAAACGGTGCGTGGAGACTAATCTAGTTCTTAATTGGGAAAAATGCCTCTTTATGGTGAAGGAAGGGATTATTCTCGGGCATAGGGTTTCTGCAACAGGATTAGAGGTGGATAAAGCGAAAATTGAGACTATTGAGAAATTACCACCTCCATCATCTGTGAAAGGAATTCGGAGCTTCTTGGGACACGCGGGTTTCTACAGACGTTTCATTAAAGATTTTTCAAAAATTTCAAAACCTTTGTGTTCCCTGTTAGAGAAAGATGTGCCCTTCAAAATAGATAAGTCATGTATCGAGGCATTCGAAATTTTAAAAAAGAAGTTAGTATCTACTCCAATCATTGTCGCACCCGATTGGTCTATACCATTCGAATTGATGTGCGATGCCAGCGACTATGCAGTGGGAGCAGTTTTGGGTCAACGGCACAACAAAATTTTCCATACAATCTATTACTCAAGCAAGACGTTGACAGATGCTCAGTTGAACTACACAACCACCGAAAAAGAACTACTTGCAGTTGTGTTCGCCTTTGACAAATTCAGAGCATACCTCATCAGAACCAAGGTCATTGTCTATACTGATCATTCTGCAATCAAATATTTGATCGAGAAGAAGGATGCCAAACCAAGATTGATACGGTGGGTGTTATTGCTTCAAGAGTTTGATTTGGAGATTCGGGATAGAAAGGGTACAGAAAATCAAGTAGCAGATCATCTTTCGCGATTGGAAAATGATGAGGTACAGAGAAAAGACAATGCATTGATTAACGAGAAATTTCCGGACGAACAACTTCTCCGAGTAACCACAACACTGCTTTGGTATGCTGATTATGTGAACTACGTGGTTGCTAAGGTGTTACCACCGGAGTTGAACTCACAACAACGAAAGAAATTCCTCCATGACGTGAAGCAGTACTATTGGGATGAACCATTCTTGTTTAAAGCCTGCGCGGATCAAATGATTAGACGTTGTGTGCCACATGAAGAGATGGACAATATCTTAGGTCATTGCCACTCATCCGATTATGGAGGTCATTATTCCGGTGATCGAACTGCGGCGAAGGTGTTACAATCAGGATTCTACTGGCCTTCGTTATTCAAGGATGCATATCTCTATGTGCTAAAGTGTGATTGATGTCAACGCATAGGTAATATCTCCAAGCGAAATGAAATGCCACTCAACTCTATATTGGTGGTAGAGCTGTTCGACGTCTGGGGAATCGATTTCATGGGACCGTTTCCCTCATCTTTTAATAATCAGTATATTCTGTTAGCGGTGGATTATGTGTCCAAATGGGTAGAAGCTGCAGCTTTGCCCACAAATGATGCCAACGTCGTTCTTCGATTCTTGAAGAAAAATATCTTCACGCGATTTGGAACTCCGCGGGCGATAATAAGTGATGAGGGAACGCATTTCTGTAACAAGCAGTTCACAAAATTGTTGGTAAAATATGGGGTTCATCATAAAATAGCAGCTGCGTATCATCCCCAAACTAATGGCCAAGCTGAGGTCTCCAATAGGGAGGTTAAGAGGATTCTAGAAAAGGTGGTCAATCCGTCACGAAAAGATTGGTCTTTACGTCTTGACGATGCTCTATGGGCATATCGTATGGCATATAAGAATCCGATCGGTATGTCACCTTATCGAATGGTTTACCGAAAGGCGTGCCACCTCCCAGTCGAGTTAGAGCATAGTGCACACTGGGCCATTCGGAAGCTAAATTTTGATGAACAAGCAGCAGGTGAGAAAAGGTTACTGCAGTTAAATGAGATGGATGAACTTCGTTTCAACGCTTATGAAAACGCAAAACTATACAAGGAGAAGGTCAAAGCATGGCATGATAAGAAAATTCTCACTAAAACATTTGAACCGGGCCAACAAGTCTTGCTTTTCAACTCGAGATTGCGTTTATTTCCTGGGAAACTGAAATCACGTTGGTCAGGTCCTTTTACAGTCGTGTCTGTTGCACCACACGGTAACATCGAGATCGAAAAACCAAATTCAAATTGCCCATTCAAGGTCAACGGTCAAAGACTCAAACATTAATGGAGTGGGCCCATTGAACGTCAAATTACGATCATGAACCTCTCCGACTCAGTGGAAAATTGAACACACAAGCAAAGTCGGGCCGACGACAGTAAACCAAGCGCTTATTGGGAGGCAACCCAATCATTTTTCTTTTTAATTTTAATTTTAATTTTATTTTTATTTAGATTCTTGAACTTATATGTTGTAGGTAACAAGAGCCTCGGCCTAAGCCCAATTCAGAAGCTCCTGACTATTAGCGCCCCGGCGCTATTTCTAAGGGCAATTATAGCGCCCCGGCGCTATCCCCATCCAAGAGCTACTGACCTATAGCGCCCCGGCTCTCAATTTGTGCTACAACACAGCGCCCCGGCGCTATGCACTTCATGAACTTTCTGACCTATAGCGCCCCGGCGCTGTTTTCTAATATATTTTTAGCGCCCCGGCGCTATTCACTTCATGAACTTTCTGACCTATAGCGCCCCGGCGCTGTTTCCTAGTTTATTTTGAGCGCCCCGGCGCTGTGGTTGCGTCCCAGACTCCTACTTGCACTTAAATACCGGACGGTTACATTCCTTTTCGATTTCAACTTCTCTCCTCTATTAAGTCCATACCACAAGCCTTCCTTACCTTCATTTTTTTTGGGATTTCATAATTAAGATCAGGTAGATACGATCCTTTGTTCTCATTTGTTCCATAAATTTCATCTCTCTCAATCAATTGCAACACGATCTAACCAGAATTTTTGGCATGGCATCCAAACGCCAACGTGGTGAAGGGTCAGGGACCGCCTCAACTCCACCTCCGCGATTTGACAGCCGCCGTTTTGTCAGTCATGCGGCTCAGGAAAGATATAATCGAATGGCTACTCGGTCATTGGTTCCGGAGCGTGGGTTGAGACCGGATCAATCAAAGGATGGCGACATGGCAATCATGATAGCTGAGAGGAACTGGTTCACACTTATCGAGCAGCCCGAACCAGCCGTAATAACAGTGGTGAAAGAATTTTATGCCAACGTGCCCGAACATGATCACTATACGGTATTTGTAAGGGGCAAAACAGTGAAAATTGGCGAAGAGGACTTCAATGAGTGTTATCAATTGCCAGTTGAGGATTTTCATGATGAGTATGCTGGTTTTATTAGTGATGGACCGGACTATGAGCAGATAATACGTGAACTTTGTCAGCCGGGCACCACATGGACCGTGCATGAACGCGAAAACATGACTTTCCCACTATCGAATCTTAGCTTATATGGGACGGCATGGTATGCGTTCATTTGCGCAAAACTCATGCCATGTACACATGTGAGTCATGTTACTCGGGAACGTGCAGTCCTTCTTTACTCGATCATCAAAGGCTATAAAATTAATGTGGGACATCTCATTTTGCAATCTGTCCTTCGAGCATCTCGTGGAAGTACCACTGGAGGGTTACCACATCCGTCTCTCATCTGCGTTTTGTGTGCCAAGTTCGGTGTCAAATGGAAGTCCGACGAGATGATTCAAAAGGCCATGCCAGTGCTGGACCACAAGTTGATAAGTAGATACAAAGTGTGGATAGATGGGGCAAATCACCCTAGGGGATTGGGTTTCATAATTCCCCAAGTTGCACCTGCACAAGACCCCCCACCTCAGGCTCCACCTACTTATAGCCCATCTACAGCAGCTCATCGTGGTGTGGTCCCCGAAGCTGTCCAGCGGGAGATGGATGGCTGGTTTACAACATGGAATCTCAGAATGTGCGTTTGTCGGAACGTCAGGACGTGATTTTCAAATTTTTAGTTGACCAATTTGCTGCATAGAATGCACTGACCGTCCAATCACATCCGGGCGTGCAACTTAGCCATTTCCCAACTGCTCCTGTTCTTCCTGCATTTCCCCCTTCCGATCAAGAGATGAGCGAGGATGATGATGCACCACCCGAAGAATAAGCTCGTCAGGGAAGTTCTCTGTTTTATTTTGTTATATTTTTCGCATGAGGACATTGCTCTAGATTAGTTTGGGGGTAGTTAAGTTTTATTTTTAAATTTCTAGTTTGTTATTAGTTTTGTGGATTTGGATTGTTATTGATAATTATGGCGTTTGCTATTGCGTTTATTCGGGGGCCAATGATGAAATTAGAATTGCATGAACAAGTCTAGTAAGGATTGTTGAGTCAGTTGATATGATTGTCTGGACATGATTTGAATCTCTATCTGTTTGACACTGATATTATAGGTTAGCACTTTGAAAAACGACCATGTTAGCTATGATAGTTTAAATGGTTAGATAATAGAGTTCTAAATGATGATTGCTAGTGAAATGAAAAGACAAATTGAGTAGCTAGTGAAGACTGAATTTATACATAAACTCGAGTTTGGGGGAAAAATATGTGGGATATATAAGCTTTTATTTAAAAAAAAAAGAAAAAAAAAGAGTTGAGTCTTGTGGTGGGTTGAGGTGAAGCACTCCCCATAAACACAAGCGTGAGATGGAGCGTAAAACGCACTCACCAACCATCTATGAAAAAAAAAATTTAATAATAAAGCGGGAAAAGTGCAAAATGCCCCCGTCTGAAAAAAATATTAAGCATAAGTATTTCATGTTGACCCTTAAATTTTTGGTGATTGTTTAATTTCAGTCGAATCTAGTTTATTTGATGAACTCTTGAGTAGAGCTGTATGAAGTTTTTTATAAACTTTATTATTTTTCAGCGTTTTGCTTTTCATTAGTTAGCATGGTTGTTGAACACACACTCACAATATCAGTAATAACAGATTTGGATTGGTTGATTGTTGGGATATCATTGATCTGTGTTCACAAGATGTATTAGCATATTTTTGTGATTTTTCTGAGGCCTATGGATATACGTAAGTTATTGGATGCTGGAATTATGTTCATTCAGTTAGTTGCGATTGCATGAGTTGTGTTTTTATATTGTTAGTATTGTTTTGTGTTTGTTACTTGAGGACATGCAACGATTTAAGTTTGGGGGTATTTGATGATTGGGTAATATACCCATGAATCGGATATACTTGGGTTTAAATTATTGTATTTTCGAGTCATTTAGGAATGTTTTTACTGTGTTTATGTGTTGTATTGCAGATACGGAAGCTGAGGAGATAAATTGGAGATTTAAGCTAATAAATGGCAAAGTCGTAATTTTCTAGAAAATAGCGTCGGGGCGCTGTGTTATACATTGCAAATAGCGCCGGGGCGCTAAGCTGTGGCTGGGTCTGACGCAGATCGCGCACGTGAGGCAGGTTGGACAACGCTTTGACTATTAGTTGGACCTTGTTGGAGGAATTTATGAGGAGTCTATTTGGATTAGGAGTAGTGGAGTTGAGGGAAGCAAAAAATAAATATATATATATATATATATATATATATATATATATATATATATATATATATATAAAATGATTCTTTTTATGGGGGGAAGGAGGAAGATCAGGGAGATTAACGGAGGAAGAGGAGCAGATCTGAAAGCTGAAAAATTGGAGTTCTTCTTCTTCTTTATTCTTTTAAATTGTTAACTTATTGAGGATGATTTATCAATTATTTATAGCTTTTATTTCCATCATGAACTAATTCCTTTTATTAAGATTCCAATGGAACTTATTATGGTTATGAGTTAATTATTTAATTTATTCCAATTATTTATGTTGAAGTGAATTGTTCATCTTGCCTTGTGTTTATTGATTAATTATCTGGCCAATAATTACCTTGTTACTCTAGAAGGAATTGGGAAAGGAATTCTAGGGTTAGAACTGGGCTTGGTGACATGTGACTTAGTTATTTGCACAGTGAATAATTAGGTTTGTGAATAGAATCATGAGAATATCTATTTGCCGCATGTAACATAAAAGGAATTGGGTGTGTAACGAGTTTAATTCAATTATTTTGCATAGAGATATAGTAAAATTAATCTGGGTTAAATAGAAGGCAATTGATCACTCGAGAGAGGGCTTTTGGCATTTGAGAATTCCTGTTAACAATTCAGTAGACGTAATAATTGGGATAATTAGATAATTGATTTAATAATCATAATTGGGAAAATTGGAGTCTTAATTATTATTTATTTGCATTCATATAATTATTGATTTGTTCTTTGTTTTCTTTTAGAATAATTTCTTGCTTTATCAAAATTAATTTTTCTTTTAGTTTTAGAGAATCAAAATTTTCGGTTGTTTAAATAAAATTGAATTGATACAGTACTAGTAGGTGGAGTTTATTAATTGGAATTCTCTGAGGAATCGACACTCTAATTTATCATTATATTACTTGTTGACCGTGTATACTTGCACGTATCCATTGATTGTGAAATCAATCGACAGTGATATAAAAAAATAAATAATTTATTATACTAGAAAGTTGTAAACGATAAGTAAATTGGAACATTTTTTTTCTAAAAGTCAATTATTATGGAATTGAGGTAGTATAAGATTATTGAATTTTTGAAATCAACTTAACATATTTTTAAGATAAAAGTTGACCAGGTTTTCTTTAATTTTAGATTATAATATTATAAACTATTCAAAAAATATTATTCAATCCGTCCCTTTTTAATTGACGTTTGAAGGTAATGTACATATATTAAGAATTACAATTAATACTTTGTATGATTGACTAAATTGAGAATAAAATTTCAATATTAACCTTCTAAAGTTTATTGAAAAGATGAGAGAGAAACAAAGAGTAATAGTACAAACACAAACTATTCTATAAATATTTTATAAATTACTGATGTGGCATACTCCACCTTAGTATATTGATTAACAAACTACCTAAATGTAGTTTTTGGCCCCACATAAAAAGCTGAGGTAGAGTATACCACATCAATAATTTATAAAACTTTTATAAAATAGTTTGTGTCCGTAGCATTATTCGAAAAACAAATTAGCCTTTAACTATAAAGGATAATATGGAAAATTAAGTATTTAATGCTTAATTTCTTGAAATCTACAAATAACGAATAAAAATGAACAAAAATCTCTTTCTTAAAAAAATAAAAAGGGACGAAGGGAGTACTTGTTATAAGATTTATTATTTCATAATTTTAAATGAATTATCTAAATTTTGAGTTTGAAAGTGTCTCGAATTAACTTTCAAAAGTAAAAATAATATATAGTCTTATAATTTATTTGATACTGAGGGAGTATTTTTATATTTATTTTCACATATAATTAATTATTAAAAAAAATATTTACCTATTTTAAAGCATGTTGAATTATTGAGCTCGACTAAAATTTTATTAATAACTCAGGCCTGTTAAAGCATTTAACTTAAAATATAGCTTTTACTTTTTAGTATAAAACGAATTTATTGTCAAATACGAGAATTGATGTTAACTATTCGGTGATATTAATTTAAGCTAAATACATGTGAAGTATGATGGCCTTTGTGCCGATTAAGTTAATCAAAAAGCAAACAAATAATCTTATCTACACTTTGAAAAAAAAAAAAAACAAATTATGATGACCATTCCGTACGTATGATAATGTCTCGGGGTGTGTGCGTTTTTGTTTATTTACTTATATTAACATTAGGTTTTAAGGTTATATTAAAAAATGCAATAATTTAGAAAAATAAAAATAAAAATAAAAAAATACATACAATTGAGATGAATTATTTTCTCCCCTTTTTTTTGGCAAAAAGGAAAATAATTTATTTTTGCAAAATTCAATAACCCCAAAAACTTGAATTATGATAAACAACAAACTGATTTTTAAAAAAAAAAATCAAATACATGATCTTTTCTTTAGTTTGAATGACTAAAAACTAAATAATCAGAATTTACTGCCTGAAAAATCTCACTTGCAAAAACATGGAGATGAATTATCTTATACTTCATCTCTATTTTCAAAAATATTAGAGTAAAATTATACACAAAATGCTAAAACAAAATATTTTTATATTTTGAAACGGATAAATTAGTATAAAAGAAATATCAAAAGGGCATATTAAGCCTAAATTAAGAACATTGAATTATGGAAAATTTCTGCTAAACTCATTGATTCAATTCTTTTGAATCAAAGTTCTATATATCAGTAATAAAATCTTTTTTGCCTATTACTAAAAAAAAGAACTTTGAAATAACGAGCCTTGGTGAAAAATATGTACCTTTGAAAGGAACAATTCCTCTTTTCATAAGTTCAGGGTAATGAAGATACCCCATGAATCCACAAGCCGTAGCAGTCCAAAATTGAACCTCAGGCACTCCAATTTCTTTTGCAGCCTCTACAGCAAAGCTCATGATTCCATCAGCTACTATGTACGTGACCGGTGGCACCTCCGCAGACGAGTTGAGCTTAGCTAAAAGATCTCGAAACGGAGCCAAACAATTCTTTGGAATGGAATCAAATAGGGCCGAAGGATCTTGCGTTGCATCGTGATCCGACGGTGGTAATCCCTCCGGTATGGTCTCGAACTTGAAATCGTCGAACCCGTTGACCCACTCGTATCCTTTTGACCGGATTAACCGCCAGTGGTTGAACTCAGTGTTGACAAAGGTGATATAAAAGCCCCTTGAGTGGAGAAGCTTGGCTAGTTGCATTACAGGGTTTACATGGCCTTGTGCTGGAAATGGAACACAAACTGCATGGGCCTTATTAGCTGAATTTAATCCCATTGTTGGAAAGCTAAAAAAGTTTATGAGAAGTGGATCACTTTTGGAATTGCAGCTCAATGCTTTTGTAGCCTCTTCTTATAGAAATCATTCTTCTTCTTCTTCTTCTATGATTGAACCCGATTAAATTTTTTTTTGAGAAAATGACGTATATAAAGTATACTTTGGAAATGATCATATATATATATATATATATATATATATATATATACAATGGATCCTGTCCGGACTCCCGGACAGGTCCTAAAATACGGACCCAAATTTTTAATTTTTTTTTGTTTTTTTTTTTAAAACAACTAAAAAAAAATATTTAATATTTTATGGAACTGAAATTTTTTCATAATACAATGTTTTGGACGTGTTTTGAATACCTATACCAAAAAGTGGTGGTACAGTCTGCACAGACAGTACCACCATGTTTTGTTATATGTACCCAAATCACACCCAAAATACTGTATTATGAAAAAATTCCAATTCCATAATTAATTTTTTTTTTTAGTTGTTTCAAAAAAAAAAAGCAAAAAAAAAAAAAATAAAGGTCCGGATTTTATAGAGTCCGGGATCCCGGACTGGATCCGGACTCTATATATATATATATATATATATATATATATATATATATATATATATGATCAAGTAAGGGATCCCTTACTTTCTTAAAATGAGGGATTTTTTTTTTGTTTTTTTTAAAACAACTAAAAAAAAGTTTAATATTTTATGGAATTGAAATTTTTCTATAATACAATGTTTTGGGCATGTTTTGAATACTTATACCAAAAAGTAGTGATACAGTCTGCCCAGACTGTATATACATGTTTTGTTATACGTATCCAAATAACACCCAAAACACTGTATTATGAAAAAATTTCAGTTCCATAAAATATTAAACTTTTTCTTTTAGTTGTTTTAAAAAAAAAACAAAAAAAAGTCCCTCATTTTAAGAAAGTAAGGGATCTCTTATCTGATCCTGACTCTGTATATATATATATATATATATATATATGTATATATATATATATATATATATATATGAAAAATCTCAAAAAGGAACTGTTTCATTAATTAACATAAATCGTTGCCGTACCAAGTTGTATATATATATATATATATATATATATATATATATATATATATATATATATATATATCATGGCATTTTTTTTGTTCTTCTATCTTCTTCTTTTGATAAGGATGGGACAGGTGACTTTTGTACTCCAGTCTTTGCTCTACTAAGTTATGGTTGGAAAATTGTGCTGGCAAAGTTAATAACGGATGACTTGCATTTTGAAGTTAAGGTGGTTTGAAGAATGACAGAAATGGGAAAAAGGAGGGGTGAATGGAATTTGTAGGGGAGAAATTACGGGTCAATATAAAAGGACAACAAAAGAATTGTTGGGAACAATTTTTTTTGTTTTTATTTTTGTATATACATTTATAGAGGCACCTTCCTATACGGACAACCCGCCCGCAAAAAAACTCCTATGTGGCCATTGTTGTGGCCTAGTTGTGTCTATATATATATAGAGAGAGAAAAAAAAAGAGGATTGTTGGGTGATGATCACTAAATATATATAGAGAGAGAGATATATACATTAAAAGCATAGTTTTTGTATCACCCGCATGCACTTGGTCTGTATAAGAAGGGGCCTCTAGGTTTATATATTACAATTGCTGGATTTCTTATTTGATTCCATTCCAAACAATTATAAGTGTTTTCTTATACACGATAAAAGTTTTCAGTTGAATTATAATTATAACATATATCTATACATGAGATGAGATAGATAGAGATTAAGGAGGGTCTCACTTTAATTTATTTTATTTTGTCTCAAATGTTTTCACATTAATCACAATCAAATTTCATCAAATATTTATCGACACGTATATTATTTATTTTGCGTACTATAATTAATAATAACTTATTATCTCAGTTTATATATATGGAGTTTTGAACACGCCACATTATGTCTGAGTCTGACTTAATTGTGAATGGTGATGGATGATATCAAAATTCTTTTGTTCCAATGAAGACACAAAAAGAAATTATAAAACTCCGTGATCATCAAAAAATGTGACTAATTTCATTTTAATCGGATTCTATGACAAGGTAATAAAAGAAGGACTACATCATCACTTTAGTTTGAAATAGGATTTCAATTTGGCATTGGCCAATGTTAATGGCTTCTCTCTCTCTCTCTCTCTATAGAGAGAGTTCGGTTTCAGTCCGGACGCCCGGATTTTAGTCTAATCTGAATTTTTTTTTTTTTACTTTTTTTTTAAACAACTAAAAAAATAATTAATATTTTATGGAATTGAAATTTTATCATAATATAATGTTTTGGGTGTGATTTGGGTACGTATAAACAAACATGTCTGTACAGTCTGTGCAGACTGTGCATACATTTTTTGGTATAAGTATCCAAATTACTCCCAAAACATTGTATTATGAAAAAATTTCAGTTCTATAAAATATTAAATTTTTTTAGTTGTTTAAAAAAAACAAAAAAAAATAAAAAAATTAAGGTCCGGATTTGATCCGGTCCGAGAGTCGGGACCTGATCCGTGGTGTATATATATATATATATATATATATATATATATATATATATATATAAAGAATCCGGAAAAAATACTTGACTTTTACTCCAATCCTTTAAATAACCCCCTAAAACAAAAAAATCATGTCATACTTCTAATCGCAATTAAATCAAGAAGAAAAGCCGATTCATTCACCTTTATATATCTCAATCCAGCTCTTCGAAATCCTTAGCTTTGATCATGGCCGAATCATATTCAACCTGACAGCCACATATTGCAAGTATTTCCCTTTTTTTTCATTTCCTTTTATTTTTTTTCTAATGAATTAGGGTTTTAAATTTCCATTTTTCATTGTTATTATTCAATATTTATATGTAAAGAATTCAAAAAAATACCTGACTTTTAATTCAATCCTTTAAAGAACCCCTAAATAAAAAATCATATCATACTTTTTAATATCTTATACATTAAAAGAGAATAACAATTGCTGGATTTCTAATAAAATAAAATATTGCCAACCTGGCCCGGGCAGGCCCATTTATATTCTTGTGCTGAAAAATATTTCCAATAATAGTAGCATACTTGCAAGAAACAAACACTCGTGAAAAAGTGTCAATTATTGCAGATCAAATGAATCAGTATACTATAAAGTTCAAGACAACCACGTGTGTGTATATATATATATATATATATATATATATATATATATATATATATATATACACACACGGAGAGGATCAAACCGGCCGACAGTTCGGTCCGTTGTATATATTAGAGAACCGTTGTTTTAACTTTTAGCGACACATCGAACCGTCACCATAACATATAAACCGTTTATCTGTTCTATAGCGACGGATCAAAGCGACGCCCGATCCGTAATCCGTCACTAAAAGTGATGAGTATGGTATGTAAAATAAAAGGGTATGCACCAGAAACGATATATACATATATAATGTTATGGGTATTTAAATAATGTTATGGGTATTAAAAAAAAATTGTGTCAAGTGTGTCGCATGATATGATATTAAATAATTTAATAATACTTTATAGTATAATCAGTCACATAAGATATATCCAATTAATGTAATGATGATATATGCTTTGAAATATTTTTTAAGACAAAAAATTTAAGACACTTGTCATTACTCTTTCATCGTAAAGAGTCTATGTGACGCCCCCAAAATTAGGTATACATCACCCATCTTGGGTCGTCAGATACATAGTACAGAATATAAATACAACTGATTAATACAACTGTCGTGTACAATACGACAAAACATAAACTGTGAGTTTGAATACAAATATTATCTTCTAGAGAGTATTCATACTCAAAAGGAGTCCTCATTACATTTATTAACACACCATTACATAGAATAGTGAGGACTACTAACTAATACTATCATTCGGACCATCACTCCGTTCCCCGACTTGCCCCAGCTACGTTCTCATTTCCTGAAGAGAACAGTGAAAGAAAGGGTGAGCTCAACTAGCCCAGTAAGAAATATTATGACTAAGATAATGCAGAATAAATTATCATTAGCCTTCAACAATGTTAAACTGATAAAATATAATAGACATCAAGTTTAACTGCAGCGGAACAAGCAATCCATTAAAAGAGTCAAGTAGAAAATAAACTCTACTATCTTTTATGATTTAAAAGATTTTCCAACACTGTGATCGCTGGGACTCAGCTTAATAAAATAATCCACATCATCGAATCACCCCTGCACTACGGCCAAGGATATTCGTATATTCATTAATGGTCATGATCATGCCAACAACTGTCCATCAGTGCACTACGGGCCAATGAGGACTTTTACCACATCATTTGTAACATTACGGTCATGATTACACCGAATAATCCCTGGTCATAATCATACCAAGTCCATCTATGCACTACAGGCCACAGATGACTTTCAACATTTTATAAACATGAGGATGATGACAATGATATAAGAATTCAATAAAACAAGTTCAAGAATTAATTTATCCAAGAATTAACAACGTCCAAATTGTCAACATGATACTGCTTTGTGGAGTAAAATTCAAGAATGCTTAGAAGAATATTTTCATGAAAAGATACTGGATGGAACGCAATTATCAAGGATATTCCACAAATTTCATGGAGTATAGAAGTCAAAACTTAACCAACTGAGTACAATAAAGAATGAAATAACAAAAGAAATCACCATGCATGCGATAGACCGCACAGACAGGTTATTCCAACAGAATAATAAATAATGGAACCAGGTCCGGCGTAAACGCACAGATAGGATATTCCGACAGAATAATAAATAATGGAACCAGGTCCGGCGTAAACGCACAGACAGGATATTCCGACAGAATAATAAAGAACAGTATAATAAATAATGGAACCAGGTCCGGTGTAAAACACACAGACAGGATGTTCCAACAGAATAATAATAAAAACGGAACCAGGTCCGGTGTAAAACACACAGACAGGATGTTCCAACAGAATAATAATAAAAACGGAACCAGGTCCGGTGTAAAACACACAGACAGGATATTCCAACAGAATAATAAGAAATGGAATAACAGAAATTCTCTTCTTGAATACGAAAGAATAATATCCCTTACCGTTTTAAAGACGAGCTGAAATAAGGAAGTAGTTAAGTAGCAGAATACTCTTATTCTCTCTCTCTATAGTTTCTCTCTATAGTTTCTCTCTCTAGAGTTCAGTGAATTCGTAAGAAATAATGAAGGAATGAGCTGCTATTTATAGAAAAATAGAATGCATAGTAACTAATCCATGAACGGTCCAGATTGATTACTTTAATCTGACGGTCCATATTTAAAGAAAAATCTTTTAAATAAAATAAAATATATTCTATTTATAGAATAACTTTAATAAAGTATTTTGTTTTATATAAAAAGATGTTTCTGTTTTATTACGTTAATAATACGAATAAAACAAAACGTCATTATCACTAAATAATTCATATTATTAACTGACAATAATAGAATCAAACTGAGTGACTTCTCACATAAGCATTAATAATCAATACCGTGTGCTACTATGCAACCACACGTATTACTGTACTTTTACTACCGAGTAGTTCAACAGTAACAATGGTAAAATTTTTGCCGTTATTTTTAATAAAATATTTTTGTCGTTTTTTCAATCCGACAATAATTCCGTTGTGGGGTCCACCAATGCTTGTGTCGTTGTACGAATATTCCCTGTTAAAACGAATATTCCCCGACCAATCGAATATTATATAACAACTTGGATACTTTGCAAAATTTATAAATATTACCCACAACTATAACATTATATCAAATTAACTCCATAATATTCAAAAATGATATTTATAAAAAATTCATCTTTATTTATAAAAGTTGGGGTCTTACAACCTCCCCTTCTTATGAAATTTCGCCCTCGAAATTAGGGTACGTACCTGGTA
Organism: Panax notoginseng; assembly: GCA_016801055.1. Lineage (NCBI taxonomy): Eukaryota > Viridiplantae > Streptophyta > Magnoliopsida > Apiales > Araliaceae > Panax > Panax notoginseng. Next base: position 249,149,031 of record CM029012.1, read on the forward strand.
TGTCGAAGAGGTAAGGATACCTTGATTTCATTTCAGATTCTAACTCCCAAGTCATTTCCTCAACATCGTTGTTTCTCCACAAAACTTTGACTTGAGGTATAACCTTGGAGCGTAGAATATGTTTCTTCTTATCCAAGATTTGAACAGGAACTTCTTCATACGTCAAATCTTCCGCTATTTCGTCCGGTTCTAACTCAATAATGTGGTTCGGGTCTTCCACATATTTGCGTAACATGGATATGTGAAAAATGTTATGAACACGAGACATACTTGGCGGTAAAGCGAGTCTATAAGCCACAGTTCCTACTCGATCGAGGATTAAAAATGGACCGATGAATCGAGGATTGAGCTTTCCTCTCTTTCCAAATCTCGTAACTCCTTTCCATGGAGCAACACGTAAGAACACGTGATCTCCTACATCAAATTCCACGTCCTTTCGATGAAGATCAGCATAACTCTTTTGTCGATCTTGTGAGGTTTTTATACGTTGTCGGATCGTTTGAATCTTTTCTGTAGTCATACGTACCAACTCCGGTCCCAACAACGTTGCTTCACCCACCTCATCCCAGCATACTGGAGAACGACATTTTCTTCCATACAATGCTTCGAATGGAGCCATGCCAATACTTGCTTGATAACTGTTGTTGTAGGAAAACTCCACCAATGGTAAGAACTTGTCCCAACTTCCCTTGAAGTCAAAGACACAGAGTCTTAATAGATCTTCAAGAGTTTGAATAGTCCTCTCTGATTGTCCGTCCGTCTGAGGATGATATGCTGAACTAAATCGTAACTCCGTGCCCATAGCTTTTTGTAAACTAACCCAAAATCGTGAAGTGAATCTTGGGTCTCGATCAGAAACTATGGATACTGACATACCATGCAGTCTTACAATCTCGTTTATGTACATACGAGCAAGACGTTCAAGTGTATAAGTTTCTCGTATCGGTAAGAAATGAGCAGACTTGGTCAATCTATCAACAATGACCCAAATCGCATCAATACCTTGAGAAACCCTAGGAAGACCGGTAACGAAATCCATGGTAATGTGCTCCCACTTCCATTCTGGAATTTCAAGTGGTTGCAATGGACCTTTTGGTACTTGATGCTCTGCTTTGACTCGTTGACAAGTTAGACACTTTGATATAAACAACGCTATCTCTCTCTTCATATTGCTCCACCAAAATGTATGACGAAGATCATGATACATTTTGGTACTTCCAGGATGGATTGCAAATGGTGTGTTGTGCGCCTCCATCATGATTTCATACTTTAAATCAGGTTTGTTAGGAACACAAAGTCTGGAGTTGCCTCGAAGTATTCCTTCTTCATCGATTCTTGCTTCCGGCATAGCACCTTCTTGCACTTTCTTCCTCATACGCATCAGCTCCAGGTCTGTAGCTTGAGCAGCTTTAACTTTATCGATTAAAGTCGGTTCTACTCGTATATTCGCCATCATCACATGGGTCCCTGGAGTCTTTAACTCTATCTCCATCCTTTGCAAATCACACAAAATGGGTTTTTGTGTTGACAATATCGCACTCGTACTTGCATATGATCTTCTACTCAATGCGTCAGCTACCACGTTCGCTTTTCCAGGATGATATTGAATGGTATGATCATAATCTTTCAACAGTTCAAGCCAACGTCGTTGTCGCATATTGAGTTCCTTTTGAGTGAAAAAATATTTGAGGCTTTTATGATCCGTAAAAATCTCCACCTTCTCCCCATACAAGTAATGCCTCCAAATTTTAAGTGCAAAGACAACAGCTGCCAACTCTAGATCATGAGTAGGATAATTCCTCTCATATTCCTTGAGTTGTCTTGATGCATAGGCTATGACTTTTCCATGTTGCATGAGAACACATCCCAACCCTTTGCTCGAAGCATCACTGTAGATGACAAATCCCTCCGAGCCAGATGGTATTGTTAGAACAGGTGCTGAAATGAGTCTCCTCTTGAGTTCTTGAAAACTCTGCTCACATTCTTCGCTCCAACCGAACTTTGTATCTTTCCGAGTCAGCTGAGTTAATGGAGTAGCGATTCGAGAAAATCCTCCACGAATCTCCGATAATAACCAGCTAGACCGAGAAAGCTACGTACTTCGGTTACTGATTTTGGTTGCTCCCAGCTTTGAATAGCTTCAATCTTTGCCGGGTCAACAGATATTCCACGACTTGATACTACGTGCCCAAGGAATGCTACCTCTTCCAGCCAGAACTCGCATTTCTTCAACTTGGCATAAAGTTTGTATTCACGAAGCTTTTGGAGTACCAGCCTCAAGTGTTGCTCATGATCTTCACGGCTTTTGGAATAAACAAGGATGTCATCGATAAAGACGACCACAAAGTGATCCAAATATTCCTTAAATACCCTGTTCATCATATCCATGAAGGCAGCAGGAGCATTAGTCAATCCAAAAGACATAACTAAGAATTCATAATGCCCGTACCGAGTTCTAAAAGCCGTCTTTGGAATATCCTCAGTTCTAACCTTCAGCTGATGATATCCAGAACGAAGATCGATCTTTGAAAAGAATTGTGCTCCTTGCAACTGGTCAAACAGGTCATCAATACGTGGCAATGGGTACCTATTTTTGATGGTGACATGATTCAACTCCCGATAATCAATACAAAGTCGCATACTCCCATCTTTCTTCTTCACGAACAGAACAGGAGCACCCCAAGGAGAAGTACTAGGACGAATAAAACCAATGTCTAACAATTCCTGCAGTTGGGTCTTTAACTCCTGAAGTTCAATAGGAGCCATTCGATATGGGGCTTTGGAAATGGGTTTTGTACCGGGTTCAAGGTCGATACAAAATTCAATTTCACGCTCTGGGGGTAGGCCAGGAAGTTCTTCGGGAAATACGTCAGGAAATTTATTAACAACAGAAATATCATTCAAAGCTGACGTATTTTGTTTAGATCTGTGACATGAGCTAAGAAAGCTTGACATCCGTTTTTCAATAAATGAATAGCTTTATGGCTTGAGATGACAGCGATTGATTTTAATGGTTTGGTTGCTTGAATTCGCATAATAGGTCGATTAGGAATATGAAAGCTAACAACCTTACGAAAACAATCAATTTTTGCATGATGAGTAGTTAACCAATCAATCCCTAGAATCACGTCAAATGCAAGTATTTTTAATGAAATAAGATCGACAGGTAATGTGTGGGTACCAACTTGAACCAAACAAGACTTATAAACCGTGGATGTAATGAAGGTTTCTCCCAATGGAGTTTCAACTGCTAAGTCAAAGTCTAATTTCTCCGGAATCAAATTTAATCGATGAGCGCAAGTAGGAGAAATAAAAGAATGGGTAGAACCGGTATCAAATAAAGTATAGACTTCGTTAGAGTTTATGATAAGCTTACCCGTGATGACCTCATTCGGGTTCCTTGCTCTCTGGGAGTTCACAACAAACGCTCTTCCTTGCACAACCGGTTTTGACTTTTCTGGGACGGCCTTTGGTGCCTCCATCCTAGCTGAATTTGTCTTCGGTAAACGACAAAATCGAGCTAAATGACCTTCTCTTCCACAATTATAACATGCTTTGGACGGCATCGCGCAGTTTGGACTGATGTGCCCCTCCCCTCCGCATTTGAAACATATGATAGGTGGTCGTTCTCCTTCCTTAACGACAGGTGCTGGTGCTGACGTCTTTCCATCATTGTTGAATCTCCTCTTCTTGAAATGCCCATTCTTATTGTTTTGGCCCTGATTACCACCGAAGTGGTTACCATTTCTGGCCTGTTGATTCCCTCCACGCTTGTTGTCACCGCTTCGATGACGCTCTCACTGGTATTATCATTTTGCCGGCTGCTCTCTTTTGGTTGCGTTGTCTCGTTATCGCGCTCCACCAACTGAGCCCTATTTACAACATCTGAATACAAACACAGTTTATGAGAAACAAGATGTTGACGTATCTCCGGCTTCAAACCTCTTAAAAACATCCGCGTCATTCTTTCTTCATTATCCACCAGGTGGGACGCAAATCGGGATAACTCCGCAAATTTTGCCTCGTACTGCGACACGGTCATATTATTCTGCTCTAATTTGATGAACTCCACCTCCTTCATGTGACGAATACTCTCGGGAAAGTATTTGTCGTTAAACAGCTCTTGGAACTTCTCCCAAGACATCTTCAGTGCGGCAGGTTGAGTACGCTTTATCGATTCCCACCAGTAATCTGCCTCTCCTCGCAACATAAAGGCGGCAAAGGGAACCTTTTGCTCCTCGGAGCAACCCAAGACATCAAATATCTTGGTGATCTGCTTTATCCATGTTTCAGCTACAAGTGGTTTGGGTTCTCCCTTAAACTCCGGTGGTCCCAGCTCCTTAAACTGTTTAGCGGTGACCGCCTGAGAGTTTCCAGTATTTCCACCTACGTTGTGGACAGGAGCCGCTTTCACCTGTTGTTGCATGAATTGCATAAAACCTCTGAACATTCCATCATTCAACATCTGGTCAGTGTTGTTGTTTGCATGAGGTTCCACCGTTGTTTTAACTTTTAGCGACACATCGAACCGTCACCATAACATATAAACCGTTTATCTGTTCTATAGCGACGGATCAAAGCGACGCCCGATCCGTAATCCGTCGCTAAACGTGATGAGTATGGTATGTAAAATAAAAGGGTATGCACCAGAAACGATATATACATATATAATGTTATGGGTATTTAAATAATGTTATGGGTATTAAAAAAAAATTGTGTCAAGTGTGTCGCATGATATGATATTAAATAATTTAATAATACTTTATAGTATAATCAATCACATAAGATATATCCAATTAATGTAATGATGATATATGCTTTGAAATATTTTTTAAGACAAAAAATTTAAGACACTTGTCATTACTCTTTCATCGTAAAGAGTCTATGTGACGCCCCCAAAATTAGGTATACATCACCCATCTTGGGTCGTCAGATACATAGTACAGAATATAAATACAACTGATTAATACAACTGTCGTGTACAATACGACAAAACATAAACTGTGAGTTTGAATACAAATATTATCTTCTAGAGAGTATTCATACTCAAAAGGAGTCCTCATTACATTTATTAACACACCATTACATAGAATAGTGAGGACTACTAACTAATACTATCATTCGGACCATCACTCCGTTCCCCGACTTGCCCCAGCTACGTTCTCATTTCCTGAAGAGAACAGTGAAAGAAAGGGTGAGCTCAACTAGCCCAGTAAGAAATATTATGACTAAGATAATGCAGAATAAATTATCATTAGCCTTCAACAATGTTAAACTGATAAAATATAATAGACATCAAGTTTAACTGCAGCGGAACAAGCAATCCATTAAAAGAGTCAAGTAGAAAATAAACTCTACTATCTTTTATGATTTAAAAGATTTTCCAACACTGTGATCGCTGGGACTCAGCTTAATAAAATAATCCACATCATCGAATCACCCCTGCACTACGGCCAAGGATATTCGTATATTCATTAATGGTCATGATCATGCCAACAACTGTCCATCAGTGCACTACGGGCCAATGAGGACTTTTACCACATCATTTGTAACATTACGGTCATGATTACACCGAATAATCCCTGGTCATAATCATACCAAGTCCATCTATGCACTACAGGCCACAGATGACTTTCAACATTTTATAAACATGAGGATGATGACAATGATATAAGAATTCAATAAAACAAGTTCAAGAATTAATTTATCCAAGAATTAACAACGTCCAAATTGTCAACATGATACTGCTTTGTGGAGTAAAATTCAAGAATGCTTAGAAGAATATTTTCATGAAAAGATACTGGATGGAACGCAATTATCAAGGATATTCCACAAATTTCATGGAGTATAGAAGTCAAAACTTAACCAACTGAGTACAATAAAGAATGAAATAACAAAAGAAATCACCATGCATGCGATAGACCGCACAGACAGGTTATTCCAACAGAATAATAAATAATGGAACCAGGTCCGGCGTAAACGCACAGATAGGATATTCCGACAGAATAATAAATAATGGAACCAGGTCCGGCGTAAACGCACAGACAGGATATTCCGACAGAATAATAAAGAACAGTATAATAAATAATGGAACCAGGTCCGGTGTAAAACACACAGACAGGATGTTCCAACAGAATAATAATAAAAACGGAACCAGGTCCGGTGTAAAACACACAGACAGGATGTTCCAACAGAATAATAATAAAAACGGAACCAGGTCCGGTGTAAAACACACAGACAGGATATTCCAACAGAATAATAAGAAATGGAATAACAGAAATTCTCTTCTTGAATACGAAAGAATAATATCCCTTACCGTTTTAAAGACGAGCTGAAATAAGGAAGTAGTTAAGTAGCAGAATACTCTTCTTCTCTCTCTTATAGTTTCTCTCTATAGTTTCTCTCTCTAGAGTTCAGTGAATTCGTAAGAAATAATGAAGGAATGAGCTGCTATTTATAGAAAAATAGAATGCATAGTAACTAATCCATGAACGGTCCAGATTGATTACTTTAATCTGACGGTCCATATTTAAAGAAAAATCTTTTAAATAAAATAAAATATATTCTATTTATAGAATAACTTTAATAAAGTATTTTGTTTTATATAAAAAGATGTTTCTGTTTTATTACGTTAATAATACGAATAAAACAAAACGTCATTATCACTAAATAATTCATATTATTAACTGACAATAATAGAATCAAACTGAGTGACTTCTCACATAAGCATTAATAATCAATACCGTGTGCTACTATGCAACCACACGTATTACTGTACTTTTACTACCGAGTAGTTCAACAGTAACAATGGTAAAATTTTTGCCGTTATTTTTAATAAAATATTTTTGTCGTTTTCTCAATCCGACAATAATTCCGTTGTGGGGTCCACCAATGATTGTGTCGTTGTACGAATATTCCCTGTTAAAACGAATATTCCCCGACCAATCGAATATTATATAACAACTTGGATACTTTGCAAAATTTATAAATATTACCCACAACTATAACATTATATCAAATTAACTCCATAATATTCAAAAATGATATTTATAAAAAATTCATCTTTATTTATAAAAGTTGGGGTCTTACAGTCTACAACTACAAGGAGATATGAGAGAGGAGTTTAGAAAAAATTTAGATAATAAACTTGACTTTGTTATGCATGTAGAGATTTTGCTCACTCCATTGAGTATTCAACACTCAACCTTAAACTTCCACATTTGATCTAGCGTTAGAAGTGTCATTGTTCAAGCAATGCTCAAACCTCCGAATTCAAGTTTGAAAGTTTATAAGCAAGAATTCAAGTAAGCGTGAAGTCTTTTTCATAAATATATTTCCACAATTAAGAGGAGCAGTTGTACATACTCACACATTGACATTCATACCACAATTACCGACTAAAATTCTTGAATCAAATTGAGTTTAAAAACCATATCAAGTCCTTTAGTGTACATACACTAACAAATTGGTTTGTCAGACAAAATCAATGATCTTGACAATCTCTCTAATCATTGTTTTTCATTACCATTACTTCATGGGGGAGAGAATCACTTCACTTACCATTTTGTCTATGTTTAAGTAAGATGATCCCATATATGGACTAGTAGCACTCTTAGCTTTATTCTTCCACTCCACCACCCTTTTCTTCATTTCCTTCCCTTTCTCTCCCTCGATCAATTCCTTCACCACGCTCTCCACCCCCTCTCTCTTCACATCACTATCAATTTCCAAACCAACACCCCATAATTTACAAATGCAATAACAATTCGTCAGTTGATCCGCGAAAAAAGGCCAACATATCATCGGCACTCCTGCTGACAAACTTTCAAGCGTCGAATTCCATCCACAATGTGTTAAGAACCCTCCGACTGACGCGTGGTTCAATACTTGTTCTTGGTCACACCAACTTGCTAACAAACCTCGCTGTTTAGTCTGCATCTCGAATTCGGGCGGAAGAACAGCCACATCACCCATAACAAGGTCAGGTCGGATTATCCACAAGAAGTTTTGCATGCTATTGGCAAGTCCCCATGCAAACTCTACCAAGTGCTGAGGACTCATAACTGCGATACTACCAAAGTTTATGTAAACCACTGACCCGGGTTGTTTTGAATCTAACCATTGGATACAACCCGAATCTTCCTTCCAAAGATTTGATCTCAAAGACTTGGTATGGTTATCGGGTATGACAGATTGGGAAAGGTTGTGAATGGGTCCAATGCTGTAGACCCGATTCAGCATGGATGAAAGCGGCTTTAAAACCTCACACTCCCAATTCATCAAATGTGTTCAAAATTATTGCAGAAGCTTTATAAGTTCTTGAAATTTCTTGAATGCAATACTGGACAAAGCTATCCGGTAGGTCCGGTGACCAAATCAAAGATGAGGAATCCCGCATACGGATACTCCCAATTCCGGGTATCCAGTCAATAACGTAGTTCAGGTACCCATTTTCAGAACCATTTACTACATCTGTATAACAGTGAAATTGTGAGGATGTCAAAATAAAGTCAAATAAAAAAAATGAGGCATTATAGTCATTTCACTTGGGGGCATTTCAGACATTCCACAACAGCCATGGACATGATATAAGTATTGTACCTCTACAAGTACCACTCCTAGTCTTTTCTTTCACAACACTTTTTGATATTTTTATAACGAATTTTAAATAAAAATATCATTTTTTATTATAAAAATATTTGTTCCCTACACAACAAAGATTAGAGAAAAATTTAGACACATATAATCTCTCTCATCGGTCTAAACCTAATATTAACTTTTACATAACGGAGGAGCTTTCTGGGACTATCCCAAAGGTCTTTCTAACTTGTCTATTGTCTTGCAAGAATTATTATTATACCCCACACACACATGGTTTCACAAAGGAAAGACATGTGATCTATATTTATTCATGAAAATTATGTAATTAATCAGGGAAATACTGAAATAGTGGTTACAAAATTAATTTTTTTAATTCTTTTAAAATAAGAAATACATAATTCAATTTTAATATTATAAATTAATATGATATTCTTGATTTATCATTACATAATTACTATTATTTTTAGTATCACACCACCATTGCTAATTAAAAATTTTGTTAATACCAATTGTACATTTAAGTTGTAAACATAAAAATCCCAAAAAAGTGTAGTTTTAAAAGTGAGTAATGAGTACTAATATCCTTTAAAAAGATATAGCACGCATGTCAAGATTTAAATTTTTTATGGTAAATAAGCTCATGTTTATTTGTAATGATTATAATTATAAATTATAATCTTAAGATTATTAATCATAAAATTAAATAGTCTTAATTACATATTTATTTTTCATGGAATAACTTAAAATAATCTCATGTTATTTTTCTTTGTCCAGGATTATTTAAATGATTGGATAAAAACATAACATTTGAACTATTACACTCTTATTACTAATAACATCATATTCTCATTAGTTTGAATATAGATAGATAGTATACATCGGTAGTTTTAAACAAAGTTAAAGGTTAATTTTGTTCACAAATTTTTATAATTTCCAAAATGTAGGGATTATAATACCTAATTGAACATGATATTAAATTATCTCCTTTTCAAGTCATTTTATTATTTCGGACTAATAGTCCCAAGTCTATTTTTTTTAAAAACCTCTTTGCAATTAAACAAACATAGACTTTTAAAGATTTTTGTAACAGACTTTTGTAGAGTTTGTGGATTTTAATGACTTTTAAAAATTTTTAAAATTACTTTTAAAGACTATATATGAAATAAGTGACAAACTTTTATAGACATTTTATCAAGACTTTGATAGACATTTGTATACTTCTAATATATATTGCAGCATATATTAATTGTTAAAAAGTCAACAAAGATCATATATTTTAGATGAAATGATTACGACATTAAATAATATTAAAATATTTTGACCATCTAACAACCTAATTTGAAATAAAAAGCATTGTTGAAATTAAATTATTAGATCATACCCAGTCTATTATAAGAAAATGTCCTATTTTATAATTTTAATATTTCATACAAAAAGTCATTTTCTACTAACAGTAATATAAAATAACAACTTTGATTTTAAAATTGTTCATTGTTTTCCTATTAAGTAACTATTACTCCCTCTGTCCCAGGATAAAAGTCCTGGTAAACTTTTCACGCATATTAAGAAGAGGAATGAAATGACAAAATTATCCATAATAATATGTCATTAATTATTTTCAATGTAGGTGAGAGAGTGACTTTCTAGCTATTCAATTCAAAATATTTTCTTTCCATACTTATTAAATATGAAGAGAAAATTAGAATAAAAAAGTATGAGATATTTAATGCTACGGGCATAATAGGAAAAAATATGTAAAAGTTTGGTTATTAATGAAAAGTGGACATTTAATATAGAACTACCCTAAATAATAATAAGAACTTTTATTATGGAACGGAGAGAGTACTAAACTAAAAATTTATAATTTTCAACAAATAACAAAATTAACAAATTTATTACTTTTAAAAATAAACATAAAACAAAAAACCTCCTTAATACTTACAAATATATTAAATGAGATTTTTTTATGGGAGAGAAAAAAATATAAAATGATATTAAAATATTCGTTATCTCCATTTATAACATTGGTTCTATTTGTAACCCTTAACGTTAGTCCCTCTTTTTAACCCATCATCCTTTTTATCTCTCCTCACCTACTATAATAACTCTCTTCCTTTTCGGAGTTTTTATTTTGAGAGAACTAAAGTAGAGAGAGAAAGTGAGACATATATATATATATATATATATATATATATATATATATATATATATATATATATATATATATATATATATATATCAGTCTGCTTCTCCAGCGAACTGAAAGTTTAAACGAACTGATCACAGCGACGATTTTTTCTGTCGCTATAGCATAGAAAGTCGGTTTTTATGCTATAGCGATGGAAAAAACCGCCGCTATAGCCGGTTCGCTCTTAGTTCACTCCCTCCAGTTCGTTGGAGAGAGCCGGGCATATATATAGTTTTGTTTTCTCTTCTTTGTTTGATCTGCTCTATCTCTTTCTCTTTCTCTTTCTCTTTCTCTTTCTCCTTTGTTCATCTTTTCCCTTTCTCAAATATTTAGAAGTATTTGAATGTCTTTAGAGATGATGTCAGAATTTGGATATGTGTATCTCTTCTTTGAAAGTTTGTCAAACTCTACCAATATTTGATAGAAATCTAAAAAATCAATGACTTTTTGAATATCAAAATTCTTTTATAGACATTATAAAAGTCTCATTCAATACCAGACCTAACTTTTAAAGACATTATAAAAGTTGTAATTGAATATCAGTAAACTTTTATATATTTTTTAAATGTCTTAATTGAATACAACCAAAATTTAAAAGTCTTTAAAAATATTAATTGAATACAGCTTCCATAGTGTAAGAGTTTAATTTAACACCGTTCACATAATTTTCGAACGTAGTACATGGACAACTCTATATATAACTAATTTGGCAACCAAAAAAGAAAAAAAGAAAGAAATAGAATTTCATCTTATTACTCTCTCCGTCCCAGGATAAAAGTATTTATTACTATTTTAGATAATTCCAAGTTAAATGTCTACTTACCTTAAATGATCTATTTTTTATAATAATTTACCTATAATACCCTTATTATTAATTATTATATTTCTATTTTTTATGTATATTTATGAAGTATCAGTAGTAATGTGCAAAAAATTATGCAATTAAATGAGAATTTAATTATGGACAATTTTGTCATTTTATCCTATTTCTTAATATATGCAAAATGTCAACCAGGACATTTATCCTGGGGCGGAGAGAGTATACTTTTATAATTAAGGCATACCTTTATGTAGCACACAAGCTAGCTCACGGAGGCGAGAGTAGTGCAAGTAGGTCATCAAATTGAATGCATTAACCGTCCAGAAGAAAACATTGGGAATGCCAAGTTCTTCAGAAACCTCAATGCTGAAAGCCATGACGGCATCAGAGACAATACAAGACACCGGAGGAACATCCGATGAATTGTTGAGCTTGTTAAGTAGTTCTCGGAACGGAATAGAGCAATTTTTGGAGATGGAAACGGCAAGTTCTATGATGTTCTGCGTGGCGTCAGGGTTTTTCGGCGGTGGAAGGCCGTCAGGGATGGTTTCAAATCGAAAAGTAGGATAGCCCGAAAGAGATTTGGGGCCTCCAGATTTGAGTAAGCGGTTATAGTTGAATTCTGTATGAACAAAGGTTATGTAAAATCCTCTGTGGTGAAGCAGCGTTGCTAACTTGAGCATCGGGGTTATGTGACCTTGAGCTGGATATGGCATGCATACCACATGTGGCTTCTGGGTTTCTGCCATTGAAATTGAGAAGTTCTTTTTACTCCACAGTATTGAAAAGAATTATATGTATATATAGGCTGTTTGTTACTCCCTCCGTCCTAGGATAAAAGTCTTGGTGGACTTTTCACACATATTAAGAAGATGAATGAAATGATAAAATTACCCATAATAATATGTCATTAATTATTTTCAATGTAGGTGAGAGAGTGACTTTCTAGCTATATATTCAATTCAAAATATTCTCTCTCCATACTTAGTATGAGATATTTAATGCTACGGTCATAATAGGAAAAAATGTGTAAAAGTTTGGTTATTAATGAAAAGTTGACATTTAACATGGGACTACCCAAAATAGTAATAAGGACTTTTATCATGGGACGGAGGGAGTAATTATGAAAAGATTGTGAATAATGACGTCGACATCTGGGACAAATTAGGAATCTTTTCAGGAAATTGATATTTTCTCGCGATTTTTTAATATTTTTATATAAAAAGTGTCGCTATAAATGTATAACAAAAGTAAAAATTATCGCTTAAGATCTATAGCTACGGTTTTCATGTAGAAATATCAAAAAGTCATATGAAAATATCAATTTTCATTTTTTTAAAAGCTCTTAAATCTTAAGATTATGTTTGTTTATAACTATTATAATTCTGAAATTATAATCCTTTATATTATAATTCTAAGAATTATAATCTCAAAAACTATTAATTCAAGGATTAAATAGTCCTAGTCACATGTTTATTTTTTATAAGATTATTCATGGGATAACATAAAATAATCACATGTTATATTTGTTTTTTCCATCACATGTTATGTTTGTTTTTTTCAGGATTAATTAAATGATTGAATAAAAAAATATCGTTTGTACTATTATATCCTTATTAATAATAACATATTATAAACTATAACAAATGACACTACACCAAAAATGGCCTATAGCGAAGGAAATTTTGTGAAGGAATTTATTCCTTCACATAAAGAGTTCTTTAGCGAAGGAACAGTGAAGGAAAAAAGTATAGTGACAATATAATTATTAGCGAAAGAAACATCATTCACAATTTATATTTTTTTCCTCGCAAAATTGGGGCGATAGAAAGATTTTTGGAGCCAATTTATGATGAAAATTTGCGAGAAAAAAATCTATTTAGTGAAGGAATTATTACTCACTATATATCATTATTCAAAAGTTTTTTACAAAGGATAAAATTGGTCACTATCTTGTTCTAAATATTTTTTTTTGAATTTATTGTGGTGAATATAAATACCTTAAATTTTTTACAATAGCAAAATTTAATTTTAATAACACTTTTTAAGTAACTTATAATATCAACTATTTGTTCTAATAAATTATAAAGTAAACAATTTTACACTATGTTAAACTTTAAAATTTCTCCATAAAAGTTTATTTTTATAATCATAGTTAAATAAAGTTAAAGTTAAATAAAAATAAAAATAAATAATCCAAAAGACTTTAAATTTTATTTTAAGTATATAATATTAATCCAAAAAAGTCTTTTGGAGATTAATTTAAAGTAATTTTATTTTTTGATATTATATTTAATATTCATTTAAATAACAACTTGAGTGAGCTTTAATTAAAAAAGACTTTTGGAATATTTAATTTTATTTTTAATTAGTTCGGTACTAAATCATAAGAAAAAAAATCAAAAAAACTTAACTTTATTTATTTGAAGTACAGTACTGTGCGAGACTCGTACGAGAAAGGGAAGCAAGCTAGATAGGGAAGCAAGCCAGATCAAGGTTTCGCTCAAATCTTTTGCCAAAGTTGAAGTTTTAACAAGATAGATGCTAGGTGTCACAGGGTGCACAATCTGACACTAAAATTTTCCTGTCTTTGTCCTCCTTGTGATGCATTGGTTCGCCTAACCAGTCAGCAACCTGTCAGTCACACAAGCACAGTCTGTATAAACAAGCCACACACACACAATCACACACAGTGTTTACAGGACAACGTCCTAACCTTTTATTACTCACTCAATAACAAGGAATACATTATATGACCAAGGCTCGTAGGCTACACTTGCTCAGTGATCTCACATGCCTTGCCAAGCCCTTAGCTACACATATATACACACATTAGGCTGCAGTTGACATCCCCAACTGCTAGGTCATTCAGAACCAATAGGAAACCAGCATTTTGAATTAGCAACTGCCTACCAACTGCCCACTAGCAGCTGTGTGCGTCCCATGATGTGCAAAGTGCTCATCAACCGCTCCTCAACTGCCCACTAGCAGTTGTGTGCGCCCCATGATGTGCAACTGTCCATCAACCGCCCCCCAGCAGGTGTGAGGTGCCCCATGATGTGCAACTGGCTGGAGACATGCCAATCATGTGCATGTAGGTTACTGCCAGCAACTGCCCTCAACTGCCAGTTAGTTGGGTCAAGCTCCAGTCATCCAATCCAAAACTACCCATAGTGTCAGCCCACCTTCTTGATGTCCTTCACCCACTATTGTCAGCCCACATTGTTGTTGTCTCAGCCCACGAAGTTACCCAGTCATGTCACCCAATCATGTTGCCCAATCATGCTGTCCATTTGGTCCCCGAATTTCTTACTAGCCCAGCACTTGCCCAAGGTGCTGTCCAAATTTGTTGTGCACGTCCAGCCCGTACGTCTGTCCACATGCATTAGATTTGTTGCATGCTAGGTTCCGCCTATGCCATGCATTGACATGCTAGGCGTACGCCTATGACATGCCCAATCGATGCCACGCTGAGCAACGTTCTTGCTTGTTCATGTCCAGCCCATGCCCAAGTCTTTGATTCGATCCAAGCTTCCCAATCCGATGTTAGACATTGTTGTAGGGGAGCCCAACAATGTCCCAACGTCTAGCACTCACCGCCCATGGCACCTGCCCATGGTCCTGGGTAACCTTCACAGAGTACCCCCCTATAGTAGCACTTATAAAAATTTCCAAACTGCTAGCACTAGACATCAGACCTGTCTGAGGAAGCATAATGCAAACCTTCTATATTTACTAGTTTACTGACATAGCCCATTTGCTGTCCAATGACCCAATTTGCTACATAGAGTCGCCCAATGCTGCACAAGACTGTTCATTGGCTCAAATGGCTGAGTGTTAAGCTATTTTGCTGGTTAAGTGCGCACAACGCCCTTGGCTGCCGCACACCGCCGAGTGGTTCTGCACACTGCTGATTGGTGCCGCAAGCTGCTGCACACTGCTGCTCAGGAGTGCCTTTGTAAGACCTCAAATTATTAATAAATAAAATTAAATTTCCTCTATTTATTATTTTGAAATAGTAAGGGTTGAATTGATTAATGAGGTTAGTTATGGGTAAAATGCGCAAATATTTTAAATAAGCAAGTGGTTATAAAATATTCATTGTTGTCGGAGAATATTCGTTTGGTCGTGGAATATTCTTCCAGTCGGGGAATATTCGTACGACGGCGCAGTCTTTTGTGGGCCCCATAACGAAAAGAGATTGGATGAAGAAAACAACAAGTATAAGTTGTTTATAAATAACGGCGTAGTTGTTACCGTTAATACTGTTGGAATACCTGGTGGTTAAAACACAGTAATACGCGTTGTTGCACAGTAGCACACGGTATTACACTAATTATTGATTCTTACGTAAGAAGACACTACTCAATAATTGTTACAGTAATTACTGTTCAGTATTTTATTTTATTGATTCAATAATTGTTGCGTTGATATTTTATATTATTATTGTTTCAATAATTGTCACTACACAATATTTTCCATTATCGAAGCAATAATTCATATTATCTGAATAATATTATTAGATAACATTATTGGCAATGTCTAAAAAGTTCTGTCTAAGGAGAGGTTTGGTCATCTAATTGTGCGCCAATAAGGAGAAATCCTTATTGGAAAACCCTCTCTTTTCTGGGAACTGCCTAGTTGTCAGTATTGTGATTCGGTAATATTATTTGTGAATAATTAATTATTGATTTATATGATGGGAAAAATATTCATTTTATGTGGATATAGATGGAGAAAATTTTTAAAGTGACAATTGTCGAAAATCGATATTTTATGTTTTCTAATAAAATAATATTTTATTATATTATTATAATATAATAATAGTGATATTTTTATAATAAATGTGGGATATATGAGTATATGAGGAGGAAGAGTATTTTTGTTGCAATAAATATTTAAAACATGTTTTTCATGTTGGTGGACCCATTTCTTGACTGAAATTTGATTATAGCCTGTAAAATCGTCCGTTTGTGGATTTCGGTCAATTTCTGTTTAGAATTTAGAAAAATTTTCTTCTGTAAAGTTGTAGAGAATGGAATTTCCTATGAAAAAGACATGAGGTTCAAATTTTTCTGATAAAAGGCTATTTATTATTAATTATTGAAGTTCTGAAGTTCCGAAATAATTATTTTTTAAAAGTTTTAAATTTGTGTTAAAAGAAAAACGTTTTTGAAATGTTTGTGGGCATCATTAACATGTGCAAGGTGGCTGAAATTAGTTGGTAAAAGTGGGCGTAGGAATTTGTAATATAAATTATAATATTTTATTAAAATTTCTGCTTTGGTGTTTTAAGCATTTTCCTATAAATAGGGTGCTTAGGTTATAATTGAAAATCACACCAGAAACTAAAGTTTTCTCTCTCGATATATTGAGCGTATTCTTGTGAGTATTTTGATACTTTGAGTGTTGTTATACGGTGCAAGTTTCCTTCAGCACTATATTTAGTATTCCAGTCAGAAGTACTATTCTTTCGAGGTAAGGGATGTTATTCCTTCTTAAATGATATTTTTTTCTTCAATATCATTATGTCGAAGTATTGATCTGAACTTTTTATCAAATTTATAACTTTTTTGTGTTGGGGTTACTATTCACGTATACGGCACTATTCACGAATACGGCACTATTCACCGAAAAATAAAAGTTTTTCTTCTTTTTGTCCAAAATATCTATTATGGATACTAGCTTTGATTGTATCCATATTTTGATCATTTTTAAATTATACTCCACCATAATTATTTATGAGGTATTTTTGAACATGGAATAGCTGAAATATGAATCTTTAATATTTATTATCTTGTTTCACTGGATTCATTTTCTTTAAAATATTTTTCATCATCCTCAGTCCTAAATAATGATATAATTGAATATCTTTGGCCTGTAGTACAAAGATTAATAATTTTATGATAAATATCTTTGGCCCGTAGTGCAAAGATAAATAGGTGTTGAGATGAACATGACCAACTGATGAATATCTTTGGCCTGTAGTGCAAAGATGAATATTTAATTCAAGATGTTTATTGATTGATGTTACAGAGATAAAATATTGATGATGGACTTTTAAATTCATAGATGATAGTAGATTTCATACTCTACTTAACTCTTCTAGTGAATTATTATTTCCGCTGCGAATATTGATTTAAAATTTGTTGTCTATTGTATTCTATTAAATTTTTCCCTGTTGAGGACTAACGATAATTTGTTCTATATTATCTTAGTCATAATATTCTTTACTGAGCTAGTTGAGCTCACTCTTTTCCTTTTTATTCTATTTTTCTTCTCAGGAGGCGAGAATGTAGCGAGTACTAGTCGAGGTATGGAATGAAGGTTCTAAAAAGTTGTTTTAGTAGTCCTCACTATTTTTGTAAAATAATATATCAATAATTGTAATGAGAACTTATTTGAGTGTGGATATTATCTAGATGACAATATTTATATTTAAACTCACAGTTTTTATGTTGTATTAATAAAGTTATAGTTGTTTCTGTACCATGTATTTTGACGACTCAGAATGGGTGTTGTATACCTATTTTGGGGGCGTCACAGTTGGTATCAGAGCTTAGGGATATGATCTCTGGCGGAGATCGGGGAATAGAACTAGGAGGGGAGAGATGAGTAAATCCTTCGCTAGTGTGTCCTACCTAAGCTCATTTGTTGATCGGTCATAATATAGGGGTATTATGTGATTTGTTAATTTATTTAATTAACCCTTATTTTATGGCAGTATTTAAGAATGGCAACTGAGAATGTTAACAGTGAAGTAAATGAAACCGTGGAGACGTCTGTACTCACCAACGAGAAGAACGTGCAACAGGATGGCAATGTTCCTCCTGTGAACAACACCACTGAGCAGATGATGAACGATTGGATGTTTAGAAGCTTTTTGCAGTTCATGCAAAATCAGACGAGGGAGACTCGTGTTCAAAATACAGGAGGAAATGATAGCAATTCACGGTTTGTCACAACCAAGCAGTTCAAGGAGTTGGGACCACCAGAATTCTGGGAAAAGCCGGATCCGATTAAGGCGGAGACGTGAGTCAAACATATTACCAAGATATTTGATGTCTTGGGATGCACGGAAGAACATAAGGTTCCATTCGTCACCTTTATGTTTCGTAATGAGGCAGATTACTGGTGGGAATCTGTAAAGCGTACCCATCCAGCCGCGCTCAGCATGTCTTGGGAGACATTTCATAAACTGTTCAATGAAAAATACTTTCCTGAAAGTGTTCGTTATATGAAGGAGGTAGAGTTTATTAGATTGGAACAAAACAACATGACGGTGTCCCAGTACGAGGCGAAGTTTGCAGAGTTGTCCAGGTTTGCACCTCATTTGGTGGAGAATGAGGAACGTATGACACGGATGTTTCTGAGAGGTTTGAAACCCGGCATACGTCAATATCTCATTTCACATAAATTTTCTCTCTATTCAGATGTTGTCAACAGGGCTCAATTATTAGAGCGAGATAACGAGTACGTTCAACCGAGGGACCACAACCAGGATCATACCGGTGACAGCAGTCATCAGAACAATGATAACCAGCGGAGAAAGAAAAATACGGACAAGAGTAGCAACCACTCTGGTGGTAATCATGGCCATGAAAATAGAAGAAGCGAGTCGGGAGGAGATTTAAAAAAGAGGAGATTCAACAATGATAATACAAAGACGTCAGCACCAGCAGCAACTGGTTCCAAGGGAGGAAAACGACCACAGGTCATATGCTATAAGTACGAAAAAGAAGGACATATCAACCCAAACTGCCCACAACAGTTTAAGGTATGTTATAACTGTGGAAAGGAAGGACATATCGCTCGAGATTGCACTGTAGCGAAACCAAGTCCAGCGGGGATGGTGGCTCAAAAGACTGTCCCAGAAAAGTCAAAGTCAACGGTTCTTGGAAGAGCGTTTGTCGTGACTGGTCAACATGCGAGGAACCCAAACGAGGTGATCACGGGTAAGCTAATCATAAATTCATGCGAAGTTTATACCTTACTAGATACCGGTGCTACCCATTCATTTATTTCTCCTGCTTGTGCTCAATGTTTAAACTTGACTCCGGAGAAATTAAACTTTGATTTATCTGTGGAGACTCCGTTAGGAGAAACTTTCATCACATCTACTGTTTACAAATCTTGTTTGATCCAAGTTGGCGCTATTACATTACATGTTGACCTTATCTCTTTAAAGATACTTGCTTTTGATGTGATTTTGAGGATTAATTGGTTAACTACTCATCATGCCAAAATTGATTGTTTTCGTAAGGTTGTTAGTTTTCATATTCCTAAACAACCTGTTGTTCGAATTCAAGCAACTAAACCATTAAAATCAATCACTATTATATCAAGTCATAAATGTGACGCCCTCAAAATTAGGTATACATCACCCATCTTGGGTCGTCAGATACATAGTACAGAATACAAATACAACTTTCGTGTACAATACGACAAAACATAACTGTGAGTTTGGATACAATTATTGTCTACTAGAGACTATACAAACTCAAAAGGAGTCCTCATTACAATTATTGTCACACTATTTAACAGAATAGTGAGGACTACTAATACTATCATCTGGTCCATCACTCCGTTCCTCGACTCGTCCCAGCTATATTCTCATTTCCTGAAGAGAACAGTGAAAGAAAGGGTGAGCTCAACTAGCCAAGTAAGAAATATTATGACTAAGATAATGCAGAATAAATTATCATTAGCCTTCAACAGTGTTAAACTGATAAAATATAACGAACATCAAGTTTAACTGCAGCGGAACAAGTAATCCATTAAAAGAGTCAAGTAGATAATAAAATCTATTATCTTCTATGGTTTAAAAGGTTTTTCAACACTGTTATCGCTGGGACTCAGCTTAACAAAATAATTCACATCATCGAATCACCCCTGCACTACGGCCAAAGATATTCTTTAGTATCACGACCACAATTATCCATGCACTACGGGCCAAGAATATTTGTGTATTCATTAATGGTAATGATCATGCCAACAACTGTCCATCAATGCACTACGGGCCAATGATGACTTTTATCACATCATTTGTAACATTACGGTCATGATTATACCGAATAATCCCTGGTCATAATCATACCAAGTCCATCTATACACTACAGGCCACAGATGACTTTCAATATTTTATAAACATGAGGATGATGACAATGATATAAGAATTCAATAAAACAAGTTCAAGAATTAATTTATCCAAGAATTAACAACGTCCAAATTGTCAACATGATACTGCTTTGTAGAGTAAAATTCAACAATGCTTAGAATAATATTTTCATGAAAAGATACTGGATGAAACGCAATTATAAAGGATATTCCACTAATTTTATGAAGTATAGAAGTTAAAACTTAACCAACTGAGTATAATAAAGAATGGAATAACAAAAGAAATCACCCGGCATGCGATAGACCGCACAGACAGGTTATTATAACAGAATAATAAATAATGGAACCAGGTCTGGCGTAAACGCACAGACAGGATATTCTGACAGAGTAATAAATAATAGAACAAGGTCCGGTGTAAACGCACAGACAAGATATTCCGACAAAATAATAAATAATGGAACCAGGTCCGGTATAAAATACACAGATAGGATGTTCCAACCGAATAATAACAAGACAGAACCAGGTCCGGTGTAAAACACACAGACAGGATGTTCCAACAGAATAATAATAAAAACGGAACCAGGTCCGATGTAAAACACACAGACATGATGTTCCAACAGAATAATAAAAGAATGTCACCAAGTATAGGGTAGACCGCGTATACAGGTTATTCCAACAGAATAATAAGAAATAGAATAACAAAAGTTCTCTTCATGAATAAGAAAGAATAACACCCCTTACCGTTTTAAAGAAGAACTGAAATAAAAAAGTAATTAAGTAGTAGAATATTTTTCTTCTCTCTCTCTATAGTTTCTCTCTCTAGAGTTCAGTGAATTCGTAAGAAATAATGAATGAATGAGCTGCTATTTATAGAAAAATAGAATGCATAGTAACTAATCCATGAACGGTCCAGATTGATTACTTTAATCTGACGGCCCATATTTAAAGAAAAATCTTTTAAATAAAATATAATATATTCTATTTATAGAATAACTTTAATAAAGTATTCTGTTTTATATAAAAAGATGTTTCTGTTTTATTACGTTAATAATACGAATAAAACAAAACTTCATTATCGCTAAATAATTCATATTATTAACTGACAATAATTGAATCAAACTGAGTGACTTCTCACATAAGCATTAATAATCAATACCGTGTGTTACTATGCAACCACACGTATTACTGTACTTTTACTACCGAGTAGTTCAACAGTATCAATGGTAAAACTTCCGCCGTTATTTTTAATAAAATATTTTTGTCGTTTTCTCAATCCGACAATAATTCCGTTGTGGGGTCTACCAATAATTGTGCCGTTGTACGAATATTCCCTGTTAAAACGAATATTCTCCGACCAATCGAATATTATATAACAACTTGCGTACTTTGCAAAATTTATAAATATTACCCACAACTATAACATTATATCAAATTAACTCCATAATATTCAAAAATGATATTTATAGAAAATTCATTTTTATTTATAAAAGTTGGGGTCTTACAACCTCCTCTTCTTATGAAATTTCGCCCTCAAAATTAGGGTACGTACCTGGTATGTCGAAGAGGTAAGGATACCTTGATTTTATTTCAGATTCTAACTCCTAAGTCATTTCCTCAACATCGTGGTTTCTCCACAAAACTTTGACTTGAGGTATAACTTTGGAGCGTAGAAAATGTTCCTTCTTATCCAAGATTTAAACAGGAACTTCTTCATATGTCAAATCTTCTGCTATTTCGTCTGGTTCTAACTCAATAATGTGATTCGGGTCTTCCACATATTTACGTAACATGGATATGTGAAAAACGTTATGAACACGAGACATACTTGGCGGTAAAGCGAGTCTATAAGCCACAATTCCTACTCGATCAAGGATTAAAAATGGACCGATGAATCGAGGATTGAGCTTTCCTCTCTTTCCAAATCTCGTAACTCCTTTCCATGGAGCAACACGTAATAATACATGATCTCCTATATCAAATTCCACGTCCTTTCGATGAAGATCAACATAACTCTTTTGTCGATCTTGTGAGGTTTTTATACGTTGTCGGATCGTTTGAATCTTTTCTGTAGTCATACGTACCAACTCCGGTCCTAACAACATTGCTTCACCCACCTCATCCCAGCATACTGGAGAACGACATTTTCTTCCATACAATGCTTCGAATGGAGCCATACCAATACTTGCTTGATAACTGTTGTTGTAGGAAAACTCCACCAATGGTAAGAACTTATCCCAACTTCCCTTGAAGTTAAGGACACAGAGTCTTAATAAATCTTCTAGAGTTTGAATAGTCCTCTCTGATTGTCCGTCCGTCTGAGGATGATATGCCGAACTAAATCGTAAATCCGTACCCATAGCTTTTTGTATTGGGTCTCGATCAGAAACTATGGATACTGGCATACCATGCAGTCTTACAATCTCGTTTATATACATACGAGCAAGACGTTCAAGTGTATAAGTTTCTCGTATCGGTAAGAAATGAGCAGACTTGGTCAATCTACCAACAATGACCCAAATCGCATCTATACCTTGAGAAACCTTAGGAAGACCGGTAACGAAATCCATGGTAATGTGCTCCCACTTCCATTCTGGAATTTCAAGTGGTTGCAATGGACCTTTTGGTACTTGATGCTCCGCTTTGACTCATTGACAAGTTAGACACCTTGAGATAAACAGCGATATCTCTCGCTTCATATTGCTCCACCAAAATGTATGACGAAGATCATGATACATTTTGGTACTCCCAGGATGGATTGCAAACGGTGTGTTGTGCGCCTCCATCATGATTTCATACTTTAAATCAGGGTTGTTAGGAACACAAAGTCTGGAGTTGACTCGAAGTATTCCTTCTTCATCGATTCTTGCTTCCGGTATAGCAAATTCTTGCACTTTCTTCCTCATACGCATCAGCTCTAGGTCTGTAGCTTGAGCAGCTTTAACTTTATAGATTAAAGTTGGTTCTACTCGTATATTCGCCATCATCACATGGGTTCCTGGAGTCTTTAACTCTATCTCCATCCTTTGCAAGTCACACAAAATGGGCATTTGTGCTGACAATATCGCACTCGTACTTGCATATGATCTTCTACTCAATGCGTCAGCTGCCACGTTCACTTTTCCAGGATGGTATTGAATGGTATGATCATAATCTTTCAACAGTTCAAGCCAACGTCGTTGTCGCATGTTGAGTTCCTTTTGAGTGAAGAAATATTTGAGGCTTTTATGATCCGTAAAGATCTCCACCTTCTCCCCATACAAGTAATGCCTCCAAATTTTAAGTGCAAAGACAACAGCTGCCAACTCTAGATCATGAGTAGGATAATTTCTCTCATATTCCTTGAGTTGTCTTGATGCATAGGCTATGACTTTTCCATGTTGTATGAGAACGCATCTCAACCCTTTGCTCGAAGCATCACTGTAGATGACAAATCCCTCCGAGCCAGATGGTATTGTTAGAACAGGTGTTGAAATGAGTCTCCTCTTGAGTTCTTGAAAACTCTTCTCACATTCTTCGCTCCAACCGAACTTTGTATCTTTTCGAGTTAGCTGAGTTAATGGAGTAGCGATTCGAGAAAATCCTTCCACGAATCTCTGATAATAACCAGCTAGACCAAGAAAGCTACGTACTTCGGTCACTGATTTAGGTTGCTCCCAGCTTTGAATAGCTTCAATCTTTGCCGGGTCAACAGATATTCCACGACTTGATACTACGTGCCCAAAGAATGCTACGTCCTCCAGCCAGAACTCGCATTTCTTCAACTTGGCATAAAGCTTGTATTCATGAAGCTTTTGGAGTACCAGCCTCAAGTGTTGCTCATGATCTTCATGATTTTTGGAATAAATAAGGATGTCATCAATAAAGACGACCACAAAGTGATCCAAATATTCCTTGAATACCCGGTTCATCATATCCATGAAGGCAGCAGGAGCATTAGTCAATCCAAAGGACATGACTAGGAATTCATAATGCCCGTACCGAGTTCTGAAAGCCGTCTTTGGAATATCCTCAGTTCTAACCTTCAGCTGATGATATCCAGAACGAAAATTGATCTTTGAAAAGAATTGTGCTCCTTGCAATTGGTCAAACAGGTCATCAATACGTGGCAATGGGTACCTGTTTTTGATGGTGACATGATTCAACTCCCGATAATCAATACAAAGTCGCATACTTCCATCTTTCTTCTTCACGAATAGAACAGGAGCACCCCAAGGAGAAGTACTAGGACGAATAAAGCCAATGTCTAACAATTTCTGCCGTTGGATCTTTAACTCCTGAAGTTCAATAGGAGCCATTTGATATGGGGCTTTGGAAATGAGTTTTGTACCGGGTTCAAGGTCGATATAAAATTTAATTTCACGCTCTGGGGGTAGGCCAGGAAGTTCTTCAGGGAATACGTCAGGAAACTTATTAACAATAGAAATATCATTCAAAACTGATGTATTTTTGTTTAGATTCGTGACATGAGCTAAGAAAGCTTGACATCCGTTTTTCAATAAACGAATAGCTTTATGGTTTGAGATGACAGCGATTGATTTTAATGGTTTGGTTGCTTGAATTCGCATAATAGGTCGATTAGGAATATGAAAGCTAACAACCTTACGAAAACAATCAATTTTTGCATGATGAGTAGTTAACCAATCAATCCCTAGAATCACGTCAAATGCAAGTATTTTTAATGAAATAAGATCGACAGGTAATGTGTGGGTACCAACTTGAACCAAACAAGACTTATAAACCGTGGATGTAATGAAGGTTTCTCCCAATGGAGTTTCAACAGATAAGTCAAAGTCTAATTTCTCCGGAGTCAAATTTAATCGATGAGCGTAAGTAGAAGAAATAAAAGAATGGGTAGAACCAGTATCAAATAAAGTATATACTTCGTTAGAGTTTATGATAAGCTTACCCGTGATGACCTCATTCGGGTTCCTCATTTTCTGGGAGGTCACAACAAACGCTCTCCCTTGCACTACCGGTTTTAACTTTTCTGGGATGGCTTTTGGTGTCTCCATCCTGGCTGAACTTGTTTTTGATAAACGACAAAATCGAGCTAAATGACCTTCTCTTCCACAATTATAATATGCTTTAGACGGCATCGCACAGTTTGGACTGATGTGTCCTTCCCCTCCGCATTTGAAACATATGATAGGTGGTCGTTCTCCTTCCTTAACAACGGGTGTTGGTGCTGACGTCTTTCCATCATTGTTGAATCTCCTCTTCATGAAATGACCATTCTTATTGTTTTGGCCCTGATTACCACCGAAGTGGTTACCATTTCTAGCCTATTGATTCCCTCCACGCTTGTTGTCACCGCTTCGATGACTTCTCTCACTGGTATTATCATTTTGCCGACTGCTCTCTTTTGGTTGCGTTGACTCATTATCGCGCTCCACTAACTGAGCCCTATTCACAACATCTGAATACAAACACAGTTTATGAGAAATAAGATGTTGACGTATCTCAGGTTTCAAACCTCGCAAAAACATTCGCGTCATTCGCTCTTCATTATCCACCAAGTGGGACGCAAACCGGGACAACTCAGCAAATTTAGCCTCATACTGCGACACGGTCATATTATTCTGCTCTAATTTGATGAACTTCACCTCCTTCATGTGACGAACACTTTCGGGAAAGTATTTGTCATTGAACAGCTCTTGGAACTTCTCTCAAGACATCTTCAGTGCGGCAGGTTGAGTACGCTTAATCGATTTCCACCAGTAATCTGCCTCACCTCGCAACATAAAGGCGGCAAAGGGAACCTTTTGCTCCTTATAGCATCCCAAGACATCAAATATCTTGGTGATCTGCTTTATCCATGTTTCCGCTATAAGTGGTTTTGGCTCTCCCTTAAACTCCGGTGGTCCCAGCTCCTTGAACTGTTTAGCGGTGACCGTCCGAGATTTTTCAGTGTTTCCACTTACATTTTGAACAGGAGCCACTCTCGCCTGCTGTTGCATGAACTGCATAAAGCTTCTGAACATTTCATCATTCATCATTTGGTCAGTATTATTGTTTGCATGAGGATTGTCGCCTTCCTGATGCACATTATCCCGATTATTGATACGTGGTGAATCAACAGTCGTTTGTGCTCCATTGCTATTCTCAACATTCTCGGATGCCATTTTCAGATACTGCCACAAAATAAAAGTTAATTGATATGTCATATATTATCCTTATATTATGACCGACCAATTAAATACCATGCAAATAAACTTAGGTAGGTCATACTAGCGAAGGAATTCCCCGTCTCTCCCCTCCTAGTTCAATTCTCACATCTTAGCCAGGGATCATATCCCTAAGCTCTGATACCAACTGTGACGCCCCCAAAATTAGGTATACATCACCCATCTTGGGTCGTCAGATACATAGTACAGAATATAAATACAACTGATTAATACAACTGTCGTGTACAATACGACAAAACATAAACTGTGAGTTTGAATACAAATATTATCTTCTAGAGAGTATTCATACTCAAAAGGAGTCCTCATTACATTTATTAACACACCATTACATAGAATAGTGAGGACTACTAACTAATACTATCATTCGGACCATCACTCCGTTCCCCGACTTGCCCCAGCTACGTTCTCATTTCCTGAAGAGAACAGTGAAAGAAAGGGTGAGCTCAACTAGCCCAGTAAGAAATATTATGACTAAGATAATACAGAATAAATTATCATTAGCCTTCAACAGTGTTAAACTGATAAAATATAACGAACATCAAGTTTAACTGCAGCGGAACAAGCAATCCATTAAAAGAGTCAAGTAGAGAATAAAATCTACTATCTTCTATGATTTAAAAGGTTTTTTAACACTGTTATCGCTGGGTCTCAGCTTAACAAAATAATCCACATCATCGAATCACCCCTGCACTACGGCCAAGGATATTCTTTAGTATCACGACCACAATTATCCATGCACTACGGGCCAAGAATATTTGTGTATTCATTAATGGTCATGATCATGCCAACAACTGTCCATCAATGCACTACGGGCTAATGAGGAATTTTACCAAATCATTTGTAATATTACGGTCATGATTATACCGAATAATCCCTGGTCATAATCATACCAAATCTATCTATGCACTACAGGCCACAGATGACTTTCAATATTTTATAAACATGAGGATGACGACAATGATATAAGAATTCAATAAAACAAGTTCAAGAATTAATTTATCCAAGAATTAACAACGTCCAAATTGTCAACATGATACTGCTTTGTGGAGTAAAATTCAAGAATGCATAGAATAATATTTTCATGAAAAGATACTGGATGAAACGCAATTATCAAAGATATTCCACTAATTTCATGGAGTATATAAGTTAAAACTTAACCAACTGAGTATAATAAAGAATGCAATAACAAAAGAAATCACCCGTCATGCGATAGACCGCACAGACAGGTTACTCTTGAAGAATAATAAATAATGGAACCAGGTCCGGCGTAAATGCACAGACAGGATATTCCGACAGAATAATAAATAATGGAACCAGGTCCGGCGAAAACGCACAGACAAGATATTCCGACAGAATAATAAATAATGGAACCAGGTCCGGTGTAAAACACACAGATAGGATGTTCCAACCAAATAATAACAAGACAGAACCAGGTCCAGTGTAAAACACACAGACAGGATGTTCCAACAGAATAATAATAAAAACGGAACCAGGTCCGGTGTAAAACACACAGACAGGATGTTCCAACAGAATAATAGAAGAATGTCACCAAGTATAGGGTAGACCGCGTATACAGGTTATTCCAACAGAATAATAAGAAATGGAATAATAAAAGTTCTCTTCATGAATAAGAAAGAATAACACCCCTTACCGTTTTAAAGAAGAACTGAAATAAGAAAGTAGTTAAGTAGTAGAATACTTTTCTTCTCTCTCTCTATAGTTTCTCTCTATAGTTTCTTTCTCTAGAGTTCAGTGAATTCGTAAGAAATAATGAAGGAATGAGCTGCTATTTATAGAAAAATGAAATGCATAGTAACCAATCCATGAACGGTCCAGATTGATTACTTTAATCTGACGGTCCATATTTAAAGAAATTTTTTTTAAATAAAATATAATATATTCTATTTATAGAATAACTTTAATAAAGTATTCTGTTTTATATAAAAAGATGTTTCTGTTTTATTACGTTAATAATACGAATAAAACAAAATTTCATTATCGCTAAATAATTCATATTATTAACTGACAATAATTGAATCAAACTGAGTGACTTCTCACATAAGCATTAATAATCAATACCGTGTGCTACTATGCAATCACACGTATTACTGTACTTTTACTACCGAGTAGTTCAACAGTATCAATGGTAAAACTTCCGCCGTTATTTTTAATAAAATATTTTTGTCGTTTTCTCAATTCGAAAATAATTCCGTTGTGGGGTCCACCAATGATTGTGCCGTTGTATGAATATTCCCTGTTAAAAGGAATATTCTCCGACAAATCGAATATTATATAACAACTTGCGTACTTTGCAAAATTTATAAATATTACCCACAACTATAACATTATATCAAATTAACTCTATAATATTCAAAAATGATATTTATAGAAAATTCATCTTTATTTATAAAAGTTGGGGTCTTACAACCTCCTCTTCTTATGAAATTTCGCCCTCGAAATTAGGGTACGTACCTGGTATGTTGAAGAGGTAAGGATACCTTGATTTTATTTCAGATTCTAACTCCCAAGTCATTTCCTCAACATCGTGGTTGACTAATGCTCATGCGGCTTTCATGGATATGATGAACCGAGTATTTAAGGATTATTTAGATCAGTTAGTTGTTGTCTTTATTGATGACATCCTCATATATTCCAAAAGTCGCGAAGATCATGAGCACCATTTGAAGTTGGTACTACAAAGGCTGCGTGAAAATAAGTTATATGCTAAGTTGAAGAAATGCGAGTTCTGGCTTGAGGAAGTAGCATTCCTAGGGCACGTGGTGTCAAAACATGGAGTATCTGTTGACCCGACGAAGATTGAAGCAATACAAAGTTGGGAGCAACCAAAGACGATGACCGAAGTACGTAGCTTTCTGGGCTTAGCTGGTTATTATCGGAGATTCGTGAAAGGGTTTTCTCGAATCGCTACCCCGTTAACTCAGCTAACTCGGAAAGATATCAAATTCATATGGAGCGAGGAATGCGAGAAGAGTTTTCAAGAGCTTAAGAAGAGACTCATTTCGGCGCCTGTTTTGACCATACCATCTGGTTCGGATGGATTTGTTATCTACAACGATGCTTCAGGCAAAGGGCTAAGATGTGTTCTCATGCAACGTGGAAAAGTTATAGCCTATGCCTCACGACAACTTAAAAAATATGAGAGGAATTATCCTACTCATGATCTAGAGTTGGCAGCAGTCGTTTTCGCGCTAAAGATCTGGAGGCACTATCTATATGGGGAGAAAGTGGAGATATATTTAGACCATAAATGTGACGCCCCCAAAATAGGTATACAACACCCATTCTGAGTCGCCAAATACATGGTACAAAAAGCAAACTACAACTTCAATAATACAATTGTCGTGCAAAATACGACAACACATACTGTGAGTTTAAAAACAAATATTGTCTTCTAGACAATATCCACACTCAAATAAGTCCTCATTACAATTATTCAAACACTATTTTACAGAAATAGTGAGGACTGCTAAAATATCTTTCTAGAACTATCACTCCATACCCCGACTAGATCCTGCTATGTTCTCTCCTCATGAGAAGAAAAAAATGGAACAAAAAGGAAAAGGGTGAGCTCAACTAGCCTAGTAAAGAATATTATGACTAAGATAATATACAACAAATTATCATTAGTATTCAACAGGGAAAAATCTGATAGAATATAATCGACAACAAGTTTTAGATCAACAACTGCAGCGAAAACAGCAAACCATTAGAAGAGTCAAGTAGAGAATGAATTCTACTATCTTCTAAGATTTAAAAGTCCATCATCAATATTTTATCCCTGTAACATCAATTAATAATCATCTTTAACCAAATATTTATCTTTGCACTACAGGCCAAAGATATTCATTTGTATCACCAGTCAGTCATGTTCATCTCAACACCTGTTCATCTTTGCACTACAGGCTAAAGATATTCATCAGGTAATCATACATCTTTGCACTACAGGCCAAAGATATTTAGTAATATCATCATTTAGGACTGAGGATGATGAAAAATATCTTAAAGAAAACGAATCCAGTGAGACAGAAGGACAAATAGTAGGGATTCATATAACAGTTTATCTAAGATCAATAATACTTCATAATAATCAATTGTGAAGTAGAATTTAAAAATAAAGATCAAAACATGGATACAATTAAAGTTAGTAACCATAATAGATATCTTGGACAAAAAGGGAAAATTTTATTTTTCGGTGAATAGTGCCATATTCGTGAATAGTGTCGTATACGTGAATAGTGTCGTATACGTGAATAGTAACCCCGACACAAAAAGTTCTAAATTTGATAAAAAAAAACTCATCAATATTTCAGCATAATGATATTGAAGAAAATAATATCATTTAAGAAAAAAATAATATCCCTTACGAATATTAAACGAAAATAATATTCATTACGAATATTAAACGAAAATAATATTCATTACGAATATTAAACGAATATAATATTTCTCGTGAATATTGAAAGAAATAAAATTTCTTATGAATATTGAACAGAAATAAAACTCATTCGAATACGAAAAATAATATCTCTTCAGAATGTGAAATAAATAATACCCCTTACCTCAAAATATCAGTACTTCTGATCGGAATATCGGTATAAGACTGAAGGAAACTTGCACTGATGAATAGAAACTCACAAAGTATCTAAATACTTCTAAAATACACTCAATAATCTAGAGAGAGAAAGAGAGAAAACTTGTTTCTGGTGTGATTTTCAATTCTAACTTAGCCCTCTATTTATAGAAAAATGTTAGCACGCCGAAGCAGACTTAACCTGCAACCTGATGGCTTTGACTGCTACTATTCCCACCCACCACATTTGAATAAAAATCTCAGCACATTTTCACCAACCAAAAGTGGGACCCACCAATTCTAGAATTTTCTGCCAAAATGACAAATTTCGCAACTTCTACAATTTCTGAACCAGTCATCTCGTAAAATTCATAACAAATCATACGTTCATTTTTAACGGTTCAAAATTTGTGGACATATACTCAACTTATATATGAATAATATATCCAAAAATTACCACGATCCAACGGTCAGATTAAATATTATAACCCCCGCAATATTTCTCAAAAACCCTGATTTGATTTTTAATACATCCATTCCGATAAAAATACTGATAAAACACCTCAACATTAACTCCTTCATTTTTAACCACAATAAATATATCCAACATTTATATCCACATAGAATAAATATTTCCTTATCATATGACTCAATAATTAATTATTCACAAATAATATTATAGAATCACATTTATGACAACCAGACCGTTCCCAGGAAAGAGGGGACTTTCCAATAAGGATTTCTCCTTATTAGCGCGCAATTAGATGACCAAACCTCTCCTTAGACAGAACTTTCTAGACATTGCCAATAATACTATCTAATAATATTATTCAAATAATATGAATTATTGATCTGATAATGGAAAATACTGTGCAACAACAATTATTGAAACAACAATAATATAAAATATTAACGCATCAATTATTGAATCAATAAAATAAAATATTAAACAGTAACTACTTTAACATTTATTGAGTAGTGCCTTCTTACGTAAGAATCAATAATTGGTACAATACTATGTGCTACTGTATTTTAACCACCAGGTATTCTAACAGTATTAACGGTAACAACTACGCCGTTAATTATAAACAACTTATACTTGTCGTTTTTTTCATCCAATCGCTTTCCGTTATGGGGCTCACACAAGGCTGCGCCGTTGTACGAATATTCCCCGACAGCAAGAATATTCCACGACCAAACGAATATTCACCGACCAAAAATGAATATTTTATAACCACTTGCTTATTTGAAATATTTGCGTATTTTACCCATAACTAACCACATTAATTAAATCAACCCTTTCTATTTCAAAATAATAAATAGAGGAAATTTAATTTCATTTATTAATAAGTTGGGGTCTTACAATAAAAGCCTCAAATATTTTTTCACCCAAAAAGAACTCAACATGCGGCAACGACATTGGCTCAAGCTGTTGAAAGACTACGACCATACCATTCAATACCATCCTGAAAAAGCGAACGTGGTAGCTGACGCATTGAGTAAAAGATCATACACGGGAACGAGTGTGATGTTGTCAACACAAAGGCCCATTTGGTGTGATTTAAAAAAGATGAAGATAGAATTCAAGACTCTGGGGACCCATGCAATGATGTCAAGTATACGTATAGAACCAACTTTAATCAAAAAAGTTAAAGTTGCTCAAGCCACAGACCCAGAGCTGATACGTATGAAGAAGAAAGTGCCAGAAGCAAGAATCAATGAAGAAGGAATACTTCAAGTCCACTCCAGACTTTGTGTTCCTAACGATTCTGATTTGAAGTACAAGATCATGATGGAGGCACACAATACACCATTTCCAATCCATCCTGGAAGTAACAAAATGTATCGTGATCTTCGACATACATTTTGGTGGAACAATATGAAGAGAGAGATTGCAAAGTTTATCTTGAGGTGTATAACTTGTCAACGTGTAAAGGCGGAGCATCAAGTACCTAAGGGTCCCTTGCAACCACTTGAGATTCTGAAATGGAAGTGGGAACACATTACCATGGATTTCGTTACGGGTCTTCCCACGGTTTCTCAAGGCATGAATGCTATTTGGGTTATTATTGATAGATTAACCAAGTCTGCACATTTCTTGCCGATACGGGAGACTTATTCCCTTGAACGTCTTGCTAGTTTGTACGTAAATGAGATTGTGAGGTTGCATGACATGCCAATATCCATAGTTTCGGATCGTGACCCAATATTCACTTCAAGATTTTGGGTTAGCTTGCAAAAAGCTATGGGCACGAATTTACGATTCAGTTCAGCATACTATCCTCAAACGGACGGACAATCAGAGAGGACTATTTAAACTCTTGAAGATCTATTAAGACTCTGTGTCCTAGACTTCAAAGGAGGTTGGGATAAGTATTTACCATTGGTGGAATTCTCCTACAACAACAGTTATCAGGCAAGTATAGGTGTGGCTCCATTCGAAGTATTGTATGGACGAAAGTGTCGCTCTCCAATATGTTGGGATGAGGTGGGTGAAGCAATATTGTTGGGACCCAAGTTAGTACATATGACTACAGAAAAGATCCAAATGATTCGATAACGTATACAAACGGCACATGATCGACAAAAGAGTTATGCGGATCTTCATCGAAAGGATGTAAAATTTAGTATTGGGGATCATGTATTGTTGCGTGTGGCTCTATGGAAGGGAGTTACAAGATTTGAGAAGAGAGAAAAGCTCAATCCACGATTTATTGGTCCATTTCAAATTCTTGACCGAGTAGGAAATGTGGCCTATAGACTCGCGTTACCTCCAAGTATGTCTCATGTTCATAATATTTTTCATATATTTGTGCTTCGTAAATATGTGAAAGACCCAAACCACGTTATTGAGTTAGAACCGAACGAGATAGCTGAAGACTTAACGTACGAGGAGGTACCTGTCAAGATCTTGGATAGAAAAGAGCATGTCCTACGCACAATGGTCATACCATAAGTTAAAGTTTTGTGGAGGAACCATGCTATCGAGGAAATGACCTGGGAGTTGAAAACGGAAATGAAAGCGAGGTATCCTCATCTTTTCGAAACACCAGGTACATACGTCAATTTCGAGGATAAAATTTCATAAGGAGGGGAAGTTGTAAGACCCCAAATTATTAATAAATAAAATTTAATTTTCTCTATTTATTATTTTGAAATAGTAAGGGTTGAATTGATTAATGAGGTTAATTATGGGTAAAATGCGCAAATATTTTAAATAAGCAAGTGGTTATAAAATATTCATTGTTGTCGGGGAATATTCGTTTGGTCGTGGAATATTCTTCCTGTCGGGGAATATTCGTACGACGGCTCAGTCTTTTGTGGGCCCTATAACGGAAAGAGATTGGATGAAGAAAACGATAAGTATAAGTTGTTTATAAATAACGACGTAGTTGTTACCGTTAATACTGTTGGAATACCCGGTGGTTAAAACACAGTAATACGCGTTGTTGCACAGTAGCACACGGTATTGCACCAATTATTGATTCTTACGTAAGAAAGCACTACTCAATAATTGTTACAGTAATTACTGTTCAGTATTTTATTTTATTGATTCAATAATTGTTGCGTTGATATTTTATATTACTGTTGTTTCAATAATTGTCACTACACAGTATTTTCCATTATCGAAGCAATAATTCATATTATCTGAATAATATTATTAGATAACATTATTGGCAATGTCTAGAAAGTTCTGTCTAAGGAGAGGTTTGGTCATCTAATTGCGCGCCAATAAAGAGAAATTCTTATTGGAAAGCACCCTCTTTCCTGAGAACTACCTAGTTGTTAGTATTGTGATTCGGTAATATTATTTGTGAATAATTAATTATTAATTTATATGATGAGAAAAATATTCATTTTATGTGGATATAGATGGAGAAAATTTTTAAAGTGACAATTGTTGAAAATCGATATTTTATCTTTTCTGATAAAATAATATTTTATTATATTATTATAATATAATAATGATAATATTTTTATAATGAATGTGGGATATATGAGTATATGAGGAGGAAGAGTATTTTTGTTACAATAAATATTTAAAACATGTTTTTCATGTTGGTAGACCCATTTCTTGACTGAAATTTGATTATAGCCTGTAAAATTGCCCGTTTGTGGATTTCGGTCAATTTCTGTTTGGAATTTAGAAAAATTTTCTTCTGCAAAGTTGTAGAGAATGGAATTTTCTATGAAAAAGACATGAGGTTCAAATTTTTATGATAAAAAGGATATTTATTATTAATTATTGAAGTTCTGAAGTTCCGAAATAATTATTTTTTAAAAGTTTTAAATTTGTGTTAAAAGAAAAACGTTTTTGAAATATTTGTGGGCATCATTAACATGTGCAAGGTGGCTAAAATCAGTTGGTAAAAGTGGGCGTAGGAATTTGTAATATAAATAATAATATTTTATTAAATTTTCTGCTTTAGTGTTTTAAGCATTTTCCTATAAATAGGGTGCTTAGGTTAGAATTGAAAATCACACCAGAAACTAAAATTTTCTCACTCGATATATTGAGCGTATTCTTGTGAGTATTTTGATACTTTGATGTTGTTATACGGTGCAAGTTTCCTTCAGCACTATATTTAGTATTCCAGTCAGAAGTACTATTCTTTCGAGGTAAGGGATGTTATTTCTTCTTAAATGATATTATTTTCTTTAATATCATTATGCCGAAGTATTGATCTGAACTTTTTATCAAATTTAAAACTTTTTGTGTCGGGGTTACTATTCACGTATACGACACTATTCACGAATACGGCACTATTCACCGAAAAATGAAATTTTTTTCTTTTTGTCCAAAATATCTATTATGAATACTAACTCTGATTGTATCCATGTTTTGATCATTCTTGAATTTTACTCCACTATAATTATTTATGAGGTATTTTTGGACATGGAATAGTTAAAATATGAATCTTTAATATTTATAATTTTGTTTCACTGGATTCATTTTCTTTAAAATATTTTTTATCATCCTCAGTCTTAAATGATGATATAATTAAATATCTTTGGCATGTAGTGTAAAGATTAATGATTTTATAATAAATATCTTTGGCCCGTAGTGCAAAGATAAATAGGTGTTGAGATGAACATGACCAACTGGTGAATATCTTTGGCCAGTAGTGCAAAGATAAATATTTGATTCAAGATGTTTATTGATTGATGTTACAGGGATAAAATATTGATGATGGACTTTTAAATTCATAGATGATAGTAAATTTCATACTCTACTTAACTCTTCTAGTGAATTATTATTTCCGCTGCGAATATTGATTTAAAATTTGTTGTCTATTGTATTCTATTAAATTTTTCCCTGTTGAGGACTAACGATAATTTGTTCTATATTATCTTAGTCATAATATTCTTTACTGGGCTTGTTGAGCTCACCCTTTTCCTTTTTGTTCTATTTTTCTTCTCAGGAGGCGAGAATGTAGCGAGTACTAGTCGGGGTATGGAATGAAGGTTCTAGAAAGTTGTTTTAGTAGTCCTCACTATTTTTGTAAAATAATATATCAATAATTGCAATGAGGAATTATTTGAGTGTGGATATTGTCTAGATGATAATATTTATATTTAAACTCACAGTTTTTATGTTGTATTAATAAAGTTGTAGTTATTTTTGTACCATGTATTTTGACGACTCAGAATGGGTGTTGTATACCTATTTTGGGGGCGTCACAACCTTGCTGAGTGCCAAAGCTTGACTTGGCATGCTATCTGAGCGTCCCGTATACCAAGTGCGTGTCAACCCACTAAGGGGCTAACAAACCACCCCCACCAGAAGAGCCCGACGTCCTCATCGGTGGATGTGCCCAATACTTTGCAGTCTGTTTCTCCAACTGCCACAAAGTAACATCTCTTTCCCAACTCGCGTCTACCTCATCTTCACCTTTCCAATGCACCAAGTAGTCTGTCCTTCGATTTTTCTTGCTTATACCTTTAGTTTTATGAGCTAAAATCTTCACAACATCCTTGTTAAACTGCTTTCTAATCATAGGCGGAGCCTTCTTGGCTTGCTTTCTGCTAGCATCAAGCAATTCTTGCTGGAATGGCTTAAGGTAACTCACATGAAAAGTTGGATGCACCTTCAATCTGTATGGAAGCTTTAGTCTATAAGCCACATCCCCAACCATCTTTAGAACTTCGTATGGCCCGTCATACTTTGGAACCAATCCTCTATGCACAGTCTTACTACTGATCTTCTTCTATATTTGTCGTGTTAGCTTCAGCAACACCATGTCTCCCACTTTAAACTCCAGTGGCCTTCGATGTGCATCCGCATACTTTTTAATCCTTCTCACTGCCTTGCCTAGGTTGTCTCGTGCCTCCTCAAGCAAATCTGTTCTAGCCCTTGCATAGCGGTAGGCAGCAGGACAATTTCCTCCCGTACGCTGCACAGCCACATCATTTGGAGTCATTGGCTGAAAACCCATGCTCAGCTCAAAGGGACTCCTACCCGTTGTAGAAGATTGATGCAAGTTATAGCAAAACTGAGCTGGCTCTAACAACTCCAGCCAATGTTTTTGACTTGCAGTAACATAATGACGCAGATACTCCTCGAGCAACTGATTAATCCTCTCAGTCTGACCATCTGTCTGAGGGTGATTCGCCGTGCTGAACTTCAATTCAAACCCAACCAAACCAAACAGAACTGTCCAAAACCTGCCCGTGAACCGCGTATCTCGATCACTTATGATATCTTCTGGCAACCCAAAGTATTTCACAACATTTTTGAAAAACAATTCAGCAGCCACATCTGCTGTACAAGCATGGGGTGCTGGGATGAACACCGCATACTTGGAAAATCGATCAACAACAACAAAAAATGATCTCATTCCGTCAACCTTCGACAAACCAGAAATGAAGTCCATTGACACTGATTGCCAAGGTCTGTCAGGAATGGGAAGAGGCTGCAACAAACCTGCTTCACTCTTTTTCTCAAGTTTGTCTACTTAGCACACAAGACAATACTTGACATACGCCTCAACGTCATTTTCCATTTTAGGCCAGTAGTATGAGCGAGACAGCAACGCCAACATTCTCTCAATGCCTGGGTGACCAGCCCATTTTGTATCATACGTCTCATGCATGATCTGTCTCCTCAAGCCCCCTCCACAAGGAACATACAACCTACTACCTTTTGCATAGAGCAAATCATCTTCAATCTAATACCTTCGTACCAGACCTTCTTGCACTTGTGTCCGAAGTTTTTGGTAAACAACATCATTCAAGGACTGTTCTTTGATCTTGTCCAGGTACTCAGTCTCAACCACCGTGAGAGCATTAACAAACTCCTGGACAACTTTCTGACTTAATCCATCAGCCACCGAATTTTGTAAGCCCGGCTTATGTACCCACATAAAATCAAATTCTGCCAAGGACTCCTGCCAACGTGCCTGCTTCGGAGTCAGCTTTTTCTGAGTTTTGAAGTAGGTGTTGGCAACATTGTCAGTCACCACCACAAACTTCGTACCCAACAGATAATGCTTCCATGTTTCCAAACAGTGCACCACTGTAGTCATTTCTTTCTCATGAGTACTGTACCGCTGCTCAGCATCCTTCAGTTTCCAACTCTCGTAGGCAACTGAGTGACCATCTTGTAC
Organism: Panax notoginseng; assembly: GCA_016801055.1. Lineage (NCBI taxonomy): Eukaryota > Viridiplantae > Streptophyta > Magnoliopsida > Apiales > Araliaceae > Panax > Panax notoginseng. The sequence continues at coordinate 249,188,140 of CM029012.1, forward strand.
TAGTACCCCACCAATAGCTCTGTCTGATGCATCAGTGTGTACCTCAAAAGGAATTTTGAAATCTGGGAGTCTCAGCACTGGCTCAAACGACACTGCCACTTTCAAATTGTCAAATGCCTCTTAACACTCCCCTGACCAATCCCACTTACAATCCTTCTTCAGCAAATCAGTTAAAGGAGCCACCTTCTTCGAGTAGCCCTTAATGAACTTTCTATAGTAGTTCGCCAGCCCTAAAAACGATCTCAATTCAGAAACTTTCGTAGAAGCAGTCCATTCAACAATGGCTTGGACTTTTCGCTCATCCATGGCTAATCCAATGCCCAAGGAACATTACTTCTGTCCTACAAAACTCGTATTTCTCCCTTTTGACATATAATTGATATTCCCTAAGCTTTTGAAATACCAATCTTAGATGTTCCATATGACCATCTAGTGTTTCGCTATACACCACAATATCATCTAGATAGACTACCATAAATCTATTTAAATATTTATAGAATACATCGCTCATAAGATTACAAAAAGTTGATGGAGCATTGGTTAAGCCAAACGGCATTACGAGAAATTAATATGAACCGTACCTCGTTACACATGCAGTCTTAGCTTCATCACCAGCGGCAATCCTCACTTGCCAATAGCCTGCTCTCAAGTCCAGCTTTGTGAAGTACTTGGCTCGGGATAATCTGTCGAACAAATCAGCAACATTTGGAATAGGGTACTTGTTTTTAATAGTAACCTTATTGAGTGTCCGATAGTCGACACACATCCTCATAGAGCCATCTTGCTTCTTTTGAAACAGCACTGGGGCACCATAAGGAGCTGTTGAGGGTCGAAGGAAACTAGACTCTAACAAATCTGTCAGTTGTTTCCTTAACTCAACTAACTCAGCAGGGCCCATCCAATAAGGGGCTTGAGCAGGGGGTCTTGCGGCTCCAACTCAATCTTATGATCAACCGCACGCCTTGGAGGAAGGGGCTTTGGTAGTTCTGGAGGCATTACATCCTTGAAATCATCTAGCACCTTAGCAACAATATCTGGCACTTCTTGGGCTACACTAGGCTTGATCTCAATCAAAGCACACAAGTAGGTTTCTTTGCCTCTTTTAAGCCCAGACTCGAGCTGCACCGCAGATAATAAACTAGCCTTCCGTTTGCCTTCCTTCTTCTCCAAATTTGGGTATATAGTACTCACAAATCCTGACATCTTCTCATCTGTGATCATTAATCCACCAAGATGAGGCATCACCATATATTTAGCCGACATCAGAAACTCCATTCCTAGGATGAGATCAAAATCATCCAAAGGAACAACCATCAAGCTGCACTTCCCATCCCACGGGCCAACCTTCAAATCTGCCACTGCCGTGCCATGAATTGGTCTGGCCTCAGAATTCACAGCCTTGATTTTACTTGCATTCTCCTGCAAGTTCAACTTCAGTTTGTCCACTTCCCTTTCTGCAACAAAGTTATTGGTAGCACCAGTGTCTACCATGGCCAACACTTCCTGGCCATTAACAACCACTGACACATACATCAGCCCACGTGAAGTGGGTGTCTTTGCCTTTTGGGTCTGCAAAGCACCCAACAGTTGCAAGGGGCTCATTCTCGGACCATCTGACGTTCCTTCATTCGAGTCATCTGCAATAAGGGCATTCACTTTCTTTGGGCATTCTCTCATCCGATGGTGACCTCTACATATGAAGCAACCTTTGCTCTTGTTGTCCTTGGACTGTCCATTACTTTTAGGCTTTGACGGCTTGTCAGCACCTTTCTTGAATTTCTTGTCCTTCTTGCGATCTTTAGAGCCGCCCTTTTCTTTCTTACCCATCTGCTTCTTCTTTCCATCAGCAGCATTGGGACCAGAATATTTATAGTCCACCAGACTATCAGCCGCTGCAATTGCAGTAGGCAGGTCTTTGACACCTTGTCTACGCAACTCAGTTTGTACCCATTATTGTAAACCCGACATGAAATTGAACAATTTGTCTTCCTCAGACATGTTCTTGATGTCCAAAATCAAAGAAATAAACTCCTTCATATACTCCCAAACAGATCCGTTTGTTTCAAGTGCTTCAAGGTATCTCTTGCCAGCCACGAAGTATTAAGAGGTAGAAATTGATCTTTCAATTCCTTCTTGAGAATTTTCCACGTCTCAATCTTTGGCCTGCCCGCACTCACATCTTCTTAAGTCCGAGTTCGCCACCAAAGCTTAGCATCCTCCGTCAGATACATGCTTGTAATTGTGACATTCTCTCGGTCTAGGATATGGGCAGCCACGAAGTACTGCTCCATGTCCCATAAGAAATTCTCCAATTCCTTGGCATTCTGACTGCCCCCAAAGGATTTGGGTTCAGGGACTCGCAACTTCGAGTGGTGTCCATCGCTCGCTGGACCACCAGCCACAGCACGTTTGACTAGTGTCATGTCTTCAAACATTCTTTCGAATCGTTCAGAAACTTCGAGGGTCCGATTCGTAATAGCCAACACGTCAAGAGCCATATCATCCAACTTCTTGTTGAACTCCACGAAATGCTCAGCAACTTCAGCACGAAGGTTCTCCAGTAGAGCATGTGATGCTTTGAACTTGTCCGCTAACGAACCTTCTTCACCAACCAACCGAGTGCCGACATAAGTTTTTAGTGCCTGCAACTTCTCTTGCAGTTCATTGATCCGAGTAGTATTGTTTGCCATCGTTTGCTAACGAAGCTCTGATACCAATTGTCACAGGGTGCACAATCTGACACTAAAATTTGCGCGTCTTTGTCCTCCTTGTGATGCACTGGTTCGCCCAACCAGTCAGCAACCTGTCAGTCACATAATCACAGTCTGTATAAACAAGCCACACACACACAATCACACACAGTGTTTACAGGACAACATCCCAACCTTTTATTGCTCACTCAATAATAAGGAATACAGTATATAACCAAGGGTCGTAGGCTACACTTGTTCAGTGATCTCATATGCCTTGCCAAGCCCTTGGCTACACATATATATACACATTAGGCTGCAATTGACATCCCCAACTGCTAGGTCATTCAGAACCGATAGGAAACCAGTATTTTGAATCAGCAACTGCCTACCAACTGCCCACTAGCAGCTGTGTGCGTCCCATGATGTGCAAACTGCTCACCAACCGCTCCTCAACTGCCCACTAGCAGCTGTGTGCGCCCCATGATGTGCAACTGTCCATAAACCACCCCCCAACAGGTGTGAGGCGCCCCATGATGTGCAACTGACAGAAGACATGCCAGTCATGTGTATGGAGGTTACTGCCAGAAACTGCCCTCAATTGCCAGTCAGTTGGGTCAACCTCTAGTCATCCAATCTAAAACTGCCCATAGTGTCAGCCCACCTTCTTGATGTCCTTCACCCACTATTGTCAGCCCACATTGTTGTTGTCTCAGCCCACGAAGTTGCCCAGTCATGTCGCCCAGTCATGTCACCCAATCATGTTGCCCAATCATGCTGTCCATTTGGTCCCCGAATTTCCAACTAGCCCAGCACTTGCCCAAGGTGCTGTCCAAGTTTGTTATGCACGTCCAGCCCGTACGTCTGTCCACATGCATTAGCTTTGTTGCATGCTAGGTTCCGCCCATGCGATGCATTGACATGCTAAGCGTACGCCTATGCCATGCCCAACCAATGCCACGCTCAGCAACGTTCTTGCTTGTTCATGTCCAGCCCATGCCCAAGTCTTTGATTCGATCCAAGCTTCCCAATCCGATGTTAGACATTGTTGTAGGGGAGCCCAACAATGTCCCAACGTTCAGCACTCACCGCCCATGGCACCTGCCCATGGTCCCGGGTAGACCTGGCAAACGGGCCCAAAAGCGGGCTTTGGGCCTCATTTTTTTGGCCCATAAAAACCCGGGCCTTTTAGGCCCGACCCGGCCCGGCCCGCCCGCGAGCTTCGCGGGCTCAAAAAAGTGCAAAAAAATAGGCATAAACCACCTTCGGCCCGCGGGCCGGCCCGACCCGCCCGTGAGCCCGCGGGCTATGGGCTTACTTTTTTTGGCCCGTGAAAATTCGGGCCTTTTTGGCCCGGCCCGTTTTAGCCTGGCCCGGCCCGCGCCCGCCCGCCTGTTTGCCACCTCTAGTCCCGGGTAACCTTCACGGAGTACCCCCTATAGTAGCACTTATCAAAATTTCCAAACTGCCAACATTAGACATCAGACCTGTCTGAGGAAGCATAATGCAAACCTTCTAGATTTGCTAATTTACTAACATAGCCTATTTGCTGCCCAATGACCCAATTTGCTGCATAGAGTCGCCCAATGCTGCACAAGACTGTTCATTGGCTCAAATGGCCGAGTGTCAAGCTATTTTGCTGGTTAAGTGCGCACAGCGCCCTTGGCTACCGCACATTGCCGAGTGGTGCCGCACGCTGCTGCACACTGCTGATTGGTGTCGCACGCTGTTGCACACTGCTGCTCAAGAGTGCCTTGCTGAGTGCCAAAGCTTGACTTGGAATGCTATCTGAGCGTCCCACATGCCAAGTGCGTATCAACCCACTAAGGGGCTAACACTAGGTCTCTATCAATGTGGTTTCCCCTCTCTTCCTTAGCCATAGTTTAGGCGGGAGAAATAAAAAATTAGCGCCATATTTTGCCGCAATTAGCGAGATCGAGATTTGATTGTGTGAATAATGTTTCGTACGAGTAAAGGGATTATCATTAATCCCAAAATTTTACACCAAACTTCATCTTTGCATCTTTAAATCTGCACTTTCTGTCCCAATTATAAAAGCCCTAACTACGAAGACCCAAAGACCCAATTTGTTGGAAGGTATTTTTTCCAACAACTTTGTTCATCTGTATTCTATTAGTTGCTGTAATGATTCATATATACAGATATGTATGTATGTGTGTATTTGTTTATGTAAGAGACGTTATTCTTATACTTTTTAATGTCTTCGGCTTCGGCGAAGGCTGCTGTGGCGGAGAATTCCTGTTTCTGGAATGCAGATCCGTGAGACTCTAAATAGGAGCCGCTGAAGCTGCTCTCTGTGCATTGAACAAGAGCGACGTTGTAGGGAAACGAATCAAGCTTGAACCAAGCCTTCCTGGTGGTACTATACGGTGAGATTGTTCAAGCACAATTCTTGTTGTTATCAAGATCATTGTTCCTCACTATTGCTTTGGCCCTCATCTGAATGAAATAAGATTTAAGATGCCTGAAATCTAGTTCCAGATTATATAGGAGTTTTTGTACATCTGGGAATGCTAAATTATTTCAGTTGCTAACTTAGGCTTCTACATCCCATTTCCTGCTATATAACTTGTATTGCATTAGTAACTTCTCAACTCAAATTGTGATGTTACTTTCTAGGCCTATGTATTAGGAGTAGTGTTGTCATTTGCCATTGCTCATCTCTCTATGTGCCTCATCGCCATCGCCTATTTGACTTCCTCGTCTAATTTGGTACCTTACTAACCAATTTCCCTTTAATTTTCCTTATCAGATCTTATTTCATCTTCAATCTCTCTTTACGTTATGAAATTCGTGACCGACATAAAATCTCATGCTGATTTATATGCCAAACTACCTATTTTGTTTTGTTTTTGTGCTTGGTTGAATTTGAATTAATGATTACTAATCAGAGCCGGCCCTGGGCAAGGGCCACCAGGGCAACCGCCCAGGGCTCATAGTTGAGAGGGACCCAAATTTTTTTTAAAGCTTATGTATTTATGTGTATAAAAAAATAAAAAAAATAAAAAGATTAGCGATATTATGTATTAAAAATGATATGTTAAAAAATATTAAATATGATAGTATAATTGATGATTTTGCATCTAAAAGTGCAACAAGAAGACATTTTAAATGATGTTTTGTGGTTTAAATTTCATTGGGCAAAACTAAAGAAATATCCACTGTAGTTGGTAGGTTTTATTGATTACACCATTGAACTTTTAATTTTTCAAATTACACCATTAAACTAATTATTATTTTGAAATTGGGTCATTTCGTTAAAAAAAATAAACGAACGTTAATTTTTTATCTACAAAACTAATGAATTACCCACTGTATTTGACACATTTTATTGATTACACCATTGAACTTTTAATTTTTCAAATTACCCCATCAAACTAATTAAAAATAATTATTTTAAATATTTTTTAAAATAATTATTATTTGAAGTAAAAAATATTAGAAACTTTTTTTTCTTCATAAAATGAGTAGAGTTTCATAAAATATAGATTCAAAAAAATTAAAATGATTTTAAATTAAATTAATGTTTACTTAATTTTTTAACAGAATGACCCATTCTTAATATTAAATTTTTTAAAAAAAAACTAAAAATAGAAATTAAAATAAAAAAACAGTAAAATATAAATAAAAAACTGATTCAATTTTTTCAAAAAAGAAATTAATAATTTTTATAAATAAATATTATTTTCAAGAAAAAAATTGGAAAATTCTTCATATTTTAAAAAAATGAATAAAATTTTATAAAACATAGATTCAAAAAAATAAACTTTATTTTCAAAAGGAAAAAAAAGATTTTTTTTTTAAATCAGTAAGGTTTCATAAAACTTTAATGTTTTTAAATCTATATTTTATGAAACTTTACTCATTTTATGGAGAAAAAAAATTAAAGTTTCTAATATTTTTTATTGAAAATAATAATTATTTTTAAAATAATCATTTTTAATTAGTTTAATGGGGTAATTTGAAAAATTAAAAGTTCAATAGTGTAATCTGTAAAACTTGCCAACTACTGTGAGTATTTCATTAGTTTTACCGATTTTATTGATATTTTTATTTTGTAGGTACATGTGATAATTCTTTGTTTCGATAACATTTTAAAGTGTTCTTCCTTATCTTTTATAAATTTTTATAATTTTAATAAAAATAATTAGTTGATAATTTATTTATTTTTTATAAAGGGGCACACTTAAAATTTTTTGTCCTGAACCTTAGAAAATTCATGACCGAGTCTGTTACTAATGTGTACATGTAACGCTCTGCTGTCCTTTTGATTTCTCTTTTTGGACTAGTAAGAGGCTCATCATCCCTAACTAGTTGCTTCGATGAAGCAAAGAATGTTCCTTTCCCTGAAAAATATATTTAGTCGGGTTCTGGATTTTACACTGTTGGATTTTTCGTGTTTAATAGTTCTTGTGATAAACAGACAAGAGTGCTGCTTAATGATGCCACTGGGGTTATGGATTCATACTATGATGGATCAATTGCCCTTGGGCTTGGCTATATCCACCGAAGGTAATGCTTCTTCCTTTGCTGAAAATTATTTGTGAAGTTTGTTCCGTTTTTTATCTTTCCTTATAAAGGTGCCATTTTATTGTGTTCCATGTAGGATAAATTCATGTTAAGTGCTTATAGGAGACCATTATGTACCTTTTCTTGGATTCTTTTGACCTTTCTTTGCATACAGGAAAATAAAAATGGTATACAACTTTGTAAGTATATTGGAAATTGTATTTTTTTGGAGTTTAATCATTCCGTCTTTTTATTTATTACTAAAGTTTATCAGCATGAGTTTAGATAACTATATCATTTATGCTGAAAGGATTTGTGCTTCATTTACTTGTATATTATTTTTATTATATGGATTTGGTTGTAAAGAACTGCCAAGTAACAATGTAAAACCAAAATTTTTAATGCATATTAATGTAGTAATAGAGACTATTAAAATGCATAAGGTAACATAGGAAGCTTTTAGATCTATATCTTCTTGTTAAAGATAAGAAATCACATAACAGAAAATCCTGGAAGAATTTTATTTGGAACCTTTTTCCTATATATATAATATCGTCCCATGTTGTCCAGTGCACCTAAAAGTGGTTTATAATGTGTATAGTTGACGTGTTTTGGTTAAAATATTTATTCTAAGTAAAGTAGTGTTATCTGTCACATTATTTTTTCAGAATTTTCTTCATCACTGATCTCTTCTGTGGCTATCACTTACTTTTCCAGGACCTCAATCACTTCCTTTTCCTGCCGACTCAGTAAACACACCTCTGGTGTCAACTTGCTAATGAGGCGGCAACAAATGGGACACTAGCATTTCTGCAGCGATGGCTTGTAGTTCCAGAACTGCAGAATGCAATTGCCTGCAGAATGAAAAATAAACAGCAAGGTAAAAATTTACAATACTGCAAAATAATATTTCCATATTAGTATGGAAATCTCTCTACATTTTAATTCCCAGATATGAACTATAGATTTGATCCTTGGCCACTAATTTCCGTCAACTGAAAGTGGTCTTGCGGAGAGAAGTATCTCTTGAAAGTTATTGACAAATATTAATGTCCAAGTAAAAGCTAATAATCAGTTTAGTTTTTTGCAACTCACGGGAGTTTGTCTTAGGTTGCTGCTTGAATGCAGGGACATCCCCATTTTAGGTGTTTGCCTTGGACACCAGGTACCTCCAAACCTATTTCTGTACAATGTTGGTATCTTTCATCTGATTAATTAGTAGCAACTTAATATCTTTGTCTGATAAGTAACTAGCTATTCCGTATTTAGGTCCCTATGTAGACACGATTCCCTTTTATCCAGTTTTGTATGTTCTTTTTAGTGGCTCTTTTAGTTTTCTATAAGCTCATGAAACACCTTACTAGTAAAAGGAAAACAGAAAAACGCTCATCTTCCATTCTTTAGGTGGTTGAGATGAGAAAATCTGGTGTGAGCCGAAGTACTTGTAGGAATCTTTTTCTATCCCCATTGCGTTCTCTCGTTTGATGATATTTGCCTTTAATGATGTAAGACACTTGGACAATCATTTTACATCTTTCTTTTAATTTTGCACAAATATCCCATGTCCTGTCATTGGGAAATACGTATCTGATTTTAATGTAGAATCCAAATAGGTTAAAGCACAGATTTAAATTGAAGGTAGGTGCAAGCATAAAGGATCCAATCCAACCCCTTAAACCCACCCTTGAATAGAGAAAGATTCCCTTGTGTTAAAAATTTCTTTCTTGAATTATAATAAGGTCTAAACTCCTTAATCCAGGTCGGTTAAACTAAATGTTCCAAATGTGGGAACGATTAGTTCCATATTAACCAAAGTGGTCTTGATACATATCCGATAAGGAAATAAATAGTAACATAACTATTACTAATATCAGTCTAATGAAGCAAGGTAGGGTACATATATATGAAGGCAGACACTATTTGCATCAGTGAATTAAATGGAAACATGCTAAAGCGACATCAAAACAACCTGATACACCAAATAACTTTTCCTATCCGTGGACCAGTAAATTTCAATTACCTGGGCAAACTGAGGGTTCTTGGGGGATTGTGTTATTGCTGCAGCTTCCGCTTCTGCGACATTCAGGACTTGATACGAAAAATCAAATAGTTCAAAATGCAGTTGTTGGCCAAGCAAATATATTACAGTACAACCACCCCAGGCCATGGAATCACCAAGTGTATCATGATTGTTTGGTGTTACCTGAACAGATTCTTCAAGATATTCCTGCAGGTGGTGTGATCTAGTTTTGGTCGCTCTCTTCATTGAAAGAAACTTGCTACTGCCTTTTGTTTTATTTTGTTTGGGCCTAGTCAATTATTTAGTTATACTTTCAGTGTCTCAGAGATTCAGGCATGTTTCTAACTGCAACAAAAACTCTAAACTGCAGCAAAAACTCTGAACTATGAAGAGAATTTGGCAGCGCAGGGATTCAAGTAATAAAGAAATAAGCACGAGGGGGAGCCCTGCCCTCAGTATGTTGTATCAGAGAGGTATTTCATTTGATTCTATTGTGTACTTTGGAGGACCAATAGATTAGTAGGTTGTAGGTTCGGTTAGATACATAACTTGCTGCAAGACAATTCTGCGTAATGTGAATTCTTTGATCACGAGACTGTAAACTATGGTATGACTTTTTGCTCCCCCTTGAAATGTTTTTGGGGGCCAAGAATGTGTTTTTAGCTAGCGTATCACATGTACTTCCATTCTTTTTCCGGGTTACTAGTAACCTTATGGTTCAACTTTTGTTGTGAAATTGAAGTAACAATTTGCAATGCAACACTTGATAATGGGTGTGGAGGGAATATTTTTTTGTTAATCTAATATTGTTCTTGCATTAAATATTTTTACACCCTTTTTCCTATTCTTTCTAATATTGTTCTTGCATTAAAAATATGGTATGTTTTTAATTTTTTATATATGAATTATTCGATTGATGAGCAATGATTGTTATATTCTCATTTTCTATGCAGATATGTGAACCAAACCTTAAACCCCTATATCTGATTGCACTGCTGCAAACTCTGCATAGGGAGAAGTGCATTGTATTCACATCATCTGTAGAGTCAACACATAGACTATGTGCTCTACTCAAGCTTTTTGGAGATCTGCAAATCAAGTTTAAGGAGTATTCAAGAGTTCAACGTTAGGCTGTAAGGAGGTAATCTCTATAGTTTACGTCAGGCTGTAAGGAGTATTAAGCTCCTCTTTACTAAACTGCAGTTTAGATTTAGATTGTGCTAAGGGCATGTTTACTTTTTCAACAGATAGTTGATCTTGCTACATTGACTGGAGCATGTGTTGTTGCCCTTGGGCCCTCAATTGCATGTAATATGTGATCTTCTCATTGATGAGTTCCTGGTTGGAATGAGATATCTGTCTCTACAATAGTACTTGAGATTCTTATCAATTACACTGTCAAGCTGTTGAATTTTTTGGAGCGAAGAAAATGCTTTGAAGTTTGAGTAGTTTTTCCTTCATAGTATTTATGGAACAATGTTACTTATGGCACTAGTTTGCAATTCTTTTTGGTATTAAGGCTACTGCTGTGGTGCCCAATTTTTTTCTACTGCTCATTTTCATAGAAATTACAAAGAGAATCTAAATATCTGGGGAAACCTAAGACATTTTTATAAGACCCCAACTTTTATAAATAAAGATGAATTTTCTATAAATATTATTTTTGAATATTATGGAGTGAAATTGATATAATGTTATAGTTGTGGGTAATATTTATAAATTTTACAAAGTACGCAAGTTGCTATATAATATTCGATCGGTCGGGGAATATTCGTTTTAACAGAGAATATTCATACGACGACACAATCATTGGTGGACCCTACAACAGAATTATTGTCGAATTGAGAAAACGATAAAAATACTTTATGAAAATAACAGCGGAAGTTTTACCATTAATACTGTTGAAACACCCGGTGTTAAAAGTACAGTAATACGCGTAGTTGCACAGTAGCACACGGTATTGATTATTAATGCTTACGTGAGAAGTCACTCAGTTTTGTTCAATTATTGCCACAGTGTTTGTTTTAAAGTTTGGCGTATTATTTGGACTCTCATTTACCCATTTTTCAAATAATCGGAAGGAAGTTATATATATATATATATATATATATATATATATATATATATATATATATATATATATATATATATTTGACATGTATATATGTGTGCATGTGATGTAGTGGGTGTGGGTAAAAGTGTGCCGTAGAAATAAGGGTAATGAAAAGGGAGGGAGAAAATGTGGTGATAGTGATGTTGTATTAATATTATATATATATTTGTATAAAAATGTGGGTGGGTGGTGGTGAGATTGATGGATGAATTTGGCCGGTTATGGGAGGATTTTTCAAAGCTTAGACATTATTGCCAAACTTTTCCAAACATGCAGTATTAGCTTGTAAAGTAGGGTGCTTCCTAATTGGTCGAGCTGTTATATTGGCATGTGTTCATTTTTCTAATTGGCCAACTCTTTGAAAATGAATACTGATATGTTGGATCCGTGGAGATGTGATGTTCCGTCTATGAATTTTTAAAAAATAAATGTTTCGTCCGTTTCTTAACAGTATCCCTTCCATTCTCCTATAAATAGAAGCTCATTCCTTCATTATTTCTTACGAATTCACTGAAACTCTAGAGAGAGAAACTATAGAGGGAAAGAAGAAAAGTATTCTGCTACTTCACTACTCCGATATCAAGTTTCTTTTACGGTAAGGGATATTATTTGTTGTACTCGTAAAGGGTATTCTTTCTTTCTTATTCATGAAGAGAACTTCTGTTATTCCATTCTTTATTATTCTGTTGGAATAACCTGTTTACGCGAGCTACCCTATATTTGGTGAAATTCTTCTGTTATTACATTATTTATTATTCTGTCGGAATATCCTGTCTGTGATTTACGCCGGACCTGGTTCCATTATTCATTATTCTGTCGGAATATCCTGTCTGTGCGTTTACGCCGGACCTGGTTCCATTATTTATTATTCTATCGGAATATCCTGTCGTTGCATTTACGCATGACCTGGTTCCATTATTTATTTTTCTGTTGGAATAACCTGTCTGTGCGGTCTATCGCATGCATGGTGATTTCTTTTGTTATTCCATTCTCTATTATATCCAATTGATTAAAGTTTTGACTTTTATACTCCATGAAATTAGTGAAATATCCTTGATATTTGCGCTTCATCCAGTATCTTTTCATAAAAATATTCTTCCGAGCATTCTTGAATTTTACTCCACAAAGCAGTATCATGTTGACAATTTGGACGTTATTGGTTCCTAGATAAATTAATTCTTGAATTTGTTTTATTGAATTCTTATATCATTGTTATCATCCTCATGTTTATATTCTGTTAAAAGTCATCTGTGGCCTGTAGTGCATAGATGGACTTGGTATGATTATGACCAAAGATTATTCGGTATAATCATGACCGTAATGTTACAAATGATGTGGTAAAAGTCCTCATTGGTCCGTAGTGCATTGATGGACAGTGATTAGCATGATCATGACCATTAATGAATACACAAATATTCTTGGCCCGTAGTGCATGGATAATTGTGGTTGTGATACTAAAGAATATACTTGGCCGTAGTGCAGGGGTGATTCGATAATGTGGATAATTTTTTAGCTGAGTCCCAGCGATAAAAGTCATGAAAAATATTTTAAATCATAGAAGATAGTAGATTTTATTCTCTACTTGACTCTTCTAATGGGTTGCTTGTTCCGCTGCAGTTAAACTTGATGTTTGTTATATTGTATCAGTTTAACACTGTTTAAGGCTAATGATAATTTATTCTGCATTATCTTAGTCATAATATTTCTTACTGGGCTAGTTGAGCTCACCCTTTCTTTCATTGTTCTCTTCAGGAAATGAGAATATACCAAGGACTAGTCGGGGAACGGAGTGATGGTCCAGCGGATAGCATTAGTAGTCCTCACAATTCTGTTAAATAGTATGATAATAATTGTATTGAGGACTTATTTTGAGTTTGAATACTGTCTAGAAGATAATGTTTGTATTTAAACTTACAGCTCATGATAATTAAGTTTGTATTTGTATTCTGTACCATGTATTTGGCGACTCAGAATAGGTGATGTATACCTATTTTGGGGGCGTCACAATTGGTATCAAAACTTAGGGATATGATCCTTGGCTAAGATGTGAGACTAGAACTATGAGGGGAGAGACGGAGAATTCCTTCGCCAGTATGACCTACGTAAGTTTATTTGGTATTTAATTGGTTAGTCAGAATATAGAGATAATATGTGATATGTTATTTAATCCTTATTTTGTGGCAGTATTTGAAATTGATATCCGAGAGTGTTGAGAATAACAATGGAGCACAGGAGACCGTTGATTCACCACATATCAATAATTAGGATAATGTGCATCAGGAAGGCGATAATCCTTATGCAAACAACAACACTGACCAAATGATGAATGATGAAATGTTCAGAGGCTTTATGCAATTCCTGCAACAGCAGGCGAGAGCGGCTCCTGTCCAAAATATAGATGGAAACACTGAAAACTCTCGGACGGTCACCGCTAAACAGTTCAAGGAGCTGGGACCACCGGAGTTTATTAGAGAACCAAAACCACTTAAGGCGGAAACGTGGATAAAGCAGATCACCAAGATATTTGATGTCTTGGGATGCACCGAGGAGCAAAAGGTTCCCTTTGCCACCTTTATGTTGCGAGGAGAGGCAGATTACTGGTGGGAATCGGTAAAGTGTACTCAACCTGCTGCACTGAAGATGTCTTGGGAGAAATTCCAAGAACTGTTCAATGACAAGTACTTTTCCGAAAGTATTCGTCACATGAAGGAGGTAGAGTTCATCAAGTTGGAGCAGAATAATATGACCGTGTCGCAGTACGAAGCTAAGTTTGCCTAGTTGTCCCGGTTTGCGTCCCACTTGGTGGATAATGAAGAGAGAATGACGAGGATGTTTTTAAGAGGTTTGAAGCCAGAGATACGTCAACATCTTATTTCTCATAAACTGTGTTTGTATTCAGATGTTGTAAATAGGGCTCAGTTAGTGGAGCGCGATAACGAGTCAACGCAACCAAAAGAGAGCAACAGGAAAAATGATAATACCAGTGAAAGTAGTCATCGAAGCGATGACAACAAGCGTGGAGGGAATCAACAGGCCAGAAATGGTAACCACTTTGGTGGTAATCGTGGCCAAACAATAAGAATGGACATTTCAAGAAGAGGAGATTCAACAATGATGGAAAGACGTCAGCACCAGTACCCGTGGTTAAGGAAGGAGAACGACCACCGATCATATGCTTCAAATGCGGAGGGGAGGGACACATCAGTCCAAACTGCGCGATGCCGTCCAAAGCATGTTATAATTGTGGAAGAGAAGGTCACCTAGCCCGATTTTGTCGTTCACCGAAGACAAGTTCAGCTAGGATGGAGGCACCAAAGGACGTCCCAGAAAAGTCAAAACTGGTAGTGCAAGGGAGAGCGTTTGTTGTGACCTCCCAGAAAGCAAAGAACCCGAACGAGGTCATCACGGTTGCAAGGAGCACAATTCTTTTCAAAAATTGATCTTCATTCTGGATATCATCAGCTGAAGGTTAGAACTGAGGACATTCCAGAGACTGCCTTCAGAACTCGGTGCGGACATTATGAATTCTTAGTCATGTCTTTTGGATTGACTAATGCTCCTGCTGCCTTCATGGATATGATGAACCAAGTATTTAAGGAATATTTGGATCACTTTGTGGTCGTCTTTATTGATGACATCCTTATTTATTCCAAAAGCCGTGAAGATCATGAGTAACACTTGAGGTTGACACTCCAAAAGCTTCGTGAATACAAGCTTTATGCCAAGTTGAAGAAATATGAATTCTGGCTTGAGGAAGCAGCATTCCTTGGGCACGTAGTATCAAGTCATGGAATATCTGTTGACCCGGCAAAGATTGAAGCAATTCAAAACTGGGAGCAACCTAAATCAGTGACCGAAGTACGTAGCTTTCTCGGTTTAGCTGGTTATTATCGGAGATTCGTGGAAGGATTTTCTCGAATCGCTACTCCATTAACTCACCTGACTCGGAAAGATACAAAGTTCGGTTGGAGCGAAGAATGTGAGAAGAGCTTTTAAGAACTTAAGAGGAGACTCATTTCAGCACCTGTTCTGACAATACCATCTGGCTCGGAGGGATTTGTCATCTACAGTGATGCTTTGGGTAAAGGGTTGGGATGTGTTCTCATGCAACATAGAAAAGTCATAGCCTATGCCTCAAGACAACTCAAAGAATATGAGAGAAATTATCCTACTCATGATCTAGAGTTGGCAGCTGTTGTCTTCGCACTTAAAATTTGGAGGCATTACTTGTATGAGGAGAAAGTGGAGATCTTTACGGATCATAAAAGCCTCAAATATTTTTTCACTCAAAAGGAACTCAATATGTGACAACGACGTTGGCTGGAACTGTTGAAAGATTATAATCATACCATCCAATACCATCCTAAAAAAGTGAACATGGTAGATGATGCATTGAGTAGAAGATCATATGTAAGTACGAGTGCGATATTGTCAACGCAAAGGTCCATTTTGTGTGACTTGCAAAGGATGGAGATAGAGTTAAAGACTCCAGGGACACTTGTGATGATGACGAATATACGGGTAGAACCGACTTTAATTGATAAAGTTAAAGCTGCTCAAGCTACAGACCTGGAGCTGATGCGTATGAGGAAGAAAGTGTAAGAAGGTGCTATACCGGAAGCAAGAATCGATGAAGAAGGAATACTTCGAGTCAACTCCAGACATTGTGTTCCTAACGACCCTGATTTAAAGTATAAAATCATGATGGAGGCGCACAACACACCGTTTGTAATCCATCCCGGGAGTACTAAAATATATCGTGATCTTCGTCATATATTTTAGTGGAGCAATATGAAGAGAGAGATAGCGCTGTTTATCTCAAGGTGTCTAACTTGTCAACGAGTCAAAGCGGAGCATCAAGTACCAAAAGGTCCATTGCAACCACTTGAAATTCCAGAATGGAGGTGGGAGCACATTACCATGGATTTCGTTACTGGTCTTCCCAAGGTTTCTCAAGGCATTGATGCAATTTGGGTCATTATTGATAGATTGACCAAATCTGCTCATTTCTTACCAATACGAGAAACTTATATACTTGAACGTCTTGCTCGTATGTACATAAACTAGATTATAAGACTGCATGGTATGCCAGTATCCATAGTTTCTGATCGAGACACAAGATTCACTTCACGATTTTGGGTTAGTTTACAAAAAGCTATGGGCACGGATTTACGATTTAGTTCGGCATATCATCTCCAGACGGACGGACAATCAGAGAGGACTATTCAAACTCTTGAAGATTTATTAAGACTCTGTGTTCTTGACTTCAAGGGAAGTTGGGATAAGTTCTTACCATTGGTGGAGTTTTCCTACAACAACAGTTATCAAGCAAGTATTGGCATGGCTCCATTCGAGGCGTTGTATGGAAGAAAGTGTCGTTCTCCAGTATGCTGGGATGAGGTGGGTGAAGCAACATTGTTGGGACCGGAGTTGGTACGTATGACTACGGAAAAGATTCAAACGATCCGGCAACGTATAAAAACCTCACAAGATCGACAAAAGAGTTATGATGATCTTCATCGAAAGGACGTGGAATTTGATATAGGAGATCATGTGTTGTTACGAGTTGCTCCGTGAAAAAGAGTTACGAGATTTAGAAAGAGAGGAAAGCACAATCCTCGATTCATTAGCCCATTTTTAATCCTTGATCGAGTAGGAACTATGGCGTATAGACTCGCTTTACCACCAAGTATGTCTCGTGTTCATAATATTTTTCACATATCCATGTTATGTAAATATATGGAAGACCCGAACCACATTATTGAGTTAGAACCTGACGAAATAGCGGAAGATTTAATATATGAAGAGGTTCCTATTCAAATCTTGGATAAGAAGGAACATATTCTACGCTCCAAAGTTATACCTCAAGTCAAAGTTTTGTGGAGAAACCACGATGTTGAGGAAATGACCTGGGAGTTAGAATCTGAAATGAAGTCAAGGTATCCTTACTTCTTCGATATACCAGGTACGTACCCTAATTTCAAGGGCAAAATTTCATAAGAAGGGGAGGTTGTAAGACCCCAACTTTTATAAATAAAGATAAATTTTCTATAAATATCATTTTTGAATATTATGGAGTGAAATTGATATAATGTTATAGTTGTGGGTAATATTTATAAATTTTGTAAAGTACGCAAGTTGCTATATAATATTCGATCGGTCGGGGAATATTCGTTTTAACAGGGAATATTCATACGACGACACAATCATTGGTGGACCCTACAACAGAATTATTGTCGAATTGAGAAAACGACAAAAATATTTTGTGAAAATAACAGCGGAAGTTTTACCATTAATAATGTTAAAACACCCGGTGTTAAAAGTACAGTAATACGCGTAGTTGCACAGTAGCACACGGTATTGATTATTAATGCTTACGTGAGAAATCACTCAGTTTTGTTCAATTATTGCCATAGTGTTTGTTTTAAAGTTTGGCGTATTATTTGGACTCCCATTTACCCATTTTTCAAATAATCGGAAGGAAGTTATAATGTGTGTGTGTGTGTATATATATATATATATTTGACGTGTATATATGTGTGCATGTGATGTAGTGGGTGTGGGTAAAAGTGTGCCGTAGAAATAAGGGATAATGAAAAGGGAGGGAGAAAATGTGGTGGTAGTGATGTTGTATTAATATTATATATATATTTGTATAAAAATGTGGGTGGGTGGGTGGTGAGATTGATGGATGAATTTGGCCGGTTATGGGAGGATTTTTCAAAGCTTAGACATTATTGCAAAACTTTTTCAAACATGCAATATTAACTTGTAAAGTAGGGTGCTTCTTAATTGGTCGAGATGTTATATTGGCATGTGTTCATTTTTCTAATTGGCCAACTCTTTGAAAATGAATACTGATATGTTGGATCCGCGAAGCTGTGATGTTCCGTCTGTGAATTTTTAAAAAATAAATGTTTCGTCCATTTCTTAACAGTACTCCTTCCATTCTCCTATAAATAGAAGCTCATTCCTTCATTATTTCTTACGAATTCACTGAAACTCTAGAGAGAGAAACTATAGAGAGAAAGAGGAAAAGTATTCTGCTACGTCACTACTCCGATATCAAGTTTCTTTTAGGGTAAGGGATATTATTTGTTGTACTCGTAAAGGGTATTCTTTCTTTCTTATTCATAAAGAGAACTTTTGTTATTCCATTCTTTATTATTCTGTTGGATTAACCTGTATACGCGGGCTACCCTATACTTGGTAAAATTCTTCTGTTATTACATTATTTATTATTCTGTCGGAATATCATGTCTGTGCTTTACGCCGAACCTGGTTCCATTATTCATTATTCTGTCGGAATATTCTGTCTATGCGTTTACGCCGGACCTAGTTCCATTATTTATTATTCTGTCAGAATATTCTGTCGTTGCGTTTACGCATGACCTGATTCCATTATTTATTATTCTGTCGGAATATCCTGTCGTTGCATTTGCGCATGACCTGGTTCCATTATTTATTTTTCTATTGGAATAACTTGTCTGTGCGGTCTATCGCATGCATGGTGATTTCTTTTGTTATTCCATTCTCTATTATATCCAGTTGGTTAAAGTTTTGACTTTTATACTCCATGAAATTAGTGAAATATCCTTGATATTTGCGCTTCATCCAGTATCTTTTCATAAAAATATTCTTCCGAACATTCTTGAATTTTACTCCACAGAGCAGTATCATGTTGACAATTTGGACGTTATTGGTTCCTAGATAAATTAATTCTTGAATTTGTTTTATTGAATTCTTATATCATTGTTATCATCCTCATGTTTATATTCTGTTAAAAGTCATCTGTGGCCTGTAGTGCATAGATGGACTTGGTATGATTATGACCAAGGATTATTCGGTATAATCATGACCGTAATGTTACAAATGATGTGGTAAAAGTCCTCATTGGTCCGTAGTGCATTGATGGACAGTGGTTAGCATGATCATGACCATTAATGAATACACAAATATTCTTGGCCCGTAGTGCATGGATAATTGTGGTTGTGATACTAAAGAATATACTTGGCCGTAGTGCAGGGGTGATTCGATAATGTGGATAATTTTTTAGCTGAGTCCCAGCGATAAAAGTCATGAAAAACCTTTTAAATCATAGAAGATAGTAGATTTTATTCTCTACTTGACTCTTCTAATGGGTTGCTTGTTCCGCTGCAGTTAAACTTGATGTTTGTTATATTGTATCAGTTTAACACTGTTTAAGGCTAATGATAATTTATTCTGCATTATCTTAGTCATAATATTTCTTACTGGGCTAGTTGAGCTCACCCTTTCTTTCATTGTTCTCTTCAGGAAATGAGAATATACCAAGGACTAGTCGGAGAACGGAGTGATGGTCCAGTGGATAGCATTAGTAGTCCTCACAATTCTGTTAAATAGTGTGATAATAATTGTATTGAAGACTTATTTTGAGTTTGAATACTGTCTAGAAGACAATGTTTGTATTTAAACTCATAACTCATGTTGTATAATTAAATTTGTATTTGTATTCTGTACCATGTATTTGGCGACTCAGAATAGGTGATGTATACCTATTTTGGGGGCGTCACAATTTTTAACATTTCCTAAACAGGAATCTTTATACCTAGTGATGACCTGGAAAAGGAGGTACTTACAGCTTCAGAAGTTGCTGGAGAAAAACTTTGGAGGTTGCCTTTGGAAAAAAGTTATTGGGACTCTATGAATCTGGAGTTAGCTGATATGGTCAACACCGGTGGTCGTCGAGTGGTTCCATTACTGTAGCTCTTTACCTGAAGCAGGTAACGTACACATTGATCAGTACACATTCAACACACTAGAGCATAAGTTCACCAGGCTCACTTTTTCTTATTCCTCATTTTATTGAAATTGAATTTTGGTGTTTCTTTTGCAGCAGGAAATTTACATGTCCAACCTTGATTTCCTTGAAGAAAATGATGATGAAGTGGACCTTAAATGATGTACACTTCATTCTATCTTGTTCGTTGTTATTCTTTCAGTTTTCTTGTGTTAGTTATTAAATATTGTAAGTACTATGATCTTTGGGAGATCAAGACATAATAATAAATTTTGTACTTATCGTGACTTGAGCATTATCTATTTATATATGGAGTATTAATTTTAATTATTGGCTCTTTATGCATTAGTTTATCAATTAGTTTGAAATAGGTATGGTATTTATATTAACTTGAAATATTAAATTTAATATTTATTATAGCAATTACTAAAAATAATAGTAATAATAATAAATATGAAATCATTGATTTGAAAATTAATTAAAATTTTCAATGAATTTTGATTATTTAGCAATTAATTTTTTATTTATAAATTTATAATTTATGAAGGAATTTTTCTCTCACTAATTTGGAAAAGATTCTCAATTTATAATTAGTGAAGGAAAATATTCTCTCGTTAAATAAATTTGTTGTTCATAATATATTATTTGTGAGGGAATCAAGTTATTTACTAAATTCAAATAGTCCTTCTTAAAATATTATTTGTGAAAGAAACCAATCTTTCACTAAATAACAATATTCCATTACTACATACAATTTGTGAAGGAATAAGTTATTCACAATATATCCTTCACAAAAAATATTTAGTTACTACTTAGCGAATGATGTCCAATTGCGAGGAGGTCTAATGCAAGCACTCGTGTGAAGAAAATATTTCTTCGCAATAAATCACTTGTGAGAGATATAGGGCCTCTAGTGAAGGATTTGTCATTCACTAGAGGCCATTTTTGATGTAGTGTGAAGATATCTAGATTAATATTTGTTCAATTTATCTAAATATCAAATAAAAGTTTATTTAACTTTATGCAAAAAAAAACGAATAATGTAAGGAGATAAATGTACTCCTTACATTATTGCAATGATTTCAAATGGTGCAACAGTTAGGGGTGGGCATAAGTTTTGATTTTTTCGATTTTTCAGTTTTTCGGACCGGACCGGAACGGACCGAACCGGTCAATTCGGTACAAAAATAACCGGTCTAGTTTCGATACAAAATAATCAGTATATACCGGTTTTTCGATACCGGTTTCGGTACCAAATTTCTGTGGTTCGGTATTACCGAATCGTACCGGTATATACCGATTTTCTAATTATTTTTTTATTAATAAATAATTAATAATAAAAATAAAAATGATAATTATAATAATAATAATAATAATAAATAAATAAAAATAATAAAATAATAATTATATTAATTTTTGATATTTATTCAGTAAAAACTAGTACCTAACCTGTAAATCGGTTCGGTATACCGGTCCAACTGGTACCGAAATTTAGCTAATTTCGATACC
This sequence comes from Panax notoginseng, assembly GCA_016801055.1. Taxonomy (NCBI): domain Eukaryota; kingdom Viridiplantae; phylum Streptophyta; class Magnoliopsida; order Apiales; family Araliaceae; genus Panax; species Panax notoginseng. The sequence goes on from CM029012.1 coordinate 249,209,781, forward strand.
GATTCGGGCCGATATTTATCGGTTGCACACCCTTAGCAACAGTTCAATAATCTACTCCTTACATTATATGTTTATTAATCTATATTTAAACAAGTTATAATTTATAACAGTTTAAATATAAATTATTGAATTGTTCTTAAAAATTTAATATTCAACAGTCCAATATCTTTTAAATTGTAATATTAATTTTTTTTAAAATATTATAATAGTTTAATAATTTATATTTAAATATTTAAACATAAATATTCAACAGAATTTAAAAAAAAAATATTTTAACTTAATGGTGCAATAGTTTAATAATGTAAGGAGTGTCTGTTGAATCTGTTAGAATATTTTATTGGACTTTTTGAAAAAAAGAAGAAGATATTTTCAAGGAAGGGGGTTGTTTTCATTTATTATTGGTTATCTTATTTTTTGTACGAACTTTAGTCTCAACACTGCTGAGACGTCATTTCTCACGTCTTACAATGAAAATCTTATTTTGATCACTTTAATCAAAATTTGTTTACACCAAAAAAGAAGAAGATAATTTGAAAAATTGATAGAATAGGATATTATGCTTATTTTTAAAAAAATATTAAATTTAATTTTGTCTAGCAATTTTAGTCGTAAATAATAGAGATTATAATATCGGATAGAAGATGATATTAACTCTATTTTTGTATATGTATCTAAATTACACCTAAAATACTATATTTTATAAAAATTCTTGTTGGAATAAATACTATACATTTTTTTAGAGTCATAAAAAAAATTGAAAATGTCCAATAAACATGTCCAATAAAAATGTCCACGTAAAAGGACTCTTTGTCCATATCACCTGATTCAATTTTTTGATTGATTGGGACCCAGCTTTTTAGGTGAATATAAAAATTAAATATAAAAATTAGATATGAATGTATTTGAATTTATTTGTTTGTATTTTTATCAATTATTAGAGGTCAAGATACAAATAAGTAAAATTCAAATACACTTATATCCAGTTATCATGTTCACATAGAGTTTTTGAATTGGGAATATTTTCATTAATAAATTTTTTTAACCTTTTGCAAAAAAAAAAAAAACAGGTCATCCTTTGTGATTAGACCTGGCAAACGGGCGGGGCGGGCCGAAAAGACCCGGTTTTGGTAGGCCAGATTTGTTAGGCCCGTGGCCCGGGTTGGGCGGGCCGGGTCGGCCCGCGGGTTTTTTCCTATTTTTCCTATTATTTTTTTTTACAAAATCTTGATACACCAAAAATAGTAATAATAATAAATATTAAAAATAATAAAATAATTTATAATAAACAATAATTCTAATTACTTAAACTAACTACATATCTCAATCAATTAAAATTTTAATAGTATTATAATTTTAGATATTATTCTAAAGGCATGATTTGGGATAATGATTGATTTACTTTCTAAATAAGTAGGGGGAATGCATAATTAAGGGATAATGATTGATTTACTTTCTAAATGCACTACAATAAGTAGGGGGATTGCATAATTAAGGGATAAAATTATCTATATTATTGTGTACAGATTTTTGACTTGCAATCTAAAAAATTAGTGGTTGATTCGAATTATATATTGCTAGTAATTCAAAGTATATAATCAAATTTGATTCTTTAAAATTAATATAATTTATTTTACTTTTAAAAATAATAAATACTGTAATTAATACTAATATTTAGATAATTTTAAATTTTTATAATTATATTATCTAACTTAAACTAATAATTGTTATTTGTTAGTTTAATAGTTTTATACTTTGAAATTATTAACTACATATCTCAATCAATTAAAATTTTAATAGTATTATAAATTAGTATTATTAATTAATTATCTACATTAACTACATATCTTAATTATAATTTTTAATTATAGTTAAAATATATTGAAGATTGCATTAAAAATAAATAGTTATTATAGCTTAGTTGGTTTGAATTCTTATTTATTTACTTACAAGTCTTGTGTTCAAGCCTCACAACCCACAAGTAGTAACATTTTATTTAAAAAAAAATTCACGGGCCACTTGGGCGGGTCGGGCGCCCGCGGGCCGGGTATGACAACCCCAAAATAGGTTCATTCCATCCAACCTATTATGAGTCGCCAAATACATGGTACAGAAAATAACTACAACTTTATTACAACAATTATCGTGCAAAATACAATAACACATATGTTGTGAGTTTGGATACAAATATATACCAAATGTGACCCATGTCCCAACCGTGGACAACACCTCACAATGACACCTTACATAAAGGTATAGTCAAAAACTGTTTTAGAAATTAGAATATTTGGGAAGTGCTCAAGAAAACCTTCGTACATGGGAGGCCATGCTTCTAGGTTATGATAGATATCATATGGCCACAGAATTATCCTTGGTTGACCCAATAGACCAAAAAAAATGAGAAGATTACTATCATATTCTTTCCAATGGGGAGTCTTCTCTTGACATATCATTATCTCCACTGTCTCTAATTGAGAATTATACTTCAAACAAACACCAAGATTATATAGGTAGTGCTCGTAAATATACTCAGCAAGTGGATGAGCACATCCCTGTCTTATGATGACACGAGGTTGTATATCATTAGACATCTTGTATGATAGTGGTAAAACACCCTTTCAACGTTGGGTTCGCCTCACCCTATTTGATTCACCAAATATAACTACTAAATGATGTATACAACACTTTTCTATACTGCTTAGGGAAAACCTCCACAGCTAGAGACCACCGTTCTATTTTCCCGTTACCCTCGCTCGACCCAGCTACACTCTTATTACCCGAAAGGAATTATGAAACAAAAAGGTGAGCACAACTAGCCCAGTAAAGAATATCATGACTAAAGATAAATAATTTATCAATAGCCTTTAATAGTAATAAATCAGAGATTTAAAACATATGGTAGATGATAAAAATTTTCAACCATAGTTGCAGCGGAACGAGCAATCCATTAGAAGAGTCAAATAGACCATAAAGTCTATTATCTTCTTCATGTTAAAAATCCACCAACAATATTTTATCCCTGTAACATCACTCAACAGTTTCTTTCCACAATCATATGAATAACTCATAATCATAATTGTGATTCTAAATTTTTCTTCGCACCCAGGACGAAAAATATTTTCATCACCTGTCTTTACCTGAAACATCAAAGATCATGGTTATACCAAATCACAGTTCCTATTTATAATCATACTAACAATTTTATCTTTGCACTACGGGCCAAAGATATTCCTCAACAGACCATCTTTGCACTACAGGCCAAAGATATTCATCAACAACAGTTCATATTTGCATTACAGGCCAAATATATTCATCAACAAATCATCTTTGCACTACAGGCCAAAGATATTTCTCAACAGTTCATATTTGCACTACAGGCCAAATATATTAATATCTCAAAGAAATATATAATCATTTCAGAATTTATATAAACAATTATAACCATGTTAATCATTTCACCTTTGCACTTAAGCTAAAGATATTCAATTATAAATTCAATGGTCATGATCATACCAATCAACAATTCAACTTTGCACTACTGGCCAAAGAGAACCCATAGTCATGATCATACCAAAAATCTACCCATCTTTACACTCAAGTCAAAGAGAAATATCATCATTAGGGTTATAAAAATGTTATATATGATAATAAAAATAATATAATCAACATATAATTTTAATCTCAAGAGTAATATTCATAAGTCAACTATAATTTGATCAGAAAAAGAAACCAATTTTTCTGTGAATAGTAACTCGTGAATAGTAACTCATGAATAATAACTCGTGAATAGTAACTCATGAATAGTAAACTCAACACAAAAAAGTAGAAATTTTATAATAAAATACATACCAATATTTCGATATAATGATATTGAAAGAATAATATTTCTTAAGCTTATAAATAATTTATTTTAATTGTTTACACTTTACTAAATAATACATTTAATCATCCTAAAATGTCAAACTCATAAGATTTCATTACCAATAACCAAAAACCCTCATCAAAAATCTGCATATACCTCATATAGGATTCTCAAGCCATAAAATCCTATTTTTCAATTTTTTTACTTCACATAACATATTTAATTCATTTACTCATTACTAGTCTATTTTCATGAAAAATACCATAACAGTTCCAAAAATATTTCTTTTCTGGAATTTATCAGAATATAGTCCCATATTGAACATATATTTTTCTCAGAATTTTTAAAACTAATTTACTATTTTTCATATGACCAAAACTGCCGAATATTTAGACATTTATCATAAATTGTACTTTTATCCAAAAATTCCAAAATTCACAGAGTACACTAATATTATATAGATGTACTCCCAATAAATTTTTTATCAATTTTGGAGTTAACGATAAGGAGTTATAAGCGGTTACTTTTAAAATAGTCTTTTCTCATAAAATTCATAACTCTTAATCTATACATCTAAAAATCACTATTTTTGGACACAATCAATAAAACTCATCAAAATATCATTTCAAATTTTTCCAGAATTTTTTGAAGGTCGGAAGAAGTACGAACTGAAAAATATAATAACCCTTAAAATCCCTTACTATCCCTTACCTCAAAAGTGCAGTATTTCTGACTGGAATGCATAGCCGAAGGAAACTTGCACTGAATAGCAACTCTCAAAGTATTTAAATACTCACAAAATATATTTTATAATATAGAGAGAGAAAGAGAGAAAGCTTATATTTCTGGTGTGTTTTCAATTCTAACTTAGCCCTCTATTTATAGGAAAATGTTAGCACGCCGAAGCAGACTTAACATGCAACCTGATGGCTTTACCTGCTACTATTTTCACCCACCACATTTGAATAAAAATCTCAGCACATTTCTTCACCAACCAAGAGTGGGGCCCACCAATTCTAGAATTTTCCACCAAAATGATAAATTACGAAACTTCAACAATCTCTGAACCAGTCATCTCTTAAAATTCATAACAAATCATACGTTCATTTTTAACGGTTCAAAATTTGTAAACATATACTCAACTTATATATGTATAACATATCCAAAAATCACAACGATCCAACGGTCGGATTAAAAATTATAACCCCCGCAAAATATCTCAAAAACCCTGATTTTTAATACCTCCATTCCTACAAAAATACTGATAAAAACCTCAACATTAACTCCTTCATTTTTAACCACAAAAATATATCCCTCATTTATATCCACATAAAATAAATATTTCCTTATCATATGAATCAATAATTAATTATTCACAAATAATATTACAGAATCACATTTATGACAACCAGGCCGTTCTCAGGAAAGAGGGGGCTTTCCAATTAGAATTTCTCCTTACTGGCGCACAATTAGGTGACCAAACCTCTCCTTAGACAGAACTTTCTAGACATTGCCAATAATGTTATCTAATAATATTATTCAAATAATATGAATTATTGATCTGATAATGGGAAATACTGTGCAGTGACAATTATTGAACAACAATAATATAAAATTTTAACGTAGCAATTATTGAATCAATAAAATAAAATATTGAACAGTAATTACTGTAACAATTATTGAGTAGTGCCTTCTTACGTAAGAATCAATAATTTCAAAAATACTGTGCAATACCGTGTGCTACTGTGCAATAACGCGTATTACTGTATTTTAACCACCGGGTATTCCAACAGTGTTAACGGTAACAACAACGCCGTTATTTGTAAAAACTCAAATTTGTCATTTTCTTCATCCGATAGTTATTCTGTTATGGGGCCTACACAAGGCTGCGCCGTCGTATGAATATTCCCCGACAGCAAGAATATTTCACGACCAAACGAATATTCTCCGACAACAATGAATATTTTATAACCACTTGTGTATTTTGAAATAAAATTCATATATCACCCTTAACTTTAACTTTTATCAATTTAACCATTTACTGAATAGTAATTATAAGAAAAATTGAATACTTTTATTTCATCAAATTCGGGGTTTTACAATCTCCCCTCCTTATGAAATTTCGTCCCCGAAATTTACGTACCTAGTATTTCGAAAAGTTGAGAATACCTTGTTTCCATCTTCCATGTCCTCATGATTTTTCCATTGCTCATCTCCTGTATTTCAGATATTATTCTAGAATACAGCTTCAAAACAAGGGTTAATTGAACAAATTAACATATCACATAATATCCCGATATTATGACTAACCAACAAATAAGCTTAGGTAGGATACACTAGCAAATGATTTACTCATCTCTCCCCTCCTAGTCCTATTCCCCGATCTCCGTCAGAGATCATATCCTAAGCTCTGATACCAACTGTGACAACCCCAAAATAGGTCCATTCCATCCAACCCATTCTGAGTCGCCAAATACATGGTACAGAAAATAACTACAACTTTATTACAACAATTGTCGTATAAAATACAACAACACATATGCTGTGAGTTTGGATACAAATATATACCAAATGTGACACATGTCCCAACCGTGGACAGCACCTCATAGTGGCACCTTACATAAAGGTATAGTAAAAGACTGTTTTAGAAATTAGAATCTTTGGGAAGTGCTCAAGGAAACCTTCGTACATGGGAGGCCATACTTCTAGGTTATGATAGATATCATATGGCCACAGAATTATCCTTGGTTGACCCAATAGACCCCAAAGAAAAACAAGATTACTATCATATTCTTCCCAATGGTGAGTCTTCTCTTGACTTATCATTATCTCCACTGTCTCTAATTGAGAATTATACTTCAAACAAACACCAAGATTATATAGATAGTGCTCATAGATATACTCGGCAAGTGGATGTGCATAATCCTGTCATATGATGACACGAGGTTGTATGTCGTTAGACATCTTGTATGATAGTGGCAAAAACACCCTTCCAACGTTGGGTTCGCTTCACCCTAGATGATTCACCAAATATAACTATTAAATGAACTTTTCTATACTGCTTCGGGAGAACCTCCACAGCTAGAGACCACCGTTCTATTTTCCCGTTACCCTCGCTCGACCCAGCTACACTCTTATTACTTGAAAGGAATTGCGAAGCAAAAGGGTGAGCACAACTAGCTCAGTAAAGAATATCATGACTAAAGATAATTAAATTATCAATAGCCTTCATCAATAATAAATCAGAGATTTAGAACATATGGTAAATGATAAAAATTTTAACCATAGTTGCAGCGGAACGAGCAATCTATTAGAAGAGTCAAATAGACTATAAAGTCTATTATCTTCTCCATGTTAAAAATCTATTAACAATGTTTTATCCCTGTAACATCAATCAACAATTCTGGTCCACAATCATATGAATAACTCATAATCATAACTGTAGTTCTAAATTCCTCTTCTCATCCAGGACGAAGATAATTTTTATCACCCATCTTTACCTGAAACATCAAAGATCATGGTTACACCTAATCACATTTCCTGTTCATAATCATACTAATAACTTCATCTTTGCAGTACGGCCAAAGATATTCATTTGTATCACCAGTTGGTCATGTTTATCTCAACATCTGTTCATCTTTGCACTACTGGCCAAAGATATTCAACAACATGTCATCTTTGCACTACGGGCCAAAGATATTCATCAACAATTCATCTTTGCACTACAGGCAAAAGATATTCATCAATATTTCATCTTTGCACTACAGGCCAAAGATATTCCTCAACAGTTCATATTTGCACTAAGGCCAAATATATTCATCAACAGTTCATATTTGTACTACAGGCCAAATATATTAATATCTCAAAGAAATATATAATCATTTATATAAACAATAATTATAACCATGTTGATCATTTCACCTTTGCACTTAAGCTGAAGATATTCAATTATAAATTCAATGGTCATGATCATACTAGTCAATAATTCAACTTTGCACTACTGGCCAAAGAGAACCCAAAGTAATTATCATACCAATAATCTACCCATCTTTACACTCAAGTGAAAGAGAATTTCAACATCAGGGTTATAAAAATATTATATATGATAATAAAAATAATATGATCAACATATAGATTTAATCTCAAGAGTAATATTCATAAATCAACTATAATTTGGTTAGAAAAAGAACCCAATTTTATCGTGAATAGTAACTCGTGAATAGTAACTCATAAATAGTAACTCGTGAATAGTAACTCTTGAATAGTAACCCCGACACAAAAAGGTAGAAATTCCACAATAAAATACATACCAATATTTCGGTATAATGATATTGAAAGAATAATATTTCTTAAGCTAATAAACAATTTATTTTAATTGTTTACACTTTACTAAATAATGCATTTAATCATTCTAAAATGCCAAACTCATAAGATTTCATCACCAATAACCAAAACCCTCATCAAAAATCTGCATATACCTCATATAGGATTCTCAAGTCATAAAATCCTATTTTTCAATTTTCTTACTTCACAAAACATATTTAATTCATTTACTCATAACTAGACTATTTTCATGAAAAATACCAAATCAGTTCTAAAAATATTTCTTTTCTGGGATTTAGCATAATATAGTCCCATAGTGAACATATATTTTTCTCAGAATTTTTAAAAGTCATTTACTATTTTTCATATGGCCAAAACAACCGAATATTTAGACATTTATCAAAAATTGTACTTTTGTCCAAAAATTCTAAAATTTACAGAGTATACTTCTATCATATACATGTACTCCCAATAAAAATTTCATCAATTTTGGAGTTAACCACAAGAAATTATAAGCGATTACTTTTAAAATAGTCTTTTCTCATAAAATTCATAACTCTCAATCTATACATCCAAAAATCACCATTTTTGGACACAATCAAGAAAACTCATCAAAATATCATTTCAAATTTTTCCAGAATTTTTGAAGGTCAGAAAAATTACAAAACTGGAAAATATAACAACCTTTAAAATCCCTTACAATCCCTTACCTCAAAAGAGCAGCACTTCTGACTAGATATCGGATATGACGCTGAAGGAAACTTGCACTGATGAATATCAACTCACCAAGTATCTAAATACTCATAAAATACACTCAATAATCTAGAGAGAGAAAGAGAGAAAGCTTATGTTTCTGGTGTGATTTTCAATTCTAACTTAGCCCTCTATTTATAGGAAAATTTTAGCAGACTTGACCTGCAACCTGATGGCTTTACCTGCTACTATTCTCACCCACCACATTTGAAATAAAATTCAGCACATTTCTTCACCAACCACAAGTGGGGCCCACCAATTCTAGAATTTTCCACTAAAATGATAAATTTTGCAACTTCTACAATTTCTGAACTAGTCATCTCGTAAAATTCATAACAAATCATACGTTCATTTTTAACGGTTCAAAATTTGTAGACATATACTCAACTTATATATAAATAACATATCCAAAAATTACCACGATCCAACGGTCGGATTAAAAATTATAACCCCCACAATATTTCTCAAAAACAGTGGTCTAATTTTTAATACCTTCATTCCGACAAAAATACTGATAAAATACCTCAACATTAATTCCTTCATTTATAACCACATAAATAAATCCATCATTTATATCCACATCAAATAAATATTTCCTTATCATATAAATCAATAATTAATTATTCACAAATAATATTACAGAATCACATTTATGACAACCAGACCGTTCCCAGGAAAGGGGGGGCTTTCCAATTAGAATTTCTCCTTACTGGCGCGCAATTAGGTGACCAAACCTCTCCTTAGACAGAACTTTCTAGATATTGTCAATAATGTTATCTAATAATATTATTCAAATAATATGAATTATTGATCTGATAATGGGAAATACTGTGCAGTGACAATTATTGAACAACAATAATATAAAATTTTAACGTAGCAATTATTGAATCAATAAAATAAAATATTGAACAATAATTACTGTAACAATTATTGAGTAGTGCCTTCTTACGTAAGAATCAATAATTTCAAAAATACTGTGCAATACCGTGTGCTACTGTGCAATAACGCGTATTACTGTATTTTAACCACCGGGTATTTCAACAGTGTTAACGGTAACAACTACGCCGTTATTTGTAAAAACTCAAATTTGTCGTTTTCTTCATCCGATAGTTATTCTGTTATGGGGCCTACACACGCCGTCGTATGAATATTCCCCGACAGCAAGAATATTTCACTACCAAACGAATATTCCTCGACAACAATGAATATTTTATAACCACTTGTGTATTTTGAAAAAAAATTCATATATCACCCTTAACTTTAACTTTTATCAATTTAACCATTTACTGAATAGTAATTATAAGAAAAATTGAATACTTTTATTTCATCAAATTCGGGGTTTTACAAATACTGTGCTGCAACAATTATTGAAACAACAATAATATAAAATATCAACGCAGTAATTATTGAATCATTAAAATAAAATATTGAATAATAACTACTGTAACAATTATTGAGTAGTGCCTTCTTACGTAAGAATCAATAATTGGTGCAATACCGTGTGCTACTGTGTTTTAATCACCGGGTATTCCAACAGTATTAACAGTAACAACTACGCCGTTATTTATAAACAACTTATACTTGTCATTTTTTTCATCCAATCGCTTTCCGTTATGGGGCCCACAAAAGACTGCGTCGTCGTACGAATATTCCACGACCAACGAATATTCCCCGACAACAATGATTATTTTATAACCACTTGTTTATTTTGAAAAATTTTCACATTTCACCCATAACTTTAACTTTTTATCAATTTAACCATTTACTGAATTGTAATTATAAGAAAAATTGAATACTTTTATTTCATAAAATTCGGGGTCTTACACCGGGCCTCCACGGGCCGGGCTAAAAACGGGTCGGGCCAAAAAGGCCCGGGTTTTGACGGGCTAAAAACCTACAGCCCAAAGCCCGATTTTTGGCGGGTCGGCCCGGCCCGCGGGCCTGGGCCATCTTTGCCAGGTCTATGCAGAATGCTAAATTTGACAAGAAAAATGGACCGGAGGAACAAAAAAAATTTGTTCCCGCAAACAATTAGACAATATAATAAATTTGTTTGTGGGAACAAATTCTATTTGTTCTTCTAGTCCAATTTTTTTATCCAATTTACCTGTTCGCATAGAGTTATTTCATTTCAAAAGCTTAGAGGAACGTGAGAAAAGACTTGAGAAAAACTTTGGAAGAAAATTAATTTTGCTATGTAGCGCTTTTAAGGACTCATCAAATTTGATCAATTGTAGCACTACTAATCTAAACAATAATATTGAAGCCACGCATGGTAGCAATTTAACTAAAGATTTTGATTCTACTTGGGACAGTTATGATCATGGTTGTTACAGTGAGGTTAATTAACATTCGACTTGATTCTACTTGAATTATTACTTTCTTTTAAGGAGGTTCGTTTGAGGTTTCCGCCTTAGTTTGTTGGGTGGTGGTCGTGGTTTTTGAAATGGAGAGGTTGGAACTTTGGGAGGCGAATTTATCGATTGAGGTTTTTGCAATGAACGATGTTGGGGGGAGGGGGAGGGGGAGGGGGAGGGGGGGAGGCAGCCGCTTTGATGTGTTTCCTCAATTTTTTCTTCATCAGCACCAGCTTGTCCGACCGGGTTAATTCGGTGGATAGTTTAGGGGCCATAGGGATGGCAGTGATTGGTTGCACCTTTAAAGGGGGGTCGAAGAGGTTCGGTTTGATGTTGAGAGAGGTCTATGCAGAATGCTAAATTTGACAAGAAAAATGGACCGGAGGAACAAAAAAAATTTGTTCCCGCAAACAATTAGACAATATAATAAATTTGTTTGTGGGAAGAAATTCTATTTGTTCTTCTAGTCTAATTTTTTTATCCATTTTACCTGTTCGCATAGAGTTATTTCATTTCAAAAGCTTAGAGGAACGTGAGAAAAGACTTGAGAAAAACTTTAGAAGAAAATTAATTTTGCTATGTAGCGCTTTTAAGAACTCATCAAATTTGATCAATTGTAGCACTACTAATCTAAACAATAATATTGAAGCCACACATGGTAGCAATTTAACTAAAGATTTTGATTCTACTTGGGACAGTTATGATCATGGTTGTTACAGTGAGGTTAATTAACATTCGACTTGATTCTACTTGAATTATTACTTTCTTTTAAGGAGGTTCGTTTGAGGTTTCCGCCTTGGTTTGTTGGGTGGTGGTCGTGGTTTTTGAAATGGAGAGGTTGGAACTTTGGGAGGCGAATTTATCGATTGAGGTTTTTGCAATGAACGATGTTGGGGGTTGGGGGTTGGGGGTTGGGGGGGGGGGAGGGGGGGGGGGGGGGGGGGAGGCAGCCGCTTTAATGTGTTTCCTCAATTTTTTCTTCATCAGCACCAGCTTGTCCGACCGGGTTAATTCGGTGGATAGTTTAGGGGCCATAGGGATGGCAGTGATTGGTTGCACCTTTAAAGGGGGGTCGAAGAGGTTCGGTTTGATGTTGAGAGAGGTCTCGGCTAAAGGAGAGGAGTTCGGGGGCGTATCGATTGGGATTTACGTTACCATTGACCTAACAACTTCCCAACAAACTCCACCCGAAACTCAACCTGAAGAAATCGTAGCCGAATTCTACCTCTGAAGAAAGTTCGAACAAATGAAACCAATGGCGGAACCAGAATATTTTTAGAGGGGGGTTAAAATACATCAATAAAAAAATTATTTATTGACGCTTGTAGTGATTCTTTCAAATTTATTTTGCCCAATTATAGTATTTCACAACATCTTATTCCAATCATTGTAAACCTATGACTTGTGAGTCTAATAACTTTATATATATATATATATATATATATATATATATATATATATATATGGGATTCCATCCACAGCAACCTGTTGTTGGGGAGCAACCCATTTTGGCCCAGCCGCTACAAGCTGTACCGGCCTTAGATAAATTTTTTATTTTTTTTATAAGCCGCTACAGGTTGTAGCGGCTTGGCCAAAAGGGGTTGCCCCCCAACAACCGGTTGCTGTGGATGGATACCCTATATATATATATATTAATTTTTTTCGAACTATGAGACTATTAATCAGACTTTAAATTTTTTAGTCAACTGATTAGCTATTTTTATAGATAAATTATAAATTATAATATTATATATTCAAAACATTATATTGTGGTTCTGGTTATCTTTTTTGGAGACAACTGAGAGTAATCACTCAAAGCAAAAAAATTAATTAAGTTATTCTCATTTACAAAATTTTTTTTGATACCAATGTATGATTAAGTCACTAAGACAAATGAGTGTAATATTAATTAATTAATTATTAAACTTATTTAACATTATTTTATCTTATAGTAATATGGTTAATTTATTATAGGTAGAAAGATATGAAAAAGTAAATAAATTAATACTATCTCATAACAAATGTCAAATTTAACTAATATTTACATGCTTCAGATTTCAGGGTTGGAGGGTCCCCCTCCCCTAGTTCCGCCCATGAATGAAACCAACCTGATCACTCCGCCATCTCCTCCCGAAGAGCCCACTTCTTATACAAATCCACCCCGAAGATTCCTGAACACAACTTGGCCTCAAGACATGCGTCACGATTTTTCATACGAGAATCCTTCCAGGAGATGATGAAATTTACATGCCCCAACATTTGATCTACCGAATTTGATTTTGCTCAGTCTATTGAATATTCGACACTCAACCTTAAACAACCACATTTGATCTACGGTTAGAAGTGTCATTGTTCAAGCAATACTAAAACCTCGGAATTGAAGTTTTAAAGTTTATAAGCAAAAATTCAAGTAAGCGCGCAAACCATTTTCATAAATATATTTTCACAATTAAGAGGAGCAGTTGTACATACTCACACATTGACATTCATTCCACAATTACCGACTAAATTCTTAAATCAAATTGAGTTTAAAAACAATATCAAGTCCTTTAGTGTACATACACTAACAAATTGGTTTGTCAGACAAAATCTATGATCTTGACAAACTCTCTAATCATTGTTTTTCATTACCATTACTTCATGGGGGAGAGAATCACTTCATTTACCATTTTGTCTATGTCTAAGTAAGATGATCCCATATATGGACTAGTAGCACTCTTAGCTTTATTCTTCCACTCCACCACCCTTTTCTTCATTTCCTTCCCTTTCTCTCCCTCGATCAATTCCTTCACCACGCTCTCCACCCCGTCTCTCTTCACATCACTATCAATTTCCAAACCAACACCCCATAATTTACAAATGCAATAACAATTCGTCAGTTGATCAGCGAAAAAAGGCCAACATATCATCGGCACTCCTGCTGACAAACTTTCAAGCGTCGAATTCCATCCACAATGTGTTAAGAACCCTCCGACTGACGCGTGGTTCAATACTTGTTCTTGGTCACACCAACTTGCTAACAAACCTCGCTGTTTAGTCTGCATCTCGAATTCGGGCGGAAGAACAGCCACATCGCCCATGACAAGGTCAGGTCGGATTATCCACAAGAAGTTTTGCATGCTATTGGCAAGTCCCCATGCAAACTCTACCAAGTGTTGAGGACTCATAACTGTGATACTACCAAAGTTTATGTAAACCACTGACCCGGGTTGTTTTGAATCTAACCATTGGATACAACCCGAATCTTCTTTCCAAAGATTTGATCTCAAATACTTGGTATGGTTATCGGGTATGACCGATTTGGAAAGGTTGTGAATGGGTCCAATGCTGTAGACCCGATTCAGCATGGATGAAAGCGGCTTTAAAACCTCACACTCCAATTCATCAAATGTGTTCAAAATTATTGCAGAAGCTTTATAAGTTCTTGAAATTTCTTGAATGCAATACAGGACAAAGCTATCCGGTAGGTCCGGTGACCAAATCAAAGATGAGGAATCCCGCATACGGATACTCCCAGTTCCGGGTATCCAGTCAATAACGTAGTTCAGGTACCCATTTTCAGAACCATTTAGTACATCTGTATAACAGTGAAATTGTGAGGATGTCAAAATAAAGTCAAATAAAAAAATGAGGCATTATAGTCATTTCACTTGGGGGCATTTCAGATATTCCACAACAGCCATGGACATGATGATAATTACTGTACCTCTACAAGGACCACCCATTAAGCAAATTGATATTTTCATAATATTTTTTGATATTTTTACAATAATTTTTAAGCAAATTGATTTTTTCATAATATTTTTTTATATTTATACAACAATTTTTAAATAAAAATATCATTTTTTATTGTGAAAATATTAGTGCCCCCCACCCCCCTCCCCCCTCCCCCCTCCCCAAAACAAAATTAGAGAAAAATTTACACAGATATAATCTCTTCTCATCGGTCTAAAAATTAGAGAAAAATTTACACAGATATAATCTCTTCTCATCGGTCTAAAACTAATATTAACTTTTATATAAAGGGGAAGCTTTCTGAGACTACCCCAAAGGTCTTTCTAACTTTTCTATTGTCTTGCAAGAATTATTATTATACCCCACACACACATGGTTTCACAAAGGAAAGACACGTGATCTATATTTATTCATGAAAATTATGTAATTAATCAGGAAAATACTGAAATAGTGATTACAAAATTAATTTTTTTTAATTCTTTTAAAATAAGAAATACATAATTTTATTTTAATATTATAAATTGGTATAATATTCTTAATTTATCATTACACAGTTACTATCATTTCTAGTATCACATCACCATTGCTAATTAAAATTTTTGTTAATACCAATTGTACATTTAATTTGGAAACATAACAATCCCAAAAAAAAGTGTAGAATTTTAAAAATGAGTAATGAGTACTAATATCCTTTAAAAATACTATATAGAACGCATGTCAAGATTTCAATTTTTTATGGTAAATATGGTCATGTTTATTTGCAATAATTATAATTTCGAAACTATATTCTCATGAATTATAATTCTAAGATTATTAATCGTAGGATTAAATAGTCTTAATCATATATTTATTTTTCATGGATAATTTAAAATAATATCATATTATGTTTTTTTTGTTCAAAATTATTTAAAGGATTGAATAAAAACTTACCATTTGAACTATTATATACTTACCACTAATAACAAAGATATCATATTCTCATTAGTTTGAGTATAAATAGATAGTATACATCGGTTTTTTAAAATAAAGTTAACATCGTCCGCATAATTTCCGGACATTAATTCCAGACGTAGTACATGGACAACTCTGTATATAACTAATTTGGCAACCAAAAAAGAAAAAAAAAACAGAAATAGAATTTCATCTTACTATATATTTATAATTAGGGCATACCTTTATGTAGCTCACGGAGACGAGAGTAGTGTAAGTAGGTCATCAAGGTGAATGCATTAACCGTCCAGAAGAAAACATTGGGAATGCCAAGTTCTTCAGAAACCTCAACGCTAAAAGCCATGATGGCATCAGAGACAATACAAGACACCGGAGGAACATCCGATGAATTGTTGAGCTTGTTAAGTAGTTCTCGGAACGGAATAGAGCAATTTTTGGAGGTGGAAATGCAAAGTTCTATGATGTTCTGCGTGGCGTCAGGGTTTTCCGGCGGTGGAAGGCCGTCAGGGATGGTTTCAAATCGGAAAGTAGGAGAGCCCGGAATAGATTTGGGGCCTCCGGATTTGAGTAAGCGGTTATAGTTGAATTCTGTATGAACAAAGGTTATGTAAAACCCTCTGTGGTGAAGCAGCATTGCTAACTTGAGCATCGGGGTTATGTGACCTTGAGCTGGATATGGCATGCATACCACATGTGGCTTCTGAGTTTCTGCCATTGAAATTGAGAAGTTCTTTTTACGTACTCCACAGTATTGAAAAGAATTATATGTATATATAGGCTGTTTGTTAGTTATGAAAAGATTGTGAATAAAGGCGTCGACATCAGGGACATATTAGAAATCATTTTAGGAAATTGATATTTTCACATGATTTTTTAATATTTTTATATAAAAAATATCTTATAAATGTATTATAAAGGTATAAATCTACTCCTTACATTATATGTTTATTAATCTATATTTAAATAAGTTATGATTTATAACAGTTTAAATATAAATTAATGAACTGTTATAAAAAATTAAATATTCAACAGTCCAATATCTTTTAAATTGTAATATTAGGAAAATATTTAAATATTATAATAGTTCAATAATTTATATTTAAATATAAATATTCAACATAATTTTAAAAAAATATTTAAATATTTTAACTTAATGGTGCAATAGTTTAATAATATAAGGAGTGTATGTTGAATCTGTTAAAATAATTTATTGGACTTTTTGAAGAAAAAAAAAGATATTTTCAAGGAAGGTAGTTGTTTTCATTTATTATTGGTTATCTTATTTTTAGTACGAACTTTAGACTCAACACTACTGAGACGTCATTTCCCACGTCTTACGATGAAAATCTTATTTTGATCACTTTAGTCAAAATTAGTTTGATAAATCGATAGAATAGGATATTATGATCATTTTAAAAAAAGATTAAAATTAATTTTGTCTAATAATTTTAGTCACAAATGATAGAGATTATAATACTGGATAAAAGATGATATTAAATAATCTTTCATATTAAGTTATTTTTAATTTTTAAACTAATAATTTTAAACTCAGATTTTAAAAAAAATAAAATAATTAAAATTAATAATCATATCTCATATCTAATTCTGACAAAACAAAGATAACCTAAAGAATTTTAAAATCACTATGATTTCATTTTTGTGGATGTGAAGCTCTGCCAGTTTATCAGCACGTAATTTCCGTCCTGTGTCTGTGTATGGTGCACAGCTTACCCAACAATACAGGTAATCATCATTTGTCCATATCATCTGATTCAATTTTTTGATTGATTGGGAATCGGTTATTTTAGAGGTTGATATAAAAATTGGATATAAATATATTTAAATTTTATTTATTTATATTTTTATTAATTATTAGAGGTCAAAATATAAATGAGTAAAATTCAAATATGCTCATATTTAATTGTCATATTCACATAGAATTTTTGAATTGGTAAATTTTTTTCAAAAAAAATACAGGTCATCATTTGTGATGAGCGAGGAAATTTATCTTTGGAGGAAAAAAAATATTTTTTAAATTTACAATAATATATGAACAAGTGTATAGTGATATGGAATTTACAAAATTATGTGAAGTTTGAAGGCTGTGATGACAATTTCATATATAAACTATATATTTTAAAATGTAAAACATATATACATACTCTTCCTAATCCCTACATCCGTCCTGAATGCTGTTTTTGTCCGTTTAATTTCCTGTATGAAGTGATCATGTTATCATCATTATATATTATAATGATAACAATGGCCGGACTGTTAGAAGAGAATAACAATTGCCAGATTTCCAAATAAAATAAAATATGGCCGACCAACTATTATTCATGTGCTGTAAAATTAGTGAATGATAGTACCAGCGTACTTGCAAGAATTAGACACACGTGAAAATAGTGTGAATTATTCGAGATCAAATGCACCAATAATGGATGAATGGTATTCAAGACAACCACGTTGCCGAGTACAGTAAATATTAGAAACTAGACATTATCAGGCTAGACGCCGTATTTCCCCATTTTTTATTTATGAAAGCCAATACTACATTATTATGTTACTACATTTCAAAGACCATTCATATGCATAAATTGTATAAACAGCGAACAATTAGACAATATAATAAATTTATTCGTAGGAACAAATTCCTTTTGTTTTTTTAGTCTAATTTTTTTTGTTCAATTTATCCGTTCGCATAGAATTATTTCATTTTAAAAGTTTAGAGGAACGTGAGAAAAAACTTGAGAAAAACTTTGGAAGAAAATTAATTTTACTATATAGCGCTTTTAGGAGCTCCTAGTCTTATCAAATTTGATCAATTGTAGCACTACTAATCTAAACAATAATATTGAAGCCTTGCATGGTAGCAATTTAACTAAAGATTTTGATTCTACTTGGGACAGTTATGATCATGGTAGTTACGGTGAGGTTAATTAACATTCGAGAGGACGAAAATTTAGCATAAGGGTAACAATTTCTACTGAAGATAGATTTTATGCTATTGATCTGGTCATTGATTCCTTCTACCATTCGGGTTTAAGTGGATAGGACTAGAAAATTGGAAAGCCTTAAAATAAGAATTATATATAAAACTGATCCAATATAAGTTTTTCTTTTTGCTCGGAGAGTTCTGAGTACTTTCATTTTAACTCCTTCAGTTACAGGGATAACCGTTTCATGTCGGCGGCTAGCTTGTTGGCATGGATTGTGACGAATTGGAATCGTTCTCGGCACACTTTTCTTTCGTTTGAGGAGGTTTCGAGTTCTACTCGGAGCTGTTCGATGGTACTTTCTAATTCTTTTTTGCGAGCAAAGGTCTCTTCAACCCGAAGAAGTAGCCGATTGAAGGTTGATAGTGCCTGAAGGTAGTATGGGAGTGATGAGTATTATTCGGAGATAATAAATTTGATTAGAAGTATAAAGGTGTTCTTATATACCCGACCCATGGGGACAGCGGTTGCAATGACAAGATCCTCGGTCTCGAGGCCTTCGTACATTTTGTCGTCACCGGGAAGGACGAAGCATTGAAGTTTTCTTAAGGGTAGTTGTGTGGAAGGTCTTGAGACCAGGTTGTATTCAGAAATCGTTTCGAGGGATCTTCGTTGTTTGTGGTTTCTTCAGGATGAACTGGGGGAGGCGAAATGTGTGTGACTTCTTCGGTGCTTTGTGTATTCGCTTATGTTCGTACTTTCTTTTGAGGGTCGTTTAATTGAGGTTTCCGCCTTGGTTTGTTGGGTGGTGGTCGAGGTTTTTGAAATAGAGAGGTTAGAACTTTGGGGGGTAACTTTATCGATTGAGGTTTTGGCGATGGACGGTAGGGAGGGGGGGAAGGCAGCCGCTTTAATGTGTTTCCTTAGTTTTTTCTTCATCGAAACCAGCTTGTCCGACCAGGTTAGTTCGGTGGATTTTATTTTTGGATAGTTTGGGGGCCATAGGGATGGCAGTGATTGGTTGCACCTTCAAAGGGGGGGTTAAAAAGGTTCGGTTCGATGTTGAGAGAGGTCTCAGCTAAAGGAGAGGCGTTCAGGGACATATCGATTGTGATTTCTCTTATAAGTATGGTCTCAATATTGGGATCTTGGTCTGTGATGGAGTCGGGATGGCTGTCGTGGGTACGAGGTTGTTCTGAGCTAGAAGCTTCAAGGCCCTCTGTGACAACCCCAAAATAGGTATACATCACCCAACCCATTCTGAGTCGCCAAATACATGGTACAGAAAACAACTACAACTCTATTACAACAATTGTCGTACAAAATACAACAACACATATGTTGTGAATTTGAATACAAATATATACCAAATGTGACACATGTCCCAACCGTGGACAGCACCTCACAGTAACACCTTACATAAAGGTATAGTCAAAAACTGTTTTAGAAATTAGAATCTTTGGGAAGTGCTCAAGGAAACCTTCGTACATGGGAGGCCACGCGTCTAGGTTATGATAGATATCATATGGCCACAGAATTATTCTTGGTTGACCCAATAGACCCCAAAGAAAAACGAGAAGATTACTATCATATTCTTCCCAATGGTGAGTCTTCTCTTGACTTATCATTATCTCCACTGCCTCTCATTGAGAATTATACTTCAAACAAACACCAAGATTATATAGGTAGTGCCCATAGATATACTCAGCAAGTGGATGAGCACAACCCTGTCCTATGATGACACGAGGTTGTATGTCATTAGACATCTTGTATGATAGTGACAAAACACCCTTCCAACGTTGGGTTCGCCTCACCCTATTTTCTTCACCAAATATAACTACTAAATGATGACCACCGTTCTATTCCCTTGTTACCCCCGCTCGACCCAGCTACACTCTTATTACCTGAAAGGAATTGTGAAGCAAAAGGGTGAGCACAACTAGCTCAGTAAAGAATATCATGACTAAAGATAATTCAATTATCAATAGCCTTCATCAACAATAAATCAGAGATTTAGAACATATGGTAAATGATAAAAATTTCAACCATAGTTGCAGCGGAACGAGCAATCCATTAGAAGAGTCAAATAGACTATAAAGTCTATTATTTTCTCCATGTTAAAAATCCACCAACAATGTTTTATCCCTGTAACATCAATCAACAATTCTGGTCCACAATCATATGAATAACTCATAATCATAACTGTAGTTCTAAATTTCTCTTCTCATCTAGGACGAAGATAATTTTCATCACCTGAAACATCAAACATCATGGTTATACCAAATCACAGTTCCTGTTCATAATCATACTATTAACTTCATCTTTGCACTACGGGGCAAAGATATTCATCAACAAGTCATCTTTGCACTACAGGCCAAAGATATTCGTCAACAGTTCATCTTTGCATTACTGGCCAAAGATATTCAACAACATGTCATCTTTGCACTACGGGCCAAAGATATTCAT
This sequence comes from Panax notoginseng, assembly GCA_016801055.1. Lineage (NCBI taxonomy): Eukaryota > Viridiplantae > Streptophyta > Magnoliopsida > Apiales > Araliaceae > Panax > Panax notoginseng. The sequence continues at coordinate 249,231,161 of CM029012.1, forward strand.
CAACAATTCATCTTTGCACTACAGGCCAAAGATATTCATCAATATTTCATCTTTGCACTACAGGCCAAAGATATTCATCAACAGGCCATCTTTGCACTACATGCCAAAGATATTCATCAACAATTCATATTTGCACTACAGGCCAAATATATTCATATCTCAAAGAAATATATAATCATTTCAGAATTTATATAAACAATAATTATAACCATGTTGATCAATTCACCTTTGCACTTAAGCTTAAGATATTCAATTATAAATTCAATGGTCATGATCATACCAGTCACAATTCAACTTTGCACTACAGGCCAAAGAGAACCCTAGTCATGATCATACCAATAATCTACCCATCTTTACACTCTAGTGAAAGAGAATTTCAACATCAGGGTTATAAAAATGTTATATATGATAATAAAATCAATATAATCAACATATAGATTTAATCTCAAGAGTAATATTCATAAATCAACTATAATTTGGTCAGAAAAAGAAATCAATTTTTCTGTGAATAGTAATTTATGAATAGTAACTCCTGAATAGTAACTCGTGAATAGTAACTCGTGAATAGTAACTCTGACATAAAAAAAATAGAAATTTCACAATAAAATCCATATCAATATTTCGGTATAATGATATTGAAATAACATTTCTTAAACTTATAAACAATTTATTTAAATTGTTTACACTTTACTAAATAATGCATTTAATCATCAAAAATGCCAAACTCATAAAATTTCATCACCAATAACCAAAATCCTCATCAAAAATCTGCATATACCTCATATAGGATTCTCAAGCCATAAAATCCTATTTTCCAATTTTTTTACTTCACATAACATATTTAATTCATTTACTCATAACTAGTACATTTTCATGAAAAATACCAAATCAGTTCCAAAAATATTTCTTTTCTGGAATTTAGCAGAATATAGTCCCATATTGAACATATATTTTTCTCAGAATTTTTAAAAGTCATTTACTATTTTTCATATGGCCAAAATAGCCGAATATTTAAACATTTATCAAAAATTATACTTTTATCTAAAAATTCTGAAATTCACAGGGTATAATCCTATCATATACATGTACTCCCAATAAAAATTTCATCAATTTTGGAGTTAACCACAAGGAATTATAAGCGGTTACTTTTAAAATAGTCTTTTCTCATAAAATTCATAACTCTCAATCTATACATCCAAAAATCACCATTTTTGGACACAATCAATAAAACTCATCAAAATATCATTTCAAATTTTTCCAAAATTTTTGAAGATCAGAAAAATTACGAAACTGAAAATCATAACAACCCTTAAAATCCCTTAATATCCCTTACTATCCCTTACTATCCCTTACAATCCCTTACAATCCCTTACTATCCCTTACCTCAAAAGAGCAGTACTTCTGATCGGTATAAGGCTGAAAGAAACTTGCACTGATGAATAGAAACTCACAGAGTATCTAAATACTCACAAAATATGCTTCATAATATAGAGAGAGAAAGAGAGAAAGCTTATGTTTCTGGTGTGATTTTCAATTCTAACTTAGCCCTCTATTTATAGGAAAATTTTGGTAGGTTTGACCTGCAACCTGATGGCTTTACCTGCTACTATTCCCACCCACCACATTTGAAATATAATTCAGCACATTTCTTCACCAACCACAAGTGGGGCCCACCAATTCTAGAATTTTCCACCAAAATGATTAACTCCGAAAATTCAATAATTTCTGAACCAGTCATCTCGTAAAATTCATAATAAATCATACGTTCATTTTTAACGTTCAAAATTTGTGGACATATACTCAACTTATATATGTATAACATATCCAAAAATTACCACGATCCAACGGTCAGATTAAAAATTATAACCCCCGCAAAATATCTCAAAAACCCTGATTTTTAATACCTCCATTCCGACAAAAATACTGATAAAAACCTCAACATTAACTCCTTCATTTTTAACCACAAAAATATATCCCTCATTTATATCCACATAATATAAATATTTCCTTATCATATGAATCAATAATTAATTATTCACAAATAATATTACAGAATCACATTTATGACAACCAGGCCGTTCCCAGGAAAGAGGGGGCTTTCCAATAAGGATTTCTCCTTACTGGCGCGCAATTAGATGACCAAACCTCTCCTTAGACAGAACTTTCTAGACATTTCCAATAATGCTATCTAATAATACTATTCAAATAATATGAATTATTGATCTGATAATGGAAAATACTGTGCAGCAATAATTATTGAACAACAATAATACAAAATTTTAACGTAGCAATTATTGAATCAATAAAATAAAATATTGAACAGTAATTACTGTAACAATTATTGAGTAGTGCCTTCTTACGTAAGAATCAATAATTTCAAAAATACTGTGCAATACCGTGTGCTACTGTGCAATAACGCGTATTACTGTATTTTAACCACCGGGTATTCCAACAGTGTTAACAGTAACAACTACGTCGTTATTTGTAAAAACTCAAATTTGTCATTTTCTTCACCCGACAGTTATTCGTTATGGGGCCCACAAATAGCTGCGCCGTCGTACGAATATTCCCCGACAGAAAGAATATTCCACGACCAAACGAATATTCCCCGACAACAATGATTATTTTTTAACCACTTGTGTATTTTGAAAAAAAATCATATATCACCCTTAACTTTAACATTTATCAATTTAACCATTTACTGAATAGTAATTATAAGAAAAATTGAATACTTTTATTTCATAAAATTCGGGGTCTTACACCCTCGGGTTTGAAGATTAATACTACATGTGCAAAAGAATAATGTATTAATGAGTGGAGCAAGGATCAAGTGCATACCCCTTATCTTACTCACCCGTGCTCACCCCCCTTTAGGTGACTATTTTGGTCATACAACCGTCGTCTATACTTTTAGCGACGCTATCCGGACCGTTAATGAGTGATCAATATACAGTTGGGAGGTAAAGTTGTGGGAAAATTTACTTACATCCATGATGGTAAAGCCAAGTTGGGTCGGATAATGTTTTGATTTGCCATTCGATTTTTTTCATTTTGCTGTAGAAGGCCTGAAAGGAGTTGATTTTCTTCTTGGGGAAGTTGGAAACTTTGAGTACAGGGTCGTTGGGAGAAGCCCAGCTCGGTAGAAGTTTCAAGTCGGTTCCCTTGATAAAAATCCACTACGAGTGCTAACCTTTGTTGTTGGAGGGGGTTTTTATGGGGGTGATGGTCCCGGGGCGGAAGCTAGACTCCTCACTTTTTTGATAAGCTAAATAAAGCGGAAAAAAAGTCTAAACCTGGGGGAATTTTCAATTCATGACAGAAGGCAAGGAAAGAAGTTAGTTAAATATAGGAATTCTGCATCAGCTAGGCGAATTCGGTTCCAATTAGCTCTAGAAAAGAATAGATGAATTCGGGGAGAGGTAGTCGGTTGCTATATTTGAAAGTGGCACAGCGATCCATTTTCCTTGTGGGCGCCAGTACATCTTTTAATTCTGGGGAGGAACTCAGATGGAATATTCTAGAGGTATCTGGAATTGTTTGCGAATAGAGTCCAATTGATCGTCTTGAATGGAGGATTGAGTGTTTACATGATGATAAGCTTTGGAGGATTCGTATTCCTTTCGGATCTGGGCTTTAGGGGTATCAGGTGTTGTCATTGTGTCTGGGCTAGGTGTGAGACCCCGAATTTTATGAAATAAAAGTATTCAATTTTTCTATTTTGGTAAATGGTTAAATTGATAAAAGGTTAAAGTTAAGGGTGATATGTGAATTTTTTTTAAAGTAAACAAGTTGTCATAAAATACCTAGTCACTATTCACTCTAATATTGTTTACTCGAGTATTTGGGACACTTTTTGTGTCAGAGTTACTATTCACGAGTTACTATTCACGGGCTACTATTCACCCAAATTACTATTCACTCTAGTATTGTTCACTCGATTATTTGGGACACTTTTTGTGTCGGAGTACTATTCACAAGTTATTATTCACGGGAAATATTCTTTTGTCAAGAAATATCCGTACGACGGTACAATCATTGGTAGACCCCACAACGGAATTATTGTCGGATTGAGAAAACGACAAAAATATTTTATGAAAATAACGGCGGAAGTTTTACCGTTGATACTGTTGAACTACTCGGTAGTAACAATACAGTAATACGTGTGGTTGCATAGTAGCACACGGTATTGATTATTAATGCTTATGTGAGAAGTCACTCAGTTTGATTCAATTATTGTCAATTAATAATCTGAATTATTTAGCGATAATGAAATTTTGTTTTATTCGTATTATTAACGTAATAAAACAGAAACATATTTTTATATAAAACAGAATACTTTATTAAAGTTATTCTATAAATAGAATATATTATATTTTATTATGCATAGTGTTGTATAGTGTTTGCATAGGAAAAATCTTTTTATATAAATAGAATATATTATATTCAATTTAAAAGATTTTTCTTTAAATATGGACCGTCAGATTAAAGTAAATCAATCTGGACCATTCATGGATTAGTTACTATGTGACGACCCCAAAATAGGTCCATTCCATCCAACCTATTCTGAGTCGCCAAATACATGGTACAGAAAACAACTACAACTTTATTACAACAATTGTCATGCAAAATACAACAACACATATGCTGTGAGTTTGGATACAAATATATACCAAATGTGACTCATGTTCTAACCGTGGACATCACCTCACAATAACACCTTACATAAAGGTATAGTCAAAAACTGTTTTAGAAATTAGAATCTTTGGGAAGTGCTCAAGGAAACCTTCGTACATGGGAGGCCATGCGTCTAGGCTATGATAGATATCATATGGCCACAAAATTATCATTGGTTGACCCAATAGAACCCAAAGAAAAACGAGAAGATTACTATCATATTCTTCCCAATGGTGAGTCTTCTCTTGACTTATCATTATCTCCACTGTCTCTAATTGAGAATTATACTTCAAACAAACACCAAGATTATATAGGTAGTGCCCATAGATATACTCAGCAAGTGGATGAGCACAACTCTGTCCTATGATGACACGAGGTTGTATGTCATTAGACATCTTGTATGATAGTGGCAAACCACCCTTCCAACGTTGGGTTCGCCTCACCCTATTTTCTTCACCAAATATAACTACTAAATGAACTTTTCTATACTGCTTCGGGAGAACATCCACAGCTAGAGACCACCGTTCTATTTTCCCGTTACCCTCGCTCGACCCAGCTACACTCTTATTACCTGAAAGGAATTGTGAAGTAAAAGGGTGAGCACAACTAGCTCAGTAAAGAATATCATGACTAAAGATAATTAAATTATCAATAGCCTTCATCAATAATAAATCAGAGATTTAGAACATATGGTAAATGATAAAAATTTTAACCATAGTTGCAGCGGAACGAGCAATCCATTAGAAGAGTCAAATAGACTATAAAGTCTATTATTTTCTCCATGTTAAAAATCCATCAACAATGTTTTATCCTTGTAACATCAATCAACAATTCTGGTCCACAATCATATGAATAACTCATAATCATAACTGTAGTTCTAAATTCCTCTTCTCATCCAGGACGAAGATAATTTTCATCACCTATCTTTACCTGAAACATCAAAGATCATGGTTACACCAAATCACATTTCTGTTCATAATCATACTAATAACTTCATCTTTGCACTACGGCCAAAGATATTCATTTGTATCACCAGTTGGTCATGTTTATCTCAACATCTGTTCATCTTTGCACTACTGGCCAAAGATATTCAACAACATATCATCTTTGCACTACGGCCAAAGATATTCATCAACAATTCATCTTTGCACTACAGGCCAAAGATATTAATATCTCAATAATTCATCTTTGCACTACAGGCCAAAGATATTCCTCAACAGTTCATATTTGCACTACAGGCCAAATATATTAATATTTCAAAGAAATATATAATCATTTCAGAATTTATATAAACAATAATTATAACCATGTTGATCATTTCACCTTTGCACTTAAGCTAAAGATATTCAATTATAAATTCAATGGTCATGATCATACCAGTCAACAATTCAACTTTGCACTACTGGCCAAAGAGAACCCATAGTCATGATCATACCAAAAATCTACCCATCTTTACACTCAAGTCAAAGAGAAATATCATCATTAGGGTTATAAAAATATTATATATGATAATAAAATCAATATAATCAACATATAGATTTAATCTCAAGAGTAATATTCATAAATCAACTATAATTTGGTTAGAAAAAGAAACCAATTTTGTCGTGAATAGTAACTCGTGAATAGTAACTCATGAATAGTAACTCGTGAATAGTAACTCATGAATAGTAACTCGTGAATAGTAACCCTGACATGAAAAAAGTAGAAATTCCACAATAATATACATACCAATATTTCGGTATAATGATATTGAAAGAATAATATTCTTAAGCTTATAAACAATTTGTTTAAATTGTTTACACTTTACTAATTAATGCATTTAATCATCATAAAATGTCAACTCTTAAGATTTCATCATCAATAACCAAAACCCTCATCAAAAATCTGCATATACCTCATATATAGGATTCTCAAGCCATAAAATCCTATTTTCTAATTTTCTTACTTCACATAACATATTTAATTCATTTTCTCATAACTAGACTATTTTCATGAAAAATACCAAATCCGTTCCAAAAATATTTCTTTTCTGGAATTTAGCATAATATAGTCCCATAGTGAACATATATTTTTCTCAGAATTTTTAAAAGTCATTTACTATTTTTCATATGGCCAAAATAGCTGAATATTTAGACATTTATCAAAAATTGTACTTTTGTCTAAAAATTCTGAAATTTACAGAGTATACTTCTATCATATGCATGTACTCCCAATAAAAATTTCATCAATTTTGGAGTTAACCACAAGGAATTATAAGCTGTTACTTCTAAAATAGTCTTTTCTCATAAAATTCATAACTCTCAATCTATACTTCCAAAAATCACCATTTTTGGACACAATCAAGAAAACTCATCAAAATAACATTTCAAATTTTTCCAGAATTTTTGAAGATCAGAAAAATTACGAAACTGAAAATCATAACAACCCTTAAAATCCCTTAATATCCCTTACAATCCCTTACAATCCCTTATCTCAAAAGAGCAGTACTTCTAACTGGATATCGGATATGATGCTGAAGGAAACTTGCACTAATGAATAGCAACTCACCAAGTATCTAAAAACTCACAAAATATGCTTCATAATATAGAGAGAGAAAGAGAGAAAGCTTATGTTTCTGGTGTGATTTTCAATTCTAACTTAGCCCTCTATTTATAGGAAAATTTTGGTAGGTTTGACCTGCAACCTGATGGCTTTACCTGCTACTATTCCCACCCACCACATTTGAAATATAATTCAGCACATTTCTTCACCAACCACAAGTGGGGCCCACCAATTCTAGAATTTTCCACCAAAATGATAAACTCCGAAAATTCAACAATTTCTGAACCAGTCATCTCGTAAAATTCATAACAAATCATACGTTCATTTTTAACGGTTCAAAATTTGTGGACATATACTCAACTTATATATGTATAACATATCCAAAAATTACCACGATCCAACGGTCGGATTAAAAATTATAACCCCCGCAAAATATCTCAAAAACCCTGATTTTTAATACATCCATTCCGACAAAAATACGGATAAAAATCTCAACATTAACTCCTTCATTTTTAACCACAAAAATATATCCCTCGTTTATATCCACATAAAATAAATATTTCCTTATCATATGAATCAATAATTAATTATTCACAAATAATATTACAGAATCACATTTATGACAAACAGGCCGTTCCCAGGAAAGAGGGGGCTTTTCAATAAGGATTTCTCCTTACTGGCGCGCAATTAGATGGCCAAACCTCTCCTTAGACAGAACTTTCTAGACATTGCCAATAATGCTATCTAATAATACTATTCAAATAATATGAATTATTGATCTGATAATGGGAAATACTGTGCAGCAATAATTATTGAACAACAATAATACAAAATTTCAACGTAGCAATTATTGAATCAATAAAATAAAATATTGAACAGTAATTACTGTAACAATTATTGAGTAGTGCCTTCTTACGTAAGGATCAATAATTTAAAAATACTGTGTAAAATCGTGTGCTACTGTGCAAACACGCGTATTATTGTATTTTAACCACCGGGTATTCCAACAGTGTTAACGGTAACAACTACGCCGTTAATTATAAAACCTCAATTTTTGTCGTTATCTTTATCCGACAGTTATTCTGTTATGGGGCCCACAAATAGCTGCGCCGTCGTACGAATATTCCCCGACAGAAAGAATATTCCACGACCAAACGAATATTTCCCGACAGAAAGAATATTCCACGACCAAACGAATATTCCCCGACAACAATGATTATTTTATAACCACTTGCTTATTTTGAAAAAAAAATTATATTTCACCCATAACTTTAAACTTTTATCAATTTAACCATTTACTGAATAGTAATTATAAGAAAAATTGAATACTTTTATTTCATAAAATTCGGGGTCTTACATACTATGCATTCCATTTTTCTATAAATAGAAGCTCATTCCTTCATTATTTTCTTACGAATTCACTGAAACTCTAGAGAGAGAAACTATAGAGAGAATTCTTCTTCTATAATCTTGAGCGTAGTACAAGTTTTCTTCGAGTATATCCTCGCCCTACTAGTCGGAATATTTTTCTTTCAAAGGTAGGGAATATTATTTGTTGTACTCATAAGGGGTGTTATTCTTTTTTATTCATGAAGAGAACTTCTATTATTCCATTCTTTATTATTCTGTTGGAATAACCTGTATGCGCGGTTTACCCTATATTTGGTTGAATGACCTGTATATGCGGTTTACCCAATACTTGGTGATCTTCTTTTATTATTCCGTATTTACGATTCTGTCGGAATATCCTGTCGGTGCGAATTTTACCTGACCTGGTTCTATCATTTATTATTCCGTATTAACGATTCTGTCGGAATATCCTGTCGGTGTGAATTTCACCTGACCTGGTTCCATCATTTATTATTCCGTATTTACGATTATATCAGAATATCCTGTCTGTGCATTTTACGCCGGACCTGGTTCCATCATTTATTATTCCGTATTTATTATTCTGTTGGGAATAACCTGTTTGTGCGGTCTCTATCGCATGCATGGTGAATCCTTTTATTATTCTATTCTTTATTATTCTGTTGGAATAACCTGTCTATGTGGATTGTCACATGCATGGTGAATGATCATTTGTATTCATTCCTTATTAAATTGTGAAAATGATCTGTTTACGTTGATTACGATGAGAGTCATAATAAAAGTATTGGACTGATGAAAATCATGGGTATATGAAGTACTAGTAAGTGTTATGATGTGTTATGTTGGTTATTATGTGAAAACAAGAAAGTTTCTTAGAAATCACAAAGGGTTGAAAAATCAGATTTTGATAAAAACGTAACATAAAATTCAATTGATCATATCTCCTATTATATTTTGAATTTTTGAGTGTGGTCAAGTCCTAGAGTTAGATCTATGAGTTTTCTAACTTATCCAAGTGGAATTACTAGAAAAGGTATTGTAGATTTTCGTGTGGACTAATTTTAGCAAAGGAGTCAAAACTGTAAAATGGCCAAAAAGCTACTGCCACATTTTTGTGAGGGCTGTTTCGGCCACTTAATTAGTAAGAAAAATTTAGGCCTTTTGGGACATGAAAGTATATGGTATAAAGAATATCGTGTCCAAAAATGAGCTCATTCCGACTTAAACTGAGCAAGTTATGACCATTTCAATATTTAGGTTTTTTTGACGAAAAACGCTATAATCGGAGTTCTATAACTCCGATGATCATGAAATTTAAACTGGGATCTCACGTTAATATGTGTAAGATCCTGCCAAGATTTGGGGATTTATGGAGTTAAACTTGAGGTAGCTAATTTCTTAAGGAATTAATTAGAAATTAATCTTTGAAAAATAGTAAATGAATTTTAAAAATTTCGAGAAAAATATATTTTCAGTATGTGACTATATTATGCTAAATCCCAGAAAAGAAATATTTTTGGAACTGATTTGGTATTTTTCATGAAAATGATCTAGTTATGAGTAAATGAGTTAAATATGTTATGTGAAGTAACAAAGTTGGAAGATGGGATTTTATGACTTGGAAATCCTATATAAGGTATATGTAGATTGTTGATAAGGAATTTGATCATTGGTGATGAAATATTATGAGTATGACATGTTTGAATGATTAAATACATTATTTGGTAAAGTGTAAACAACTGAAATAAATTGTTTATAAGTTTAAGAAGTGATTAAAATATTGTTATGATATTAATAATATTAGATTATGAATTTATTATGTGATTGATAATATTTGGATAAAGTTAATGTCTGTAACATTTATCCTTGTTTTAGTTTGATTAATGTTTATATCATTGTCATCATCCTCATGCTTATATATATGGTGATGAAAGTTATCGTTGGCTTACGTGCAGAGATGGACCAGAGATTATTCGGTATAGTCATGACCATTGATAATTTAATGAATATCCTTGGCCCGTAGTGTAGGGATGATTCGATGATGTGGATTATTTTATTAAGCTGAGTCTCAGCGATAACAGTGTTGAAAAACTTTTTAAATCATAGAAGATAGTAGATTTTATTCTCTACTTGACTCTTCTAATGGATTGCTTGTTCCGCTCCAGTTAATCTTGATGTTTATTATATTTTATCAGTTTAACACTGTTGAAGGCTAATGATAATTTATTCTGCATTATCTTAGTCATAATATTTCTTACTGGGCTAGTTGAGCTCACCCTTTCTTTCACTGTTCTCTTCAGGAAATGAGAATATAACTGGAACGAGTCGGGGAACGGAGTGATGGACCAGATGATAGTATTAGTAGTCCTCACTATTCTATTAAATAGTGTGACGATAATTGTAATGAGGACTCCTTTTGAGTTTGTATAATCTCTAGTAGACAATAATTGTATTCAAACTCACAATTATGTTTTGTCGTATTGTACACGACAGTTGTATTAGTAAGTTGTATTTGAATTCTGTACCATGTAAGTGGCGACCCAAGATGGGTGACGTATACCTAATTTTGGGGGCGTCACACTAGGAGTTAAGGATGATGGAATTTCTTTGAACCCAAGGATTTCAATGATCGTTGTAATGGGAACTTCGACTGAGAGGAGGTCGTCGGTGTTTATGGTTGATTCGGGGGCAGTTGGGGTGGAATCATTTGGGGTAGTCATTATTGTAAGTAGAGGTTTGAGTGGACTGGCTTGTTAATGGGGATAGCAAGTTGTAGAGAGGTTATTGGGAAGAGAGGTTTAAGAAATGAGAAAGGGCGGTTGTTCTGTTGAAAGGGTTTCTTTTGGATAAGATACTTTTTAACTTTTCTCGATTATGTAAAAACGGCGAACTTAATGCGGCTGTGATGGTGGTGGTTATAGTCGTAATATGGGGGACCCGTTATGGGAGTTGATAAGGAATATTGGAGCTTGATTATGGTTGTAATCTTGGGCTTTTAATTAGGTACTCTTCAGTTAAATGTTCTATTTAACCGAAAATTGGGGGGCAATGTTGGGACATGATTGTTTGTGCCCGAATTATATGGTGCATGGGCCAAGGTCCACGTGGAGTTATGTTAACCCATGTGGGATTCTGTTTGGGCAGTGGAGAATTTTAAGAAATTAAAATTTTCTAATTATATTTTGTTTCTAATCCCTAAGGAAAGTGTCAGGTTTTAAATCGATTTCCTTTAATTTCCTTAAGAGAATTATATTTGTTCCCATTAAGATATCTTACCTAATGAGGAGTTCCAATTCTTTGTGAGGAAGAATTCTATGAAGGTAGTGAGATCACTATAAATATATACAAGGTTTTACTCTGATTTTAAGGTACACACAATTATTATTTTCCAGCATTAGAGCATTAAACTTCCATTATTAACCTTATTCAGTCTGTACTTATTCTCACACCGGAGTTATCCACCGGCTGCCCAAATCGTCAAACTTTCGGTGTTTACCCGTTTTTGTGCAGGATTGAACACGTTTTAGTGATTGGAGCATATGAACGGATCTTGACGTTAACAGTGAGGTTAATTAACATTCGAGAGGACGGGAATTCATCATAAGGGAACTCGTGGATAAGGGTAGCAATTTCTACTGAAGATAGATTTTATGCTATCCTGGCCATTGATTCCTTCTACCATTCAGATTTAAGTGGATAGGACTAGAAAATTGAATAACCTTAAAATAAGAACTATATATAAAATAAAATTTTAGTTTGACATAATTTCATATAGATCGTGAAATTAAAAGTTCAATACATATAAAATAGCTCGCATCTAAAATTCTTAAATCAAATCGAGTTTAAAACCTATACTTAATTACCAATAGCATACTCAATACGCAAACCACCCTTTTCTTCATTAGCATTTTTTCATGGAAGAGAGAATCACTTCGTATATCTACCAATTTATCCAAATTCAAGTAAGTTGATCCTTCATATGGACTAATAAAACTCGTAGCTAGGCTATGTTTGTTTAAAAGGATTACACTTGAGATATGATTATTAATTTTAAATGTCTTACTTGTTTTCAAATTTAAACTTGGGACTATTAATTCATGGATTATAAAATGACTTAATATATAGGACTATTTAATACCATGTTCAATCAGAAATTATAATTCATACTATTTGGGACTACAAATTTCTAGACAAAATTAACCTCAATTTTTTTTTTTAGAATGATCATGATATCCAAACAAATTAATTTTCAAAAGATCTACATCTGACCATTAAATAAATAATACATCCACCTCATTAATTAATTCATCCACACGACTACATGTGGAATATTTTTTTTCTTTCTCCAAACTGATGTATATATAAACCTGATAGTTAGTTATATTACTAAATCACCATAATACTATTTTACCTAATAGTTAGTTCTATATACATATTACCTGATAGTTAGTTTACCTGATAGTTCTATAATATATATATACCTGATAATTAGTTCTCTTACCTGATTGTTAGTTCTATTATTAAATACATTTGTCTAAAATGATCATAATACTGACCATAATTAATTGTTCATTATTTTTTGATATATAAACAAGAAAAAATTATTATTTAAAATATGCTATTATTGATAAGGGTATAATAGTCAAAACAATATTTTTTATCCAATCCTTTAATTAATTCTGAAAAAAACAAACCTAACATGAGATTATTTTAAGTTATTTCAATAATAATCTAATAAAAAATAAACATGTGATTAAGATTATTTAATACTGGAATTAATATTCTTGATATTATAATCCCAACGATTATAATTCCGGTATTATAATCATTGCAAATAAATATAGCCTTATCTTTATTCCTCCACTCCACCACCTTTTTCTTAATTTCCTTCTCTTTCTTTCCCTTCATTCAGTGGCGGACCCAAACACGGGGCATGGGGGGCACCTGCCCCCACTGAAATTTTAGGAGGTTAGGGGGTTAACATAACAAAATTTATTTGAGGGGGTGTTAAATGAAATTGTTATGTTTGATACTCCCCACGTCCCTTAATATAAGTCGTTATAGAATTGTATACATGTATTAAAGAAAAGATTGTATAACATTAAATATAATAACTATTGTCTATATTGTCCTAATATTGAAAAAAAAGAGTGTTATTTATTGGCCAAAAAATAGTAAGAGAACCAAAGTTATATTTAATATTTGAGCTAATATTGAAAACTAAACAATTAATAATTACTTGAAATCCTCAAACAACTATATTAAGGGACAAAAACACTTATCTAAAATGACTTATATTAAAGAACAGTGAGAGTATAAAAAACTATTAGAATACTTATAGTTAAAGTCTAAAAACAAGGAATATTGATTATAAGTATTTAAGGGATAATGAGATCGGTCTTGACACCCTCCTCAAATAATTTTTTTTCACTTTTTCGTTTGGTCCATTTTTTTTCTTTTCGTTTTTTCTTTTTTCACAAATGATAAACATAGGTTGAATTGAAGATATACTGAAAATTATTATTTAAATATATTTGTTTCCATTTATAAAAAAAATTGTGTTTTTTATTGTTTTGAAATATTTTTAGTTGATTTAAGTATTAAAAAATATTAATATATAATTATATTTTGATTTAAAATGTCAACTAAGATACACATGATTATATTTTATAAAATAATATATATTTTTTCGAATTTGCCGCCGCTGATACACATGATTATATTTTATAAAATAATATATATTTTTTCGAATTTGCCGCCGCTGCCTCCATTGATCAATAGCTCCACCACCTCGATCTCTCTTCACAACAACTGTCAATTTGCAGTCCACAAGAAGTTTTGCATGCTATTGGCAAGTCCCCATGCAAACTCTAGCAAGTGTTGAGGACTCATAACTGACCCGGGTTGCTTTGAATCAAACCATTGGATACAACCCTTAAAAAGTTTCAAGATCTTGGATTAGATTTTAATTTTACGAAAGGCATGCGAATTAACAATATGACCTTCTTTTTTCTTTTTATATTTTCCCCAATTCAACAACACGATAGTTAAGCACAGTATAGTGGAGAGGCCTTCTTTTTTCTTTTTATATTTTGATTCCAGATGTCGCCATCGATGATGCAATATCTGATTCCCACAATTAGGGGTTCATAATCACCATTTATTATGCTTCACCTCCAAAAATATATAGTATCTAATTAGAGAAATAGGTGTTGCTATTGCAACGCAACACTTTTTTTTTAGCCACTTAGTACTTATATATATATATATATATATATATATATATATATATATATATATATATATATATATTATATATATATATATACACGGTCCGGATCTTAAGCTCACTCCTTATTTAACTCACCCGAGTTCACTTCCCTTTAGGGACGGACCCGGCGACGGTTCAGTCATACAACATTCGTCTATACTTTTAGCGACGCTATATGTTGTCCGTCGCTAAAAGTATAGACGACGGTTATATGGTCGAACCGTCGTCGGGTCCGTCGCTAAAGGGAGGTGAGCTCGGGCGAGTTGAATAATGGGTGAGCTTAAGATTCGAACCGTATATATATATATATATATATATATATATATATATATATATATATATATATATATATATATATATATATATATATATATTGAGGCCGGATCAGATCCGGACTCCCGGACCGGACCAAAATCCGGACCTTTTTTTTTTTTTTGCTTTTTTTTTAAAACAACTAAAAAAAATAAAAAATTATGGAACTTGAATTTTTACATAATACAGTGTTTTGGGTGTGATTTGGATACATATAACAAAATATGTCTGTACAGTCTGTGCAGACTGTACATACATTTTTTGGTATAGGTATCCAAATCATGCCCAAAATATTGTATTATGGAAAAATTTCAGTTCCATAAAATATTAAAAAAAAAATTAGTTGTTTAAAAAAAATAAAAAAAATAAAAAAAAAATTGGTCCATTTTTGATCAAGTCCGGACTCCCGGACCTGATCCATTCTGTGTGTATATATATATATATATATATATATATATATATATATATATATATATATATATATATATATCCTTCAGCCTAATCATCTTTAGCTGGTATGTGGAGACTTAAATATTTACTCCTTCCGTCTTTAAAAAGATGATTAAAGGTATAATTTTTTTTATTCTAAAAAATATGAGATAAAATACATAAAATAAAAATTAAATGTCATTTAATGTGGTCTATTAGTATAAAAAAAGTAATCATTAATCTTATAAGGAGGCATTATGGATAAAATTGAAAAAAAAAATTTGCTCTCTTTTCTCTCTTTTTACTTTTTTTAATATGTACAAATTGTACTTTGGAGTCTTTTTGTGACCGAGAGAGTATTACCGGTGATCTGCAATTCAGTGAATAATAATAAACTCAGGAAGGTGTATTCAATTAAGACTTTTAAAAAATTTTAAAGACTTTTAAAGTTTGGTTGTATTCAATCAAGACATTTAAAGAGTTTATAAAAATTTACTAATATTCAATTACAACTTTTGTAATGTCTTTAAAAGTTTTGTAGTATTAAATTGAGACTTTTATAAAATTTATAAAAATATTTTGGTATTCAAAAAGTCATTGATTTTTTAGATTTCTATCAAATGGTAGAGTTTGGCCGTCTTTAGATGAAAAGTTATAACTATCAACTCATATCTAAAATCTAACCTCATATCTAAAAATTTCTAAAGATTTTCAAATATTATACACAAAGGTGGAAATTCAAATCGCCAGTAAAGAAATTGCCAGAGAGATTTTATGGAAAATTCAAAAGTCGAAAAACTCTGGTAAATTTTTAACTTTTAAAATGAATATAAATTAATCTAATAATTTTAGAAAATATAATTAATAAAATTATAAACCGTATATTTTTTTTAACTAAATTTATTAAAAATTAGCTAAATTACAAAAACTTTTATTATAGGAATATCTCGTTATGACTTTGAAAAATCAAACAGTAAATTTTGATTTTTAATATTATATATATATATATATATATATATATATATATATATATATATATATATATATATATTTTATATTATATAGATATAGTATATTATATATACGATTCTTGATAAATTCTAAAACTCGTCAAAATTAAAAAAATTAGTTAAAAGATGACAACAGTCGACTATTAAAAAATTAGTTATGTAGCATTTTAATTAATTAATTTATAACATCATAAATAAATTAAGTCACATAATTATTTATTTAACGGTCAATTTTGGTTCACTAACAACTATTAATAATTTTAAGAAGAAAAAAAATCTCTCTGGCAATTTTGTCTTTGGCTTACCGATGACTAATTAAAAATCTCTTTGGTAAATTTTCAATAACTTGGTGGCAATTTATTCACATGTACGAAGTTTTGCGATTTTTGATCATATAAATTTTCGTTGTTATATTATTTTGTGAAAAATAAAATTTGGTACTCCTACTAAAAAAAACTAATGCATATATACTATATATAGTTCAATGAAAAGTGAGCTTAATTCTTGTATTACATTTGTAACTTCTAAAGTTTTATTCGTATTCGAGTATCCAAATTTATCAGGAAATGAGTAGAATAATGTAAGTTCCCGAATTTTATGAAATAAAAGTATTCAATTTTTCTTATAATTACTATTCAGTAAATGGTTAAATTGATAAAAGTTTAAAGTTATGGGTGAAATGTGAATTTTTTTTGAAAATAAGCAAGTGGTTATAAAATAATCATTGTTGTCGGGAAATATTCGTTTGGTCGTGGAATATTCTTTCTATCAGGAAATATTCGTACGACGGTGCGGCTATTTGTGGGCCCCATAACGAATAACTGTCGGATGAAGAAAACGACAAATTTGAGTTTTTACAAATAATGGCGTAGTTGTTACCGTTAATACTGTTAAAATACCCGGTGGTTAAAATACAGTAATACGCGTTATTGCACAGTAGCACACGGTATTGCACAGTATTTTTGAAATTATTGATTTTTACGTAAGAAGACACTACTCAATAATTATTACAGTAATTACTGTTCAATATTTTATTTTATTGATTCAATAATTGCTACGTTAAAATTTTATATTATTGTTGTTCAATAATTATCACTGCATAGTATTTTCCATTATCAGATCAATAATTCATATTATTTGAATAATATTATTAGATAACATTATTGGCAATGTCTAGAAAGTTCTGTCTAATGAGAGGTTTGGTCACCTAATTGTGCGCCAATAAGGATAAATCCTTATTGGAAAGCCCCCTCTTTCCTGGGAACGGCCTGGTTGTCATAAATGTGATTCTGTAATATTATCCGTGAATAATTAATTATTGATTCATATGATAAGGAAATATTTATTTTATGTAGATATAAATGAGGGATATATTTTTGTGGTTAAAAATGAAGGAGTTAATGTTGAGGTGTTTTATCTGTATTTTTATCGGAACGGAGGTATTGAAAATCAAATTAGGATTTTTGAGATATTTTGCGAGGGTTATAATTTTTAATCCGACCGTTGGATCGTGGTAATATTTGGATATGTTATACATATATAAGTTGAGTATATGTCCACAAATTTTGAACCGTTAAAAATGAACGTATAATTTGTTATGAATTTTACGAGATGACTGGTTCAGAAATTGTTGAATTTTCGGAGTTAATCATTTTGGTAGAAAATTCTAGAATTGGTGGGACCCGCTCTTGGTTGGTGAAGAAATGTGCTGAGATTTTTATTCAAATGTGGTGGGTGGAAATAGTAGCAGGTAAAACCATCAGGTTGCAGGTTAAGTCTGCTTCGGCGTGCTAACATTTTTCTATAAATAGAGGGCTAAGTTAGAATTAAAAATCACACCAGAATTCATAAGTTTTCTCTCTTTCTCTCTCTAGATTATTGAGTGTATTTTGTAAGTATTTAGATACTTTGTGAGTTTCTATTCATTAGTGCAAGTTTTCTTCAGCCTTTTACCGGTCAGAAGTGCTGCTATTTTGAGGTAAGGGATAGTAAGGGATTTTAAGGGTTGTTATGTTTTTCAGTTTCGTAATTTTTCTGACCTTCAAAAATTCTAGAAAAACTTGAAATGATATTTTGATGAGTTTTCTTGATTGTGTCCAAAAATGGTGATTTTTGAATGTATAGATTAAGAGTTATGAATTTTATAAGAAAAAACTATTTTAAAAGTAACCGCTTATAACTTCTTGTGGTTAACTCCAAAATTGATGAAATTTTTATTGGGAGTACATGTATATGATAGGAGTATACTCTGTAAATTTCAGAATTTTTAGATAAAAGTACAATTTTTGATAAATGTCTAAATATTCGGCTATTTTGGCCATATGAAAAATAGTAAATGACTTTTAAAAATTCTGAGAAAAATATATGTTCACTATGGGACTATATTATGTTAAATCCCAGAAAAGAAATATTTTTGGAACTGATTTGGTATTTTTTTCATGAAAATAGTCTAGTTATGAGTAAATGAATTAAATATATTTTGTGAAGTAAAAAAATTAGAAAATAGGATTTTATGGCTTGAGAATCCTATATGAGGTATATACAGATTTTTGATGAGGGTTTTAGGTTATTGGTGATGAAATCTTATGAGTTTGACATTTTAGGATGATTAAATGCATTATTTAGTAAAGTATAAACAATTAAAATAAATTGTTTATAAGCTTAAGAAATATTATTCTTTCAATATCATTATACCGAAATATTGGTATGTATTTTATTGTAGAATTTTTACCTTTTTGTGTCGAGTTTACTATTCATGAGTTACTATTCATGAGTTACTATTCACGAGTTACTATTCATTAGTTACTATTCACGAGTTACTATTCATGAGTTATTATTCACGAGTTACTATTCTCTTTTTCTGACTAAATTATAGTTGGTTTATGAATATTACTCTTGAGATTAAATCTATATGTTGATTATATTGATTTTATTATCATATATAACATTTTTATAACCCTAATGATGATATTTCTCTTTGACTTGAGTGTAAAGATGAGTAAATTTCTAGTATGATCATGACTATGGGTTCTCTTTGGCCAGTAGTACAAAGTTGAATTGTTGACTGGTATGATCATGACCATTGAATTTATAAGTAAATATCTTTAGCTTAAGTGCAAAGGTGAATTGATCAACATGGTTATAATTATTGTTTATATAAATTCTGAAATAATTATATATTTCTTTGAGATATTAATATATTTGGCCTGTAGTACAAATATGAACTGTTGATGAATATATTTGGCCGTAGTGCAAATATGAACTGTTGAGGAATATCTTTGGCCTGTAGTGCAAAGATGAATTGTTGATGAATATCTTTGGCCCGTAGTGCAAAGATAACATGTTGAATATCTTTGGCCAGTAGTGCAAAGATGAACAGATGTTGAGATGAACATGACCAACTGGTGATACAAATGAATATCTTTGGTCGTAATTCAAAGATGAAGTTATTAGTATGATTATGAACAGGAAATGTGATTTGGTGTAACCATGATCTTTGATGTTTCAGGTAAAGATAGGTGATAAAAATTATCTTCGTCCTTGATGAGAAGAGGAATTTAGAACTACAGTTATGATTATGAGTTATTCATATGATTGTGGACCAGAATTGTTGATTGGTGTTACAGGGATTAAACATTGTTGGTGGATTTTTAACATGGAGAAGATAATAGATTTTATAGTCTATTTGACTCTTCTAATGGATTGCTCGTTCCGCTGCAACTATGGTTGAAATTTTTATCATCTACCATATCTTCGAAATCTCTGATTTATTACTGATGAAGACTATTGATAATTTATTTATCTTTAGTCATGATATTCTTTACTGGGCTAGTTGTGCTCACCCTTTTGTTTTACAATTCCTTTCAGGAAATAAGAGTGTAGCTGGGTCGAGCGGGGGTAACAAGGGAATAGAACGGTGGCCATCATTTAGTAGTTATATTTGGTGAAGAAAATAGGGCGAGGCGAACCCAACGTTAGAAGGGTGTTCGTCACTATCATACAAGATGTCTAATGACATACAACCTCGTGTCATCATAAGACAGGGTTGTGCTCATCCACTTGCTGAGTATATCTACGAGCACTACCTATATAATCTTGGTGTTTGTTTAAAGTATAATTCTCAATTAGAGACAGTGGAGATAATGATAAGTCAAGAGAAGACTCACCATTAGGAAGAATATGATAGTAATCTTCTCGTTTTTCTTTGGAGTCTATTGTGACGCCCCCAAAATAGGTATACAACACTCATTATGAGTCGCCAAATACATGGTACAGAAAATAAACTACAACTTCAATAATACAATTGTCGTACAAAATACGACAACATATACTGTGAGTTTAAAATACAAATATTATCTTCTGGACAATATCCACACACAAATAAATCCTCATTACAATTATTCAAACACTATTTTACAGAAATAGTGAGGACTGCTAAAACATCTTTCTAGAACCATCACTCCATACCCCGACTAGATCCTGCTATGTTCTCACCTCCTGAGAAGAAAAATGGAACAAAAAGGAAAAGGGTGAGCTCAACTAGCCCAGTAAAGAATATTATGACTAAGATAATATACAACAAATTATCGTTAGTCTTCAACAGGGAAAATTTGATAGAATATAATCGACAACAAGTTTTAGATCAACAACTGCAGCGGAAACAACAAACCATTAGAAGAGTCAAGTAGAGAAAGAATTCTACTATCTTCTAAGATTTAAAAGTCCATCATCAATATTTTATCCCTGTAACATCAATTAATAATCATCTTTATCCAAATATTCATCTTTGCACTACAGGCCAAAGATATTCATTTGTATCACCTGTCAGTCATGTTCATCTCAACACCTGTTCATCTTTGCACTACAGGCCAAAGATATTCATCAAGTAATCATACATCTTTGCACTACAGGCCAAAGATATTCAGTAATATCATCATTTAGGACTGAGGATGATGAAAAATATCTTAAAGAGAACGAATCCAGTGAGACAGAAGGACAAATAGTAGGGATTCGTATAACAGTTTATCCAAGATCAATAATACTTCATAATAATCAATTGTGAAGCAGAATTCAAAAATAAAGATCAAAATATGGATACAATCAAAGATAGTAACCATAATAGACATCTTGGACAAAAAGGGAAAATTTTATTTTTCGATGAATAGTACCGTATACGTGAATAGTAACGTATACGTGAATAGTAACCCCGACACAAAAAGTTCCAAATTTGATAAAAACTCATGTTAATATTTCAGCATAATGATATTGAAGAAAATAATATCATTTAAGTAGAAAAAAATATCCCTTACCTCAAAATATCAGTACTTCTGGTCGGAATACCGGTATAAGGCTGAAAGAAACTTGCTCTGATTAATAGAAACTCTCAAAGTATCTAAATACTCACAAAATACACTCAATAATCTAGATAGAGAAAGAGAGAAAATTTGTTTCTGGTGTGATTTTCAATTCTAACTTAGCCCTCTATTTATAGGAAAATGTTAGCACGCCGAAACAGACTTAACCTGCAACCTGATGGCTTTACCTGCTACTATTCCCACCCACCACATTTGAATAAAAATTCAGCACATTTCTTCACCAACCACAAGTGGGGCCCACCAATTCTAGAATTTTCCATCAAAATGATAAACTCCGAAAATTCAACAATTTCTGAACCAGTCATCTCGTAAAATTCATAATAAATCATACGTTCATTTTTAACGGTTCAAAATTTGTGGACATATACTCAACTTATATATGTATAACATATCCAAAAATTACCACGATCCAACGGTCGGATTAAAAATTATAACCCCCGCAAAATATCTCAAAAACCCTGATTTTTAATACCTCCATTCCGACAAAAATACTGATAAAAACCTCAACATTAACTCCTTCATTTTTAACCACAAAAATATATCCCTCATTTATATCCACATAAAATAAATATTTCCTTATCATATGAATCAATAATTAATTATTCACAAATAATATTACAGAATCACATTTATGACAAACAGGCCGTTCCCAGGAAAGAGGGGGCTTTCCAATAAGGATTTCTCCTTACTAGCGCGCAATTAGATGACCAAACCTCTCCTTAGACAGAACTTTCTAGACATTGCCAATAATGTTATCTAATAATATTATTCAAATAATATGAATTATTGATCTGATAATGGAAAATACTGTGCAACAATAATTATTAAAACAAAAATAATATAAAATATCAACGCAACAATTATTGAATCAATAAAATAAAATATTGAACAATAACTACTGTAACAATTATTGAGTAGTGCCTTCTTACGTAAGAATCAATAATTGGTGCAATACTGTGTGCTACTGTATTTTAACCACTGGGTATTCCAACAGTATTAACGGTAACAACTACGCTGTTATTTATAAACAACTTATACTTATCGTTTTCTTCATCCAATCGCTTTCCGTTATGGGGCCCACACAAGGCTGCGCCATTGTACGAATATTTCCCGACAGCAAGAATATTCCCCGACAAAATGAATATTTTATAACCACTTGCTTATTTTGTAATATTTGCACATTTCACCCATAACCAAAGTATTATATCAAATTAACCCCTTATTATTCACAATAATATTTAGAGAAAATTTGATTTTATTCATTAATAAGTTGGGGTCTTACAACCTCCCCTCCTTATGAAATTTCGTCCTCGAAATTGACGTACGTACTTGATGTTTCAAAAAGGTAAGGATACCTCGCTTTCATTTCTGATTCCAACTCCCAGGTCATTTCTTCAATAGCATGGTTTCTCCACAAAACCTTAACTTGTGGTATAACCTTCGTGCGTAGGACATGCTCTTTCCTATCCAAGATCTTAACAGGTACCTCCTCGTACGTTAAATCTTCAGCTATCTCGTCTGGTTCTAACTCAATAATGTGGTTCGGGTCTTTAACATATTTACGAAGCATAGATATGTGAAAAATATTATGAACACGAGACATGCTTGGAGGTAATGCGAGTCTATATGCCACATTTCCTATTCGCTCAAGAATCTCAAATGGACCAACAAATCTTGGATTGAGCTTTCCTTCTTCCCAAATCTTGTAACTCCCTTCCATGGTGCAACACGTAACAATACATGATCCCCAATATTAAATTCCACGTCCTTCCGATGAAGATCCGCATAACTCTTTTGTCGATCCTGTGCCGTTTGTATACGTTGTCGAATCGTTTGGATCTTCTCTGTAGTAATGCGTACCAACTCTGGTCCCAACAATGTTGCTTCACCCACCTCGTCCCAGCATACTAGAGAACGACATTTTCTTCCATACAACGCCTCGAATGGAGCCACACCTATGCTCGCCTGATAACTGTTGTTGTAGGAGAATTCCACCAATGGTAGGTACTTATCCCAACTCCCTTTGAGATCTAGGACACAAAGTCTTAATAGATCTTCAAGAGTTTGAATAGTCCTCTCTGATTGTCCGTCTGTTTGAGGATGGTATGCCGAACTGAATCGTAAATCCGTGCCCATAGCTTTCTGCAAGCTAACCCAAAATCGTGAAGTGAATCTTGGGTCACGATCCGAAACTATGGATACTGGCATGCCATGCAATCTCACAATCTCGTTCACGTACATACTAGCAAGACGTTCAAGGGAATAAGTCTCACGTATCGGTAAGAAATGAGCGGACTTGGTTAATCTATCAACAATAACCCAAATCGCATCTATGCCTTGAGAAACCTTGGGAAGACCCGTAACAAAATCCATAGTAATGTGTTCCCACTTCCATTTCGGAATCTCAAGTGGTTGCAATGGACCCTTTGGTACTTGATGCTCCGCTTTTACACGTTGACAAGTTAAACATCTCGAGATAAACTCCGCGATCTCTCTTTTCATATTGCTCCACCAAAATGTATGTCGAAGATCGTGATACATTTTGGTACTCCTAAGATGGATTGCAAACGGTGTGTTGTGTGCCTCCATCATTATTCTATGCTTCAAGTCAAAATCGTTAGGAACACAAAGTCTGGAGTTGACTCGAAGTATTCCTTCTTCATCGATTCTTGCTTCTGGAATAGCACCTTCTTGCACTTTCTTCTTCATACGCATCAGCTCCATGTCCGTAGCTTGAGCAGCTTTAACTTTATCGATTAAAGTCGATTTTACTCGTATATCATCACGTGGATCCCTAGAGTCATTAACTCTATCTCTATCATTTATAAATTATACAAAATAGGTCTTTGTGTTCAACAATATCATACTCGTACTCGCGTACAATCTTCTACTCAATGCGTCAGCAACCACGTTCGCTTTTCCAGGATGGTATGGTCAGAACAGGTTCCGAATGAGTCGCCTCTTGAGCTATTGGAAAATCTTCTCGCATTCCTCGCTCCATACGAATTTTGTATCTTTCTGAGTCAGCTAAGTTAACGGAGTAGTGATTCGAGAAAATCCTTCCACGAATCTCCGATAGTGACCAGCTAAGTCCAGAAAGCTACGTACTTCGGTTACCGACTTCAGTTGCTCCTAATTGTGATTCATATCCCAATCTTGGATAGCACGTCACAATGGCACCTATTGTTTTACCACCACACAAATATAGAGTCCCCTATGGAGAGTCTGGCTTTGGTGCATTCCACAAAGGAAGTCACCAGATAGAGGCTCGGGTACCAACTTCTATAGTTGGGTTTTTAACTCCTGAAGTTCAATAGGAGCTATTCAATATGAGATTTTAGAAATGGGCTTTGTACCGGGTTCAAGGTCAATAAATAATTCAACTTCACGTTCTGGGGGTAGACCAGAAAGTTCTTCAGGAACTACATCGGGAAATTCTCTAACAATAGAAATATTATTCAAATCTGACTTGTCTTTGTTCAAATCCATAACATGGGCTAAGAAAGCTTGACATCCATTTTTCAATAAACGAATGGCTTTATGGCTTGGTATGACAGTGATTGATTTTAGTGGTTTGGTTGCTTGAATTTGCATAACAGGTTGGTTAGGAATATGAAAACTAACAACCTTACGAAAACAATCAATTTTGGCATGATGAGTAGTTAACCAATCAATTCCTAAAATCACATCAAAAGCAAGTATCTTTAAAGAGATAAGGTCAACAGGTAATGTGATTGTGCCAACTTGGATCAAGCAAGATTTATAAACTGTAGATGTAACGAAAGTTTCTCCTAACGGAGTTTCCACAGATAGGTCAAAGTCTAATTTCTCCGGAGTCAAGTTTAAACGTTGAGCACAAGCAGGAGAGATAAAAGAATGGGTAGAACCGGTATCTAGTAAAGTATAAACTTCGCAAGAATTCAAGATTAGCTTACCCGTGATCACCTCGTTCGGGTTTCTCGCGTTTTGGCCAGTCACGACAAACGCCCTTCCAGGAACCGCTGATTTCGACTTATCCGGGACAACTTTTGGAGTCACCATCCCCGCTGAACTTGGTTTTGCTACAACACACTCTCGAGCTATATGACCCTCCTTTCCACAGTTATAACATACCTTGGATTGTTGTGGGAAGTTTGGGCTGATATGTCCCTCTTTCCCACATTTGTAACATACGACCGGTGGTCGTTCTCCTCCCTTAGAAACAGTTGATGTTTGTGCTGACGTCTTCACGTTATCATTGTTGTACCTTCTCTTCTTGAAATCTCCTCCCGACTCGCTCCTTCTATTATCACGACCACGATTACCACCAGAGTGGTTACCGCTTTTGTCCGAATGTTTTCCTCCCTGCTGGTTTTCATTGCTTCGATGACTGCCGCCACCGGTATGACCCTGGTTGTGGTCCTTCGGTTGCACATACTCATTATCTCGCTCTAATAATTGAGCCCTGTTTACAACATCTGAATATAAAGAAAATTTATGAGAGATAAGATATTGTCGAATCTCGGGTTTTAGACCTCTCAGAAACATCCTTGTCATTCGTTCCTCATTTTCGACCAAATGAGGTGCAAACCTGGATAACTCTGCAAACTTCGCCTCGTACTGGGACACCGTCATGTTGTTTTGTTCCAGTCTGATAAACTCCACCTCCTTCATATGACGAATACTTTCAGGAAAGTACTTGTCATTGAACAGTTTTTGAAATGTTTCCCAGGACATGTTGAGTGCGTCAGGCTGGGTACGCTTCACAGACTCCCACCAGTAGTCTGCCTCACCGCGGAACATAAAGGTGGCGAATGGAACCTTCTGTTCCTCCGTGCATCCCAAGACATCGAATATCTTGGTAATTTGCTTGACCCACGTTTCCGCCATGATCGGATCCGGCTTTCCCTTAAATTCTGGTGGTCCCAATTCTTTGAACTGCTTAGCTGTGACAAACCGCGCGTTGTTATCATTTCCACCCGTATTCTGCACACGAGTCTCCCTCGTCTGATTTTGCATGAACTGCAAAAAGCTCCTAAACATTCCATCATTCATCGTTTGCTCGGTAACGTTGTTTACAGGAGGAATATTGCCTTCCTGTTGCACGTTCCCCTGGGTGGTGATCAAAGGTGTCTCCACGGTCTGATTTACTCCATTATTAACGTTCTCAGCTGCCATTCTTAAATACTGCCATAAAACAAAGGTTAATAGTCATGTCATATATTATCCCTATACTCTGACCGACCAAATAAACACCAAATAAACTTAGTCAAGTCATACTATCGAAGGAATTCCCCGTCTCTCCCCTCCTAGTTCTTGTCTCACATCTCAGCCAGGGGATCATATCCCTAAGCTCTGATACCAACTGTGACGCCCCCAAAATAGGTATACAACACCCATTCTGAGTCGCCAAATACATGGTACAGAAAGCAAACTACAACTTCAATAATACAATTGTCGTGCAAAATACGACAACACATACTGTGAGTTTAAATACAAATATTGTCTTCTAGACAATATCCACACAAATAAATCCTCATTACAATTATTCAAACACTATTTTACAGAAATAGTGAGGACTGCTAAAACATCTTTCTAGAACCATCACTCCATACCCCGACTAGATCCTGCTATGTTCTCACCTCCTGAGAAGAAAAATGGAACAAAAAGGAAAAGGGTGAGCTCAACTAGCCCAGTAAAGAATATTATGACTAAGATAATATACAACAAATTATCGTTAGTCTTCAACAGGGAAAATCTGATAGAATATAATCGACAACAAGTTTTAGATCAACAACTGCAGCGGAAACAGCAAACCATTAGAAGAGTCAAGTAGAGAAAGAATTCTACTATCTTCTAAGATTTAAAAGTCCATCATCAATATTTTATCCCTGTAACATCAATTAATAATCATCTTTATCCAAATATTCATCTTTGCACTACAGGCCAAAGATATTCATTTGTATCACCTGTCAGTCATGTTCATCTCAACACCTGTTCATCTTTGCACTACAGGCCAAAGATATTCATCAAGTAATCATACATCTTTGCACTACAGGCCAAAGATATTCAGTAATATCATCATTTAGGACTGAGGATGATGAAAAATATCTTAAAGAGAACGAATCCAGTGAGACAGAAGGACAAATAGTAGGGATTCGTATAACAGTTTATCCAAGATCAATAATACTTCATAATAATCAATTGTGAAGCAGAATTCAAAAATAAAGATCAAAACATGGATACAATCAAAGATAGTAACCATAATAGACATCTTGGACAAAAAGGAAAATTTTATTTTTTTGTGAATAGTGCCGTATTCGTGAATAGTGCCGTATACGTGAATAGTAACGTATACGTGAATAGTAACCCCGACACAAAAAGTTTCAAATTTGATAAAAACTCATATCAATATTTCAGCATAATGATATTGAAGAAAATAATATCATTTAAGAAGAAAATAATATCCCTTACCTCAAAATATCAGTACTTCTGGTCGGAATACCGGTATAAGGCTGAAAGAAACTTGCTCTGATGAATAGAAACTCTCAAAGTATCTAAATACTCACAAAATACACTCAATAATCTAGAGAGAGAGAGAAAAAACTTGTTTCTAGTGTGATTTTCAATTCTAACTTAGCCCTCTATTTATAGAAAATGTTAGCACGCCGAAGCAGATTTAACCTGCAACCTGATGGCTTTACCTGCTACTATTCCCACCCACCATATTTGAATAAAAATCTCAGCACATTTCTTCACCAACCAAGAGTGGGGCCCACCAATTTTAGAATTTTCCATCAAAATGATAAACTCCGAAAATTCAACAATTTCTGAACCAGTCATCTCGTAAAATTCATAATAAATCATACGTTCATTTTTAACGGTTCAAAATTTGTGGACATATACTCAACTTATATATGTATAACATATCCAAAAATTACCACGATCCAACGGTCGGATTAAAAATTATAACTCCCGCAAAATATCTCAAAAACCCTGATTTTTAATACCTCCATTCCGACAAAAATACTGATAAAAACCTCAACATTAACTCCTTCATTTTTAACCACAAAAATATATCCCTCATTTATATCCACATAAAATAAATATTTCCTTATCATATGAATCAATAATTAATTATTCACAAATAATATTACAGAATCACATTTATGACAACCAGGCCGTTCCCAGGAAAGAGGGGGCTTTCCAATAAGGATTTCTCCTTACTGGCGCGCAATTAGATGACCAAACCTCTCCTTAGACAGAACTTTCTAGACATTGCCAATAATGTTATCTAATAATATTATTCAAATAATATGAATTATTGATCTGATAATGGAAAATACTGTGCAGCAACAATTATTGAAACAACAATAATATAAAATATCAACGCAACAATTATTGAATCAATAAAATAAAATATTGAACAATAACTACTGTAACAATTATTGAGTAGTGCCTTCTTACGTAAGAATCAATAATTGGTGCAATACCGTGTGCTACTGTATTTTAACCACCGGGTATTCCAACAGTATTAACGGTAACAACTACGCCGTTATTTATAAACAACTTATACTTGTCGTTTTCTTCATCCAATCGCTTTCCGTTATGGGGCCCACACAAGGCTGCGCCGTCGTACGAATATTCCCCGACAGCAAGAATATTCCACGACCAAACGAATATTCCCCGACAAAATGAATATTTTATAACCACTTGCTTATTTTGTAAAATTTGCACATTTCACCCATAACCAAAGTATTATATCAAATTAACCCCTTATTATTCACAATAATATTTAGAGAAAATTTGATTTTATTCATTAATAAGTTGGGGTCTTACAACCTCCCCTCCTTATAAAATTTCGTCCTCGAAATTGACGTACGTACTTGATGTTTCAAAAAGGTAAGGATACCTCGTTTTCATTTCTGATTCCAACTCCCAGGTCATTTCTTCAATAGCATGGTTTCTCCACAAAATCTTAACTTGTGGTATAACCTTCGTGCGTAGGACATGCTCTTTCCTATCCAAGATCTTAACAGGTACCTCCTCGTACGTTAAATCTTCAGCTATCTCGTCTGGTTCTAACTCAATAATGTGGTTCGGGTCTTTAACATATTTACGAAGCTTAGATATGTGAAAAATATTATGAACACGAGACATGCTTGGAGGTAATACGAGTCTATATGCCACATTTCCTATTCGCTCAAGAATCTCAAACGGACCAACAAATCTTGGATTGAGCTTTCCTCTCTTCCCAAATTTTGTAACTCCCTTCCATGGTGCAACACGTAACAATACATGATCCCCAATATTAAATTCCACGTCCTTCCGATGAAGATCCGCATAACTCTTTTGTCGATCCTGTGCCGTTTGTATACGTTATCGAATCGTTTGGATCTTCTCTGTAGTAATGCGTACCAACTCTGGTCCCAACAATGTTACTTCACCCACCTCGTCCCAGCATACTGGAGAATGACATTTTCTTCCATACAACGCCTCGAATGGAGCCACACCTATGCTCGCCTGATAACTGTTGTTGTAAGAGAATTCCACCAATGATAGGTACTTATCCCAACTCCCTTTGAGATCTAGGACACAAAGTCTTAATAGATCTTCAAGAGTTTGAATAGTCCTCTCTGATTGTCCGTCCGTTTGAGGATAGTATGCCGAACTGAATCGTAAATCCGTGCCCATAGCTTTCTGCAAGCTAACCTAAAATCGTGAAGTGAATCTTGGGTCACGATTCGAAACTATGGATACTGGCATGCCATGCAATCTCACAATCTCGTTCACATACATACTAGCAAGACGTTCAAGAGAATAAGTCTCACGTATCGGTAAGAAATGAGCGGACTTAGTTAATCTATCAACAATAACCCAAATCGCATCTATGCCTTGAGAAACCTTGGGAAGACCCGTAACAAAATCCATAGTAATGTGTTCCCACTTCCATTTCGGAATCTCAAGTGGTTGCAATGGACCCTTTGGTACTTGATGCTCCGCTTTTACACGTTGACAAGTTAAACATCTCGAGATAAACTCCGCGATCTCTCTTTTCATATTGCTCCACCAAAATGTGTGTCGAAGATTGTGATACATTTTGGTACTCCCAGGATGGATTGCAAACGGTGTGTTGTGTGCCTCCATCATTATTCTATGCTTCAAGTCAAAATCGTTAGGAACACAAAGTCTGGAGTTGACTCGAAGTATTCCTTCTTCAATATCATTATGCTGAAATATTAACATGAGTTTTTATCAAATTTAGAACTTTTTGTGTTGGGGTTACTATTCACGTATACGGCACTATTCACGTATACGGCACTATTCACGAATACGGCACTATTCACCGAAAAATAAAATTTTCCCTTTTTGTCCAAGATGTCTATTATGGTTACTATCTTTGATTGTATCCATGTTTTGATCTTTATTTTTGAATTTTACTTCACAATTGATTATTATAAAGTATTATTGATCTTGGATAAACAGTTATACGAATCCCTACTATTTGTCCTTCTGTCTCACTGGATTCGTTCTCTTTAAGATATTTTTCATCATCCTCAGTCCTAAATGATGATATTACTGAATATCTTTGGCCTGTAGTGCAAAGATGTATGATTGCTTGATGAATATCTTTGGCCTGTAGTGCAAAGATGAACAGGTGTTGAGATGAACATGACTGGCAGGTGATACAAATGAATATCTTTGGCCTGTAGTGCAAAGATGAATATTTGGATAAAGATGATTATTAATTGATGTTACAGTGATAAAATATTGATGATGAACTTTTAAATATTAGAAGATAGTAGAATTCTTTCTCTACTTGACTCTTCTAATGGTTTGCTGTTTCCGCTGCAGTTGTTGATCTAAACCTTGTTGTCGATTATATTCTATCAAATTTTTCCTGTTGAAGACTAACGATAATTTGTTGTATATTATCTTAGTCATAATATTCTTTACTGGGCTAGTAGAGCTCACCCTTTTCCTTTTTGTTCCATTTTTTTTCTCAGGAGGTGAGAACATAGCAGGATCTAGTCGGGGTATGGAGTGATGGTTCTAGAAAGTTATTTTAGCAGTCCTCACTATTTCTGTAAAATAGTGTTTGAATAATTGTAATGAGGATTTATTTGAGTGTGGATATTGCCTAGAGACAATATTTGTATTTTAAACTCACAGTATGTGTTGTTGTATTTTGCACGACAATTGTATTATTGAAGTTGTAGTTTATTTTCTGTACCATGTATTTGGCGACTCAGAATGGGTATTGTATACCTATTTTGGGGGCGTCACAGTTGGTATCAGAGCTTAGGGATATGATCCCTGGCTGAGATGTGAGACAAGAACTAGGAGGGGAGAGACGGGGAATTCCTTCGCTAGTATGACCTGACTAAGTTTATTTGGTGTTTATTTGGTCGGTCATAGTATATGGATAATATATGACATGACTATTAACCCTTGTTTTATGGCAGTATTTAAGAATGGCAGCTGAGAACGTTAATAATGGAGTAAATCAGACCGTGGAGACACCTTTGATCACCACCCAGGGAAACGTGCAACAGGAAGGCAATATTCCTCCTGTAAACAACGTTACCGAGCAAACGATGAATGATGGAATGTTTAGGAGCTTTTTTCAGTTCATGCAAAATCAGACGAGGGAGACTCGTGTGCAGAATACGGGTGGAAATGATAACAACGCGCGGTTTGTCACAGTTAAGCAGTTCAAAAAATTGGGACCACCAGAATTTAAGGGAAAGCCGGATCCGATCATGGCGGAAACGTGGGTCAAGCAAATTACCAAGATATTCGATGTCTTGGGATGCACGGAGGAACAGAAAGTTTCATTCACCACCTTTATGTTCCGCGGTGAGGCAGACTACTGGTGGGAGTCTGTGAAGCGTACCCAGCCTGACGCACTCAACATGCCCTGGGAAACATTTTAAAAACTGTTCAATGACAAGTACTTTCCTGAAAGTATTCGTCATATGAAGGAGGTGGAGTTTATCAGACTGGAACAAAACAACATGACGGTGTCCCAGTACGAAGCGAAGTTTACAGAGTTATCCAGGTTTGCACCTCATTTGGTCGAAAATGAGGAACGAATGACAAGAATGATTCTGAGAGGTATAAAACCCGAGATTCGACAATATCTTATCTCTCATAAATTTTCTTTATATTCAGATGTTGTAAACAGGGCTCAATTATTAGAGCGAGATAATGAGTATGTGCAACCGAGGGACCACAACCAGGGTCATACCGGTGGCGGCAGTCATCGAAGCAATGAAAACCAGCAGGGAGGAAAATATTCGGACAAAAGCGGTAACCACTCTGGTGGTAATCGTGGTCGTGATAATAGAAGGAGCGAGTCAGTTGAAGATTTCAAGAAGAGAAGGTACAACAATGATAACGTGAAGACGTCAGCACAAACATCAACTTTTTCTAGGGGAGGAGAACGACCATCGGTCGTATGTTACAAATGTTGGAAAGAGGGACATATCAGCCCAAACTGCCCACAATAATCCAAGGTATGTTATAACTGTGGAAAGGAGGGTCATATAGCTTGAGAGTGTTCTGTAGCAAAACCAAGTTCAGCGGGGATGGTGACTCCAAAAGTTGTCCCGGATAAGTCGAAATCAGCGGTTCCTGGAAGGGCGTTTGTCATGACTGGCCAAAACGCGAGAAACCCGAACGAGGTGATCACGGGTAAGCTAATCTTGAATTCTTGCGAAGGTTATACTTTACTAGATACCGGTTCTACCCTTTCTTTTATCTCTCCTGCTTGTGCTCAACGTTTAAACTTGACTCCGGAGAAATTAGACTTTGACCTATCTGTGGAGCTCCGATTAGGAGAAACTTTCATTACATCTACAGTTTATAAATCTTGCTTAATCCAAGTTGGCACAATCACATTACCTGTTGACCTTATCTCTTTAAAGATACTTGCTTTTGATGTGATTTTAGGAATTGATTAGTTAACTACTCATCATGCCAAAATTGATTGTTTTCGTAAGGTTGTTAGTTTTCATATTCCTAACCAACCTGTTATGCGAATTCAAGCAACCAAACCACTAAAATCAATCGCTGTCATACCAAGCCATAAAGCCATTCGTTTATTGAAAAACGGATGTCAAGCTTTCTTAGCCCATGTTATGGATTTGAACAAAGACAAGTCAGATTTGAATAATATTTCTATTGTTAGAGAATTTCCCGATGTAGTTCCTGAAGAACTTTCTGGTCTACCCCCAGAACGTGAAGTTGAATTATTTATTGACCTTGAACCCGGTACAAAGCCCATTTCTAAAATCTCATATTGAATAGCTCCTATTGAACTTCAGGAGTTAAAAACCCAACTATAGAAGTTGGTACCCGAGCCTCTATCTGGTGACTTCCTTTGTGGAATGCACCAAAGCCAGACTCTCCATAGGGGACTCTATATTTGTGTGGTGGTAAAACAATAGGTGCCATTGTGACGTGCTATCCAAGATTGGGATATGAATCACAATTAGGAGCAACCGAAGTCGGTAACTGAAGTACGTAGCTTTCTGGACTTAGCTGGTTACTATCGGAGATTCGTGGAAGGATTTTCTCGAATCACTACTCCGTTAACTTAGCTGACTCAGAAAGATACAAAAATCGTATGGAGCAAGGAATGCGAGAAGATTTTTCAATAGCTCAAGAGGCGACTCATTCGGAACCTGTTCTGACCATACCATCCTGAAAAAGCGAACGTGGTAGCTGACGCGTTGAGTAGAAGATTGTACGCGAGTACGAGTATGATATTGTTGAACACAAAGACCTATTTTGTATAATTTATAAATGATAGAGATAGAGTTAATGACTCTAGGGATCCACGTGATGATATACGAGTAAAATCAACTTTAATCGATAAAGTTAAAGCTGCTCAAGCTACGGACATGGAGCTGATGCGTATGAAGAAGAAAGTGCAAGAAGGTGCTATTCTAGAAGCAAGAATCGATGAAGAAGGAATACTTCGAGTCAACTCCAGACTTTGTGTTCCTAACGATTTTGACTTAAAGCATAGAATAATGATGGAGGCACACAACACACCGTTTGCAATCCATCCTGGGAGTACCAAAATGTATCACGATCTTCGACATACATTTTGGTGGAGCAATATGAAAAAAGAGATCGCAGAGTTTATCTCGAGATGTTTAACTTGTCAACGTGTAAAAGCGGAGCATCAAGTACCAAAGGGTCCATTGCAACCACTTGAGATTCCGAAATGGAAGTGGGAACACATTACTATGAATTTTGTTACGGGTCTTCCCAAGGTTTCTCAAGGCATAGATGCGATTTGGGTTATTGTTGATAGATTAACTAAGTCCGCTCATTTCTTGCCGATACGTGAGACTTATTCCCTTGAACGTCTTGCTAGTATGTACGTGAACGAGATTGTGAGATTGCATGGCATGCCAGTATACATAGTTTCGGATCGTGACCCAAGATTCACTTCACGATTTTAGGTTAGCTTGCAGAAAGCTATGGGCACTGATTTACGATTCAGTTCGGCATACTATCTTCAAACGGACGGACAATCAGAGAGGACTATTCAAACTCTTGAAGATCTATTAAGACTTTGTGTCCTAGATCTCAAAGGGAGTTGGGATAAGTACCTACCATTGGTGGAATTCTCCTATAACAATAGTTATCAGGCGAGCATAGGTGTGGCTCCATTCGAGGCGTTGTATGGAAGAAAATGTCGTTCTCCAGTATGCTGGGACGAGGTGGGTGAAGCAACATTGTTGGGACCAGAGTTGGTACGCATTACTACAGAGAAGATCCAAACGATTCGACAACGTATACAAACGGCACAGGATCGACAAAAGAGTTATGCGGATCTTCATCGGAAGGACGTGGAATTTAATATTGGGGATCATGTATTGTTACGTGTTGCATCATGGAAGGGAGTTACAAGATTTGGAAAGAGAGGAAAGCTCAATCCAAGATTTGTTGGTCCATTTGAGATTCTTGAGCGAATAGGAAATGTGGCATATAGACTCGCATTACCTTCAAGCATGTCTCGTGTTCATAATATTTTTCACATATCTATGCTTCGTAAATATGTTAAAGACCCGAACCACATTATTGAGTTAGAACCAGACGAGATAGCTGAAGATTTAACGTACGAGGAGGTACCTGTTAAGATCTTGGATAGGAAAGAGCATGTCCTACGCACGAAGGTTATACCACAAGTTAAGATTTTGTGGAGAAACCATGCTATTGAAGAAATGACCTGGGAGTTAGAATCAGAAATGAAAACGAGGTATCCTTACCTTTTTGAAACATCAAGTACGTACGTCAATTTCGAGGACGAAATTTCATAAGGAGGGGAGGTTGTAAGACCCCAACTTATTAATGAATAAAATCAAATTTTCTCCAAATATTATTGTGAATAATAAGGGGTTAATTTGATATAATACTTTGATTATGGGTGAAATGTGCAAATTTTACAAAATAAGCAAGTGGTTATAAAATATTCATTTTGTCGGGGAATATTCGTTTGGTCGTGGAATATTCTTGCTGTAGGGGAATATTCGTACGACGGCGCAGCCTTGTGTGGGCCCCATAACGGAAAGCGATTGGATGAAGAAAACGACAAGTATAAGTTGTTTATAAATAACAGCGTAGTTGTTACCGTTAATACTGTTGGAATACCCGGTGGTTAAAATACAGTAGCACACGGTATTGCACCAATTATTGATTCTTACGTAAGAATGCACTACTCAATAATTGTTACAGTAGTTATTGTTCAATATTTTATTTTATTGATTTAATAATTGTTGCGTTGATATTTTATATTATTGTTATTTCAATAATTGTTGCTGCACAGTATTTTCCATTATCAGATCAATAATTCATATTATTTGAATAATATTATTAGATAATATTATTGGTAATGTCTAGAAAGTTCTGTCTAAGGAGAGGTTTGGTCATCTAATTGCGCGCCAGTAAGGAGAAATCCTTATTGGAAAGCCCCCTCTTTCCTGGGAACGGCCTGGTTGTCATAAATGTGATTCTGTAATATTATTTGTGAATAATTAATTATTGATTCATATGATAAGAAATATTTATTTTATGTGGATATAAATGAGGGATATTTTTTGTGGTTATAAATGAAGGAGTTAATGTTGAGATTTTTATCAGTATTTTTGTCGGAATTGAGGTATTAAAAATTAGGGTTTTTGAGATATTTTATGGGGGTTATAATTTTTAATCCGACCGTTGGATCGTGGTAATTTTTGGATATGTTATACATATATAAGTTTAGTATATGTCCACAAATTTTGAACCGTTAAAAATGAACGTATGATTTATTATGAATTTTACGAGATGACTGGTTCAGAAATTGTTGAATTTTCGGAGTTTATCATTTTGATGAAAAATTCTAGAATTGGTTGGCCCCACTCTTGGTTGGTGAAGAAATGTGCTGAGATTTTTATTCAAATGTGGTGGGTGGGAATAGTAGCAGGTAAAGCCATCAGGTTGCATGTAAGACCCAAACTTATTAATGAATAAAATCAAATTTTCTCTAAATATTATTGTGAATAATAAGGGGTTAATTTGATATAATACTTTGGTTATGGGTGAAATGTGTAAATTTTACAAAATAAGCAAGTGGTTATAAAATATTCATTTTGTCGGGAAATATTCGTTTGGTCGTGGAATATTCTTGTTGTCGGGAAATATTCGTACGACGGCGCAGCCTTGTGTGGGCCCCATAACGAAAAGCGATTGGATGAAGAAAACGACAAGTATAAGTTGTTTATAAATAACGGCGTAGTTGTTACCGTTAATACTGTTGGAATACCCGGTGGTTAAAATACAGTAGCACACGGTATTGCACCAATTATTGATTCTTACGTAAGAAGGCACTACTCAATAATTGTTACAGTAGTTATTATTCAATATTTTATTTTATTGATTCAATAATTGCTGCGTTGATATTTTATATTATTGTTGTTTCAATAATTGTTGCTGCACAGTATTTTCCATTATCAGATCAATAATTCATATTATTTGAATAATATTATTAGATAACATTATTGGCAATGTCTAGAAAGTTCTGTCTAAGGAGAGGTTTGGTCATCTAATTGCGCGCCAGTAAGGAGAAATCCTTATTGGAAAGCCCCCTCTTTCCTGGGAACGGCCTGGTTGTCATAAATGTGATTCTGTAATATTATTTGTGAATAATTAATTATTGATTCATATGATAAGGAAATATTTATTTTATGTGGATATAAATGAGGGATATATTTTTGTGGTTAAAAATGAAGGAGTTAATGTTGAGGTTTTTATCAGTATTTTTGTCGGAATGGAGGTATTAAAAATCAGGGTTTTTGAGATATTTTGCGGGGTTATAATTTTTAATCCGACCGTTGGATCGTGGTAATTTTTGGATATGTTATACATATATAAGTTGAGTATATGCCCACAAATTTTGAACCGTTAAAAATGAACGTATGATTTATTATGAATTTTACAAGATGACTGGTTCAGAAATTGTTGAATTTTCGGAGTTTATCATTTTGATGGAAAATTCTAGAATTGGTGGGCCCCACTTGTGGTTGGTGAAGAAATGTGCTGAATTATATTTCAAATGTGGTGGGTGGGAATAGTAGCAGGTAAAGCCATCAGGTTGCAGGTCAAACCTACTAAAATTTTCCTATAAATAGAGGGCTAAGTTAGAATTGAAAATCACACCAGAAACAAGTTTTCTCTCTTTCTCTCTCTAGATTATTGAGTGTATTTTGTGAGTATTTAGATACTTTGAGAGTTTCTATTCATCAGAGCAAGTTTCTTTCAGCCTTATACCGGTATTCCGACCAGAAGTACTGATATTTTGAGGTAAGGGATATTATTTTCTTCTTAAATGATATTATTTTCTTCAATATCATTATGCTGAAATATTGATATGAGTTTTTATCAAATTTGGAACTTTTTGTGTCGGGGTTACTATTCACGTATACGGCACTATTCACGTATACGGCACTATTCACGAATACGGCACTATTCACCGAAAAATAAAATTTTCCCTTTTTGTCCAAGATGTCTATTATGGTTACTATCTTTGATTGTATCCATGTTTTGATCTTTATTTTTGAATTCTGCTTCACAATTGATTATTATGAAGTATTATTGATCTTGGATAAACTGTTATACGAATCCCTACTATTTGTCCTTCTGTCTCACTGGATTCGTTCTCTTTAAGATATTTTTCATCATCCTCAGTCCTAAATGATGATATTACTGAATATCTTTGGCCTGTAGTGCAAAGATGTATGATTACTTGATGAATATCTTTGGCCTGTAGTGCAAAGATGAACAGGTGTTGAGATGAACATGACTGACAGGTGATACAAATGAATATCTTTGGCCTGTAGTGCAAAGATGAATATTTGGATAAAGATGATTATTAATTGATGTTACAGGGATAAAATATTGATGATGGACTTTTAAATCTTAGAAGATAGTAGAATTCTTTCTCTACTTGACTCTTCTAATGGTTTGTTGTTTCCGCTGCAGTTGTTGATCTAAAACTTGTTGTCGATTATATTCTATCAGATTTTTCCCTGTTGAAGACTAACGATAATTTGTTGTATATTATCTTAGTCATAATATTCTTTACTGGGCTAGTTGAGCTCACCCTTTTCCTTTTTGTTCCATTTTTCTTCTCAGGAGGTGAGAACATAGCAGGATCTAGTCGGGGTATGGAGTGATGGTTCTAGAAAGATGTTTTAGCAGTCCTCACTATTTCTGTAAAATAGTGTTTGAATAATTGTAATGAGGATTTATTTGAGTGTGGATATTGTCTAGAAGACAATATTTGTATTTAAACTCACAGTATGTGTTGTCGTATTTTGCACGACAATTGTATTATTGAAGTTGTAGTTTGCTTTCTGTACCATGTATTTGGCGACTCAGAATGGGTGTTGTATACCTATTTTGGGGGCGTCACAGTTGGTATCAGAGCTTAGGGATATGATCCCTGGCTGAGATGTGAGACAAGAACTAGGAGGGGAGAGACGGGGAATTCCTTCGCTAGTATGACCTGACTAAGTTTATTTGGTGTTTATTTGGTCGGTCAGAGTATAGGGATAATATATGACATGACTATTAACCCTTGTTTTATGGCAGTATTTAAGAATGGCAGCTGAGAACGTTAATAATGGAGTAAATCAGACCGTGGAGACACCTTTGATCACCACCCAGGGGAACGTGCAACAGGAAGGCAATATTCCTCCTGTAAACAACGTTACCGAGCAAACGATGAATGATGGAATGTTTAGGAGCTTTTTGCAGTTCATGCAAAATCAGACGAGGGAGACTCGTGTGCAGAATACGGGTGGAAATGATAACAACGCGCGGTTTGTCACAGCTAAGCAGTTCAAAGAATTGGGACCACCAGAATTTAAGGGAAAGCCGGATCCGATCATGGCGGAAACGTGGGTCAAGCAAATTACCAAGATATTCGATGTCTTGGGATGCACGGAGGAACAGAAGGTTCCATTCGCCACCTTTATGTTCCGCGGTGAGGCAGACTACTGGTGGGAGTCTGTGAAGCGTACCCAGCCTGACGCACTCAACATGTCCTGGGAAACATTTCAAAAACTGTTCAATGACAAGCACTTTCCTAAAAGTATTCGTCATATGAAGGAGGTGGAGTTTATCAGACTGGAACAAAACAACATGACGGTGTCCCAGTACGAGGCGAAGTTTGCAGAGTTATCCAGGTTTGCACCTCATTTGGTCGAAAATGAGGAACGAATGACAAGGATGTTTCTGAGAGGTTAAAACCCGAGATTCGGCAATATCTTATCTCTCATAAATTTTCTTTATATTCAGATGTTGTAAACATGGCTCAATTATTAGAGCGATATAATGAGTATGTGCAACTGAGGGACCACAACCAGGGTCATACCGGTGGCGGCAGTCATCGAAGCAATGAAAACCAGCAGGGAGGAAAATATTCGGACAAAAGCGGTAACCACTCTGGTGGTAATCGTGGTCGTGATAATAGAAGGAGCGAGTCGGGAGGAGATTTTAAGAAGAGAAGGAACAACAATGATAACGTGAAGACGTCAGCACAAACATCAACTGTTTCTAGGGGAGGAGAACGACCACCGGTCGTATGTTACAAATGTGGGAAAGAGGGACATATCAGCCCAAACTGCCCACAACAATCCAAGGTATGTTATAACTGTGGAAAGGAGGGTCATATAGCTCGAGAGTGTTCTGTAGCAAAACCAAGTTCAGCGGGGATGGTGACTCCAAAAGTTGTCCCGGATAAGTCAAAATCAGCGGTTCCTGGAAGGGCGTTTGTCGTGACTGGCCAAAACGCGAGAAACCCGAACGAGGTGATCACGGGTAAGCTAATCTTGAATTCTTGCGAAGTTTATACTTTACTAGATACCGGTTCTACCCATTCTTTTATCTCTCCTGCTTGTGCTCAACGTTTAAACTTGACTCCGGAGAAATTGGACTTTAACTTATCTGTTGAAACTCCGTTGGGTGAAACCTTCGTTACATCTACAGTTTATAAATCTTGCATGATCCAAGTTGGCACTATCACATTACCTGTTGATCTT
This sequence comes from Panax notoginseng, assembly GCA_016801055.1. NCBI lineage: Eukaryota > Viridiplantae > Streptophyta > Magnoliopsida > Apiales > Araliaceae > Panax > Panax notoginseng. The sequence goes on from CM029012.1 coordinate 249,272,721, forward strand.
ATCTCTTTAAAGATACTTGCTTTTGATGTGATTTTAGGAATTGATTGGTTAACCACTCATCATGCTAAAATTGATTGTTTTCGTAAGGTTGTTAGTTTTCATATTCCTAACCAACCTGTCATACGAATTCAAACTACTAAACCACTAAAATCAGTCACTGTCATATCAAGCCACAAAGCTATTCGTTTATTGAAAAACGGATGTCAAGCTTTCTTAGCCCATGTTATGGATTTGAACAAAGACAAGTCAGATTTGAATAATATTTCTATTGTTAGAGAATTTCCCGATGTATTTCCTGAAGAACTTCCTGGTCTACCCCCAGAACGTGAAGTTGAATTCTTTATTGACCTTGAACCCGGTACAAAGCCCATTTCTAAAACTCCATATCGAATGGCTCCTATTGAACTTCAGGAGTTAAAAGTCCAACTACAGGAGTTGTTGGACATCGGTTTTATTCGTCCTAGTACGTCTCCTTGGGGTGCTCCTGTTTTATTCGTAAAGAAGAAAGACGGGAGTATGCGACTTTGTATCGACTATCGAGAATTGAAATGTCACTATCAAGAATAGGTATCCGCTACCTCGCATTGATGACCTGTTTGACCAGTTGCAAGGAGCACAATTCTTTTCAAAGATCGACCTTCGTTCTGGATATCATCAGCTGAAGATTAAAACTGAGGATATTCCAAAGACTGCCTTCAGAACTCGGTACGGGCATTATGAATTCTTAGTAATGTCTTTTGGATTGACTAATGCTCCTGCTGCCTTCATGGATATGATGAACCGTGTATTCAAAGAATATTTGGATCAGTTCGTTGTTGTCTTTATTGATGACATCCTCATCTATTCCAAAAGCCGTGAAGATCATGAGCGCCATTTGAAGCTGGTACTGCAAAGGCTTCGTGAAAATAAGCTATATGCCAAACTGAAGAAATGCGAGTTCTGGCTTGAGGAAGTAGCATTCCTTGGGCACGTGGTGTCAAAACATGGAGTATCTGTCGACCCGGCGAAGATTGAAGCCATACAAAGTTGGGAGCAACCGAAGTCGGTAACCGAAGTACGTAGCTTTCTAGGCTTAGCTGGTTATTATCGGAGATTTGTGGAAGGATTTTCTCGAATCGCTACTCCGTTAACTCAGCTGACTCGGAAAGATACAAAATTCGTATGGAGTGAGGAATGCGAGAAGAGTTTCCAAGAACTCAAGAGGAGACTCATTTCGGCACCTGTTCTGACAATACCATCTGGTTCGGATGGATTTGTTATCTACAGCGATGCTTCAGGCAAAGGGTTAGGATGTGTTCTCATGCAACATGGGAAAGTCATAGCCTATGCCTCACGACAACTCAAAGAATATGAGAGGAATTATCCTACTCATGATTTGGAGTTGGCAGCAGTCGTTTTTGCGTTGAAGATCTGGAGACACTACCTGTATGGGGAGAAAGTGGAGATCTATACAGATCATAAAAGCCTCAAATATTTCTTCACCCAAAAGGAACTCAACATGCGGCAACGACGTTGGCTTGAGCTGTTGAAAGATTACGATCATACCATCCAATATCATCCTGGAAAAGCAAACGTAGTAGCTGACGCATTGAGTAGAAGATCATATGCGGGTACGAGTGCAATGTTGTTAACACAAAGGCCCATTTTGTATGACTTGCAAAGGATGGAGATAGAGATGAAGGCTCCAAGTACCCACATGATGATATCAAATATACGAGTAGAACCGACTTTAATCGATAAAGTTAAAGCTGCTCAAGCTACGGACATAGAGCTGATGCGTATGAAGAAGAAAGTGCAAGAAGGTGCTATTCCAGAAGCAAGAATCGATGAAGAAGGAATACTTCGAGTCAACTCCAGACTTTGTGTTCCTAACGATTTTGACTTGAAGCATAGAATAATGATGGAGGCACACAACACACCGTTTGCAATCCATCCTGGGAGTACCAAAATGTATCACGATCTTCGACATACATTTTGGTGGAGCAATATGAAAAGAGAGATCGCGGAGTTTATCTCGAGATGTTTAACTTGTCAACGTGTAAAAGCGGAGCATCAAGTACCAAAGGGTCCATTGCAACCACTTGAGATTCCGAAATGGAAGTGGGAACACATTACTATGGATTTTGTTACGGGTCTTCCCAAGGTTTCTCAAGGCATAGATGCGATTTGGGTTATTGTTGATAGATTAACCAAGTCCGCTCATTTCTTGCCGATACGTGAGACTTATTCCCTTGAACGTCTTGCTAGTATGTACGTGAACGAGATTGTGAGATTGCATGGCATGCCAGTATCCATAGTTTCGGATCGTGACCCAAGATTCACTTCACGATTTTGGGTTAGCTTGCAGAAAGCTATGGGCACGGATTTACGATTCAGTTCGGCATACCATCCTCAAACGGACGGACAATCAGAGAGGACTATTCAAACTCTTGAAGATCTATTAAGACTTTGTGTCCTAGATCTCAAAGGGAGTTGGGATAAGTACCTACCATTGGTGGAATTCTCCTACAACAACAGTTATCAGGCGAGCATAGGTGTGGCTCCATTCGAGGCGTTGTATGGAAGAAAATGTCGTTCTCCAGTATGCTGGGACGAGGTGGGTGAAGCAACATTGTTGGGACCAGAGTTGGTACGCATTACTACAGAGAAGATCCAAACGATTCGACAACGTATACAAACGGCACAGGATCGACAAAAGAGTTATGCGGATCTTCATCGGAAGGACGTGGAATTTAATATTGGGGATCATGTATTGTTACGTGTTGCACCATGGAAGGGAGTTACAAGATTTGGGAAGAGAGGAAAGCTCAATCCAAGATTTGTTGGTCCATTTGAGATTCTTGAGCGAATAGGAAATGTGGCATATAGACTCGCATTACCTCCAAGCATGTCTCGTGTTCATAATGTTTTTCACATATCTATGCTTCGTAAATATGTTAAAGACCCGAACCACATTATTGAGTTAGAACCAGACGAGATAGCTGAAGATTTAACGTACGAGGAGGTACCTGTTAAGATCTTGGATAGGAAAGAGCATGTCCTACGCACGAAGGTTATACCACAAGTTAAGGTTTTGTGGAGAAACCATGCTATTGAAGAAATGACCTGGGAGTTGGAATCAGAAATGAAAGCGAGGTATCCTCACCTTTTTGAAACATCAGGTACGTACGTCAATTTCGAGGACGAAATTTCATAAGGAGGGGAGGTTGTAAGACCCCAACTTATTAATGAATAAAATCAAATTTTCTCTAAATATTATTGTGAATAATAAGGGGTTAATTTGATATAATACTTTGGTTATGGGTGAAATGTGCAAATTTTGCAAAATAAGCAAGTGGTTATAAAATATTCATTTTGTCGGGGAATATTCGTTTGGTCGTGGAATATTCTTGCTGTCGGGGAATATTCGTACGACGGCGCAGCCTTGTGTGGGCCCCATAACGGAAAGCGATTGGATGAAGAAAACGACAAGTATAAGTTGTTTATAAATAACGGCGTAGTTGTTACCGTTAATACTGTTGGAATACCCGGTGGTTAAAATACAGTAGCACACGGTATTGCACCAATTATTGATTCTTACGTAAGAAGGCACTACTCAATAATTGTTACAGTAGTTATTATTCAATATTTTATTTTATTGATTCAATAATTGCTGCGTTGATATTTTATATTATTGTTGTTTCAATAATTGTTGCTGCACAGTATTTTCCATTATCAGATCAATAATTCATATTATTTGAATAATATTATTAGATAACATTATTGGCAATGTCTAGAAAGTTCTGTCTAAGGAGAGGTTTGGTCATCTAATTGCGCGCCAGTAAGGAGAAATCCTTATTGGAAAGCCCCCTCTTTCCTGGGAACGGCCTGGTTGTCATAAATGTGATTCTGTAATATTATTTGTGAATAATTAATTATTGATTCATATGATAAGGAAATATTTATTTTATGTGGATATAAATGAGGGATATATTTTTGTGGTTAAAAATGAAGGAGTTAATGTTGAGGTTTTTATCAGTATTTTTGTCGGAATGGAGGTATTAAAAATCAGGGTTTTTGAGATATTTTGCGGGGGTTATAATTTTTAATCCGACCGTTGGATCGTGGTAATTTTTGGATATGTTATACATATATAAGTTGAGTATATGTCCACAAATTTTGAACCGTTAAAAATGAACGTATGATTTATTATGAATTTTACAAGATGACTGGTTCAGAAATTGTTGAATTTTCGGAGTTTATCATTTTGATGGAAAATTCTAGAATTGGTGGGCCCCACTTGTGGTTGGTGAAGAAATGTGCTGAATTATATTTCAAATGTGGTGGGTGGGAATAGTAGCAGGTAAAGCCATCAGGTTGCAGGTCAAGCCTACTAAAATTTTCCTATAAATAGAGGGCTAAGTTAGAATTGAAAATCACACCAGAAACAAGTTTTCTCTCTTTCTCTCTCTAGATTATTGAGTGTATTTTGTGAGTATTTAGATACTTTGAGAGTTTCTATTCATCAGAGCAAGTTTCTTTCAGCCTTATACCGGTATTCCGACCAGAAGTACTGATATTTTGAGGTAAGGGATATTATTTTCTTCTTAAATGATATTATTTTCTTCAATATCATTATGCTGAAATATTGATATGAGTTTTTATCAAATTTGAAACTTTTTGTGTCGGGGTTACTATTCACGTATACGGTACTATTCACGTATACGGTACTATTCACGAATACGGCACTATTCACCGAAAAATAAAATTTTCTCTTTTTGTCCAAGATGTCTATTATGGTTACTATCTTTGATTGTATCCATGTTTTGATCTTTATTTTTGAATTCTGCTTCACAATTGATTATTATGAAGTATTATTGATCTTGGATAAACTGTTATACGAATCCCTAATATTTGTCCTTCTGTCTCACTGGATTCGTTCTCTTTAAGATATTTTTCATCATCCTCAGTCCTAAATGATGATATTACTGAATATCTTTGGCCTGTAGTGCAAAGATGTATGATTACTTGATGAATATCTTTGGCCTGTAGTGCAAAGATGAACAGGTGTTGAGATGAACATGACTGACAGGTGATACAAATGAATATCTTTGGCCTGTAGTGCAAAGATGAATATTTGGATAAAGATGATTATTAATTGATGTTACAGGGATAAAATATTGATGATGGACTTTTAAATCTTAGAAGATAGTAGAATTCTTTCTCTACTTGACTCTTCTAATGGTTTGCTATTTCTGCTGCAGTTGTTGATCTAAAACTTGTTGTCGATTATATTCTATCAGATTTTTCCCTGTTGAATACTAATGATAATTTGTTGTATATTATCTTAGTCATAATATTCTTTACTGGGCTAGTTGAGCTCACACTTTTCCTTTTTGTTCCATTTTTCTTCTCAGGAGGTGAGAACATAGCAGGATCTAGTCGGGGTATGGAGTGATGGTTCTAGAAAAATATTTTAGCAGTCCTCACTATTTCTGTAAAATAGTATTTGAATAATTGTATTGAGGACTTATTTGAGTGTGGATATTGTCCAGAAGATAATATTTGTATTTAAACTCACAGTATGTGTTGTCGTATTTTGCACGACAATTGTATTATTGAAGTTGTAGTTTGCTTTCTGCACCATGTATTTGGCGACTCAGAATGGGTGTTGTATACCTATTTTGGGGGCGTCACATTGCAGATTAAGTCTGCTTCGGCGTGCTAACATTTTTCTATAAATAGAGGGCTAAGTTAGAATTAAAAATCACACCAGAAACAAGTTTTCTCTCTTTCTCTCTCTAGATTATTGAGTGTATTTTGTGAGTATTTAGATACTTTGAGAGTTTCTATTCATCAGAGCAAGTTTCTTTCAGCCTTATACCGGTATTCCGACCAGAAGTACTGATATTTTGAGGTAAGGGATATTATTTTCTTCTTAAATGATATTATTTTCTTCAATATCATTATGCTGAAATATTAACATGAGTTTTTATCAAATTTGGAACTTTTTGTGTCGGGGTTACTATTCACGTATACGTTACTATTCACGTATACGGCACTATTCACCGAAAAATAAAATTTTCCATTTTTATCCAAGATGTCTATTATGGTTACTATCTTTGATTGTATCCATGTTTTGATCTTTATTTTTGAATTCTGCTTCACAATTGATTATTATGAAGTATTATTGATCTTGGATAAACTGTTATACGAATCCCTACTATTTGTCCTTCTGTCTCACTGGATTCGTTCTCTTTAAGATATTTTTTATCATCCTCAGTCCTAAATGATGATATTACTGAATATCTTTGGCCTGTAGTGCAAAGATGTATGATTGCTTGATGAATATCTTTGGCCTATAGTGCAAAGATGAACAGGTGTTGAGATGAACATGACTGACAGGTGATACAAATGAATATCTTTGGCCTGTAGTGCAAAGATGAATATTTGGATAAAGATGATTATTAATTGATGTTACAGGGATAAAATATTGATGATGGACTTTTAAATCTTAGAAGATAGTAGAATTCTTTCTCTACTTGACTCTTTTAATGGTTTGCTGTTTCCGCTGCAGTTGTTGATCTAAAACTTGTTGTCGATTATATTCTATCAAATTTTCCTTGTTGAAGACTAACGATAATTTGTTGTATATTATCTTAGTCATAATATTCTTTACTGGGCTAGTTGAGCTCACCCTTTTCCTTTTTGTTCCATTTTTCTTCTCAGGAGGTGAGAACATAGCAGGATCTAGTCGGGGTATGGAGTGATGGTTCTAGAAAGATGTTTTAGCAGTCCTCACTATTTCTGTAAAATAGTATTTGAATAATTGTAATGAGAATTTATTTGAGTGTGGATATTGTCCAGAAGACAATATTTGTATTTTAAACTCACAGTATGTGTTGTCGTATTTTGCACGACAATTGTATTATTGAAGTTGTAATTTATTTTCTGTACCATGTATTTGGCGACTCAGAATGGGTGTTGTATACCTATTTTGGGGGCGTCACACCAAGTCGTCACGCTTAAGAATCCTACGAATAAAGGATAATCTCAACTCTCCTCAAGTTGGTCGAAGCATTACCGATTACATGCAACATGTAAAAAGTGTCGTTGATGAGTTATCTATGATTCGCACCGCTCTGGTTGAAGAAGAAGACTTGGTCTTTGCCATACTCAATCGCCTAGACCCTGAGTTCAAAGACATTTCAGCAGCAGTTCGCGCTCTTGACAGTGATATTTCCTTTGAAGATCTCCATGAGAAACTATCTAAACATGAAGCCTTTCTCAAACGATGCTCCACTGACATCCGACGTTCTGATGATGCTTCAATTACCGCTAATGTTGCTAGCAAGGCAGGATATTAGTCACGAAACAACAACAAAACTGGCAGGTATAACAACTCTGGACATTCCAACAAACAGGGTCATTTTCAAAAGAAAAATCAGAATTCCAATGGCTCCAACAATCAGAATTTCTACGGCTCCAAAAATCAGAATTCTCCGAAAATTATTTTCTAATTGTGTGAGCAACCGGGTGTCAACTGGCTGGTCGACTCCGGTGCATCTCACCATGTCACCGCGGACTTGAACAATCTCTCTCTCCATTCGAATTATGAGGGTCCTGATGACATGGTCATCGGCGATGGTAAAAAGCTTCCTATCACCCATACCGGTTCCACAAATCTACCATAATCTTCAAAACATTTCTTATTGAATGATGTGCTATGTGTTCCTAGCATGAAAAAGAATCTCATTTCTGTTTCTAAATTTTGTCGTTCTAATTATGCATCTATTGAGTTCTTACCATCTTCTTTTGTTGTGAAGGATCTTCACACGGGGGCACCTGTAATGCAAGGGCAGAACAGAGATGGATTTTATGAGTGGTCATCGCACACACCTCCTCAATCCTTCCCGTCATCCATTTCATTGTCGCCCATTCTCTCCTTCGCCAGCGTCAAGACCACACTCCAAGACTGGCATAATCGCCTCGGCCACCCTTCTTCAAAAGTTTTAAAACATATTGTCACTTCAAATGTTTTACCTATCTCTTCTAGTCAAGAATTTCTTTGTAATTCCTGCAAGTGTAATAAAGCTCACAAACTTCCATTTCACTTATCTACACTGCAAAGTACTTCTCCTTTTGAATTGATTTATACTGATATTTGGGGACCTTCCCCCAATGAATCCATTGATGGTTTTCGTTACTACATTATATTTGTTGACCATTTCACCAAATACACATGGTTATATCCCCTTAAGAAAAAATCTGATGTCCCAAGTGTCTTCATTAAATTTAAATTGGTGGTTGAAAAATTCTTTAATCGCCCAATCATCTCCATTTATTCTGATGGTGGCAGTGAGTTTCACAAACTAAAACCTTTCCTTGAGTCTAATGGTGTTACTTATCTCCTTACCCCACCCCACACTTTGGAACACAATGCTTCCGCTGAAAGACGACATCGTCACGTTGTTGAGACTGGACTAACGTTACTTAGTCAAGCCTCTCTTCCTTTGCGCTTTTGGTCATATTCGCTTCCTACTGCAGTCTATTTAATAAATAGAATGCCCACTCCAATTCTTTCCCTTCAATCACCTTTTCACAAACTTCATGGACATCTACCCAATTACTCCAAACTACGCACCTTTGGTTGCCTTCGTTACCGTTTGCTTAAGCCTTACAATAAGCATAAGTTGGAACCAAAGTCCAAACCCTGCATTTTCTTAGGTTATCTTCCTACACAAAGTGTCTTTCGCTGCCTTGAACCTCACTCTTCCCGAATCTATGTTTCTCGACATGTTACCTTCGTCGAAAGTGTCTTTCCTTATGCGACTCTTGAGCCAAATCTTCAACGACTGAATCTTAATAATTTGTCTCATTGGTTGCTACCAAATTCCAGTAATTCTCCTTATTTTATGGTCCCCAACAATACTTCCTATTTTGTCCCTCAAAATCAGACATCTCTTGATTTAGTTGTCATCGATAATCTGGACGGTCAACCCCCTCCTTTCGCTCAAACTCGTCCACCTTCAATCTCTCCTACTCCCACTGATTGTGCATCTCTCTCCATGCCTGGAAATGACCACTCATCACCATCCTCTTCGGCCTTAGCAAGTGCACCCGAGTGTGATCTCTTTGACGCGTCTGAAGGGGCAAGTCCCCAAAATGATAACAGGCTACTTGACACTCCTCAACAAGTTATTACCCGATCTCAAAATAATATTTTCAAACCCAAGAAATTACTTTCTCTGGTCTCCCATCTTCCCTCACCTGAAATACCCGAACCCACTACTCTGTCGCAAGCCTTAAAAGTTCCAGAATGGCATCAGGCTATGTTAGAGGAATTTGACGCTCTTCTTCATAATGGGACATGGGAGCTTGTTCCCTCTACCAAAGTTCAAAACCTAGTAGGATGTAAATGGGTTTTTCGAATAAAACGCCACCCTGATGGTTCAATAGCCCGATATAAAGCCCATCTTATTGCTAAGGGTTTTCACCAACGGCCATGTATCGACTACAACGACACCTTTAGTTCAGTAGTCAACCCAACCACAGTCAAAATTATTCTCTCTCTTGCCATCTCTAAGGGTTGACCTCTCCGCCAAATGGATATCAATAATGCATTCCTTCATGGTAATTTATCTGAAGAAGTATTTATGTCTCAACCACCTGGCTTTGTTGATCAAGCATATCCTTATTATGTGTGCAAACTTCGTAAAGCCCTCTACGGTCTCAAGCAAGCCCCTCGGGCGTGGTACACTGAGTTAAAAGGTTTCTTGCTCTCCTTTGGTTTTGTGAACTCCAAATTCGATGCCTCATTGTTCATCTACTCTCATGGAAAAATTGTTCTCTACCTACTTGTGTACGTCGATGACTTGATTCTTACCAGTAACAACACTATCGCTGTCACTGATTTTGTAAGCAGATTGGGGTCTCAATTTTCAGTCAAGGATCTCGGCACCCTGAATTACTTTCTCGGTGTTGAGGTAATTCCCACTTCCACTGGATTATTTTTATCTCAACAAAAATATATTCGAGATATCTTAGAACGGACTGGCATGTTAGGCGCTAAGGATGTCCACTCTCCCCTTTCTACTAGTGTATCTCTCTCACTACATGATGGTTCCAATCTCTCTGATGTTACTGGATATCGTCGAGCTATTGGGAGCTTGCAATATCTCTCCCTCACCCGTCCCGATATTGCCTTTGTCGCTAACCGACTCTCCCAATCATGCATAAACCCACGGAGACACATTGGGCGGCTACAAAGTGGCTTCTTTGCTACTTGAAATCCACCATTGTTTACGGGCTGCATCTCTATAAGAAGTCTCCTCTACTTCTTCATGCTTTCTTCGATGCGGACTGGGCTGAAAACAAAGACGACTGCACCTCTACTAGTGCCTATGATGTATATCTCGGCTGCAATCCCATCTCCTGGAGCTCCAAGAAGCAACGGTCCGTTGCTCGCTCATCTACTGAATTCGAATGCAGGTCTGTTGCCTCTATTGCTGCAGAACTCTCCTAGATTCGTTCTCTCCTCTCTGAGTTGCATATTCCTGCTACTCAAACTTCGGTCATCTATTGTGATAATATTGGTGCAACCTATCTATGTGCAAACCTGGTGTTTCACTCTCGCATGGAACACATTGCAATAGATTTTCATTTTATTCGTGACAAGGTTGCCAATGGTAAACTACGTATCTCTCATGTTTCCACCAAAGACCAACTAGCAGATGCTCTAACGAAACCACTCTCTCGACAGCGACTTGAGTTTCTTCGTCCCAAACTTGGTGTTGCTCAACGGTCCACCAATTTGTGGGGGCATGTTAGAGAAATCGCAGGCTGATTACTTGGGATTTATCTTTACGTGATTAATTCTGTTTATAGCTGTACAGCTCTCCTTTAATTTAGTCTCTCTCCTTAATTTAGTCCCTCATTCCTTGTAACTGCAACTCTGTTATATGGCTGTCATTATTTCTGTTGTAATATAGTCAACTTATTTTTTGTATAAATATGCTACAAAGTAATAGAAACATTTGAGCTTTTCCAAAACCTTTTTCAGTGTGTAAACTCTTACATGTTCCCATCAGAGACAATACAAGACACCGGAGGTACGTACATCCGATGAATTGTTGAGCTTATTAACTAGATCTAGATCGGAACGGAACATAGCACTTTTCAGAGGTGCATGGAAACGGAAAGTTCTATGACATTTATTCTGCTTGGCATCAGGGTTTTCCGGCGGTGGAAGGTCGTCTGGTATGGTTTCAAAACGGAAGGTAGGAGAGCCGGAAAGAGATTTTTAAGCGATTATAATTGAATTCGGTATGAATGAAGGTTATGTAAAACCCTCTATTATATATATATGAAGCAGCTAGCTTTGCTAACTTGAGCATTGGGCTTATATATGTGACCTTGAGTTGGATATGGCATGCATACTACATGAACATAAGGCTTCTCATGTGTTTCTTCGAATGAGATTGACAAATTTTTGTTACTCCACAGTATTCAGAGAATAATAATCTTATATGGACTGTAACTTTGTTAATCATGAATAAGGTTATATAGTGTAGTCGTGTTAAGTTTTGTCTAATGAAAATAGATATGCAACTTTTGTACGGTTACTTAATATTATCTTTGTTGGAAAAAATATCAATATTAACAAGACGAATAAATAGTAAAATTAGAATAATTTATCTGAAAAATCGAGGAGGTTTTCCTGCCCCCACCTCCTACCCCCTACATCCGTCCCCGGCGACTAACATGAGATGAATGTTGTTTTTGACCATTCAATGTCCTACATAAAGTTATAAACATAATCATACAAAAGTTTTCACAACAGTCCTTTTAAATTATGCATGCATTGTGTCAATTTACACTTTCTTAATTACTCATTTTTGTCAATTTACTTAAGTCAAAAAAAAAAATTCAAGCTAGGGCCCTTAAAATTTGTTTGGTATTTGATATTTCATTTTCAATATATAGATAATTTTATAGAGACTTCATTATACAATTAATCTTAATCATTCATCTTAATCTTAGCCCTCCAATTATTTAGATGTATTAGGCTATATTTGTTACATTACCCAACTCCTCAAAATCCACCTTAATTGTCCAATTATTTAGATGTTATAGAGTTTGTTCGTAGTGACTATTTGAATGAGACTGGTCCGAAGGACTTATAGTCTACCAGACTATGGAAAATCAGTTTTCTTAAACTTTATTGCGTGTGTTATATCTCTTAATCCGACCGTTGAATCGTTACAATTTTTTGATATGTTATACATACATAAGTTGAGAATATGTTCACCAAATTTGAACCGTTAAAGATTAACGTATGATTTGTTATGAATTTCAAGAGGTGACTGATTTAGAATTTGTAGCAGAATTGTAAGACCCCGAATTTTATGAAATGAAAGTATTCAATTTTTCTATGATTATTATTCTATTTAGTAAATGGTTAAATTGATAAAAGGTTAAAGTTAAGGGTGATATGTAAAAAATTTTCAAAGTAAGCAAGTTGTCATAAAATAATCGGTGGTAAAAGTACAGTAATACGCGTGATTGCATAGTAGCATATGGTATTGTATTGTATCTTTGATTATTGATGCTTACGTGAGAAGTCACTCAGTTTGATTCAATTATTGTCACAGTATCATCTGCATAATATTTTATATTATTAAATCAATAATTGAGACGACAAAGTTATTCATATTATTATTTGTAATATTGACGATGTCTAGAAAATTCTGTCGAGGAGAGGTTTGGTCACCTTATTGCGTGCCAATAGGGAGAAATCCTTATCGAAAAGCCCCATCTTTCCTGGGAATGATATGGTTGTTAAATATTGTGAGTTATAATATTAATGATGAATAAGTTCGTATTGATTAAAGATGAAATTGATATTTTTATTGTGTTGAGATTATTAGTGTTAGTAGAAATCGACATTTATTTCGATAATAATTGATTTCTGGAAGTTATATTGACCAATCGGGTAATTAATCGGATAAATGAGCAATTAATTGCTATTAATTCACATGCTGATAACTATTTGTTCACATGTATGTACTATTGATTCACATGCATGTACTATTAGGGAAGGTGGTGCAAGATTGATAATACTTACATGACTAAATTAAAAATAGAGGTATAGATGAAGGTACTATACTGCAACTATTTTTTTACATGTATGGAACTATTGATTCATATGAATGTACTATTGATTCACATGCATGTACTATTAGGGGAGGTGGTGCAAATTTGATAATATTTGTAGGACTAAATTAAAAATGGAGGTAAAGATGAAGGTATTATACTGTAATATCTCGAGCCCCAAAACGTGCAATTATCGAAACTATATTTTCCTATAAATAGAAGCTCATTCTTCTTTCATTCTCACCAATTCACTACGACTCACAAGAGCAACTATAGAGAGAGAAACTATAGAGAGGAGGAAGAAGAAGAGTATTCTACTACTTCACTATTGCAGTATTCAGTCTTCTAATAAGGTAAGAGATGTTATTTATTTCTTATTCGTAAGGGATATTATTTTTTTTAGTATTCGAAAGAAATAATATTTTCTTTCATACTCTGTAGTATGTGAGTAATATTATTTCGTTTCGTATTCCTAATTCTACACTCATTCTGTTAAAGTATTGCTTCTATACTCCGTAGAATTAGTATAATATCCTTGATATTTGCGTTTCATCCAGTATCTTTTCATAGAAATATTATCCTGAGCATTATTGATAATTATTGATCTTTTCATGCCAGAATACTATTCACGGGATACTATTCACAAAATACTATTTACGGGGTACTATTCATAAAGTACTATTCACGAGTAATATTCATAAAGTACTATTCTTGGGTACTATTCATAAAGTACTATTCACAAAATACTATTCACCAGGTACAATTCACCCAGAAAATTAATTTCTTTTCTGTCCAAATTTTCTTTGATACATGGATATTATTCTTGAATTTTACTCCACAAAGCAGTATCATGTTGATAATTTGGACGTTTTTGAATTCTGAATAAATTAAATTATAATTCTTCTTTAAAATATATCATTTGCTTTCATTTAATTGAATTCTTATATCATTGTCATCATCCTCATACTTATATTATGATGAAAGTCATCTTTGGCTTACGTGCATAGATGGACTGTTGATTGGTATGATTATGACCAGAGATTATTCGGTATAATCATGACCGTAATGTTATAAATGATGTGGTAAAAGTCCTCATTGGCCCGTAGTGCATTGATAGACAGTTGTTGGCATGATCATGACCATTGATGAAAACACGAATATCTTTGGCCCGTAGTGCATGGATAATTCGTGATCGTGATACTAATAAATATCCTTGGCCCGTAGTGCATGGATAATTCAGTGATGTGGATTATTTATTAAGCTGAGTCTCAGCGATAAAATTGATGATAAACTTTTTAAATCTTAGAAGATAGTAGATATCATGCTCAACTTTACTCTTCTAATGGATTGTTATTTCCGCTGCAGTTATTGATCTAAAACTTGTTGTCTATTGTATTCTATCAGTTGTTATACTGTTGAAGGCTAAGGATAATTTATTCTGTATTATCTTAGTCATAATATTTCTTACTGGGCTAGTTGAGCTCACCCTTTTTTTTCACTGTTCTCTTCAGGAATTGAGAATATAGCTGGGACTAGTCGGAAAATGGAGTGACGGTCCAGATGATTGCTTTAGTAGTCCTCACTATTCTGTGAAATAGTGTGATAATAAATATAATGAGATTGAATTTGAGTTTGAATATTGTCTAGGAGACAATATTTGTATTAAAACTCACAGCTTATGTTTTATCGTATTCTGCACGACACTTAACATTTGTATAAATTAAGTTTGTATTTGAGTTATGTACCATGTATTTCACGACTCAAAATGGGTGATGTATACCTATTTTGGGGGCGTCTCAAGAATTTCTAGCAACGTGCTTTAATGTTTAAAAATGTATAACTTATTAATTTTATGTCCAAATTAGGTGATTCTCGACGCTAAATTGGAGTATTTGAAGTCTAGTTCTATTAAAATTAATTAATTTGATAGTTAAGTTTTGGTTAATGGTGATAAAACCATAATAGTGGACTGGCATTTTAAAAATAAATTGTCATATATTGGTTTCTTAAGTTTTGTTATTCACTTATAAGTTTTGGAATATGAATAATGATGTATGCGATAAATAAAGGCACCTTGAATAAATTATGAATTATTAGTTAATTTATATTTTATTCGAGGTAAATATGTTTTGGTGTTGACCCCGACTTTTAATAGAATTTAAATTGTTTATAGTAAGGTACTGTTTATTTAATAAATGTTATAGTTATAGGTGTTATGTGCAAATTATATGAAGTGAACAGTCTGTCAGGAAATATTCATTTTGTCAGGGCCCTTTTATCTAGGGGTAAAAATCGATCCGAGTAGTTCGGTACCCGATTCGAATTCGACCCGAAAATATGATCTGAGACTCGAATTTGGTAGGTGTCTGAGCCGAAAGTGGGCCAAGCTCGTTTTTTGGGTTATAATACTGAACTCGAATATGAGAACAATACCGTTCGCTCATTTTAGGGTTCAAGCTTTCCTCTTTCGTCTGATCCATACTCGATCCTTACTCGATGAACCCTACTCGTTTCAGGTTCGTACTTACTCGATCCTTAATATTGATAAGCGAGTGGAAACTGGAAAGGTTTAGCCGTTACGTGTTTGGTTGTTGAAGAAATTGTGAATGGCTTTTTCTGCCTCTATTGATATGATTCAGTCATATATATATGAAAGTAGTATGCACACAAGCCAATCATGTTTGATGATAAAGCATATACTTTGTAACAATATTATTCATTTATTAATAAAAAATATTAATTTATTAAAGGTTTTTAATTATCTACATGATGTTGTTTAATAATATGTGATAAACTCATAGTTTTAAGCAATGATTTTAGAATAATGATGATGATCATTCTAATGAGATCTAAATTCTTAGAAAACTTAAAACTAAAATAGTTCTCAGTCGTTGGATTACTAAATTGGGGATTAGTGAATCCGGATAGATTGGTACGTACGTTGCTTGCTCATTGGATGAGGATGATTGATCTCATGATCATTTGTGTGGAGACACTAAAGCAAGTATGTAGGTGCTTATTAGAGAATAAGTTCACTGAACGTGGCTCGCTAAGGAATACCTAATAGAGTTTTACTTGCCTGTCAATAGGAATTCCTGTAGTGATAGTAGTACAAGTGATCATTGGACTTGAGATTATCATAGTATCTTGTGTATGATGAGTTATACTTTGACTTATTCCTTAAGACCCTTAGGGTATATCAAAGGGTATGCTTGGGTATAATAAGTTATGCATGGAGATAATGTACCACAACCGAATCGTAAATCTGGAATAGTACCGAAGATACCTGGGAGGTATGGATTCATCATGGATGATGATGATGATGAGGTACGCATCATAGATGATGATGATCCAATTACATAAGATGAGGTAAGAGTTGTAGACACTCAGAGAAATAGATTGAAGCAAGCTTCTCAAATATGGAACATTCGTTTTGATGAAATAATCAAAAGAGTTTGATTTTATCAAAAATAAGAATGAACCTAGTGTGTACAAAAGGGTCAGTGGGAGCGTCGTGACATTCCTAATATTATATGTTGATATCCTACGGATAAGTAATGACATACCAATGCTACAATTAGTAAAGATAAAGTTGTCTAAACATTCCTCCATGAATGATTTGGGAAGAGCATTTTAATTGGGAATACAAATCTATATAGATAGATTTAAGAGGATGCTCGACTTAACCTAAGGACGTATATTCATTTGATGCTAAAGTCGTTTAGCATGGCAAACTCCAAAAGATGTCTCATGTTGATGAGTCATGGAGTGTATCTCTCTTAATAGTCCCCATAGACTCATAAAAGAGAGATCACATGAGTAACTATCATGTATGCAATGAAATATATGCGACCTGATGTTGATCAGTCATATTCTAGAGAAGTTCACTATGAGTCAGTGAAAAACATCTTAAAGTACTTAACCGGCACTAAGGATTTGATCATATTCATGGTGGGTCTAAATTAAAACTAGAGGGCTTAACAAACTCAAGTTTTTCAAACAGACCAAGACGACAGAAAATCTACTTTAAGGTAGAGCGTTACCTTTAATAGTGGTGCAGTGAATTGGAAAGGTTCCAAACAGCAAAGAGTTGCTGGTTTAGTGATAAAGACAAAGTATATAGCTATAAATGAAGCTCCAAGTTGATTGTTTGGATGAAAAGTTCATTACAGAACTAGGAATAATTCCTAAGTCTCATCTTGGATCTAAACATGTGTTGTGGCACTTTCATTTGATTATAAGAATCATTGAAAGATGGGAAATCACTATAGAGATAGTGGACTCTCAAGAACAACATTACATATCTATTAACTAAAGCTTATCCAACAGCAGGATAATCGTCACTTAGAGAAGAAGGGTATAAGATACCATGACGGTTGGCTTTAGTGCAAGTGGGAGATTGAAAGTAGTATGCACACAAGCTAATCATGTTTGATGATAAAGCATGTACTTTGTAACAATCTTATTCATTTATTAATAAAAAGTATTAATTTATTAAAGGCTTTTAATTATCTACATGATGCTGTTTTATAATATGTGATAAACCCATATATAGTTTTAAGCAATGCTTTTAGAATAATGATGATGACCATTTTAATGAGATCTAAATTCTTAGAAAGCTTAAAACTAAAATAGTTTCCAATCGTTGGATTACTAAATTGGGGATTAGTAAATCCGGATAGATTGGTACATACGTTGCTTGCTCATTGGATGAGGATGATTGATCTCATGATCATTTATGTGGAGACACTAAAGCAAGTATGTAGGTGCTTATTATAGAATAAGTTCACTGAACGTGGCTCGCTAAGGAATACCTAATGGAGTTTTACTTGTCTGTCAATAGGAATTCCTGTAGTGATAGTAATACAAGTGATCCTTGGACTTGAGATCATCATAGTATCATGTGTATGATGAGTTATACTTTGACTTATTCCTTAAGACCCTTTGGGTATATCAAAGGATATGCTTGGGTATAATAAGTTGTATATGGAGATAATGTATGATCAATAAAGAATTTAATCTACCACTTCTAGTAAAAGAAGAGAAATGTCCTATGTGATTCGATAAATGACAACCCAATAGTCCTTGGCAAAGGCAGAATGAAATTAGAAAGGAGTTTCTAATTTATATTATTTAGAGTTGTGCATTTAAGGATCAAAATACATATAATTAAATAAAATAAGACTTGACAGTAATTCAATGTCTTATATTTAATTGGGACATTGTATGGTGGAAGGATTGAATTGTACGGTAACTATTTACTCAAAGGTTCTTTTATGATTAATGTTGAAATCTATATTATCTGAAAAGTCGTTAATCGCTAGGGAGGCTTATCCCTATTGTAGAATAAATATTATTTATTTAAATAAATTAATAGTTTAATTTATTTATTTAAATAAGATTAGAATTGTTCTAATTGATTTATTCACAACCGGTTTAATATGGAGAACCTAAATGGTCATACCATAAAAGGAAGAATAATTATTTAAGAAATTAATGGCATAATCGTAATAATATATTAAGTGTATATAATTTAATATATGGTGATAGAATAAATAAAATAGCTTAATATTTATTATTTAATATTTTGAAAATATTAAATATATAAATTAATAAGAGGAGTCTTATTAATATTATTACAATTATTATTATTTTAATTTCTAAAGAGTTGAAAATTAATTTAATATTAGTACTCTCATTTATTCCTAATAAGATTAGGAGGCTAATTAATTAAAAGATTTTAGTTAATTAAAATAAAACCCAATTCCTTAATTGTTAAGGAGGGTTGTCCACATCTATAAATAAGAAGAGTCTTATTATGGGTGTGGTGGTTGTTGACTTTTTCACAACAGACGTGATTCCAATTGTTGGAGAGTACACCCTTTCTATGAGAGATAGAAAAATTAGGGTTTAGCCAACCACCATTCTTCTTGAATATTTCTTCTTCCTTGGTAGATCACCTCTAGAGGCCAAATACTTGGGTGGCTAACATTGATCAAAGGAAGGAACCAAACCCGGTGGATTCAAGTTGAACACAAAAAGATTAGAGGTGAACTTGTACCTGAGGAAGCTCGAATCTTCAAGGGTATGATTCTTGTTCTTCATATTTTCGTTTAATTAATAATTGTGCATAAAAGATGATCCGGGTATATGGTTTGTAAAAATTTTTAAAACTCTGATTTTCCACGTTTTCGCTTATTTTATGCAATTTGATTGTGTTATTGAATATTACAAACCTAACAATATATACACAAGAGTCCAAAGAAAATAGGGAACTAGAGCTGCTGTAATTCTAATTTAATTCCTAAACTCACGGTTAACTATAAATTAGGGAACTAGAGCTGTAATTCTAATCTAATTCCTAAACTCACGCTTAACCATATATACGGTACATTAATAGAATATCTCAATAATATCTCAATACCCCCCCTCAAGTTGAAGCATGAGGATCAGAAATGCCCAACTTGGAAAGCAAAAACTGAAATCGATGTGTCCCCAAAGGCTTGGTAAAGATGTCTGCAAGCTGAACTGTTGTAGGAACATATGAAGGGAGAATAGTTCCATCTTGGATAGCATCACGTACAATGTGACAATCTACTTCAATGTGCTTTGTTCGTTTATGGAAGACAGGATTCTGTACAATATGTAAAGCTGACTGACTATCACAGTATAAACCAATAGCAGCAGGATGGTGAATCCCCAAGCTAAGGAGAAAACCCTTCTACCATTTCAATTCACAAGTAAGAGAAGCCATAGAACGATATTCGGCCTCTGCCGAAGAACGTGACACAGTATGTTGTTTCTTGGTTTTCCAAGAATCGGGGAATGACCAAGAAACACAAGCCAACCTGTGAGAGAGCGACGAGTAAGAGGTCAAGCTGCCCAATCAGAATCACACTAACCTGTCAAAGAGAGAGAGCTATCAGCTCGAAGTAAAACTCCTTGTCTAGGGAAACAACTCGCAAAGCGGCTTCCCAATGTTCCTATCTCGGTTGTTGTAGGAACTGTGATAAAACATGAACAGAGTATGCCAAATTAGGACGAGTGATGTAAATCAAATGGCCAACCAAACGACGATAAGGTTCCGAATTAGACAAAGAATCTCCTAAAGCGTGAGAAAGCCGATGGTTTTGCTCAATGGGAAAGGATGCGGGCTTGGCACCTAGAAGACCAATCTCAGAAATAATGTCAAGAGAATACTTTCGTTGGCAAAGAAATATACCATCAGGGCTTCGTGCCACCTCAATCCTGAGGAAATATTTAAGACCCCGAGATCCTTCTTACGGAAACATGTGCTCAAATAGTTCTTAAAGACTCTCAAAGCAGCGGAATTATTTCCAAAAATAATTAAATCATCAACATACACCAAAACATTGATTTGAATATCACCCTTAGTATAAGTAAAGAGAGAATAATCAGCATAGGATTGTAGAAAACCATACTCTTTCAAAGCAGTAACAAGTTTGGCAAACCAACACCTCGGTGCCTGTTTCAAGCCATATAATGACTTTCGAAGATGACACACTATATCAAGTTGAGAAGACCCAAAACCAGAAAGAAGCTTCATATAGACTTCCTCATTAAGATCCCCGTGCAAAAAGGCATTATGCACGTCCATCTGATGCAGCTCCCAATTTTTAGATGCTGCAATGGCTAAGAAAGCACG
Organism: Panax notoginseng; assembly: GCA_016801055.1. Taxonomy (NCBI): domain Eukaryota; kingdom Viridiplantae; phylum Streptophyta; class Magnoliopsida; order Apiales; family Araliaceae; genus Panax; species Panax notoginseng. Next base: position 249,293,521 of record CM029012.1, read on the forward strand.
AACCGTGACCATCTTTGTAACTGGCGCAAAAGTCTCGTGATAATCGATCCCAGCAATTTGATGATTACCAAAGATAACCAAACGAGCTTTAAGCCGTTCAACACTACCATCAGAGTTATACTTGATTTTATAGACCCATTGACTACCAAGAGCGCGTTTACCAGGTGGTAATTTTTCCATAGTCCAAGTACCATTATCTTCTAAAGCATGACGCCGTCCTACATCTGTCATAGCTTCTTTAAATGATTTCTGTTCAGAACCTGCAGTAACAGCGGTAAGAAACTTCCGATGTCTAACAGAAAATTTTGTACAATTAATATAATGTGTTATAGGAAAGGGTGTACCTAAGGAAGCGGATGGTGCGGGTGAACTGGGAGAGAGAGTAAATGGACTTTTTGTGATCACAATGTTAGTAACATAGTCAAAAAGCTGAACGGATGGAACCTTTTCACGAAATCCATGTCCCATGTGAGTTTCAGTAATAGAATCCGGAGCAGCCCCTACTGCCCCCCCTATAGATGGATGTTGGAGTGGTGATGTGGACTGAACTGGCCTTTGTTCAGCATCCGTTCCAGACAGTGAATCATTGGCTGCGGGAGGTAAAATGGGAGCAGGCTTTAAAGTGGTAGATTTTGGGTTTTGGATGGTGACATGTAGTGGGGAGGATTCGTTTGTGGGCTCAAGTTCATCGGACAATAATGCAGGATCCCCCAAAATATTAAAATCGAGGTCATCATCACCTAAATTCATGCTGCCAAAATTATATTTAGAACGAATAGGAGTAGGAGTATTTTCGGCAAAAGGAAATTGATTTTCAAAGAACTTAACATCCCTAGAAACAAAAAAACTTTTATTTTCTAGATCAAAAAGTCTCCACCCTTTCTTTCCAAAAGGATACCCAACAAAGACACATTTTCGACTTCGACTTGCAAATTTATCATTCTTTGCTCGTTGATTATGGGCATAACATAAAGAACCAAACACTCGCAATTCATCAAACACTGGCAAAGTATTAAATAAAATTTCATAAGGTGTTTTATTCTGAAGAACACTCGAAGGTGTTCGATTGATCAAATGAGAAGCTGCCAAGACACATTCACCCCAAAAATAAAGAGGAAGATGACTTTGAAAACGCAAAGCCTTTGCCACTGTTAAAATATGACGGTGCTTACGTTCAACTCTGCTATTTTGTTGTGGAGTTCCCACACAAGAGGTTTGAAATAAAATCCCATTTGAAAGAAAATAATCTGTCAAACAGTGAAACTCCGTCCCATTATCACTCCGAACAATCTTAACTTTTTGACCAAATTGTCGATCAACCATAGCAAAAAATGACATAAACATTTTAAATACCTCCAATTTATCAATCAACAAATAAACCCATACAGCTCGGGAAAAATCATCCACAATAGTTAAAAAATAACGAGCCCCACAAGAAGAAACTATATTGTAAGGACCCCATAAATCACAATGAACCAATTCAAAAACTCGAGAGGCCTTATGGTCACTAAGAGAAAAAGAATCACGAGATTGTTTGGCACGAGGGCACACATCACATGCCTTATTTAATTTATCACTAGAATTACATAAGAAAGGTAATGACTTCACTACTTTCTCTGAAGGATGTCCAAGACGTTGATGCCAAAGTTCCAACGAAGATAAAGAACCATCCACTGAGATAGCATCCACTGAGATAGCTTGCACTGTAGACGGTTGCCGAAAGTAGTAAAGTCCATCTCTCCGTTCACCCGTTCCAATCAGCTTCCTCGTATGACGGTCCTGTGTAACACACATATTAGAAGTAAATTGTACAAAACAGTACATGTCATCAATGAGTTGTGTAACCGAAATTAAGTTGCAGTGCAATTTAGGGACATAAAGAACATTTTTAAGATACAATCCTTCCAAGAGCCTCACACTTCCCTCTTTAGTAGCAATTATTTTTTGGCCATCGGGGAGCCCAACGAGACATGCGGCAATATCATGAACATCAAACAAATATGATTCATCCCCCGTCACATGATTAGAAGCACCGGTGTCAATAATCCAAGATATCTTAGAAAACTCACCATGTAGACGATCGGTAGAGGAGTGAGCATTACCAAACATAGTAGCTATAGTCTGCCATTGTTCTGCACTCAAATTAGGAAGAGAGGCGGGAGTGTTTGACATTCTGGCAGTGGCGTTGGAAGAATTTCTCTGCCCATTGACCGAAGCTTCAACCATAGTGTTGCATCTGTCTACCGCCACCGCTCGCACATTGGCTCCTCTACCACGACCAGTCGCGGGTGAGTCTGTACCACGGCCACCACCTCCTTTTCCTCGAGCATGAGTGACTCCTTAAGTGCGAGGTCTATCACCCCACCATTCTGGATACCCAAGAAGCTAAAAACAAGTAACAATGTCATGTTCGGATCTATTACAATGAGAACACGCTAGCCCAGATTTGTCAATCTTATTTGGTTTCGCTCGGCCACGCCCTTCTGGACGAACAACAAAACCCACCACTTTCGATAGAGATTCTCGAGCATGAGTGATTCCACGAACACGTTCTTCTTGGGTAATTTGTTGATAGGCACGATCAAGAGAAAGTAAAGGTTCTTGGGACAACAAAGTAGTACGTAATGGGGCATAATAATTAGAATTTAAACCCATCAAAAACTGATGAAAACGTTCATTATTTCGTCGATTTTCATGTGCCTTACCCAAATGACATTCACATTTTCCACACGTACATGCAATAACTGGTTCATGATTAGCCAATTCATCCCATAAGACCTTAAGCTTCCCAAAATATATAGAAATAGACATGACCTTGGATTGCTCACACTTAACTAAATCAGTTTTTGTGACAACCCCAAAATAGGTCCATTCCATCCAACCCATTCTGAGTCGTCAAATACATGGTACAGAAAACAACTACAACTTTATTACAACAATTGTCGTGCAAAATACAACAACACATATGCTGTGAGTTTGGATACAAATATATACCAAATGTGACTCATGTTCCAACCGTGGACATCACCTCACAATAACACCTTACATAAAGGTATAGTCAAAAACTGTTTTAGAAATTAGAATCTTTGGGAAGTGCTCAAGGAAACCTTCGTACATGGGAGGCCACGCGTCTAGGTTATGGTAGATATCATATGGCCACAGAATTATCCTTGGTTGACCCAATAGACCCCAAAGAAAAACGAGAAGATTACTATCATATTCTTCCCAATGGTGAGTCTTCTCTTGACTTATCATTATCTCCACTGTATCTAACTGAGAATTATACTTTAAACAAACACCAAGATTATATAGGTAGTGCTCGTATATATACTCAGCAAGTGGATGAGCACATCCCTGTCTTATGATGACACGAGGTTGTATGTCGTTAGACATCTTGTATGATAGTGGCAAACCACCCTTCCAACGTTGGGTACACCTTACCCTATTGGATTCACCAAATATAACTACTAAATGAACTTTTCTATACTGCTTCGGGAAAACATCCACAGCTAGAGACCATCGTTCTATTTCCCCGTTACCCTCGCTCGACCCAGCTACACTCTTATTACCTGAAAGGAATTGTGAAGCAAAAGGGTGAGCACAACTAGCTCAGTAAAGAATATCATGACTAAAGATAATTAAATTATCAGTAGCCTTCATCAATAATAAATCAGAGATTTAGAACATATGGTAAATGATAAAAATTTCAACCATAGTTGCAGCGGAACGAGCAATCCATTAGAAGAGTCAAATAGACTATAAAGTCTATTATTTTCTCCATGTTAAAAATCCACCAACAATGTTTTATCCCTGTAACATCAATCAACAATTCTGGTCCACAATCATATGAATAACTCATAATCATAAATGTAGTTCCTAATTCCTCTTCTCATCTAGGACGAAGATAATTTTCATCACCTGAAACATCAAACATCATGGTTATACCAAATCACAGTTCCTGTTCATAATCATACTAATAACTTCATCTTTGCACTACGGGCCAAAGATATTCATCAACAAGTCATCTTTGCACTACAGGCCAAAGATATTCATCAACAGTTCATCTTTGCATTACTGGCCAAAGATATTCATCTACAATTCACATTTGCACTACATGCCAAATATATTAATATCTCAAAGAATTATAATCATTTTAGAATTTATATAAACAATAATTATAACCATGTTGATCAATTCACCTTTGCACTTAAGCTTAAGATATTCAATTATAAATTCAATGGTCATGATCATACCAGTCACAATTCAACTTTGCACTACAGGCCAAAAAGAACCCTAGTCATGATCATACCAATAATCTACCCATCTTTACACTCCAGTGAAAGAGAATTTCAACATCAAGGTTATAAAAATATTATATATAATAGTAAGATCAATATAATCAAAACATCTAGATTTAATCTCAAGAGTAATATTCATAAATCAACTATAATTTAGTTAGAAAAAGAAACCAATTTTGTCTTGAATAGTACCCGTGAATAGTAACTCGTGAATAGTAATTCGTGAATAGTAACTCATGAATAGTAATCCCGACACCAAAAAGGTAGAAATTCTACAATAAAATCCATACCAATATTTCGGTATAATGATATTGAAAGAATAACATTTCTTAAGCTTATAAATAATTTATTTAAATTGTTTACACTTACTAAATAATGCATTTAATCATTCAAAAATACCAAACTCATAAGATTTCATCACCAATAATCAAAACCCTCATCAAAAATTTGCATATACCTCATATAGGATTCTCAAACCATAAAATCCTATTTTTCCAATTTTCTTACTTCACATAACATATTTAATTCATTTTCTCATAACTAGACTATTTTCATGAAAAATACCAAATCCGTTCCAAAAATATTTCTTTTCTGGAATTTAGCATAATATAGTCCCATAGTGAACATATATTTTTCTCAGAATTTTTAAAAGTCATTTACTATTTTTCATATGGCCAAAATAACCGAATATTTAGACATTTATCAAAAATTGTACTTTTGTCTAAAAATTCTGAAATTTACAGAGTATACTTCTATCATATACATGTACTCCCAATAAAAATTTCATCAATTTTGGAGTTAACCACAAGGAATTATAAGCTGTTACTTCTAAAATAGTCTTTTCTCATAAAATTCATAACTCTCAATCTATACATCCAAAAATCACCATTTTTGGACACAATCAAGAAAACTCATCAAAATATCATTTCAAATTTTTCCAGAATTTTTGAAGGTCAGAAAAATTACGAAACTGAAAATCATAACAACCCTTAAAATCCCTTACTATCCCTTACAATCCATTACTATCCCTTACCTCAAAACAGCAGTACTTCTGACCGGAATGTAAAGCCGAAGGAAACTTGTACTGAATAGCAACTCTCAAAGTATCTAAATACTCACAAAATATGCTTCATAATATAGAGAGAGAAAGAGAGAAAGCTTATGTTTTTGGTGTGATTTTCAATTCTAACTTAGCCCTCTATTTATAGGAAAATTTTGGTAGGTTTGACCTGCAACCTGATGGCTTTACCTGTTACTATTCCCACCCACCACATTTGAAATATAATTCAGCACATTTCTTCACCAACCACAAGTGGGGCCCACCAATTCTAGAATTTTCTACCAAAATGATTTATAATCTGATTTCCGAATCAGCCACCTCTTAAAATTCATAACAAATCATACATTCATTTTTAACGGTTCAAAATTTGTGGGCATATACTCAACTTATATATGTATAACATATCCAAAAATTACCACGATCCAACGGTCGGATTAAAAATTATAACCCCCGCAAAATATCTCAAAAAACCCTGATTTTTAATACCTCCATTCCGATAAAATACTGATAAAAACCTCAACATTAACTCCTTTATTTTTAACCACAAAAATATATCCCTCATTTATATCCACATAAAATAAATATTTCCTTATCATATGAATCAATAATTAATTATTCACAAATAATATTACAGAATCATATTTATGACAACCAGGCCGTTCCCAGGAAAGAGGGGGCTTTCCAATAAGAATTTCTCCTTACTGGCGCGCAATTAGATAACCAAACCTCTCCTTAGACAGAACTTTCTAGACATTGCCAATAATGCTATCTAATAATACTATTCAAATAATATGAATTATTGATCTGATAATGGAAAATACTGTGCAGCAACAATTATTGAACAACAATAATATAAAATTTCAACGTAGCAATTATTGAATCAATAAAATAAAATATTGAACAGTAATTACTGTAACAATTATTGAGTAGTGCCTTCTTACGTAAGAATCAATAATTTCAAAAATAATATGCAATACCGTGTGCTACTGTGCAATAACGCGTATTACTGTATTTTAACCACCGGGTATTCCAACAGTATTAACGGTAACAACTTCGCCGTTATTTGTAAAAACTCAAATTTGTCGTTTTCTTCACCCGACAGTTATTCGTTATGGGGCCCACAAATAGCTGCGCCGTCGTACGAATATTCCCCGACAGAAAGAATATTCCACGACCAAACGAATATTCCCCGACAACAATGATTATTTTATAACCACTTGCTTATTTTGAAAAAAATTCATATTTCACCCATAACTTTAAACATTTATCAATTTAACCATTTACTGAATAGTAATTATAAGAAAAATTGAATACTTTTATTTTATAAAATTCGGGGTCTTACAGTTTTTAATTGGTGAATTCGGGGTCCATTAACAACAGAAAAGCGAGTCTGCAATTCATCCCACAAAAGTTTAGCATCATCATAAAAGGAGATAGTAGTCTTAACCTCCTGATCAATAGTGTTCAGTAGCCTGGAAACGAGCATCGAGTGAATGGTAAGCCAATCCTCCGTTGTGAAAGGTGCTTTAGGTTCCATAATCGTTCCATCGACGAAGCCGTATTTTCGGCGAGATAGTAGAGCAAAGTGCACAGACTTTGCCCATACATAATAATTGTCGTGTCAAAGACGAACCACAGTGATGAGATCTCCAGGTCTATCTTGTGAGCCAAGAAAAAAAGGAGATGTATAGTCATTTCGAGCCATGTCGATCGTGTATCTTAGTCGCGTGGCTCTGATACCATGAAGAAATCGTGAATGGCTTTTTCTGCCTCTATTAATATGATTCAGTCATATATGTATATATACAAAAGAGTCCAAAGAAAATAGGGAACTAAAGCTGCTGTAATTCTAATCTAATTCTTAAACTCACACTTAACTAGAAATTAGGGAACTAGAGCTGTAATTCTAATCTAATTCCTAAACTCACTCTTAACCATATATACGGTACATTAATAGAATATCTCAATAATATCTCAATAGTTGTCTACCCTTTCATCTCTTCATACTTCAGTCTTCACTCTTTAGTCGCTTCGTTTACATAGAAATTAAAAGTTTCTAGTCTCGGAGGGGTGAGATTTGAGGCTGAAAACTGAATCATCCCACAAAAGAAGATTGATGTGTGTAAGTCAGTTCTTTCTTTCATATTTTCTTCTTCTAATCTTCTCTTTCACTTAAGTAATCTATATATATGTATAGCTTTAATATTTCTTATCCAGCCATGAGGTAAATCAACATCTACTTCTCGTCTCCTCCGATCCAAAAATCAGACTCAATTTCTGATTAATTCTGTTATATCAAAAATCCCCAATCAATAAAATTAGAACCCTAATTTATAGCTTTCAAGTTTCAATTTTTGATCTTATTCAATGGAACACTCTGAGGCTTCAGGTATATAAATTTCTATGTAATTTTGGTTTCTTAATTGATTTTAGTTTCTGATTTACATCTTTTGAGACCTTGTGACCAAGATTTCTTTGTTGAAACTTAATAAAAGTGCAGGTATCTTATTTTTGGTTTTGATGGTGGAAGCAACTCAGTATGGGTGCACTGGAAAAAACCCTGTAATTTTTCATATTTTTTTAGATTTTATTCAAATTTAATTGTTTAGTTATTTTGGGTAATATTGAGAATGTGGGTGGAAGCAAAAATCGTAGGGGAAATTGCGGTTTTATTTATTTCGTAATTACTACCTTTTTCTCTCCATTGTCATTTCTTTTGTTTTAGTTTTACATTTAATGTGTATTTAATTTGTGTACTAATAAGAAAAAGAGCAGTGATATTATTTGACCAATAATCATAAATGTAATTTTGCAAATTGTATTTATTTTTAAAATGTGCTTAATTACCTTAATTTGGCCAACACGAGTGTTGGCATCTTTTAGATTACTACATATCTATTTTTCCATTGTGATGAATAGTTTATGTAGGAAATGCAGTTTTATGTTTTCTGGAGGAATTTAGGCACCTTCTGATGAACATGTGAAAAGATTTTCTTTGTAGTATAAGTTTATAATTATATATATATTATTAATATTGTATCGGCTTTTGAAGTGTTGCTATGAATATTAAATACTATACTTGTAGATTTATTGTCTTTTTAAAAAAGGTCTTGTAAATATATATTAATGGAATACTTATTGGGTTAATTAAACTAAAGGATCCTTTTGAAAATAATCTCCTTATAAATAGTTTTCGTCACTCAGCGTACACTATATATATATATATATATATATATATATATATATATATATATTGTGTGACAGTGAATATTATGAACGAAGGTCATTAGTTTACATGCTTAATTTTTGATTAGTTGGAGATTTGATGCATGTGATATCTAATTAATCTTTTTATCTAAAACACACTAAAGGTAGGAACAGCTGTGGTTACAAGAAGTGATGGAAGATTAGCAGTTGGCAGACTTGGAGCTATATTTGAACAGGTATTCGATCTTTCAATAAAATAATTAAAACTTCCTTGAAACCGGCTGATAAATCAAATAACTTTCAATTATGAATAAGAAGAAACAAAATTATGGGGAATTAAAAGGGAAGGCCAAACTTTTATTCATGCCATATTGTGAGGTTCTTCCTGTATCTCCAAAGTTAAGGACATGGCAATTCCTTACCTTTCAATTATTGATCTGCCTGCAGCTTGAGAATTAAGTAGAACTCCCGCGGCTTTGAAATAATTTTAGTGACTTCAGGTGCTGTTTGGTGCTACATTTAATTAATTAATTTGTTCTTATTGATTAATAGGGCTTAGTCCGTGCACTCACTAGCTCATTTAGATAGCTTGATAATCTGTAAATATCGTTCTCATTCATTTTCCGTAGTAGCAACTTATAAAATGCATGGTACAAAAATCAGAAAAGTTACCATCATAGAATGAAGACTTCAACATATACTCCTTAGCATTGTGAAGCCGTGACAATACTTTCCAACGGCTATTATTAGTGGGAGAAGCCGTGACAAGGTACTTGCTAGGTCACTGTTCAAATGCTAATGTGTTGTTTAGCCATTTTCAATACTGTACTTTACTTGCAGTCTATTGACACATGCTACAATTTCCCTACAGGTACATGAGTTTGTAGGACTAACAGAACAATTTCCCTATGGTATCTTCTGCGCTAAAGGAAAGCAATGCATTTTACTCTCTCGGGGACCCATCAGAGGTAGGTAGAAGTGTCATTCTTTAATTAATTAAAAACAATAGTCTTCATTTGAGTTTTGTATTCATTTTTTTTGGTATTATTTTTCTGTTGTGATATATGAGTAGGTAATGGAATTCCTCAAGTCTCTGGTAAAATGGAAGAAAGCAAGTGGTCTAGAATCGTGAATGATATAAGACTATAGAGTTTAATGGTGAGTTGTGATATCATGTTCTGTGAGCAGTGAGCATTTGTAATTATGTTTAGAAACAAATGTAGATTTTGCCATTGTTTGAACACATTAGTGATAAAATCCTATCATGCGGTTGGTGATGAGAAAAATAAAAAATCAATTATATTTGTAACACTTTACACATGTATTTTTATATATATATATATATATATATATATATATATATATATATATATATATATAAAAACGAAATTGAAGTTTTTTTAAGTTTTTATTTTATGTCTCATTTTGGTGTGGTCCATTTGAGACTCGAGCTCGAATAGAAAGGCTCGCGAATTACTCATTGTGAAAACGAGTCGAGTAACTCCAAGCCAAGTAGTATCGAGTAATTTATCGAGTCGAACTTGAACAGTCTTGAAAATTATCAGTTCGAATTCGAGTCAAACCTGAACACAAATTTTTTGATCCGAGTCGAGCTTGAGCATTAGGATGTTCGGATCGACTCGGGATCATTTTCACCCCTACTTTTGTCGAAGAATATTCGTACGACGGCGCCGAAATAACTAATCGTTAATAGACCCTATAACATAATAATTGTCGGATATGGAAACCGACAGAAATAACCTTTTTAAAAATTAACGACAAAATTTTTACCGTTAACTGTTGAAATACTCGGTGATAAAAGTATAGTAATACGTGTTATTCCACAATAACATGCGGTACTCTACAGTATTACACGGTATTACAGAGTATTTCATAATTATTGATTCAATAATTGTTACAGTAGTAACTGTATAATATTTCATATTATTGCCTCAATAATTGTCATATATAGTAGCAACTGCACAATATTTTATATTATTAAATCAATAATTATCACGGCACTGTAACTCATATTATTTGATATGATATATTTAAATCAGTTGGCAGTATTGTGAGTTTATAATAATAATTGTGGATAATTGTTGAAAGATTGAAAAAGTGTAAATAATTGATGAATAAAAAATATTGATTAAAGATAAGTATGATAAGTAGATGTTTGTTCAATTATTTTATTTTTACAAAAGTAAGTTTGGCAGGACTTGTCGACACTCTACTTTTCCTAAAGTAGTTTGGACCACAACTTAATTAACAAACAGATTTTGTTAAAACATGTACAAGTTGGTTTAATTTTTTATGTGGAGTGATAAATTTCACTACCATTATTTTTATATAACTCATTTGGTTATTTTGTCAAAGCATGTGTGCTAGTTGTTTACTCAATTTTCAGTATAAATAGATTGCTCGGATGATCAACAAAACACACCAACACTACACCAAAAATATAAAATTCTTCTATTATAATATTGTAAGTATTTCTTTTGAGTGTAAGGTTACTCCAAGTGTTGATAAAGAGTGCAAACATTGTTCAGGTTGATCAATTTCATAGAAAGTAGCATCTAGTCACGTGCTAAGATAAGGGATATTATTTTCTTTTAATACTCGTAAATGATATTATTTCTTGCATATTCATAAAAGGATATCACTTTCTTTCATACTCCTAAATCTGAACTTACTATGGTAAGTATTGTTTTTATAATTTCTGAAATAGAGGTTTGCGCTTCATCTAGTATCATTTAATTTACCTGAATCTTTTTATTGAGTTTTAATCGTTATTTTTGAAATATAAATCTTTAATATCATTCTTAATTTTGAATCTACGTTTTGGTTGTTAGGTTGACAATTTGGACATTCTTAAACTTTGGACAAATTGAATTGTCAATCTCTAATGTTTATTCTTAACCTTAATGTTCTTACTATTTTGTTCATCCTTTATATCATTATTATAATCATTGTAATAAAATTTTTCTTTGGCCTGAGTGCAAAGAAGAAATGTTGTATGTCATGATTATGACCAAAGGCTATAGACTGGTATGATCATGACCATTAGTATTACAATTGAATATCTTTGGCATGTAGTACAAAGATGAATTGACTGGCATGATTATGACTAAAGGCTGTAGACTAGTATGATCATGATCATTAGTGTTACAAATTTATCTTTGTCCTAGGTGCAAAAATGAATTGATTAGCATGATTATGAACATGAATTGGTATAACCATGATCTTTGGTGTTTCAGGTAAAGACAGTTGGTGAAAGTTCTCTTCGTTTTGAGTATAACGAAGAATTGTTGATTGATGTTACAGGAATAAAATATTGATGATGGACTTTTAATTTAGAGAAGATAGTAGACACTATGTTCTATTTGACTCTTCTAATAGATTGTTGATTTCGCTGCAATTATGGTTGAAAACTTTTATCATCTACCATATGTTCTAAATATCTGATTTATTATTGATGAATGTTATTGATAATTTAATTATCTTAGTCATGATATTATTTACTAGACTATTTGTGCTCACCATTTTGCTTTACAATTCCTTTCAAAAAATAAAAGTGTAGTTGGAGCTAGCAGAGAGAACAGGAGTATAGAGTGGTGTTTCGAATTAGTGGCAGTCCTCATCAAGTTATAGAACAATGTGACATAATAATTGTACTGAGAACTTAAAATGTGTGTTGTCGCATTTTATACGGTATTATAATAATTTGGGTGTGAATATTGTCGTACTATATACGACATGGTAATAATTTTAAATAAGAGAATTTGTGTTTGTAGTTATGTATTTTGACGACTCAATATGAGTTGTGTGGACCTATTTTGGGAACGTCACATAATGGATCCTAAGTTCCTAATTTAGATGAATAATGATATTATAAATTATCTTTTAAAAAATAATGATCTTATAAATTGAAATGGACAAGTATTATTTAAATGAATACATGCAAGTTTTACAAGCAAAAACTGTAAATTTTCTAAAATATAACTATAAGACTACCATTAAACATTATAAGGGATCGTTACCTAGCCCTAAACATTGTTTCAAACTATAACAGTGTCGGCCGTCGGGAGAAATGCCACGGTTCAAAGCCTCGGCTAGTTGCCTAACCTACAATGCAGGTCGGGGATGGGCCAGGCACCAAAGCCGAACCACATAATGGTTTGAGTTTAATCTAACTCCTGTCTCCTACCTAGTTTCTTATGTACCCAATCATAAAAGTTTTATTGGTGTTTGGAGTCTATATCATATCATTCACACAAAAGAACTGAATAGCACTTGTTCTCTACATTAGTTCCGGACTTCCGGTCACATACCTACACATAAACTAAAAGAGTGAGAAAAGGAGTCTTTTGTTGGATTTTATAAACAAATGATTCAGTCATAATAGTTTTACATCTCAAAGTTTCCTGCTAATGGAAACAACACATTAGAAATATTCCAATAATGTTACAAATTAATTATAATGGAACAATTGAATTCCAGCATTGGAAAAGATTGTAACGATTTTTTATGGAAGCCAGCCAAGCTTACTGCAAGGGCATGCAAGAGATTCAGGTGGCAGCGACAACATTTTGAAGCAATGACTCTAAGTCTGTCAATCTGAATGGGCATTTAGCAGGAGGGAGTAAATATGATATCCGCAAAATTCTAAACTGCAAGAAGTAATTAGCAGCCATACCTAACATCACTCAAGTCAGGGTAGATGGCTATCGCATCTTTAAAATCCTAAATCAGAAGTAAGACAGTAAGTCAGTCTGCTGCTTATTATGCTGAATTTTCATTGTCGCGACAATTTTATTATAAAACTTGTTTGCATAAAAATTTTCTTATCCAATTGAATCGACTCTATACTATTGTTCTTATGAGAACCAAGGATTATGCCTCACCTGTTCAGCCGTTGATGATGTATACGTAATCACGCATGACATCCCAGCTCCAGTTGCTGCCTGCAGAGATATGATTCAGTCTGAAATATTTAATGACACTATCCTTCATCTTATAACCAAAATATTTAATGGAGTAGTATAATTAAGCAAACTAAAGAGATTAACCTGTAGCCCAATGACACTATCCTCCACCACCACACAGTCTTTCTCTGACACCCCCAGTCTCTGAAAAATTTTAATGAATTTCAATATCACAAAGAAATAACATTAGAAATCAGAGCATTGTATGCACAAACAATAATAGTCTTTGTTCTGTATTGATTACCTTGACGGCTGTTAAGTAAATTGAAGGGTCGGGCTTCTTTTCCTTCACGTCGTCACCTACAAAAAGAAAAAGAAGCAAAAAACATATTTTAAGGAATCAAATAGTTTTAGACTACATCTTGCTGTTATATGTGAAAATGCATTTGGCTGGAATTAAGACAAATTTTTTTATAATGTGAGAAGGGAATTATGATACTTTCTATAAATTATTGATGTTAATGTCAAGTTTATAGACATCAGAGAAATAAAGCTATCCCCATATATCCATAGCCTCTTCAATGGAGAGTGATTCAGTGGCTCATTTCTGATAGGATAGATTTCAGAAAGTAAATACAAGATCCAGTTGCTATAGGTTATGAATGCTATGCAAAATCAATCTTTAGGATCGATTCACAAACATTATGGGATCATTGTTTGTCAGGGTAAAGACGTTGCAATTGGTAAACAAGATTATCCTTGTTGTTTAAAAGTTGGCCTTAAAATTGATCAGATAGAATATTGGCAAGTACAACATAAATGGTATCTTGATAGAATTTCCATGTCAAATAGATTAAAGCAAATAATTGAATACATGAAAAACTATATTATTAGGATAAACTTTACTAAACTATATGCATGGCAACCAAATCAGGCCATGCTTGGCGGAGGGAGGGAGGGACGGAGGGAGGGGGGGGTTCATGCATGCCAAAACGTATATGAACACAAGGTGTCAACAAGTAGTACAATAATTATTTCGAAAAACTGGCCAATGTACCTGCAAGGAAGCAATCAAGACTTTGGAACCGCTCCTATAACAAACATAGAACACTGAATAAATAAAAAATATAGCAAAAATAAACAGTACTCTGAGAAGCAATATACGAGGAAACACTTACAATTCCAATAAGGTTTTCAAGGCAGAGTATAACAGAACTCTTAGTTGCAGCAGAACAAACTGCTAATTTTTTACCCTACAGCAAAGAATTATGCATGCACAAAAAACCTGTAAAACAATTGAAATAACCTTTATATAAGGAGGGAAAAAAAACTTCAGACTAGGGGTACGATTTTTCGGATTTAATATACACAATTAAAACATGAGTACACGACTAACTGACAGAATGAATAAAATAGAAGTACGATGAAAGAGAACTTTTAAGAAAAATAAAATTCTATCTTACGGCAGCCTTGGCTTCATCCATCAACCTCAAAACCCCTGGTCTTGGCTCCACCTGTCAAAAATAATACTAATTGAATGATCCTCACAATTCTCAGTAATGACAATTCATTCCTAGTTATTATTACCAAGTATATTATTGCTTACAGTGCCAGATTTGATAATTTCTTTGTACCGTTCAGTCTTCCAATCCTATAGAAATATTCAAATAAACAACACACCAAACTAAATAAACATCCAGAACATAATCAACAAATGTTTATTCATCCGGAATATACATTAATATAATTATCCTAACCCGAAACTTCAACAACTATATAAGCAAATAAAATAGTAGTATAGCTAAATTCATCTATTTATACAAAATTATAACTTAAAATGATACCTGGAGAGTGTCAATTAACTTTGCCCTATCGGAATCAGTCTCTGGAGGTGTATTCGAGATCGTAGAAGACGGCCATCCGTGCTCCTTAAAGTACCTGATTTTTCCAGTTCGACCCATCAAATTAACACAAAACGAATTCTATATATATAAAGAGAGGGATTCATATAGAGAAAGAGAGAGACCATCGCATTTTAGGTTTACCGCCGCCGATTTGATTCTGGAGAACGTCGTAGAAATCGGGTGTCCAATTGAGGGGTACAGAGGAGGGAGAGGAGGGGCAAACGACATTGAAGTGAGAGAAAGCATCATTATAGGCTTGACGGTGAAGGTGCTCCGACTCCAGAATGACGCCATCGCAGTCGAATATGAGAGCTTGAAGTGACCGTGAAGAAGATGCTGAAATTGAGACACGCCGCCGCCCCACTGAAGAAGAAGAACAAGTTGGGAGAGTAAAAGTGGGAAAGCGGGAGGTGTGGAGAGAGAAGAGAGGGTGGCGATGAGAGAGAGAGGGGTTTGGAGGGAGGAGAAGCATCGACGCCATTTTTGAACTCCTTACTTAAATGGATATATTATTTATGTATAGCGGGTGTGATTCGAGTGGCTGGGCACTGGTAATAATTTATAGTCTTTGCGATGTTCTAACGGATTTAACTACCTTTTACACTATTTGTAACATCCCGGTCGCACGTCAAAACTTTAGGGAAAAATTTGTCTGCAGTAGGGAATTTGAGCCGGGTTCTTAATATAACAAAAAGACTATATTATTGTGCGATGATCAAATTTTATATAAAAAAATAAATGAATATATATTATAGGGGATAGTGTTAAGATAAAGTAGTGATTTTATTAAATAATAATTAAATTACAAAAAATAATATTGAAACCGTTGATATTATCAAAACAGTTTAGATTTATAGTGATTTAAGAGACTATAAATCTAAAAAATTAAGAGGATGACACTATGCTATTAACTGTTTAGATTTGTAGTGATTCAGAAGATTATAAATTCAAAAAAATAGTTAATAGCATAAAATATTAATTTTATTAAATAATAATTAAATTACAAAGGATAATATCAAAACAGTTGATATTATCAAAACAGTTTAAATTTGTAGTGATTTAGAGGTTAAAAATCTAAAATTTAGGGGAATGAATTAGGGTTTGTTTTCATCCTCATCTGTTATGTTAGCTGGGCAGTTTTATTAAGGGTCTTAAAGAACATTAATTAGGCAGGATACGTGTTGAATTGTGTGGATAACAGACGTCAAGCTATTGTATCATGTAGTGCATTTTAGTATATTTAAATGATAATTTTGCCTCCTTAATAATCTTATTCATTTGGCTCAATTTAAAACGACTAACTCGTTTGGCTCCGAATATAGACGTAATATCATTTGATCTATAAGCGTTTCGGGATTGGATTTGTTTTTGTAGCACGACATTTGAAAATTCTCGAAGCCTATTGATTATGGCAATACATTGTGCAGAATGGCTACGAGAAAAGGCTCTGTTCCCGACTTTGCGGGTGATTAGTATAAATTTAATTTTAATCAAAATCAGTGGCATCAAAAATCCCCAAACCACCCTTTTCTCTTTCTTCTGCAATAGTACAACTGGACATTTTCAAGTTCCGGTGGCAAGTTCTCCGTCGTAATCGGAGCTGTGGTTTCTTGGACAAAGGGATATACGGGGAAACTCGACCCGGGGACAAAATCTGGTTTTTTAGGCTGGGTTTGAGAAAAGTTGGGAAAGAATTGGTGGGCTTTTATGGCGTTGTTGAGGTTATGGGGTGGGGCGGGGCGGTGAAGGAGAAACACCATGAGATGATACATACATACTCTAAATTACTAGTTGAACGCCCTAAAGTAATAAAGTAACCATTATACCTTTATTTAACGAAAAATGATAGAAAACTTTGTCATTTTTTCACTCAAAGTTTTTCGTCCAAAATTTGTTTGATTTGGATTGAAAAGAAATTAAAATAAATAATATTTTTATAATTCTCATATTATCCTCAACTTTAACGCTCTATTTCTGAGTTTTAAAATAGACAGAAAAAAAAACAGAGTTTTAAAATGGACAGAAAAGAAAAGAAATGGACGAAAAATTTAAGTTTTATTTCCAATTTTTATGTTTCTGAGTTTTTTAATAAACGAAAAAGAAAAGAAATGGATAGAAAACTTGGTCACTTTTTCCGTCAAAGTTTTCCGTCCAAAATTGGCCTGATTTAGACGGAAAAGAAATTGGAATAAATAATATTTTTATAATTCCCATATTATCATCAACTTTTAATATAATAAATTTTAAATTACAAATCATGTCCTCAATATTAAATTTTCTATTCTTTTCTATTAAAAACTCAGAAATAACACAAAGGAAAACTTCAAGTTTTCTATTCTAATTTAAGTTTTCTATTCTTTTCTTTTCTGTTCAAAACTCAGAGTATAAATATAATAAATTTTAAATTACAACTCACGTCCCTAATTTGTTTTTATCTACTAAACACGTGTCCGTGGAGCGCGATTTATCAACTTGTGCTTGACAATTAAAAACAACTTATTTTCTTCGTGTATTTCTATGATATCATATTGTTGCCTCCAATATTATGAAATCAGAGTGGACGGACCAACCTCTATTCTTATGGCTTTTTATACAATCGGATCTCCTTTATAAAGAAAAACGAGATAAAGAAGAAGATACGACTCATGTAACCTGCCTGCCCAGAACTATCTGGTATTGAAGCTTCCCTAATGTAAGACTTTTAGGAACAAACATTTGCTACTAATTGTTGGCAAAATGTTGTAACTAGAAGCTATGTTTCCATTTTGGCACGATAATGCCGGCCCAACCTTTATCCTTGATAGTATTTTACCACATCTAATTTTCAAATGCCCCATAGATTACAATAAGAATTTACACCTGCTAATGGTAATTACACATGGTGACTATAAGATCCAACTGACGTCTTTGGGTCAGTCCCTATAACAATAATCTGGAGGTCCTAGATACACTTGGGGGCAGGTTTATATTTGTGGACGTTGGTTTGTCCTCCTTTTATATAACATTTCACTAAAATGGGTTTTGCAGACCATCTTTACTGTTTGTGTTAAATTTGTCCACTTTGCTACCTTGTATATGTAAAGCCTCAATATGTTATTGTGTAAAAAGTAGTATATTAGTATATAACTCTGGTCCAAAATATGCTCCTAAAAGAATTAGAAGAAAGAGAAAAACCACGAATTCTGTCCAAAATGTTGTAATGATGTCCTCATAATTGATTTTGTTTCATGACTTTTGGGTATGGTATGACAATGATTTTGTAGAAATAGTTTTTATTTAACATTAATTTGGATATTTATATTTGATTATAGAATTTTTTCTTTGATTAAATTTATCTTGTATATTGTTAATAATGGCTCAATAGTTATAATTAATAAAAGGGTAAATTTATAAAAGTAATATTTTTCTCTCTCTTTTTCATTCGAACTCAAAAACATAACAAAAGAAAAAATTTTAAATTTTTCATTCTTTTCTATTAAAAACTCGAAAACGATACAAAAAAAAAAATTCGAATTTTCTTGTTTTCTATTCCTTTTTTTTCCTTCAAAAACTCAGAAACAAAGTGTAAAGGATACCGCATATGTCAATTTTGAAATTTCAAACATATCTAATAAAGCAATAACACATCTTATGCTTTATTTTATTTTTATGTTTTCAGGAGAAAAATAAAATGAAAGGTAAGTTATGTATCTCAAACTCTTTATGAGACACTTACTCCCTCCTTTTTTTAAAAAAATGAGCAAAATACATTTTATACATATTAAGAAAAGAGTAAAGTTAAAAAAAAAAAAAAAAGTTTTAAAAGTGATTTATCACGTATTAGAAACAAAAATGTTATTATCACATAAAAAAGTCACATACCTTTGACGTGGCATCCATAGATTTGCTGTTAACATGGTCCACTTAACTTAACAACAAATCCATGGGTGCGTCAGCGATATGTAAGCGCCTGAGCGGTATGTGACATTTTTATATAATAGTAGCATTATTGTATTAGGAATATTGTTCGTCCTTCTTTTGTTTCATTCCGTCAATTCAAAAGTCTCACAACATTATAGGGAGAAGGTTCAAAAATGCCCCCGACTTTTATCGCGATGTCTACCGAGCACTCTATACTTTTTTTTTGTCTAAAAGTACCCTTAACGTTACACTTTTTGGGTCAATCATGCCCCTGCCGTTAACAGAAGACAAACGAGGTTAAAATTTCGCTGACGTGGCTGACACATGAGGGAGAAGGTTCAAAAGTGTCTCTGACGTATGTAAATATGTTATTTAATCAAAACAAAAAATATTAAAATTCAAAATAAAAAAAACATAACATATTTACATCATTTAATCAAAATACTAAAATTCAAATTATTTTGTTAACTAATCAAAGCAACTAATTAAATAAAATAAGTTGTATAACATATTTACATCATTTAATCAAAATACTAAAATTCAAAACATAACATATTTACATCAAATACTAATTAAAAAAAATACTAAAAAAAATCAAATTTAAAAAAAACTAAAATACTAAAATTCAAATTATTTTGTTAATTAATCAAAACAACAAAAATTTAAATTACATCATTAAAATACTAAAATCATAATACTAAATACTAATTGATATAAAAATTTTAAATTACTTAAATTATAGTACTAAATAATATTTTTAAATTAATAAAATATTAAAAATTGATATGATTTTAAAAATTGATAATACTCCAGTTTAAAAATTGATAATACTAAAATATTTTTAAATTGATATGATTTTAAAAATTAATATGATTAATGCTAAATATGTGCTGATTGTAATTGATTGTAAATATGACTAATGAATACCGCACTAAACTAAAAGTAGCGTTCTATTAAAATAAAAAAAGTCAGTGAATTTAATTAAAATCATGCAGCAATCAATAAGTTTAATCCGTAAATGAGTATATTTGTTAAAGTATTTCTAAAGCTACTAATTAAATACAATAATTACATAACGTTAGAACAGCATGTCGGTATTTTTATTTTTTTCCTTTCTCTAAAACAAATTAATTATGAAGTTACTAAAAAAACTCTACTAATATTATCTGATTCAAAATAAAATTATGAAGTTATAGAATTAAAGATTAATTAGTATTTAGTATTATGATTTTAGTATTTTAATGATGCAATTTGAATTTTTGTTGTTTTGATTAATTAACAAAATAATTTGAATTTTAGTATTTTAGTATTTTTTTAATTTGATTTTTTTTTAGTATTTTAGTGTAACGACCCCAAAATAGGTCCATTCTATCCAACTCATTCTGAGTCGCTAAATACATGGTACAGAAAACAACTACAACTTTATTACAACAATTGTCGTATAAAATACAACAACACATATGCTGTGAGTTTGAATACAAATATATACCAAATGTGACACATGTTCCAACCGTGGACAACACCTCACAATGACACCTTGCATAAAGGTATAGTCAAAAACTGTTTTAGAAATTAGAATATTTAGAAAATACTCAAGGAAACCTTTATACATGGGAGGCCATGCTTCTAGGTTATGATAGATATCATATGACCACAAAATTATCCTTGGTTGACCCAATAGATCCCAAAGAAAAACGAGAAGATTATTATCATATTCTTCCCAATGGGGAGTCTTCTCTTGACATATCATTATCTCCACTGTCTCTAATTGAGAATTATACTTCAAACAAACACCAAGATTATATAGGTAGTGCTCGTAAATATACTCAGCAAGTGGATGAGCACAATCCTGTCTTATGATGACACGAGATTGTATGTCATTAGACATCTTGTATGATAGTGACAAAACACTCTTCCAATGTTGGGTTCGCTTCACCCTAGATGATTCACCAAATATAACTACTAAATGATGACCACCGTTCTATTCTCCTGTTACCCCTGCTCGACCCAGCTACACTCTTATTACCTGAAAGGAATTGTGAAACAGAAGGGTGAGCAAAACTAGCCCAGTAAAGAATATCATGACTAAAGATAAATAAATTATCAATAGTCTTCATCAGTAATAAATCAGAGATTTAGAACATATGGTAGATGATAAAAATTTTCAACCATAGTTGCAGCGGAACGAGCAAACCATTAGAAGAATCAAATAGACCATTAAGTCTATTATCTTCTCCACATTAAAAGTCCACCAACAATATTTTATCCCTGTAACATTAATCAACAGTTCCTTTCCACAATTATATGAATAACTCATAATCATAATTGTAATTCTAAATTCTTCTTCGCATCCATGACGAAGATAATTTTCATCACATGTCTTTACCTGAAACATCAAAGATCATGGTTATACCAAATCACAGTTCCTGTTTATAATCATACTAACAATTTTATCTTTGCACTACGACCATAGATATTCATCAACAGACCATCTTTGCACTACAGGCTAAATATATTCAACAACAGGTCATCTTTGCACTACGGGCCAAAGATATTCATCAATAATTCATCTTTGCACTACAGGCCAAAGATATTCCTCAACAGTTCATATTTGCGCTACAGGCCAAATATATTTATCAACAAACCATCTTTGCACTACGGGCCAAATATATTCAACAACAATTCATCTTTGCACAACATGCCAAAGATATTCATCGATAATTCATCTTTGCACTACAGGCCAAAGATATTATTCAATAGTTCATATTTGCACTATAGGCCAAATATATTAATATCTCAAAGAAATATATAATCATTTCAGAATTATATAAACAATAATTATAACCATGTTGATCACTTCACCTTTACACTTAAGCTAAAGATATTTAGTTATAAATTCAATGGTCATGATCATACCAGTCAACAATTCAACTTTACACTACTGGCTAAAGAGAACCCATAGTCATGATCATACCAACAATCTACCCATCTTTACACTCAAGTGAAAGAGAATTTCAACATCAGGGTTATAAAAATGTTATATATGATAATAAAAACAATATAATCAACATATAGATTTAATCTCAAGAGTAATATTCATAAATCAACTATAATTTGGTCAGAAAAAGAAACCAATTTTGTCATGAATAGTAACTCGTGAATAGTAACTCGTGAATAGTAATTTATGAATAGTAACTCGACATAAAAAGGTAGAAATTCCACAATAAAATTCATACCAATATTTCAGTATAATGATATTGAAAGAATAACATCATTATGAAGAATATAGCATCCCTTAATATCCCTTACTATCCCTTACAATCCCTTACTATCCTTACAATCCCTTACCTCAAAAGAGCAGTACTTCTGACTGGATATCGGATATGACGTTGAAGGAAACTTGCACTAATGAAGAGCAACTCACCAAGAATCTAAATACTCACAAAATATGCTTCATAATATAGAGAGAGAAAGAGAGAAAACTTGTTTCTGGTGTGATTTTTAATTCTAACTTAGCCCTCTATTTATAGAAAAATGTTAGCACGCCGAAGCAGACTTAACCTGCAACCTGATGGCTTTACCTGCTACTATTCCCACCCACCACATTTGAATAAAAATCTCAGCACATTTCTTCACCAACCAAGAGTGGGGCCCACCAATTCTAGAATTTTCCACCAAAATGATTAACTCCAAAAATTCAACAATTTCTGAACCAGTCATCTCGTAAAATTCATAATAAATCATACGTTCATTTTTAACGGTTCAAAATTTGTGAACATATACTCAACTTATATATGTATAACATATCCAAATATTACCACGATCCAACGGTCGGATTAAAAATTATAACCCTCGCAAAATATCTTAAAAATCCTAATTGATTTTTAATACCTCTATTCCGACAAAAATACTGATAAAATACCTCAACAATAACTCCTTCTTTTTTTTAACCACAAAAATATATCCCTCATTTATATCCACATAAAATAAATATTTCCTTTTCATATGAATCAATAATTAATTATTCACAAATAATATTACAGAATCACATTTATGACAACCAGACCGTTCCCAGGAAAGAGGGGCTTTCCAATAAGAATTTATCCTTACTGGCGCGCAATTAGATGACCAAACATCTCCTTAGACAGAACTTTCTAGACATTGCCAATAATGTTATCTAATAATATTATTCAAATAATATGAATTATTGATCTGATAATGGGAAATACTGTGCAGTGACAATTATTGAGCAACAATAATATAAAATTTTAACGTAGCAATTATTGAATCAATAAAATAAAATATTGAACAGTAATTACTGTAACAATTATTGAGTAGTGTCTTCTTACGTAAGAATCAATAATTTCAAAAATATTGTGCAATACCGTGTACTACTGTGCAATAACGCGTATTACTGTATTTTAATCACCGGGTATTTTAACAGTGTTAACGGTAACAACTACTGTGACGCCCCCAAAATAGGTCCAATCCATCCAACCCATTCTGATTCGCCAAATATATGGTACAGAAAATAACTACAACTTTATTAGTACAATTATCGTGCAAAATACGACAACACATATACTGTGAGTTTAAATACAAATATTGTCATCTAGACAGTATTCATACTCAATTAAGTCCTCAATATACTTATTGATACACTATTTTATAAAATAGTGATGACTACTAAAATAACTGTCTTGAAACATCATTCCATACCCCGACAAGTACTCGCTACATTCTCGTCTCCTGAGAAAAAAATAGAACAACAAGAAAAAGGGTGAGCTCAACTAGCCCAGTAAAGAATATTATGACTAAGATAATATACAACAAATTATCGTTACTCTTCAACAGGAAAAAATTTAATAGAATACAATAGACAACAAGTTTTAAATCAATATTCGCAGCGAAAAATAATAATTCATAGAAAAGTTACGTAGAGAATGAAATCTACTATTATCTATGAATTTAAAAGCCCATCATCAATATCTTATCCCTGTAACATCAATCAATAAATATTTTGAATCAAATAGTCATCTTTGCATTACAGGCCAAAGATATTCATCAGTTGGTCATGTTCATCTCAACACCTGTTCATCTTTGCACTACTGGCCAAAGATATTCATCAGAAATCATTCATCTTTGCACTACAGGCCAAAGATATTCAGTTATATCATCATTTAGGACTGAGAATGATGAAAAATATTTTAAAGGAAACGAATCCAGTGAAACAAAATAACAAATATTAAGGATTCGTATTTCAGCTATTCCATGTCCAAAAATACCTCATAAATAATCATAGTGGAGTAAAATTCAAGAATGATCAAAACATGGATACAATCAAAGCTAGTATCCATAATAGATATTTTGGACGAAAAGAAGAAAATTTTATTTTTCGGTGAATAGTAACTCGTGAATAGTAACTCATGAATAGTAACCCCGACATGAAAAGTTTTAAATTTGATAAAAAGTTCAGATCAATACTTCGGTATAATGATATTGAAGAAAATAATATCATTTAAGAAGAAATAACATCCCTTACCTCAGCAAAAATAGTACTTCTAGTTGAAACACTGGATATAGGCTATGACTTGAACTTGCACTGTATAGCAATACTCAAAGTATTAGAATACTCACAAGAATACGCTCACTAATATAGAGAGAGAAAGAGAGAGAAGATCTCAGTTTCTGGTGTGATTTTCAATTCTAACCTAAGCACCCTATTTATAGGAAAATGCTTAGACCACCAAAGCAGAAAATTGAATATAATAATATTATATTTACAAAATTATCAAGTCCACCTTAGAAGATCTGAATTCAGCCCATTCTTATCACATGTTGAGCCCACTAATTTGCAAAAAACGTTTTTCTTTAAAATAATAATTAAAACTTCCAAAAATCAATTATTTCGAAACTTTAGAACTTCAATAATTCATAATAAATAGCCATTTATCAGAAAATTTGAATCTCGCGAGTTTTTATAGGAAATTCAATTCTCTACAATTTTGCAGAAGAAAGTTTTTTCAAATTCTAAACAGAAATTAACCGAAATCCACAAACGGACGATTTTACAGTCAATATTAAATTTTCGGTCAAGAATTGTGTCCACCAACACACAAAACATGTGTTAATCATTTAATGTCACAAAAATACTCTTCCTCCTCATATACTCCTATATCTCACATTCATTGTAAAAATATCACCATCAATATATTATTAAAATAATATATTTAAATGAATTATTTTATCAGAAAAAGATAAAATATTAATTTTTAACAATTGTCACATTAAAAATTTTCTCCATCTATATCCACATAAAATCAATATTTTTCTCATCATATAAATCAATAATTAATTATACACAAATAATATTACAGAATCACAGTACTGGCAACCAGGCCGTTACCAGGAAAGAGGGGGCTTTTCAATAAGGATTTCTCCTTACTGGCGCGCAATTAGATGACCAAACCTCTCCTTAGACAGAATTTTTTAGACATTGCCAATAATGTTATCTAATAATATTATTCAGATAATATGAAATATTGATCCGATAATAGAAAATACTGCGTAGTGACAATTATAAAATATCAACGTAGCAATTATTTAATCAATAAAATAAAATATTGAACAGTAATTACTGTAACCATTATTGAGTAGTGCCTTCTTACGTAAGAATCAATAATTGGTGCAATACAGTGTGCTACTGTGCAACAACACGTATTACTGTGTTTAACCACCGGGTATTCCAACAGTATTAACGGTAACAACTACGCCGTTATTTATAAACAACTTATTTTTGTCGTTTTCTTCATTCAATCGCTTTCTGTTATGGGGCCCACACAAGGCTGCGCCGTCGTACGAATATTCCCCGACAACAAGAATATTCCACGACCAAACAAATATTCTCCGACAACAATGAATATTTTAGGACCACTTGCTTATTTGAAATATTTGCGCATTTTACCCATAACTAACTACATTAATCAAATCAACCCTAAAATAATAAATAGAGGAATTTAAATTTCATTTATTAATAATTTGAGGTCTTACAACCTCCCCTCCTTATGAAATTTTCGTCCTCGAAATTGACATACGTACCTGGTGTTTCGAAAAGATGAGGATACCTCGCTTTCATTTTCGTTTTCAACTCTCAGGTCATTTCCTCAATAGCATGGTTTCTCCACAAAACTTTAATTTGTGGTATGACCATCGTGCGTAGGACATGCTCCTTCCTATCCAAGATCTTGACAGATACCTCTTCGTACGTTAAGTCTTCAGCTATCTCGTCCGGTTCTAACTCAATAATGTGCTTTGGGTCTTTCACATATTTACGAAGCATAGATATGTGAAAAACGTTATGAACACGAGACATGCTTGGAGGTAACGCGAGTCTATAGGCCACATTTCTTACTCGGTCAAAAATCTGAAATGGACCAATAAATCGTGAATTGAGCTTTCCTCTCTTTCCGAATCTTGTAACTCCCTTCCATGGAGTAACTCGCAACAATACATGATCCCCAATATCAAATTCCACGTCCTTTCGATGAAGATCCGCATAACTCTTTTGTCGATCCTGTGCCGTTTGTATACGTTGTCGAATCGTTTGGATCTTCTCTGTTGTGGCGCCCCCAAAATAGATATACAACACCCATTTCGAGTCGCCAAATACATGGTACAGAAAATAAACTACAACTTTAATAATACAATTGTCGTGCAAAATGCGACAACACATACTGTGAGTTTAAATACAAATATTGTCTTCTGGACAATATTCACACTCAAATAAATCCTCATTACAATTATTCAAACACTATTTTACAGAAATAGTGAGGACTGCTAAAACATCTTTCTAGAACCATCACTCCATACCCCGACTAGATCCTGCTATGTTCTCACCTCCTGAGAAGAAAAATAGAACAAAAAGGAAAAGGGTGAGCTCAACTAGCCCAGTAAAGAATATTATGACTAAGATAATATACAACAAATTATCGTTAGTCCTCAACAGGGAAAAATCTGATAGAATATAATCGACAACAAGTTTTAGATCAACAACTGCAGCGGAAACAGCAAACCATTAGAAGAGTCAAGTAGAGAAAGAATTCTACTATCTTCTAAGATTTAAAAGTCCATCATCAATATTTTATCCTTGTAACATCAATTAACAATCATCTTTATCCAAATATTCATCTTTGCACTACAGGCCAAAGATATTCATTTGTATCACCTGTCAGTCATGTTCATCTCAACACCTGTTCATCTTTGCACTACAGGCCAAAGATATTCATCAACTAATCATACATCTTTGCACTACAGGCCAAAGATATTCAGTAATATCATCATTTAGGACTGAGGATGATAAAAAATATCTTAAAGAGAACGAATCCAGTGAGACAGAAGGACAAAAATTAGGGATTCGTATAACAGTTTATCAAAGATCAATAATACTTCATAATAATCAATTGTGAAGCAGAATTCAAAAATAAAGATCAAAATATGGATACAATCAAAGATAGTAACCATAATAGACATCTTGGACAAAAAAGAAAATTTTATTTTTCGGTGAATAGTGCCGTATTCGTGAATAACACCGTATACGTGAATAGTACCGTATACGTGAATAGTAACCCCGACACAAAAAGTTCCAAATTTGATAAAAACTCATATCAATATTTCAGCATAATGATATTGAAGACAATAATATCATTAAGAAGAAAATAATATCCCTTACCTCAAAATATCAGTACTTCTGATCGGAATACCGGTATAAGGCTGAAAGAAACTTGCTCTGATGAATAGAAACTCTCAAAGTATCTAAATACTCACAAAATACACTCAATAATCTAGAGAGAGAAAGAGAGAAAACTTGTTTCTGGTGTGATTTTTAATTTTAACTTAGCCCTCTATTTATAGGAAAATGTTAGCACGCCGAAGCAGACTTAACCTGCAACCTGATGGCTTTACCTGCTACTATTCCCACCCACCACATTTAAATAAAAATCTCAGCACATTTCTTCACCAACCAAGAGTGGGGCCCACCAATTCTAGAATTTTCTATCAAAATGATAAACTCTGAAAATTCAACAATTTCTGAACCAGTCATCTCGTAAAATTCATAATAAATCATACGTTCATTTTTAACGGTTCAAAATTTGTGGACATATACTCAACTTATATATGTATAACATATCCAAAAATTACCACGATCCAACGGTCGGATTAAAAATTATAACCCCCGCAAAATATCTCAAAAACCCTGTTTTTTAATACCTCCATTCCGACAAAAATACTGATAAAAACCTCAACATTAACTCTTTCATTTTTAACCACAAAAATATATCCCTCATTTATATCCACATAAAATAAATATTTCCTTATCATATGAATCAATAATTAATTATTCACAAATAATATTACAGAATCACATTTATGACAACCAGGCCGTTCCCAGGAAAGATGGGGCTTTCCAATAAGAATTTCTCCTTACTGGCGCGCAATTAGGTGACCAAACCTCTCCTTGATAGAACTTTCTAGACATTGCCAATAATGCTATCTAATAATATTATTCAAATAATATGAATTATTGATCTGATAATGGAAAATACTGTGTAGTGACAATTATTGAAACAACAATAATATAAAATATCAACGCAGCAATTATTGAATCAATAAAATAAAATATTGAACAGTAACTACTGTAACAATTATTGAGTAGTGCCTTCTTACGTAAGGATCAATAATTTATCAATACTGTGCATCCACGCGTATTACTGTATTTTAACCACCGGGTATTCCAACAGTGTTAACGGTAACAACTACGCCGTTATTTATAAATAACTTATACTTGTCGTTTTCTTCATCCAATCGCTTTCCGTTATGGGGCCCACACAAGGCTGCGCCGTCGTACGAATATTCCCCGACAACAAGAATATTCCATGACCAAATGAATATTTCCCGACAAAATGAATATTTTATAACCACTTGTTTATTTTGTAAAATTTGCACATTTCACCCATAACCAAAGTATTATATCAAATTAACCCCTTATTATTCACAATAATATTTAGAGAAAATTTAATTTTATTCATTAATAAGTTGGGGTCTTATAACCTCCCCTCCTTATGAAATTTCGTCCTCGAAATTGACGTACGTACCTGATGTTTCAAAAAGGTGAGGATACCTCGCTTTCATTTCTGATTCCAACTCCCAGGTCATTTCTTCAATAGCATGGTTTCTCCACAAAACCTTAACTTGTGGTATAACCTTCGTGCGTAGGACATGCTCTTTCCTATCCAAGATCTTAACAGGTACCTCCTCGTACGTTAAATCTTCAGCTATCTCGTCTGGTTCTAACTCAATAATGTGGTTCGGGTCTTTAACATATTTACGAAGCATAGATATGTGAAAAATATTATGAACACGAGACATGCTTGGAGGTAATGCGAGTCTATATGCCACATTTCCTATTCGCTCAAGAATCTCAAATGGACCAACAAATCTTGGATTGAGCTTTCCTCTCTTCCCAAATCTTGTAACTCCCTTCCATGGTGCAACACGTAATAATACATGATCCCCAATATTAAATTCTACGTCCTTCCGATGAAAATCCGCATAACTCTTTTGTCGATCATGTGCCGTTTGTATACGTTGTCGAATCGTTTGGATCTTCTCTGTAGTAATGCGTACCAACTCTGGTCCCAACAATGTTGCTTCACCCACCTCGTCCCACCATACTGAAAAACGACATTTTCTTCCATACAACGCCTCGAATGGAGCCACACCTATGCTCGCCTGATAACTGTTGTTGTAGGAGAATTCCACCAATGGTAGGTACTTATCCCAACTCCCTTTGAGATCTAGGACACAAAGTCTTAATAGATCTTCAAGAGTTTGAATAGTCCTCTCTGATTGTCCGTCCGTTTGAGGATGGTATGCCGAACTGAATCGTAAATCCGTGCCCATAGCTTTCTGCAAGTTAACCCAAAATCGTGAAGTGAATCTTGGGTCACGATCCGAAACTATGGATACTGGCATGCCATGCAATCTCACAATCTCGTTCACGTACATACTAGCAAGACGTTCAAGGGAATAAGTCTCACGTATCGGCAAGAAATGGGCGGACTTGGTTAATCTATCAACAATAACCCAAATCGCATCTATGCCTTGAGAAATCTTGGGAAGACCCGTAACAAAATCCATAGTAATGTGTTCCCACTTCCATTTCGGAATCTCAAGTGGTTGCAATGAACCCTTTGGTACTTGATGCTCCGCTTTTACACGTTGACAAGTTAAACATCTTGAGATAAACTCCGCGATCTCTCTTTTCATATTGCTCCACCAAAATGTATGTCGAAGATCGTGATACATTTTTATACTCCTAGGATGGATTGCAAACGGTGTATTGTGTGCCTCCATCATTATTCTATGCTTCAAGTCAAAATCGTTAGGAACACAAAGTCTGGAGTTGACTCGAAGTATTCCTTCTTCATCGATTCTTGCTTCTGGAATAGCACCTTCTTGCACTTTCTTCTTCATACGCATCAGCTCCATGTCCGTAGCTTGAGCAGCTTTAACTTTATCGATTAAAGTCGATTTTACTCGTATATCATCACGTGGGTCCTTAGAGTCATTAACTCTATCTCTATCATTTATAAATTATACAAAATAGGTCTTTGTGTTCAATAATATCGCACTCGTACCCGCGTACAATCTTCTACTCAACACGTCAGCTACCACGTTCGCTTTTCCAGGATGGTATGGTTAGAATAGGTTCCGAATGAGTCGCCTCTTAAGCTATTGGAAAATCTTCTCGCATTCCTCGCTCCATACGAATTTTGTATCTTTCTGAGTCAGCTAAGTTAACGGAGTAGCGATTCGAGAAAATCCTTCCACGAATCTCCGATAGTAACCAGTTAAGCCCAGAAAGCTACGTACTTTGGTCACCGACTTCGGTTGCTCTCAATTGTGATTCATATCCCAATCTTGGATAGCACGTCACAATGGCACCTATTGTTTTACCACCACACAAATATAGAGTCCCTTACGGAGAGTCTGGCTTTGGTGCATTCCACAAAGGAAGTCACCAGATATAGGCTCGGGTACCAACTTCTATATTTGGGTTCCTAACTCCTGAAGTTCAATAGGAGCTATTCAATATGAGATTTTAGAAATGGGTTTTGTATCGGGTTGAAGATCAATACAAAAATTTAATATCACGCTTTGGGTTAGGCCAGGAAATTCTTGAGGAAATACGTCAGGAAATTCACTAACAACAGAAATATCATTCAAATCTGACGTATTTTTGTTCAAGTCCATGACATGGGCTAAGAAAGCTTGACATCCGTTTTTTAATAAACGAATAGCTTTGTGGCTTGATATGATAGTGACTTATTTTAGTGGTTTAGTAGTTTGAATTCGTATGACAGGTTGGTTAGAAATATGAAAACTAACAACCTTACGAAAACAATCAATTTTAGCATGATGAGTGGTTAACCAATCAATTCCTAAAATCACATCAAAAGCAAGTATCTTTAAAGAGATAAGATCAACAGGTAATGTGATAGTGCCAACTTGGATCATGCAAGATTTATAAACTGTAGATGTAACGAAGGTTTCACCCAACGGAGTTTCAACAGATAAGTTAAAGTTCAATTTCTCCGGAGTCAAGTTTAAACGTTGAGCACAAGCAGAAGAGATAAAAGAATGGGTAGAACCGGTATCTAGTAAAGTATAAACTTCGCAAGAATTTAAGATTAGCTTACCCGTGATCACCTCTTTCGAGTTTCTCGCGTTTTGGCCAGTCACGACAAACGCCCTTCCAGGAACCGCTGATTTCGACTTATCCGGGACAACTTTTGGAGTCACCATCCCCACTGAACTTGGTTTTGCTACAGAACACTCTCGAGCTATATGACCCTCATTTCCACAGTTATAACATACCTTGGATTGTTGTGGGCAGTTTGGGCTGATATGTCCCTCTTTCCCACATTTGTAACATACGACGGTGGTCGTTCTCCTCCCCTAGAAACAGTTGATGTTTGTGCTGACGTCTTCATGTTATCATTGTTGTACCTTCTCTTCTTGAAATCTCCTCCCGACTCGCTCCTTTTATTATCACGACCACGATTACCACCAGAGTGGTTACCGCTTTTGTCCGAATGTTTTCCTCCCTGCTGGTTTTCATTGCTTCGATGACTGCCGCCACCGGTATGACCCTGGTTGTGGTCCCTCGGTTGCACATACTCATTATCTCGCTCTAATAATTGAGCCCTGTTTACAACATCAGAATATAAAAAAAATTTATGAGAGATAAGATATTGTCGAATCTCGGGTTTTAGACCTCTCAGAAACATCCTTGTCATTCGTTTCTCATTTTCGACCAAATGAGGTGCAAACCTGGATAACTCTGCAAACTTCGCCTCGTACTAGGACACCGTCATGTTATTTTGTTCCAGTCTAATAAACTCTACCTCCTTCATATGACGAATACTTTCAGGAAAGTACTTGTCATTAAACAGTTTCTGAAACATTTCCCATGACATGTTGAGTGCGTCAAGCTGGGTACGCTTCACAGACTCCCACCAGTAGTCTGCCTCACCGCGGAACATAAAGGTGGCGAATGGAACCTTCTGTTCCTCCGTGCATCCCAAGACATCGAATATCTTGGTAATTTGCTTGACCCACGTTTTCGCCATGATCGGATCCGGCTTTCTCTTAAATTCTGGTGGTCCCAATTCTTTGAACTGCTTAGCTGTGACAAACCGCGCGTTGTTATCATTTCCACCCGTATTCTGTACACGAGTCTCCCTCGTCTGATTTTGCATGAACTAAAAAAAGCTCCTAAACATTCCATCATTCATCGTTTGCTCGGTAACGTTGTTTACAGGAGGAATATTGCCTTCCTGTTGCACGTTCCCCTGGGTGGTGATCAAAGGTGTCTCCACGGTCTGATTTACTCCATTATTAACGTTCTCAGCTGCCATTCTTAAATACTGCCATAAAACAAGGGTTAATATTCATGTCATATATTATCCCTATACTCTGACCGACCAAATAAATACCAAATAAACTTAGTTAGGTCATACTAGCGAAGGAATTCCCCATCTCTCCCCTCCTAGTTCTTGTCTCACATCTCAGCCAGGGATCATATCCCTAAGCTCTGATACCAACTGTGACGCCCCCAAAATAGGTATACAACACCCATTCTGAGTCGCCAAATACATGGTACAGAAAACAAACTACAACTTCAATAATACAATTGTCGTTCAAAATACGACAACACATACTGTGAGTTTAAATACAAATATTGTCTTCTGGACAATATTCACACTCAAATAAATCCTCATTACAATTATTCAAACACTATTTTACAGAAATAGTGAGGACTGCTAAAAAATCTTTCTAGAACCATCACTCCATACCCCGACTAGATCCTGTTATGTTCTCACCTCCTGAGAAGAAAAATGGAACAAAAAGGGAAAGGGTGAGCTCAACTAGCCCAGTAAAGAATATTATGACTAAGATAATATACAACAAATTATCGTTAGTCCTCAATAGGGAAAAATCTGATAGAATATAATCGACAACAAGTTTTAGATCAACAACTGCAGCGGAAAAAGCAAACCATTAGAAGAGTCAATTTGAGAAAGAATTCTACTATCTTCTAAGATTTAAAAGTCCATCATCAATATTTTATCCTTGTAACATCAATTAACAATCATCTTTATCCAAATATTCATCTTTGCACTACAGGCCAAAGATATTCATTTGTATCACCTGTCAGTCATATTCATCTCAACACCTGTTCATCTTTGCACTACAGGCCAAAGATATTCATCAACTAATCATACATCTTTGCACTACAGGCCAAAGATATTCAGTAATTTCATCATTTAAGACTGAGGATGATAAAAAATATCTTAAAGAGAACGAATCCAGTGAGACAGAAGGACAAATATTAGGGATTCGTATAACAGTTTATCAAAGATCAATAATACTTCATAATAATCAATTGTGAAGCAGAATTCAAAAATAAAGATCAAAACATGGATACAATCAAAGATAGTAACCATAATAGACATCTTGGACAAAAAGGGAAAATTTTATTTTTCGGTGAATAGTGCCGTATTCGTGAATAACACCGTATACGTGAATAGTGCCGTATACGTGAATAGTAATCCCGACACAAAAAGTTCCAAATTTGATAAAAACTCATATCAATATTTCAGCATAATGATATTGAAGACAATAATATCATTAAGAAGAAAATAATATCTCTTACCTCAAAATATCAGTACTTCTGAGCGGAATACCGGTATAAGGCTGAAAGAAACTTGCTCTGATGAATAGAAACTCTCAAAGTATCTAAATACTCACAAAATACACTCAATAATCTAGAGAGAGAAAGAGAGAAAACTTGTTTCTGGTGTGATTTTCAATTTTAACTTAGCCTTCTATTTATAGAAAAATGTTAGCACGCCGAAACAGACTTAACCTGCAACCTGATGGCTTTACCTGCTACTATTCTCACCCACCACATTTGAATAAAAATCTCAGCATATTTTTTCACCAACCAAAAGTGGGGCCCACCAATTCTAAAATTTTCTATCAAAATGATAAACTCCGAAAATTCAATAATTTCTGAACCAGTCATCTCGTAAATTTCATAATAAATCATACGTTCATTTTTAACGGTTCAAAATTTGTGGACATATACTCAACTTATATATGTATAACATATCCAAAAATTACCACGATCCAACGGTCGGATTAAAAATTATAACCCCCGCAAAATATCTCAAAAACCCTGTTTTTTAATACCTCCATTCCGATAAAAATACTGATAAAAACCTCAACATTAACTCTTTCATTTTTAACCACAAAAATATATCCCTCATTTATATCCACATAAAATAAATATTTCCTTATCATATGAATCAATAATTAATTATTCACAAATAATATTACAGAATCACATTTATGACAACCAGGCCGTTCCCAGGAAATAGGGGGCTTTTCAATAAGAATTTCTCCTTACTGGCGCGCAATTAGGTGACCAAACCTCTCCTTGACAGAACTTTCTAGACATTTCCAATAATGCTATCTAATAATATTATTCAAATAATATGAATTATTGATCTGATAATAGAAAATACTGTGTAGTGACAATTATTGAAACAACAATAATATAAAATATCAACGCAGCAATTATTGAATTAAAAAAATAAAATATTGAACAGTAACTACTGTAACAATTATTGAGTAGTGCCTTCTTACGTAAGGATCAATAATTTATCAATACTGTGCATCCACGCGTATTACTGTATTTTAACCACCGGGTATTCCAACAGTGTTAACGGTAACAACTACGCCGTTATTTATTAATAACTTATACTTGTCGTTTTCTTCATCCAATCGCTTTTCGTTATGGGGCCCACACAAGGCTGCGCCGTCGTACGAATATTCCCCGACAACAAGAATATTCCATGACCAAATGAATATTCCCCGACAAAATGAATATTTTATAACCACTTGCTTATTTTGTAAAATTTGCACATTTCACCCATAACTAAAGTATTATATCAAATTAACCCCTTATTATTCACAATAATATTTAGAGAAAATTTGATTTTATTCATTAATAAGTTGGGGTCTTACATCTGTAGTCATTCGTACCAACTCTGGTCCCAACAACGTTGCTTCTCCCAACTCATCCCAACATACTGGAGAGCGACACTTTCGTCCATACAATGCTTCAAATGGAGTCACACCTATACTTGCATGATAACTGTTATTGTAGGAGAATTCTGTAAGACCCCAAATTATTAATAAATGAAATTTAAATTCCCTCTATTTATTATTTTAAAATAGTAAGTGTTAAATTGATTAATGAGGTTAGTTATGGGTAAAATGCGCAAATATTTCAAATAAGCAGGTGGTTATAAAATATTCATTGTTGTCGGGGAATATTCGTACGACGGCGCAGTCTTTTGTGGGCCCCATAACGGAAAGCGATTGGATGAAGAAAACGACAAGTATATGTTGTTTATTAATAACGGCGTAGTTGTTACCGTTAATAGTGTTGGAATACCCGGTGGTTAAAACACAGTAATACGCGTTGTTACACAGTAGCACACTGTATTGCACCAATTATTGATTCTTACGTAAGAAGGCACTACTCAATAATGGTTACAGTAATTACTGTTCAGTATTTTATTTTATTGATTCAATAATTGCTGCGTTGATATTTTATATTACTGTTGTTTCAATAATTGTCACTACACAGTATTTTCCATTATCAGATCAATAATTCATATTATTTGAATAATATTATTAGATAACATTATTGGCAATCTCTAGAAAGTTCTGTCTAAGGAGAGGTTTGGTCATCTAATTGCGCGCCAGTAAGGAGAAATCCTTATTGGAAAGCCCCCTCTTTCCTGGGAACGGCCTGGTTGTCATAAATGTGATTCTGTAATATTATTTGTGAATAATTAATTATTGATTCGTATGATAAGGAAATATTTATTTTTGTGGATATAAATGAGGGATATATTTTTGTGGTTAAAAATGAAGGAGTTAATGTTGAGATTTTTATCAGTATTTTTGTCGGAATGGAGGTATTAAAAATCGCGGTTTTTGAGATATTTTGCGGGGGTTATAATTTTTAATCCGACAGTTGGATCGTGATAATTTTTGGATATGTTATACATATATAAGTTGAGTATATGTCCACAAATTTTGAACCGTTAAAAATGAATGTATGATTTATTATGAATTTTACGAGATGACTGGTTCAGAAATTGTTGAATTTTCGGAGTTAATCTTTTTGGTAGAAAATTCTAGAATTGGTGGGCCCCACTTTTGGTTGTGAAGAAATGTGCTGAGATTTTTATTCAAATGTAGTGGGTGGGAATAGTAGCAGGTAAAGCCATCAGGTTGCAGGTTAAGTCTGCTTCGGCGTGCTAACATTTTCCTATAAATAGAGGGCTAAGTTAGAATTGAAAATCACACCAGAAACAAGTTTTCTCTCTTTCTCTCTCTCTAGATTATTGAGTGTATTTTGTGAGTATTTAGATACTTTGAGAGTTTCTATTCATCAGAGCAAGTGTCTTTCAGCCTTATACCGGTATTCCGACCAGAAGTACTGTCTTTACGAGGTAAGGGATGTTATTTTATTCAAAAATGATATTATTTCTTCAATATCATTATGCCGAAATATTGGTTAGAAATTTTTATCAAATTTGGATCTTTTCACGTCGGGGTTACTATTCATGAGTTACTATTCACGAGTTACTATTCACCGAAAAATAAAATTTTCTTCTTTTCGTCCAAAATATCTATTCTGGGTACTAGCTTTGATTGTATCCATGTTTTGATCATTCTTGAATTCTACTTCACTATGAATAATTATAAGATATTTTTGGACATGGATAAATCGAAATATGGATCCTTAATATTTGTTATTTTGTTTCACTGGATTCGTTTTCTTTAAGATATTTTTCATCATCCTCAGTCCTAAATGATGATATTACTGAATATCTTTGGCCCGTAGTGCAAAGATGAATGATTAACTGATGAATATATTTGGCCCGTAGTGCAAAGATGAACAGGTGTTGAGATGAACATGACCGACTGGTGATACAAATAAATATCTTTGGCCTGTAGTGCAAAGATGAATATTTAATTAAAGATGGTTATTGATTGCTGTTACAGGGATAAAATATTGATGATGGACTTTTAAATCTTAGAAGATAGTAGAACTCATTCTCTACTTGACTCTTCTAATGGTTTGCTGTTTCCACTGCAGTTATTGATTTAAAACTTGTTGTCTATTGTATTCTATTAGATTTTTCCCTGTTGAAGACTAACGATAATTTGTTCTGTATTATCTTAGTCATAATGTTCTTTACTGGGCTAGTTGAGCTCACCCTTTTTCTTTTTGTTCCATTTTTCTCAAGAGGCGAGAATGTAGCGAGTACTAGTCGGGGTATGGAATGATGGTTCTAGAAGTTACTTTAGTAGTCCTCACCATTTTTGTGAAATAATGTATCAATAATTGTAATGAGGACTTATTTGAGTGTTGATATTGTCTAAATGACAATATTTATATTTAAACTCACAGTTCTTGTGTTGTAATAATAAAGATGTAGTTGTTTCTGTACCGTGTATTTTGGCGACTCAGAATGGGTGTTGTATACCTATTTTGGGGGCGTCACAAATTCCACCAATGGTAGGTACTTATCCCAACTCCCTTTGAAATCTAGGACACAAAGTCTTAATAGATCTTCAAGAGTCTGAATAGTCCTCTCTGATTGTCCGTCCGTTTGAGGATGGTAAGCTGAACTAAATCGTAAATCCGTGCCTATAGCTTTTTGCAAGCTAACCCAAAATCTTGAAGTGAATCTTGGGTCACGATCCGAAACTATGGATACTGGCATGCCATGCAACCTCACAATCTCATTCACGTACATACTAGCAAGACGTTCAAGGGAATAAGTCTCCCGTATCGGAAAGAAATGAGCAGACTTGGTTAATCTATCAACAATCACCCAAATAGCATTTATGCCTTGAGAAACCGTAGGAAGACCAGTAACGAAATCCATAGTAATGCGTTCCCACTTTCATTTTGAAATCTCAAATAGTTGCAATAGACCCTTTGGCACTTGATGCTCCGCCTTTACACGTTGACAAGTTAAACACCTCGAGATAAACTTTGCAATCTCTCTCTTCATATTGCTCCACCAAAATGTATGTCGAAGATCGTGATACATTTTGGTACTCCCAGGATGGATTGCAAATGGTGTATTGTGTGCCTCCATCATGATCTTGTACTTCAAATCAGAATCGTTAGAAACACAAAGTCTGGAGTGGACTCGAAGTATTCCTTCTTCTTCGATTCTTGCTTCCGGAATAGCACCTTCTTGTACTTTCTTTTTCATACGCATCAGCTCCCGGTCTGTGGCTTAAGCAACTTGAACTTTATCGATTAAAGTTGATTCTACGCGTATAGTTGACATCATCGCACTCGTTCCTACATATGATCTTCTACTCAATGCGTCAGATACCGCGTTCGCTTTTTCAGGATGGTATTGGATGGTATGATAGAAATCTTTCAACAGCTTGAGCCAACGTCGTTGCCGCATGTTGAATTCTTGGAAGCTCTTCTCGCATTCCTCGGTCCATTCGAAGTTTGTATCTTTTCGAGTCAGCTGAGTTAATGGAGTAGCGATTCGAGAAAATCCTTTTACAAATCTCCGATAATAACCAGCTAAGCCTAGAAAGCTATGTATTTCGATTACTGACTTAGGTTGCTCTCAACTGTGACTCATATCCCAATCTTGGATAGCACGTCACAATGACACCTATCAGTTTACTACCGCACGAATATGGCGTCCCCTACGGAGAGTCTGGATTCAGTGCATTCCACAAAGGAAGTCACCAGATAAAGGCTCGGGTACAAACTTCTACAGTTAGGTTTTTAACTCCTAAAGTTCAATAGGAGCCATTCGATATGAGATTTTAGAAGTGAGTTTTGTACCAGATTCAAAGATGATACAAAATTCAATATCATGCGTAGGCCAAGAAATTCTTCAGGAAATACGTCAGGGATTTACTAACAATAAAAATATCATTCAAATCTGACGTATTTTTGTTCAAGTCCATAACATAGCTAAGAAAGCTTGACATCCGTTTTTCAATAAACGAATGACTTTACGACTTGATATGAAAGAGTTTGACTTCAATTGTTTGGTTGCTTGAATTTGAATAACAGGTTGCTTAGGAATATGAAAACTAACAACCTTACAAAAGCAATCAATTTTGGCATGATGAGTAGTTAACCAATCAATTCCTAAAATCACATCAAAAGCAAGTATCTTTAAAGAGATAAGATCAACAGGTAATGTGATGGTGCCAACTTGGATCAAACAAGATTTATAAACAGTGGATGTAACGAAAGTTTCTCCTAACGGAGTTTCAACAGATAAGTCAAAGTCTAATTTTCTCTGGAGTCAATTTTAAACGTTGAGTATAAGCAGGAGAGATAAATGAATGGGTAGAACCGGTATCTAATAAGGTATAGACTTCGCAAAAATTTATAATTAACTAACCCGTGCTAACTTCGTTCGGGTTCCTCGCATTCTGACCAGTCACGAAAAATGCTCTACCAGAAACCGTTGACTTTGACTTTTCTGGGACAACTTTTTGAGTCACCACCCCCGTTGGACTTGGTTTCGCTACAGTGCAATCTCGAGCGATATGTCCTTCCTTTCCACAGTTATAACATACCTTAAACTGTTGTGGACAGTTTGGGCTGATATGTCCTTCTTTTCCGCACTTATAGCATATGACCGGTGGTCGTTCTCCTCCCTTGGAACCAGTTGCTGCTGGTGCTGACGTCTTCGTATTATCATTGTTGAATCTCCTCTTTTTAAAATCTCCTCCCGACTCGCTTCTTCTATTCTCATGGCCATGATTACCACCAGAGTGGTTGCCGCTCTTGTCCGTATTTTTCTTTCTCCACTGGTTATCATTGTTCTGATGACTGTTGTCACCGGCATGATCCTTGTTGTGGTCCCTCGGTTGACCATACTCGTTATCTCGCTCTAATAATTGAGCCATGTTGACAACATCTGAATAGAGAGAAAAATTATGAGAAATGAGATATTGACGTATACCGGGTTTCAAACCTCTCAGAAACATCCGCGTCATACGTTCCTCATTCTCCACCAAATGAGGTGCAAACCTGGACAACTCTGTAAATTTCACCTCGTACTGGGATACCGTCATGTTATTCTGCTCCAGTCTAATAAACTCTACTTCTTTTATATGACGAACACTTTCAGGAAAGTATTTGTCATTGAACAGTTTCTGAAATGTCTCCCAAGACATGCTGAGTGCGGCTGGATGGGTACGTTTCACAGACTCCCACCAGTAGTCTGCCTCGCCACGGAACATAAAGGTGGCGAATGGAACCTTTTGTTCCTCCGTGCATCCCAAGACATCGAATATCTTGGTAATTTGCTTGACCCACGTTTACGCCATGATCGGATCCGGCTTTCCCTTAAATTCTGGTGGTCCCAACTCTTTGAACTGCTTGGCTGTGACCAGCTGTGCATTGCCATTGTTTCTTCCTATATTTTGAACATGAATCTCCTTCGTCTGGTTTTGCATGAACCGCAAAAAACTTCTAAACATCTCATCGTTCATCGTCTGCTCAGTGGTGTTGTTCACAGGAGGAACATTGCCAGCCTGTTGCACGTTCTCCTCGTTGGTGAGTACAGGTGTCTCCACGGTTTTATTTACTCCACTGTTAACATTCTCAGTCGACATTCTCAAATACGGCCATAAAATAAGGGTTAATTTAACAAATTAACAAATCACATAATATCCCTATATTATAACCGACCAACAAATAAGCTTAGGTAGGACACACTAGCGAATGATTTACTCGTCTCTTCCCTCCTAGTTCTATTCCCCGATCTCCGCCAGAGATCATATCCCTAAGCTCTGATACCAACTGTGACGCCCCCAAAATAGGTCCAATCCATCCAACCCATTCTGAGTCGTCAAATACATGGTATAGAAAATAACTACAATTTTATTATTACAATTGTCGTGCAAAATACGACAACACATACTGTGAGTTTAAATACAAATATTGTCATCTAGACAGTATTCATACTCAATTAAGTCCTCAATATACTTATTGATACACTATTTTATAAAATAGTGAGGACTACTAAAATAACAGTCTTAAAACGTCATTCCATACCCCGACTAGTACTCGCTACATTCTCGTCTCCTGAGAAGAAAAATGGAACAACAAGAAAAAGGGTGAGCTCAACTAGCCCAGCAAAGAATATTATGACTAAGATAATATACAACAAATTATCGTTAGTCTTCAACAGGAAAAAATTTAATAGAATACAATAGACAACAAGTTTTAAATCAATATTCGCAGCGGAAAATAATAATTCATAGAAGAGTTACGTAGAGAATGAAATCTACTATTATCTACGAATTTAAAAGCTCATCATCAACATTTTATCCCTGTAACATCAATCAATAAATATCTTGAATCAAATAGTCATCTTTGCATTACAGGCCAAAGATATTCATCAGTTGGTCATGTTCATCTCAACACATGTTCCTCTTTCCACTACGGGCCAAAGATATTCATCAGAAATCATTCATCTTTGCACTACAGGCCAAAGATATTCAGTTATATCATCATTTAGGACTGAGGATGATGAAAAATATTTTAAAGGAAACGAATCCAGTGAAACAAAATAACAAATATTAAGGATTCGTATTTCAGCTATTCCATGTCCAAAAATACCTCATAAATAATCATAGTGGAGTAAAATTCAAGAATGATCAAAACATGGATACAATCAAAGCTAGTATCCATAATAGATATTTTGGACGAAAAGAAGAAAATTTCATTTTTCGGTGAATAGTAACTCGTGAATAATAACTCATGAATAGTAACCCCGACATGAAAAGTTTCAAA
This sequence comes from Panax notoginseng, assembly GCA_016801055.1. Taxonomy (NCBI): domain Eukaryota; kingdom Viridiplantae; phylum Streptophyta; class Magnoliopsida; order Apiales; family Araliaceae; genus Panax; species Panax notoginseng. Next base: position 249,336,327 of record CM029012.1, read on the forward strand.
TTTGATAAAAAGTTCAGATCAATACTTCGGCATAATGATATTGAAGAAAATAATATCATTTAAGAAGAAATAACATCCCTTACCTCAGCAAAAACTGTACTTCTAGTTGAAACACCGGATATAGGCTATGATTTGAACTTGCACCGTATAACAATACTCAAAGTATTAGAATACTCACAAGAATACGCTCACTAATATAGAGAGAGAAAGAGAGAGAAGATCTCAGTTTCTGGTGTGATTTTCAATTCTAACCTAAGCACCCTATTTATAGGAAAATGCTTAGAACACCAAAGCAGAAAATTGAATATAATATTATTATATTTACAAAATTGTCAAGCCCACCTTAGAAGATCTGAATTCAGCCCATTCTTATCACATGTTGAGGCCACTAATTTGTAAAAAACGTTTTTCTTTAAAATAATAATTAAAACTTCTAAAAATCAATTATTTCGGAACTTCAGAACTTCAATAATTCATAATAAATAGCCCTTTTATCAGAAAATTCGAATCTCGCGAGTTTTTATAGAAAATTCAATTCTCTACAACTTTGCAGAAGAAAGCTTTTCCAAATTCCAAATAGAAATTAACCGAAATCTACAAACGGACGATTTTACAATCAATAATAAATTTTCGGTCAAGAATTGTGTCCACCAACACACAAAACATGTGTTAATCATTTAATGTCACAAAAATACTCTTCCTCCTCATATACTCCTATATCTCACATTCATTGTAAAAATATCACCATCAATATATTATTAAAATAATATATTTAAATGAATTATTTTATCAGAAAAAGATAAAATATTAATTTTCAACAATTGTCACATTAAAAATTTTCTCCATCTATATCCACATAAAATCAATATTTTTCTCATCATATAAATCAATAATTAATTATACACAAATAATATTACAGAATCACAGTTCTGACAACCAGGCCGTTCCCAGGAAAGAGGGAGCTTTCCAATAAGGATTTCTCCTTACGGCGCGCAATTAGATGACCAAACCTCTCCTTAGACAGAACTTTCTAGACATTACCAATAATGTTATCTAATAATATTATTCAGATAATATGAATTATTGCTCCGATAATGAAAAATACTGCGTAGTGACAATTATAAAATATCAACGTAGCAATTATTTAATCAATAAAATAAAATATTGAACAGTAATTACTGTAACCATTACTGAGTAGTGCCTTCTTACGTAAGAATCAATAATTGGTGCAATACAGTGTGCTACTGTGCAACAACACGTATTACTGTGTTTAACCACCGGGTATTCCAACAGTATTAACGGTAACAACTACGCCGTTATTTATAAACAGCTTATTTTTATCGTTTTCTTCATCCAATCACTTTCTGTTATGGGGCCCACACAAGGCTGCGCCGTCGTACGAATATTCCCCGACAACAAGAATATTCCACGACCAAACAAATATTCTCCGACAACAATGAATATTTTAGGACCACTTGCTTATTTGAAATATTTGCGCATTTTACCCATAACTAACCACATTAATCAAATCAGCCCTAAAATAATAAATAGAGGAATTTAAATTTCATTTATTAATAATTTGGGGTCTTACAACTACGCCGTTATTTGTAAAAACTCAAATTTGTCGTTATCTTCATCCGACCGTTTTTTGTTATGGAGCCCACAAATAGCTGCGCCGTCGTACGAATATTCCCTGACAGAAAGAATATTTCACGACCAACGAATATTCCCCGACAACAATGATTATTTTATAACCACTTGTTTATTTTGAAAAAATTTTACATTTCACCCATAACTTTAACATTTATCTATTTAACCATTTACTGAATAGTAATTATAAGAAAAATTGAATACTTTTATTTCATAAAATTTGGGGTCTTACATTTAGTATTTTAGTATTTTTTTTAATTAATATTTGATGTAAATATGTTTTGTTTTGAATTTTAGTATTTTGATTAAATGATGTAAATATGTTATACAACTTATTTTATTTAATTAATTAATTTGATTAGTTAACAAAATAATTTGAATTTTAGTATTTTGATTAAATGATGTAAATATGTTATGTTTTTTTTTATTTTGAATTTTAGTATTTTTTATATTGACTAAATAACATATTTACATATGTCATGGGCATTTTTGAACCTTCTTCCCTATGTGTCAGCCACGTCAGCGAAATTTTAAACTCGTTTGTCTTCTGTTAACGGCAGGGGCACGGTTGACCCAAAAAGTGTAACGTTAAGGGTACTTTTGGACAAAAAAAAAAGTATAGAGTGTTCGGTAGACATCGCGATAAAAATCAGGGGCATTTTTGAACATTCTCCCCAACATTATATAAAGTGATGAATATTTTTATTTTTTTTTATATTAGTAGACCCTACTAAATATTAACATATTTATCTTTCACTTTACATATTTTAACTTGTCTTTTTGTGTAGATAAAGAAAATTATACCTCTTTTTAAGTACGGAGCGAGTATTAGATTTACAATACATATGACCTCTTACCCTAGGACTATATTTGTTTGTAATAATTATACTTATGATATGATTATGAATTATCAGTGTCTTATTTATTTTTAAATTTAGATTTTAGACTATTAGTCTAAAGATTATAAAATGACTTAATAGTATTGAAATTATAATTACATAAATTATAATTCTAAAATTATAATAACGGAGATTACAATATCGGAATTATAATATTTGTAAACAAACATAACCTAATTGATAACCGAAACTCATTAACCATCTAAAATTATAATAACCGAAACATAATCTCAGCGATTTTATTTTATTTTTTATTTTTTGAAACTCTATTTTTTTGGGTATACAATATAATTTTATAATTAAATACATTATCTTATCATTATTATAATATCAAGAATCAATCAAACCTCATTAAAGGATGAAATTTTTTATTTTACAAACAAGTCTCACATAAAAAGAAAACAAACTTCACATAAATGAAGAAATAAACTCAACTAAATGAGAATCAAATCTAAAATATAAATAAATCATTTTATTCTCACTTTTATTATTTCAATTCAAACATAATATAAAGGTTACATTTCATAGATTCAAAATATGACAAAAGTACTCTTGGTGGGAAAAAAATAGTTTAATCGACACATGAAAATACACCCGAAAACGTACTAAAATAACTTTACCTCGGTGGACTATCTGTTTGAATTATTGAATATAATTCTCTCCGGGTAAAAGGCTTAATTTCTATCATAGATTTGAGAGGGTTCCTCCAAATTTTAGAGAGATTATCCCTTAAATCAGTGTTCATGTGATTTAATAAATTCTTTGTTTTTGTAGAGTTTTTTTTTTCTTTTGTGCGACTTATTTTTTTTATGATAACTTATTTCTTTCTTTTTTATGAGAGAGAATTTTATTATCATCTCTTGGGAGACTTTACTTTCTCCTATTAGAATTTTTTTTCTCGCATTCTTGAATTTTTTTTCGATGTATGAATTGTTAAAGATAGATTATTCAAATTTAGGTGTAGCGTTATCATGATGGTCAATACTTTTTTTTAAGGAGTATATATATATGATGTCAACTAGTTGTTCTTACAATTTGTCATTTTCTTGATTATTTGTTTTTCTTTTACTAGAAGCGATAAATTTTTTATTAATCATATATTTTCTCCATGTACAACTTATTATACCCAAGCAAACCTTTTGATATACCCTAAAACAATGTTTGTTTGCAAGAATTATATTTGAGATAAGATTATTAAATCCAAGTATCTTGTTTGTTTTCAAATTTAGGCTTGATACTATTAGTCTCGGGATTATAAAATGATTTCATAGTCTTAACATTATAATTATAATCCTGAGATTTCAATCTTAGGATTAATAGTTTTGGGATTATAATATCATGGATTATAATCCCGGGATTATAATATTTACAAACAAGATATTATGATGATCTCAAGTATAAGGATCACTTGTACTACTATCACTACAGGAATTCCTATTAACAAACGAATAAAATTGTATTAGGTATTCTTTAGCGAGTCATGTTCAGTGTACTTATTCTCTAATAAGCACCTATATACTTGATTTAGGGTCTCCACACAAATGATTATAAGATCAATAAAACTCTTTCTAAGAGCAAGTAACGTATATACCAATCTATTCGGATTTACTAATCCTTTTTTAGTAATTTAACGATTAAGAACTATTTTAGTTTTAAATTATCTAAGAACTTAAATATCATTAGCATGATCATCATCATTGTTAACGCCAAGATCTTTGATGACGTCCCAATCACGTAAGACGCCCTAATCCTGCACAGTAAACACGATCAACACCAAAAGCTTGACGGCTGGACCGTCGGGGGATAGCTCCGGCGTGAGAGTCAATACAGGTGTTCAAGGTTTAACAATGGAGGATGTAAAAATGTCTAGTGTGTTGAGCTAGATAGAAAGTGTATGCGTACCTTTCGTTAGGAGACCTCCTTGCCCGGTTATACTCTCATACTCGATTTTTTGTGCCACCAACCACGATCTGACACAGCCCCCTGTTTCTCTCTGGTCTTAGCCGTGTGCATGCAGGTTGTCACCTTTTTTCTACTGTTTCTGCCGCCGGCCGGACAAAATCCCATCCACATTAATGATCTGCAGACTTTTGGTCAACTGCTCTCCTTTTTCATCATTACCAGTCAAAGTCTTAGATATTAAAAGATTTTATGGACCGGCCGCTTGATCCAGCCCAATGTTTAAGGAGAGACAATAAAGACAGGGTAAAGGTTAAGCCCAATAGCTAGAAGACTTAATAGTAAAGGTCCACTAGGCTAAGTAAATGGAGAGGCCCAATCCGTCCGGCCCAGTAGAGGGAATATCGGGACCCAACAATCATGATTATTAAAATATTATTTAAAACTATAAATTTATCGCATATTATATAAACTATTTTGTTTGATCAATGAAAAAGAAAGCTTACTACTAACATATTGCCAAACCTAATTAGAGGTATTTTAATATCATAACATGAATAATCAAACGTGTAATTGGGCCATTAATTTAATTACAACCTTATCAAGCCTAATTAAGTGACTTAAAATCGTCACGTGACGGGGAGAATAATATGTGGACGCCTCATACTCCAAAAAATCACACAATCCAATAAATGAATAGACATGGTGAAATAGGGTCTAGGGAAACACAAAACTACAAGCAATCTTGACACGTTGTATGTATGTAAGGTCATAGGTGGGCACTAGGAGGTAGTATAGCTTTATTTATTTAGTTAATGTACGTAGGTACGTCTTCATGCATAGTCTATAGAAACTTTTTATATCCAAACTGGTTAACATGATAGCATATCTTTTGTCTCTATTTTTTTTTTATCCTCTTGTATCTTTTATTTAAATTTTAATACCTAATCTCTTATTTAATTTTAGAAATAATTAATACTCTCTCTATCCCAAATTATCTGTTATTTTAGCAAAAAAAATTTATCCCACAATATCTACTTTTTCAAGATTTCAATGCATTTTTTTCCTTTATTTTTCAAGTTTGCCCCTTTACCTAATAATTGATAGTCATTACTCTCATCTTCTCTTCACACATATATATGCACTCATACTTTCTCTCTCTACATACTATTTGTCTATTTTATACACTCATATTTTCTCTCTCTTCCTCTCTCCACACATATATATGCACTCATACTTTCTCTCTCTTTAGACTATTTTTCTATTTAATGCACTCATACTTTCTCTCTCTACATACTATTTCATGCACTCTTTTTTAAACACCTTTTTTATATTTTCACTAATAAGGGTATTTTAGTATTTTTATCGCATATATTGGTATGTGTGTGGAACTCTAGAACAGCAGATAATTTGAAACGGAGGGAGTATTAAATAAGAGGTAAGGTGTTAAAATTTAAGTGGGAGATCCAAGAGAAACAGAGAAAATAGGGACAGAAAATCTGTTCTCGGTTAACATTAAATTAACTTTAATATCAACACACAAATCGAGAGGTGATTTCTCTCCATGCGTGTTAGCACTGTATTATAGTACTTTCTCCGTTCTTTAATATAGGTCGTTTTAGACTTGTGTATAAAAATTAAGAAAATAACTAAAAAACATTAACTATAATACTCTTTCACCTCACTTATCTCATACTCTCTCTCTAATATTTCCTATGATTTACTCCTAAAAAAACTCAATTGTCTCATTTACTCTTATTATCTTTCTCACTTTAATTATAAGGGGTAATTTGAGAATAACTGTAATCAATTCTCCTAGATAATCACAAATGTCAAATAATTAAAAATAAGAAAGAAAACCTATAACCACCTATATTTAGAAATAGATGAAGTATACAATAAAATGACCGATGAATCCGATACTATTTACACTAGGATACCGATGAACTTTGGTCCATCCGTTCTTTGATTTGGGTGATTCTATTTCTCTCTTTGTGATGCGCAATATTCATGTACAAGTAATTTAGTCTTTTCTATCACTAACATCCCAACAATTATTGTCTCTTGTATATATATTATGATCACTACCGTAAGCAAATATTTTCTTTATTCCAAAACGAATAAAAATAATATTTGTAAAAATAGTAAATTTAAAAGATATACAGTGTTTTGCGGATATTTTTAAAAATAATAAAATTGTTAATTTAGCTTATGTTTGAGTAGACACTTTCTCAAACGTTTCAAAGTTCAGTCGCACTTAAAAATTTTATCTGTTTAATAATAATTTATTTCAAACACAATTTTATTTCAAAGACATCGTTTGGATTAAAATGTACGTATTAAGTAGTATTTGATTGTATCTTAATACATCTTAACAGTCCACCTCTTAATGCATTTTAAGAGCTCATATTTTTTATATTAAGAAATCTTCTGAATAGTTTAGACTCGTATTTATATCTTAACTATTCAGATTATATCTTAATACAAATATGTAAATTCTTAAAAGAATACAAATATACGAGCTCTTAAAAGATATTAAAAAATTAACTCTTAAAATATATTAAAATACAATCAAACACAAACTTAGTAGTGCAACAAAATATTAAAATTATGATTTAAACTCTAGGACATTGGGTTATTTAACTATGACTAAAAAGTAATTAAAAAAATACACAAATTGAACACTTTTGTGAAAAAAGAGGATATATATAGACAATCGTACCAAATTGTTGACAGAATATATGACCATGAACTGAAAATATAGGATCCAACAACCATGAACAAATATTTTAAAGAAAAACTATTGTTAGATATCAACACGTATACAGAAAAATTACCTTTCGACTACGTATGAATATTGTATTAATTAATTGACCAAAATTAATCTATTTATTAATCACTATACTTAATTTGGAGTGAAATTTAGAAATATCATAAATTTAAAAAAAAACTAAAGAAATGTATGAATATACTCCCTCCGTCCTTATTTAAACGACGTTTTAAAGTTGAACACAAAAATTAAAATAATAATTAAAAAACATTAAATATAATATTTAATTGTCTATAATATCTTTAAATTATTAATTTATCATAATACAAGAATTTAAATACAAAAAAAATAAATAGAGTAATAAGAAATAATTTTGAAAAAAATATCATTAATTTTCATATTTTTGAATAATTTTGAAAAAATTATCATTTAAATAAGTTCGGGGAGAATAGCTGGGTATCAAGTTAAATAGATAATTCCAAAAATACTAGCACAACACTTTGAAAACTGGAAGAATAAAATAATCGGGAAAAATAAAAAACAGAGCAATTATTGAGGAACTCTGTCACTACTCAGAAACTTACAACTTTCTTTCTTATACATCCATCAAGATCTCTGTATACAAATTCAATGTATTCACAATAATCAATGTACACCAACAAAGGCATATGCACAGACCCTATTTATTTACACCAAAAACAAAAAGGAAAAATAAAAAATAAATTACATACAGAGCAAAATAAGTATATAAAATTAAACCCATTATTTGACATATATACCTACTAAAAATCTAATCTTTTTAAGGGTTGTAAAAGTCATTATTACATCTGCATTTCCAACCAAGTGGTTTGTAATTTGAATACCTGTTCCCTGCGGATGAAGGTGTAGAGTCATAATAGTCAAAAGGATTAATGCCTGGCCGACTCAGACGGGGTTGGACTCGGTTGTGACTCGGTAGAGTAGGAACTTGCACCGCCATGCACGGGTGGCACTGGTTGCACTTGTTGTGACAGCTCGGCGGAGTTGAACCCAATCTGGTCTTCTCTCCAAATAACAAACCCTACATAACAAACCCAGTCACGGTCATTACATTTAATAAAAATAAATTCAGATATAAATGAAAAACAGTAGAAGAGGGCTTTATATATATGTATATTTACCCGAGTAGAATCAGGGGGTTGTTTGGGTGAGTGGAAGCAAGAGGATGGAGTAACAAGGTGGAGAAATGTAATAAATATGACTAATTTGGTAGAGAGATTAAATGAGGAGTTAATTGAGAAATTCATAGCCATGGAAAAGTATTTGTTTCATTTCCCCATGAACAAATTAAAAGAAACCAAGGGGAAAGAATTACCACTTGAAAATAGATACTCCGTTTGGCTGATGGCTACACGGAAATTAAACAATTTTGAGGATGAAAGTGAAGTGATTTACTTGGTAAAGAAGAGGAGCAGGAGTAGGATTGAGAGAAGGAGGGGGGAGTACTGAAAAGTGAAAAGAACAAGTGGAGAAAAAAGGAAAAGAAAATTTGAGAGGAGTAAAAGGACGGAGCTTTTGGCCACTTTTATGCCCCCACTGGTCTGGATGCATCGCCTATTAGTAGCTAGCTAGCTATGTGGATTGGGAAAATATTAACGCGAGGACTCATAATATGCATATGTACGTGTATGTGTATGTATATGAGTATTATTTAATTTTTTTTACGTGATAATAATATTATTGCAGTATATAAAAGTTGCGGGTTGGGAGTTAATTAAGCTTGATAATCTTCATACTCGCACTCGTCTGTTAAATATGGAATAATATCCTTCAAACTCTGCCCAAATTAGTACAAACATATACCGGTAGTACTGAGTAAGGAATTAAATTAGAATTAAAATCGTATTAAAAGTTGTATAAATTGGACTAATTAAAATTGTACCAACAATTATGGCGCATGTGACGATTTTAAGTGGGTTCAAAAATTAAATTTATAGTTTCGATTTTATTACTAACTAAAATCGCACGCATAAAACTGAAACCGCACCAAATAATTATTATGTTTTCTCAATTTTGCTACGAGTATATATCATTTTTCTACTGTAACATATTCTCCTCGTTTTATTTTAGAAAACAGATATTGGAGGATTGAATGAAAAATCAGCAGTTTCAATTATGTTTGCAAATAAAGAGTGACTTGTTATTTCCTAAATCAAATGTGATAACATAGTTTTAATTAACCATATAATTGTTGATGTTTGGAACTATTTTGCTAAGTTAGCTTTGTGATTGTGTTCACTGCGTAATACATTTACAGATTCTTAGATTCATCAAAGGTCCATTACTTGTGGCCACCCCATTGAACAGATTCTGCATTAAATTTTGGTGGTTTAAAGCTTAGAGGTGATTGTGAGATTTATAAAAGCATTGAAAAGCTTCCAAATTTATTAGCCGGATTAAACTATGGCCACAAGAGGGGGGATCAAATTGGAGTTGGTATATAACTTGTAGTCAAATTTTGGGGTTTGTTATTTTAATTTATTTTGGAACTGAAATCGCACCAAATGAAATCGTACCGCACCAATCACAAACGATTTCATGTATGAATTTAGATTTATTAAACTGCACCTAAGCGGTCTTGTTCACTCTTTTTTTTTCAAATTAAATTTCTCTAACTTTTTTATATTATTTTGTACAATTATTTTTAATTTAGAATTAAATAACATACAACATTTCTATTAATAGAAACATATTATAATACAATTATTATAAATTTATAGTAAAATAATTTAAGTGCATAATAACATGTACAAAATGTTGATATATATATATATATATATATATATATATATATATATATATAATTGGGACGGGGGGAGGGTGAGAGGCAATATTTCATACCCGATCCTAATACTATAAATTTTAAAAAATCATCTCTCATTAGGGTCTGGATTGGACGAGCCTCATCAGGTTTGGGTGAAATTATCGTACCTAGAGTTGAATAAGTTAAATTTAAAATTAATTTTTTTATATAAACAAAATTTTTAAGTACATTTAAACTTTTAAATACACTAAACTAAACGCTTCAAACATCGTTAGACAAACAACGATAACCTTATTTTATAAATCAGGTTGATAACATTTGTTTCAATTTACACTCCTTTACTACATATTTAAAATTTTAAAAATATAAAATTTAAAATTGATATAATCGAAAAATGAGTTCACCCGCCATTCATTAATTGATCGTTATCAGTGAATTAGATGTCAGAAGAAGGGGTGTGTCCCCAGTCGGCGAGGATTCCATTTAAGTTTTGTAAGAAATAAATATTTAAATTAATTAAAAATTTTAACCGATAAGCATAATTATATTTGTTTATATTGCTTTTAAATAAGTTTTAAAAAATATAATTTAATTTTAAAAACCCAATATATATATATATATATATATATATATATATATATATATTATTCCCTGATCAGTCTGGTTTTACTTATCATAATTGACCTTTTAAGATGAATTTGACTAATTTTAAAATTAATAATTAAACACATGTATTAGAAATTTTGAAATCAAATAAGTTAACTTTGTTAATATATTTGATATTTTTTTATGATAATAATTTTATATTTATATCTAATAAATATAAAAATAATTTTTTATTCTAAATATAAAAAATCAATTGAATAAATAAAATTGGACCGGAGGGAGTATTTTGGAAGAAAGAGAATAAGGAAGTCTACGCATGTTATTACAGCAAGAAGAGAGAGCTGAATTAAGTTACTACTCCCACCGTTCTTAAAAAATTACCGTTTTGCGTTTTGAGTTTATCAATACATATTAGTTATTTTTTCTCTACTTTACCTTTATTTAAAATTTTCTCCTATTTAAATATTTCTTCCCTTCTTAATAATTTTTATTTAATTAAATGCTATAATCTAAGTAATAATTGGTTGAATAAGAAGTAATTGGTTAAATTGAATAAGAAACATTAAAAAGGAAATAATTGGTTGAGATAATTAATAAGGATAATATAATATTTTTGTTAGGTATTAATTATATTTTTTAATCTGTGTGTATTAATCTTAAACGATAATCTTTTAAGAACAGTCAGAGTGCCACATACTTCGACACCTAAAAACGTGGGCCAGCTTTAGAACAGTCCTCGCCTTTAATACTAGTTTACAATTAATGTGTTAGGAAAAATTGTATACTACCATATAATTGAAAGTCTTTAGTCTGGTGGTATGACTGAACCCATATTTATCATAAAATTAGGAGTTCAATTTTTGGGGTGTGTGTGTGTGGTAGTGTGTGTCTGTCAAATTAGAAAAAAAAATTATATATATATAAACTTATGAAAATCAGAACTCAAATTTAGTCAAATTAAAAAAAATGTAGAAAAGGATTATAATATGCAAAGAAAAATATTTGGCACTATGTTCTAAGACAATCCCACCCTCTTTTGGTACGAGTTTCAGCGTTTTTCTCTTAAAATATATTAACGTATAGTATAGTAGCACTACGAATATTATGTACAGAGAATCCATTGATACTCTTTACTCTCTCAAATGAACTCTTAATATGACTAAATTAATGAAATTTTTTGATAATTAAATGACTGACTTCGCATGATATTTATAAGTAATTAATGTCACCCTTCATGACTAGACATGACCCTTTAGAACGACTGGATATATATGAAAAGGCATGAACAAAAATTCATGACTGTTTAATTTGAACGAACAGTGGCGTAAGCGATGCGACCGGATCCGGTTAGCATGAAATTATTTTTTTAGTAAGTTGGTCAATTGATTAATAGAATATTGATACACATATAACTTTGTCTGTGTATCAATATTCTATTGGTCAATTGACTAACTTACCCCAAAATAAACTTCATACTAACTACTTCCGATGTGACGCTTCCCTTGTAATTAAGCAAAGCAAAAAATTTAAAAAAAATTATCCAAAAATATATATATAATGACCCAGGACCCACACCTAACCCGCCTATTTGGGACGGGGCAACCTTGTGCTTGTGGTGAACTCAATCGTCTTGACTAGGTCTTCTTCCTTTTATAAAAGTGGAGCGCCTCTTTAGGCCCAAACCCAAAAGAAATTAATTGTATATAAACTCATTTAATGTTTAGTTCTCAATCAATGTTGGACTCAACTTCCCACGTGTATTTATTTATCATCTTCAATGGGTGATTTTTAAAAGTAAATTTCTTATTCATTATCCCATGAATTTGAACTTCCTACACTATAAAAAAGTAGCTTTTTGTGCTTACTCAAATCTATCACATAAATTCAAAAAATCATAACGAAAGGTTTTTGTGATGACTTTAGTCGTCACGGAAGTTGTCTTATATACGAAAACGACTTTTGGGATCAAATTAAGGTAGGAAAGTAAATTTCTTTTTATGGACTATTTATTCCACTATATAAATTATATCAAATGAAGACTTGTAGGATTCGAGCTTTGCCCATATTTGCAAAAATAAGGTGTATTACTACTACACCAAATGTTAGATTTTGAATATAATTTTTTTTTAAATCTATAAAAGGAAACATATTTGAGTTAACTTACTAAACAAAATTGGTTCACATAAGATTTGGTGATTGCAATGACAATCACAAATATTCTATAATGATGATAAAATTAGTTATCATCAGAGTCATCACATATATTATTATTTTGTGATGACTTGAAAATTTCATAACAAAAAATCTTTTTTTTTTGTAATTATAAATAAAAGTCGTCACAAAAATGTGTCTTTTTTAATAATTGTCATGGCTGTCACAACAATATTGTTTTGCTTATTTTTTTTCATTAAAATATTAGTGATAGATTAAATGCAATTACAAAAAAGGTATATCCATAAGTGATGACTTAATGTGTGATAAAAAGAAATTTTATTTTGCGTAAAATGACAAAATTAGCCATCACTAAGAGTCATCATATATACTATTAATTTGTGATTGCTCAAAAAATTCATCACAAATTACTATTTTTTATAATTGTTTTTAAAAATCATGACAAAGTTTCATCGCGTATTCTTATTTTTTTAGTAGTATCTAATACTTGATTAACGGAACCCACTTAAATTTAAGTTCAAATTCTAACGTAATGATCAAAGTCATCACATTCAAAAAAAAAATCAAAATCATCAAATCCATCAACAAAATACCTTAAAATTCTACGAATTCTTTTTGAGTCGTGCTATATTAAATTTATAAATGTATCTACGGAATTTTTGTATTATAAGATATATCAAATTTTAAATTATTTTTGCATGCCTTTCGAAAATAACCCATCCCCTTATTAAATTGAATTCAATGATGAGATATAATTTTTTTGAAAACGGAGAGTGGAGTACTTGTTCTAACTTGTGTGCTTTAATGAGGTTGGAGAGTGGCAATGGCTATGCTGTGGCCTGTGGATTGAATGTGCCAAACATATTTATTGTTTTAGACACCGAAATTGAACAAGAAATCGGTGGTCTTCAGGAAAAGGTAGACTAGAAGTTTCACTTACTAGTATTCAGTCGTCTACTCTTCTTGTGGTCCAGGTCCTGCTCCTCCCCTTCCTTCATCAATCAATGCATATGGCTGCCATAAATACATTATGTTTCAATGAATGTACTATTGTGTTTTAAACTCCTTAGTACTACTTCTGTTTTAAAATTAGGAATATAATGTTAAGATTGACTTATATTTTTACAGATTCACTTCTCGATAAGCGAACGGATACCCAGCTTGCAAGGGGTAGCGCCCCTAGAAGCGCAAGGTACAATTAGGCTTAGTAAATCGGTCTTAGATTTTACTAATATATTGGGTCTCATGATTGAGTCCATGTTATAACAGTTATGATTTTCTATTTATTGTAGAACATTATTTGGTGTGTGCTTCATTGTAGAGCAGCGAGACTTCTTATCATAAATACATCAGACAAACAGGACTAGCCAAATTGATAAATCTGGGTATACGGTGTATTCTTATTTTTTCATTCTTCATATAATATCTGTGTGAGTGTGTTATTATTCGTTCTTAAATTCTTAAATACAATTTGACTTTTGAGATCAAACGACGGTTTATTAAATTTTAAAATTGTTATAACTTATAAAAATTTAAAATGAAATAAAATTTGTGATTAATAGTTTTGGTTATATACTATACAATTATAATAATTGCATCAAATAAAATTGAAATATCAATTTAAAATTTAATATTTTGTCATTTAATCTCAAAAGTCAAATTATATATTTTATTTTAAAACAAATGAAGAATCAATTTTCCACTTAATTATTTGATCTCTATTAATCCAAACAAAAACTTCTTCTTCTCATTCCTTCGGTTTCTTTCCCTCCAAAATAAAACACGCAGACACACGTCTAAGTTAAATGTTAGTATTATGCATGATGTATCATACTCTTTAAAATTGAATAATTACCATTGAAATGATATATTTAGAATTGAAAATACTCTTTAGCTTCCACAAAAAGTGTTCATTTTTAAGTTAAAAAATCCTATTTTTATTTATGATAATTGAAACAACATACAGTAGAACCTCTATAAATTAATATTCGATAAATTAATAATTTTTCTAAAATAATATTTTTTTCCAGTCCCGACTTGGGCTAATGGGATAAGTTAATAATTTCGATAAAATAATAATGTAAGACCCCAACTTTTATAAATAAAGATGAATTTTCTATAAATATCATTTTTGAATATTATGGAGTTAATTTGATATAATGTTATAGTTGTGGGTAATATTTATAAATTTTGCAAAGTAAGCAAGTTGTTATAAAATATTCGTTTGGTCGGAGAATATTCTTTTTGTCGAGGAATATTCGTACGACGGCACAATCATTGGTGGACCCCACAACGGAATTATTGTCGGATTGAGAAAACGACAAAAATATTTTATTAAAAATAACGGCTGAAGTGTTACCGTTAAAACCGTTAAAACCGTTAAAACTGTTGAACTACTCGGTAGTAAAAGTACAGTAATACGCGTGGTTGTATAGTAGCACACGGTATTGATTATTGATGCTTACGTGAGAAGTCACTCAGCTATACTCAATTATTGCTATAGTAATTGCTGCATCATATCTCTTAAATTATTGTCATAGTATCGTCTGTATAATATGTTATATTATTAAATCAATAATTGAGACGTTGTGGTAAGTTTGGTTATTTTATGGGGGGCCATATGTCATCATCAAAGAGTCTCTTCGTCAATAGTAATTACCGTCGTCAATAGTAATTACCGTCGTCAATAGTAATTACCGTCGTCAATAGTATTTACCTTGGTCAATAGTAATTACCTTCGTCAAAGTATTTACCTTGGTCAATAGTATTTACCTTGGTCAATAGTAATTACTTTCGTCAATAGTAGTTGTCCCTTCAATATTACCAAGAGTCATTTGACCCTTCGTTAAGACCAAGAGTCATTTGACCCTTCGTTAAGACCAAGAGCACCCTCAGTTTTTCTATAAATAGAGGCCTAGGGCTTCATTATTTTTCACGAATTCATTCAAGCTATAGAGAGAGAAAGTATAGAGAGAATAAGAGAGAGAGAATAAAAGTATTCTGCTACATCACTTTTCCAATATCCAGTTCTTTTAAGGTAGGGAATATTATTTCTTTTATATTCATGAAGAGAACTTCTGTTATTCCATTTGTTATTATTCTGTTGGAATAACCAGTATACGCGGTCTACCCTATACTTGGTGACATTCTTCTATTATTCTGTTGGAACATCATGTCTGTGTGTTTTACACCGGACCTGGTTCCGTTTATTATTCTGTTGGAACATCCTGTCTGTGTGTTTTACACCGGACCTGGTTCCGTTTTATTATTATTCTGTTGGAATATCCTGTCTGTGTGTTTTACACCGGACCTGGTTCCATTATTTATTATTCTGTCGGAATATCCTGTCTGTGCGTTTACGCCGGACCTGGTTCCATTATTTATTATTCTGTTGGAATAACCTGTCTGTGCGGTCTATCGCATGCATGGTGATTTCTTTTGTTATTCCATTCTTTATTATACTCAGTTGGTTAAGTTTTGACTTCTATACTCCATGAAATTTGTGGAATATCCTTGATAATTGCGTTTCATCCAGTATCTTTTCATGAAAATATTCTTCTAAGTATTCTTGAATTTTACTCCACAATGCAGTATCATGTTGACAATTTGGACGTTGTTAATTCTTGGATAAATTAATTCTTGAACTTGTTTTATTGAATTCTTATATCATTGTCATCATCCTCATGTTTATAAAATGTTGAAAGTCATCTGTGGCCTGTAGTGCATAGATGGACTTGGTATGATTATGACCAGGGATTATTCGGTATAATCATGACCGTAATGTTACAAATGATGTGGTAAAAGTCCTCATTGGCCCGTAGTGCATTGATGGACAGTTGTTGGCATGATCATGACCATTAATGAATACACGAATATCCTTGGCCGTAGTGCAGGGGTGATTCGATGATGTGGATTATTTTATTAAGCTGAGTCTCAGCGATCGCAGTGTTGAAAAACCTTTTAAATCATAAAAGATAGTAGAGTTTATTTTCTACTTGACTCTTTTAATGGATTGCTTGTTCCGCTACAGTTAAACTTGATGTCTATTATATTTTATCAGTTTAACATTGTTGAAGGCTAATGATAATTTATTCTGCATTATCTTAGTCATAATATTTCTTACTGGGCTAGTTGAGCTCACCCTTTCTTTCACTGTTCTCTTCAGGAAATGAGAACGTAGCTGGGGCAAGTCGGGGAACGGAGTGATGGTCCGAATGATAGTATTAGTTAGTAGTCCTCACTATTCTATGTAATGGTGTGTTAATAAATGTAATGAGGACTCCTTTTGAGTATGAATACTCTCTAGAAGATAATATTTGTATTCAAACTCACAGTTTATGTTTTGTCGTATTGTACACGACAGTTGTATTAATCAGTTGTATTTGTATTCTGTACTATGTATCTGACGACCCAAGATGGGTGATGTATACCTAATTTTGGGGGCGTCACAGTTGGTATCAGAGCTTAGGGATATGATCCCTGGCTAAGATGTGAGAATAGAACTAGGAGGGGAGAGACGGGGAATTCCTTCGCTAGTATGACATACCTAAGTTTATTTGCATGGTATTTAATTGGTCGGTCATAATATAAGGATAATATATGACATATCAATTAATTTTTATTTTGTGGCAGTATCTGAAAATGGCATCGAGAATGTTGAGAATAGCAATGGAGCACAGACGACTGTTGATTCACCACATATCAATAATCAGGATAATGTGCATCAGGAAGGTGTCAATCCTCATGCAAACAACAACACTGACCAAATGATGAATGATCAAATGTTCAGAGGCTTTATGCAATTCATGCAACAACAGGTGAAAGCGGCTCCTGTCCACAACGTAGGTGGAAATACTGGAAACTCTCTGGCGGTCACCGCTAAACAGTTTAAGGAGCTGGGACCACCGGAGTTTAAGGGAGAACCCAAACCACTTGTAGCTGAAACATGGATAAAGCAGATCACCAAGATATTTGATGTCTTGGGTTGCTCCGAGGAGCAAAAGGTTCCCTTTGCCGCCTTTATGTTGCGAGGAGAGGCAGATTACTGGTGGGAATCGATAAAGCGTACTCAACCTGCCGCACTGAAGATGTCCTGGGAGAAGTTCCAAGAGCTGTTTAACGACAAATACTTTCCCGAGAGTATTCGTCACATGAAGGAGGTGGAGTTCATCAAATTGGAGCAGAATAATATGACCGTGTCGCAGTACGAGGCAAAATTTGCGGAGTTATCCCGGTTTGCGTCCCACCTGGTGGATAATGAAGAAAGAATGACGCGGATGTTTTTAAGAGGTTTGAAGCCGGAGATACGTCAACATCTTGTTTCTCATAAACTGTGTTTGTATTCAGATGTTGTAAATAGGGCTCAGTTGGTGGAGCGCGATAACGAGATAACGCAACCAAAAGAGAGCAGCCGGCAAAATGATAATACCAGTGAGAGCAGTCATCGAAGCGGTGACAACAAGCGTGGAGGGAATCAACAGGCCAGAAATGGTAACCACTTCGGTGGTAATCAGGGCCAAAACAATAAGAATGGACATTTCAAGAAGAGGAGATTCAACAATGATGGAAAGACGTCAGCACCAGCACCTGTCGTTAAGGAAGGAGAACGACCACCTATCATATGTTTCAAATGCGGAGGGGAGGGGCACATCAGTCCAAACTGCGCGATGCCGTCCAAAGCATGTTATAATTGTGGAAGAGAAGGTCATTTAGCCCGATTTTGTCGTTTACCGAAGACAAATTCAGCTAGGATGGAGGCACCAAAAGCCGTCCCAGAAAAGTCAAAACCGGTTGTGCAAGGGAGAGCGTTTGTTGTGAACTCCCAGAGAGCAAGGAACCCGAATGAGGTCATCACGGGTAAGCTTATCATAAACTCTAAAGAAGTTTATACTTTATTTGATACCGGTTCAACCCATTCTTTTATTTCTCCTACTTGCGCTCATCGATTAAATTTGATTCCGGAGAAATTAGACTTTGACTTATCTGTGGAAACTCCGTTGGGAGAAACCTTCATTACCTCCACTGTTTATAAGTCTTGTTTGGTTCAAGTTGGTACCCACACATTACCTATCGATCTGATTTCATTAAAAATACTTGCATTTGACGTGATTCTAGGGATTGATTGGTTAACTACTCATTATGCAAAAATTGATTGTTTTCGTAAGGTTGTTAGCTTTCATATTCCTAATCGACCTATTATGCGAATTCAAGCAACCAAACCATTAAAATCAATCGCTGTCATCTCAAGCCATAAAGCTATTCGTTTATTGAAAAATGGATGTCAAGCTTTCTTAGCTCATGTCACAGATCTAAACAAAAATACGTCAGTTTTGAATGATATTTCTATTGTTAATAAATTCCCTGACGTATTCCCTGAAGAACTTCCTGGCCTACCCCCAGAGCGTGAAATTGAATTTTGTATCGACCTTGAACCCGGTACAAAACCCATTTCCAAAGCCCCATATCGAATGGCTCCTATTGAACTTCAGGAGTTAAAGATCCAACTGCAGGAATTGTTAGACATTGGCTTTATTCGTCCTAGTACTTCTCCTTGGGGTGCTCCTGTTCTATTCGTGAAGAAGAAAGATGGAAGTATGCGACTTTGTATTGATTATCGGGAGTTGAATCATGTCACCATCAAAAACAGGTACCCATTGCCACGTATTGATGACCTGTTTGACCAGTTGCAAGGAGCACAATTCTTTTCAAAGATCGATCTTCGTTCTGGATATCATCAGCTGAAGGTTAGAACTGAGGATATTCCAAAGACGGCTTTTAGAACTCGGTACGGGCATTATGAATTCCTAGTCATGTCCTTTGGATTGACTAATGCTCCTGCTGCCTTCATGGATATGATGAACCGGGTATTCAAGGAATATTTGGATCACTTTGTGGTCGTCTTTATTGATGACATCCTTATTTATTCCAAAAGCCGTGAAGATCATGAGCAACACTTGAGGCTGGTACTCCAAAAGCTTCGTGAATACAAGCTTTATGCCAAGTTGAAGAAATGCGAGTTCTGGCTGGAAGAGGTAGCATTCCTTGGGCACGTAGTATCAAGTCGTGGAATATCGGTTGACCCGGCAAAGATTGAAGCTATTCAAAGCTGGGAGCAACCTAAATCAGTGACCGAGGTACGTAGCTTTCTTGGTTTAGCTGGTTATTATCGGAGATTCGTGGAAGGATTTTCTCGAATCGCTACTCCATTAACTCAGCTGACTCGGAAAGATACAAAGTTTGGTTGGAGCGAAGAATGTGAGCAGAGTTTTCAAGAACTCAAGAGGAGACTCATTTCAGCACCTGTTCTAACAATACCATCTGGCTCGGAGGGATTTGTCATCTACAGTGATGCTTCGAGCAAAGGGTTGGGATGCGTTCTCATGCAACATGGAAAAGTCATAGCCTATGCATCAAGACAACTCAAGGAATATGAGAGGAATTATCCTACTCATGATCTAGAGTTGGCAGCTGTTGTCTTTGCACTTAAAATTTGGAGGCATTACTTGTATGGGGAGAAAGTGGAGATCTTTACGGATCATAAAAGCCTCAAATATTTCTTCACTCAAAAGGAACTCAACATGCGACAACGACGTTGGCTTGAACTGTTGAAAGATTATGATCATACCATTCAATACCATCCTGGAAAAGCGAACGTGGTAGCTGACGCATTGAGTAGAAGATCATATGCGGGTACAAGTGCAATATTAACAACGCAAAGGCCCATTTTGTGTGACTTGCAAAGGATGGAGATAGAGTTAAAGACTCCAGGGACCCATGTGATGATGGCGAATATACGAGTAGAACCGACTTTAATCGATAAAGTTAAAGCTGCTCAAGCTACAGACCTGGAGCTGATGCGTATGAGGAAGAAAGTGCAAGAAGGTTCTATGCCGGAAGCAAGAATCGATGAAGAAGGAATACTTCGAGTCAACTCCAGACTTTGTGTTCCTAACAACCCTGATTTAAAGTATGAAATCATGATGGAGGCGCACAACACACCGTTTGCAATCCATCCTGGAAGTACCAAAATGTATCATGATCTTCGTCATACATTTTGGTGGAGCAATATGAAGAGAGAGATAGCGTTGTTTATCTCAAGGTGTCTAACTTGTCAACGAGTCAAAGCGGAGCATCAAGTACCAAAAGGTCCATTGCAACCACTTGAAATTCCAGAATGGAAGTGGGAGCACATTACCATGGATTTCGTTACCGGTCTTCCTAGGGTTTCTCAAGGTATTGATGCGATTTGGGTCATTGTTGATAGATTGACCAAGTCTGCTCATTTCTTACCGATACGAGAAACTTATACACTTGAACGTCTTGCTCGTATGTACATAAACGAGATTGTAAGACTGCATGGTATGCCAGTATCCATAGTTTCTGATCGAGACCCAAGATTCACTTCACGATTTTGGGTTAGTTTACAAAAAGCTATGGGCACGGAGTTACGATTTAGTTCAGCATATCATCCTCAGACGGACGGACAATCAGAGAGGACTATTCAAACTCTTGAAGATCTATTAAGACTCTGTGTCTTTGACTTCAAGGGAAGTTGGGACAAGTTCTTACCATTGGTGGAGTTTTCCTACAACAACAGTTATCAAGCAAGTATTGGCATGGCTCCATTCGAAGCATTGTATGGAAGAAAATGTCGTTCTCCAGTATGCTGGGATGAGGTGGGCGAAGCAACGTTGTTGGGACCGGAGTTGGTACGTATGACTACAGAAAAGATTCAAACGATCCGACAACGTATAAAAACCTCACAAGATCGACAAAAGAGTTATGCTGATCTTCATCGAAAGGACGTGGAATTTGATGTAGGAGATCATGTGTTCTTACGTGTTGCTCCATGGAAAGGAGTTACGAGATTTGGAAAGAGAGGAAAGCTAAATCCTCGATTCATCGGTCCATTTTTAATCCTCGATCGAGTAGGAACTGTGGCTTATAGACTCGCTTTACCGCCAAGTATGTCTCGTGTTCATAACGTTTTCCACATATCCATGTTACGCAAATATGTGGAAGACCCGAACCACATTATTGAGTTAGAACCGGACGAAATAGCGGAGGATTTGACGTATGAAGAAGTTCCTGTTCAAATCTTGGATAAGAAGGAACATATTCTACGCTCCAAGGTTATACCTCAAGTCAAAGTTTTGTGGAGAAACCACGATGTTGAGGAAATGACTTGGGAGTTAGAATCAGAAATGAAATCAAGGTATCCTTACCTCTTCGACATACCAGGTACGTACCCTAATTTCGAGGGCGAAATTTCATAAGAAGGGGAGGTTGTAAGACCCCAACTTTTATAAATAAAGATGAATTTTCTATAAATATCATTTTTGAATATTATGGAGTTAATTTGATATAATGTTATAGTTGTGGGTAATATTTATAAATTTTGCAAAGTAAGCAAGTTGTTATAAAATATTCGTTTGGTCGGAGAATATTCTTTTTGTCGAGGAATATTCGTACGACGGCACAATCATTGGTGGACCCCACAACGGAATTATTGTCGGATTGAGAAAACGACAAAAATATTTTATTAAAAATAACGGCTGAAGTGTTACCGTTAAAACCGTTAAAACCGTTAAAACTGTTGAACTACTCGGTAGTAAAAGTACAGTAATACGCGTGGTTGCATAGTAGCACACGGTATTGATTATTGATGCTTACGTGAGAAGTCACTCAGCTATACTCAATTATTGCTATAGTAATTGCTGCATCATATCTCTTAAATTATTGTCATAGTATCGTCTGTATAATATGTTATATTATTAAATCAATAATTGAGACGTTGTGGTAAGTTTGGTTATTTTATGGGGGGCCATATGTCATCATCTAAGAGTCTCTTTGTCAATAGTAATTACCGTCGTCAATAGTAATTACCGTCGTCAATAGTAATTACCTTCGTCAATAGTATTTACCTTGGTCAATAGTATTTACCTTGGTCAATAGTAATTATCTTCGTCAATAATATTTACCTTGGTCAATAGTAATTACTTTCGTCAATAGTAGTTGTCCCTTCAATATTACCAAGAGTCATTTGACCCTTCGTTAAGACCAAGAGTCATTTGACCCTTCGTTAAGACCAAGAGCCACCCTTAGTTTTTCTATAAATAGAGGCCTAGGGCTTCATTATTTTTCACGAATTCATTCAAGCTATAGAGAGAGAAAGTATAGAGAGAATAAGAGAGAGAGAATAAAAGTATTCTGCTACATCACTTTTCCAATATCCAGTTCTTTTAAGGTAGGGAATATTATTTCTTTTATATTCATGAAGAGAACTTCTGTTATTCCATTTGTTATTATTCTGTTGGAATAACCAGTATACGCGGTCTACCCTATACTTGGTGACATTCTTCTATTATTCTGTTGGAACATCCTGTCTGTGTGTTTTACACCGGACCTGGTTCCGTTTATTATTCTGTTGGAACATCCTGTCTGTGTGTTTTACACCGGACCTGGTTCCGTTTTATTATTATTCTGTTGGAATATCCTGTCTGTGTGTTTTACACCGGACCTGGTTCCATTATTTATTATTCTGTCGGAATATCCTGTCTGTGCGTTTACGCCGGACCTGGTTCCATTATTTATTATTCTGTTGGAATAACCTGTCTGTGCGGTCTATCGCATGCATGGTGATTTCTTTTGTTATTCCATTCTTTATTATACTCAGTTGGTTAAGTTTTGACTTCTATACTCCATGAAATTTGTGGAATATCCTTGATAATTGCGTTTCATCCAGTATCTTTTCATGAAAATATTCTTCTAAGCATTCTTGAATTTTACTCCACAATGCAGTATCATGTTGACAATTTGGACGTTGTTAATTCTTGGATAAATTAATTCTTGAACTTGTTTTATTGAATTCTTATATCATTGTCATCATCCTCATGTTTATAAAATGTTGAAAGTCATCTGTGGCCTGTAGTGCATAGATGGACTTGGTATGATTATGACCAGGGATTATTCGGTGTAATCATGACCGTAATGTTACAAATGATGTGGTAAAAGTCCTCATTGGCCCGTAGTGCATTGATGGACAGTTGTTGGCATGATCATGACCATTAATGAATACACGAATATCCTTGGCCGTAGTGCAGGGGTGATTCGATGATGTGGATTATTTTATTAAGCTGAGTCTCAGCGATCGCAGTGTTGAAAAACCTTTTAAATCATAAAAGATAGTAGAGTTTATTTTCTACTTGACTCTTTTAATGGATTGCTTGTTCCGCTACAGTTAAACTTGATGTCTATTATATTTTATCAGTTTAACATTGTTGAAGGCTAATGATAATTTATTCTGCATTATCTTAGTCATAATATTTCTTACTGGGCTAGTTGAGCTCACCCTTTCTTTCACTGTTCTCTTCAGGAAATGAGAACGTAGCTGGGGCAAGTCGGGGAACGGAGTGATGGTCCGAATGATAGTATTAGTTAGTAGTCCTCACTATTCTATGTAATGGTGTGTTAATAAATGTAATGAGGACTCCTTTTGAGTATGAATACTCTCTAGAAGATAATATTTGTATTCAAACTCACAGTTTATGTTTTGTCGTATTGTACACGACAGTTGTATTAATCAGTTGTATTTGTATTCTGTACTATGTATCTGACGACCCAAGATGGGTGATGTATACCTAATTTTGGGGGCGTCACAAATAATTTTAAAAAATACCCTTATATAAATATATGGTCCCATCAAAATTATAAATTAATAATTCTTTTAAATTACAAATATATCTAGGGTAATAATATAAAATATGATTCTATTCTCGTTCGTTTTGTCTTGAAATTCAAATCTAATTGAATTTCATCCTTAATTTTTCTCATTCGATCCAAAAATTCAGGTATTGCATTTTCGAATTGTAATAAAAATTTATAAAGAGTTGTTGACGCTATGAGTACTTACTTTCGCGTTATTGGTTCCAAATGTATTGTATCATCATCACAAGTGTGGTACATTAATTTAATAAGTATGACACATTGCATAAAAAAAAGTATGATATAAACATCAATAAAATGTAATTATTTTAATGTAATTAAATTTATATTCACCGAATAAAAAAATACTCTTTAAATTAATAAATTATTAATTTATCGATTAAATAATAACTCTTTAAATTAATAAAAAAATTCAGTCTCAGCAATATTAATTTATAGAAGTTCGACTATATATATATATATATATATATATATATATATATATATTATATATATATATATATATATATATATATATATATATATATATATATATACAGCGGATCAGGTCCGGACTCCCGGACCTGATCAAAAACGAACCCAAATTTTTTATTTTGTTTTTTGTTTTTTTTTAAATAACTAAATTTTTTTTTTAATATTTTATAGAACTGAAATTTTTTCATAATACAATATTTTTGGGTGATTTGAATACCTATACCAAAAAATAATGGTACAGTCTGCACAGACTGTACATACATATTTTGTTATACGTATTCAAATCACACCCAAAATACTATATTATGAAAAAATTTCAATTCTATAAAATATTAAATATTTTTTTTAGTTGTTTTAAAAAAAAGCCAAAAAAAAAAAATCCGGACAAAATAAAATTCGAACATCCGAACTGAAACTGGATTCTATATATATATATATATATATATATATATATATATATATATATATATATATATATATATTTTGCTAATTCGAGAGTACTCTTACTTTAGAAGAGGCCTCATAATTATATTATTATATTACTATTATTAAATTAAACTATCATTATACTTAAAGATAATTTTAAAATGCCACTATTTTAGTATAACAGAATGAGAAAGTATACACAAATGTTACACGCAAGCGACGTGAGTTTAGCATAACTAGTAGTAGGTAGTACAGTTCAGTTTAGGCTTACTTGATTGATTTTACCAGATTTGTTTGTTGATATGATATTATATATAGAACATAGCAATTAGTTGGCAGTGACATTCCAGAATCAGGCCTGCCACTGAAATGCCACCTCATCTCACATCACACATCCACACACACACACACACACACACACACACACACACACATATATATATATATAATTAATGGTTAATATGAAATTAACTTTGGTCAATTGATCAATATAATATTTATACGGTCGAGAAATGATCTATTTCTTTGAATGACAGTATTGTATTGGTTAATTGACCAACTTACGTACCACGAAATTAATTTAATATTAACCGGATATATATATAGGGAAATGATCAGAGTCGGTCCTGAGTTTTATAAAGTTTATGGCAAATTTTTTCAAGTGTGCTTCTTAATACAAATTAAATAAATAAATTATCAACTAATTAATTTTATTAAAATTATTAAAATTTACAAAAGATACGGAAGAACACTTTAAAATGTCATCGAAGCAAAGAATCATCACATGTACCTACAAAATAAAAATATCAATGAAATCGGTAAAACTAATGAAATACCCACGGCAGTGACGCCCCCAAAATTAGGTATACATCACCCATCTTGGGTCGTCAGATATATAGTATAGAATACAAATACAACTTACTAATACAACTGTCGTGTACAATACGATAAAACATAAACTGTGAGTTTGAATACAAATATTATCTTCTAGAGAGTATTCATACTCAAAAGGAGTCCTCATTACATTTATTAACACACTATTACATAGAATAGTGAGGACTACTAACTAATACTATCATTCGAACCATCACTCCGTTCCCCGACTTGCCCCAGCTACATTCTCATTTCCTGAAGAGAACAGCGAAAGAAAGGGTGAGCTCAACTAGCCCAGTAAGAAATATTATGACTAAGATAATGCAGAATAAATTATCATTAGCCTTCAACAATGTTAAACTGATAAAATATAATAGACATCAAGTTTAACTGCAGCGGAACAAGCAATCCATTAAAATAGTCAAGCAGAAAATAAACTCTACTATCTTTTATGATTTAAAAAGTTTTTCAACACTGTGATCGCTGGGACTCAGCTTAATAAAATAATTCACATCATCGAATCACCCCTGCACTACGGCCAAGGATATTCGTGTATTCATTAATGGTCATGATCATGCCAACAACTGTGACGCCCCCAAAATTAGGTATACGTCACCCATCTTGGGTCGCCACTTACATGGTACAGAATACAAATATAACTTACTAATACAACTGTCGTGTACAATAAGACAAAACATAAACTGTGAGTTTGAATACAAATATTATCTTCTAGAGAGTATTCATACTCAAAAGGAGTCCTCATTACATTTATTAACACACCATTACATAGAATAGTGATGACTACTAACTAATACTATCATTCGGACCATCACTCCGTTCCCCGACTTGCCCCAGCTACGTTCTCATTTCCTGAAGAGAACAGTGAAAGAAAGGGTGAGCTCAACTAGCCCAGTAAGAAATATTATGACTAAGATAATGCAGAATAAATTATCATTAGCCTTCAATAATGTTAAACTGATAAAATATAATAGACATCAAGTTTAACTGTAGCGGAACAAGCAATCCATTAAGAGAGTCAAGTAGAAAATAAACTCTACTATCTTTTATGATTTAAAAGGTTTTTCAACACTGCGATCGCTGAGACTCAGCTTAATAAAATAATCCACATCATCGAATCACCCCTGCACTACGGCCAAGGATATTCGTGTATTCATTAATGGTCATGATCATGCCAACAACTGTCCATCAATGCACTACGGGCCAATGAGGACTTTTACCACATCATTTGTAACATTGCGGTCATGATTACACCGAATAATCCCTGGTCATAATCATACCAAGTCCATCTATGCACTACAGGCCACAGATGACTTTCAACAGAATATAAACATGAGGATGATGACAATGATATAAGAATTCAATAAAATAAGTTCAAGAATTAATTTATCCAAGAATTAACAACATCCAATTTGTCAACATGATACTACTTTGTGGAGTAAAATTCAAGAATGATCAGGAGAATATTTTCATGAATAGATACTAGATGAAGCGCAAATGTCAAGGATATTTCACAAATTTCATGAAGTATAGAAGTCAAAACTTAACCAACTGAGTATAATAAAGAATGGAATAACAAAAGAAATCACCATGCATGCGATAGACCGCACAGACAGGTTATTCCAACAGAATAATAAATAATGGAACCAGGTCCGGCGTAAACGCACAGACAGGATATTTCGACAGAATAATAAATAATGGAACCAGGTCCGGCGTAAACGCACAGACAGGATATTCCGATAGAATAATAAAGAACAGTATAATAAATAATGGAACCAGGACCGGTGTAAAACACACAGACAGGATATTCCGACAGAATAATAACAAGACTGAACCAGGTCCGGTGTAAAATACACAGATAGGATGTTCCAACAGAATAATAATAAAAACGGAACCAGGTCCGGTGTAAAACACACAGACAGGATGTTCCAACAGAATAATAGAAGAATGTCACCAAGTATAGGGTAGACCACGTATACAGGTTATTCCAACAGAATAATAAGAAATGGAATAACAACAGTTCTCTTCATGAATAAGAAAGAATAACACCCCTTACCGTTTTAAAGAAGAGCTGAAGTAAGGAAGTAGTTAAGTAGCAGAATACTCTTATTCTCTCTCTCTATAGTTTCTCTCTATAGTTTCTCTCTCTAGAGTTCAGTGAATTCGTAAGAAATAATGAAGGAATGAGCTGCTATTTATAGAAAAATAGAATGCATAGTAACTAATCCATGAACGGTCCAGATTGATTACTTTAATCTGACGGTCCATATCTAAAGAAAAATCTTTTAAATAAAATATAATATATTCTTTTTATAGAATAACTTTAATAAAGTATTTTGTTTTATATAAAAAGATGTTTCTGTTTTATTACGTTAATAATACGAATAAAACAAAACGTCATTATCGCTAAATAATTCATATTATTAACTGACAATAATGGAATCAAACAGAGTGACTTCTCACATAAGCATTAATAATCAATACCGTGTGCTACTATGCAACCACACGTATTACTGTACTTTTACTACCGAGTAGTTCAACAGTAACAATGGGAAAACTTCCGCCGTTATTTTTAATAAACTATTTTTGTCATTTTCTCAATCCGACAATAATTCCGTTGTGGGGTCCACCAATGATAGTGTCGTTGTACGAATATTCCCTGTTAAAACCAATATTCCCCGACCAATCGAATATTATATAACAACTTGCGTAATTTGTAAAATTTATAAATATTACCCTCAACTATAACATTATATCAAATTAACTCCATAATATTCAAAAATGATATTTATAGAAAATTCATCTTTATTTATAAAAGTTGGGGTCTTACAACAACTGTCCATCAACGCACTACGGACCAATGAGGACTTTTACCACATCATTTGTAACATTACGGTCATGATTATACCGAATAATCCCTGGACATAATCATACCAAGTCCATCTATGCACTACTGGCCACAGATGACTTTTAACATTTTATAAACATGAGGATGATGACAATGATATAAGAATTCAATAAAACAAGTTCAAGAATTAATTTATCCAAGAATTAATAACGTCTAAATTGTCAACATGATACTGCTTTGTGGAGTAAAATTCAAGAATGCTTAGAAGAATATTTTCATGAAAAGATACTGGATGAAACGCAATTATCAAGGATATTCCACAAATTTCATGGAGTATAGAAGTCAAAACTTAACCAACCGAATACAATAAAGAATGGAATAACAACAGAAATCACCATGCATGCGATAGACCGCACAAACAGGTTATTCCAACAGAATAATAAATAATGGAACCAGGTCCGGCGTAAACGCACAGACAGGATATTCCGAAAGAATAATAAATAATAGAACTAGGTCCGGTGTAAAACACACAGACAGGATGTTCCAACAGAATAATAACAAGACGAAACCAGGTCCGGTATAAAACACACAGACAGGATGTTCCAACAGAATAATAATAAAAACGGAACCAGGTCCGGTATAAAACACACAGACAGGATGTTCCAACAGAATAATAGAAGAATGTCACCAAGTATAGGGTAGACCGCGTATACAGGTTATTCCAACAGAATAATAAGAAATGGAATAACAACAGTTCTCTTCATGAATAAGAAAGAATAACACCCCTTACCGTTTTAAAGAAGAGCTGAAATAAGGAAGTAGTTAAGTAGCAGAATACTCTTACTGTATTACTATGCAACCACACGTATTACTGTACTTTTACTACCGAGTAGTTCAACAGTAACAATGGTAAAACTTCCGCCGTTGTTTTTAATAACATATTTTTGTCGTTTTCTCAATCCGACAATAATTTCGTTGTGGGGTCCACCAATGATTGTGTCGTTGTACGAATATTCTCTGTTAAAACAAATATTTCCCGACCAATCGAATATTATATAACAACTTGCGTAATTTGCAAAATTTATAAATATTACCCACAACTATAACATTATATCAAATTAACTCCATAATATTCAAAAATGATATTTATAGAAAATTTATCTTTATTTATAAACGTTGGGGTCTTACAAAGATAATGCAGAATAAATTATCATTAGCCTTCAACAGTGTTAAACTGATAAAATATAACGAACATCAAGTTTAACTGCAGCGGAACAAGCAATCCATTAAAAGAGTCAAGTAGAGAATAAAATCTATTATCTTCTATGATTTAAAAGGTTTTTTCAACACTGTTATCGCTGTGACTCAGCTTAATAAAATAATCCACATCATCGAATCACCTCTGCACTACGGCCAAAGATATTCTTTAATATCACGACCACAATTATCCATGCACTACAGGCCAAGAATATTTGTGTACTCATTAATGGTCATGATCATGCCAACAACTGTCCATCAATGCACTACGGGCCAATGCGGATTTTTATCACATCATTTGTAACATTACGGTCATGATTATACCGAATAATCCCTGGTCATAATCATACCAAGTCCATCAACGCACTACAGGCCACAGATGACTTTCAACATTTTATAAACATGAGGATGATGACAATGATATAAGAATTCAATAAAATAAATTCAAGAATTAATTTATCCAATAATTAACAACTTCCAAATTGTCAACATGATACTGATTTGTGGAGTAAAATTCAAGAATGCTTAGAAGAATATTTTCATGAAAAGATACTGGATGAACCGCAATTATCAAGGATATTTTACTAATTTCATGGAGTATAGAAGTTAAAACTTAACCAACTGAGTATAATAAAGAATGGAATAACAAAAGAAATCACCCGGCATGCGATAGACCGCACAGACAGGTTATTCCAATAGAATAATAAATAATAGAACCAGGTCTGGCGTAAATGCACAGACATGATATTTCGACAGAATAATAAATAATAGAACCAGGTCAGGTGTAAACGCACAGTCAGGATATTCCGACAGAATAATAAATAAGGGAACCAGGTCCGGCGTAAACGCACAGACAGGATATTCCGACAGAATAATAAATAATGGAACCAGGTCCGGTGTAAAACACACAGACAGGATGTTTCAACAGAATAATAACAAGACATAACCAGGTCCGGTGTAAAACACACAGACAGGATGTTCCAACAGAATAATAGAAGAATGTCACCAAGTATAGGGTAGACCGCTTATACAGGTTATTCCAACAGAATAATAAGAAATGGAATAACAATAGTTCTCTTCATGAATAAGAAAGAATAACACCCCTTACCGTTTTAAAGAAGAGCTAAAGTAAGGAAGTAGTTAAGTAGCAGAATACTCTTCTTCTCTCTCTCTCTATAGTTTCTCTCTATAGTTTCTCTCTCTAGAGTTCAGTGAATTCGTAAGAAATAATGAAGGAATGAGCTGCTATTTATAGAAAAATAGAATGCATAGTAACTAATCCATGAACGGTCCAGATTGACTACTTTAATCTGACGGTCCATATTTAAAGAAAAATCTTTTAAATAAAATATAATATATTCTATTTATAGAATAACTTTAATAAAGTATTCTGTTTTATATAAAAAGATGTTTCTGTTTTATTACGTTAATAATACGAATAAAACAAAACGTCATTATCGCTAACTAATTCATATTATTAACTGACAATAATAGAATCAAACTGAGTGACTTCTCACATAAGCATTAATAATCAATACCGTGTGCTACTATGCAACCACACGTATTACTGTACTTTTACTACCGAGTAGTTCAACAGTATCAATGGTAAAACTTCCGCCGTTATTTTTAATAAAATATTTTTATCGTTTTCTCAATCTGACAATAATTCCGTTGTGGAGTCCACCAAGGATTGTGTCGTTGTACGAATATTCCCTGTTAAAACGAATATTTCCTGACCAATCGAATATTATATAACAACTTGCGTACTTTACAAAATTTATAAATATTACCCACAACTATAACATTATATCAAATTAACTCTATAATATTCAAAAATGATATTTATAGAAAATTCATCTTTATTTATAAAAGTTGGGGTTTTACAACTGTAGTTGACAAGTTTTACTGATTACACAATTAAACTTTTAATTTTTTAAATTACCCCACTAAACTAATTATTATTTTGAAATTGGGTTATTCTGTTAAAAAAAATAAACGGACGTTAATTTTTTATCTACAAAACTAATGAATTACCCACTGTAGTTAACACGTTTTACTGATTACACCATTAAACTTTTATTTTTTTAGATTACCCTATTAAACTAATTAAAAAAATTATTTTAAATATTTTTAAAAATAATTATTATTTTCAGTAAGAAATATTAAAAACTTTAATTTTTTTTCCATAAAATGAGTAAAGTTTTATAAAATATAGATTTAAAAAAATTAAAGTTTTATGAAACCTTACTCATTTTAATTTTTTTTCTTTTAAAAATAAAGTTTATTTTTTTGAATCTATATTTTATAAAATTTTACTCATTTTTTTAAAATATGAAACATTTTCCAATTTTTGCCTTGAAAATAATATTTATTTATAAAAATTATTAATTTCTTTTTTGAAAAAATTGAATCAGTTTTTTTTATTTATCTTTTACTGTTTTTTTAATTGTAATTTCTATTTTTAGTTTTTTTTTTAAAAATTCTAATATTAAGAATGGGTCATTCTGTTAAAAAATTAAGTAGACATTAATTTAATTTAAAATCACTTTAATTTTTTGAATCTATATTTTAAGAAAATCTACTTATTTTATGAAGAAAAAAAAGTTTCTAATATTTTTTACTTAAAATAATAATTATTTTTAAAAATATTTAAAATAATTATTTTTAATTAGTTTGATGGGATAATTTAAAATTTTATAATTTTAATTGTAAGACCACAACTTATTAATGAATAAAATCAAATTTTCTCTAAATATTATTGTGAATAATAAGGGGTTAATTTGATATAATACTTTGGTTATGGGTGAAATGTGCAAATTTTACAAAATAAGCAAGTGGTTATAAAATATTCATTTTGTCGGGGAATATTCGTTTGGTCGTGGAATATTCTTGCTGTCGGGGAATATTCGTATGACGGTGCAGCCTTGTGTGGGCCCCATAACGGAAAGCGATTGGATGAAGAAAACGACAAGTATAAGTTGTTTATAAATAACGGCGTAGTTGTTACCGTTAATACTGTTGGAATACCCGGTGGTTAAAATATAGTAGCACACGGTATTGCACCAATTAATGATTCTTACGTAAGAAGGCACTACTCAATAATTGTTACAGTAGTTACTGTTCAATATTTTATTTTATTGATGCAATAATTGTTGCGTTGATATTTTATATTATTGTTGTTTCAATAATTGTTGATGCACAGTATTTTTCATTATCAGATCAATAATTCGTATTATTTGAATAATATTATTAGATAACATTATTGACAATGTCTAGAAAGTTCTGTCTAAGGAGAGGTTTGGTTATCTAATTGCGCGCCAGTAAGGAGAAATCCTTATTGGAAAGCCCCCTCTTTCCTGGGAAAGGCCTGGTTGTCATAATTGTGATTCTGTAATATTATTTGTGAATAATTAATTATTGATTCATATGATAAGGAAATATTTATTTTATATGGATATAAATGAGGGATATATTTTTATGGTTAAAAATGAAGGAGTTAATGTTGAGGTTTTTATCAGTATTTTTGTCGGAATGGAGGTATTAAAAATCAGAGTTTTTGAGATATTTTGCGGGGGTTATAATTTTTAATCCGACCGTTGGATCGTGGTAATTTTTGGATATGTTATAAATATATAAGTTGAGTATATGCCCACAAATTTTGAACCGTTAAAAATGAACGTATGATTTATTACGAATTTTACAAGATGACTGGTTCAGAAATTGTTGAATTTTCGAAGTTTATCATTTTGATGAAAAATTCTAGAATTGGTGGGCCCCACTTGTGGTTGGTGAAGAAATGTGCTGAATTGTATTTCAAATGTGGTGGGTGGGAATAGTAGCAGGTAAAGCCATCAGGTTGCAGGTCAAGCCTACTAAAATTTTCCTATAAATAGAGGGCTAAGTTAGAATTGAAAATCACACCAGAAATAAATTTTCTCTCTTTCTTTCTCTAGATTATTGAGTATATTTTGTGAGTATTTAGATACTTTGAGAGTTTCTATTCATCAGAGCAAATTTCTTTCAGCCTTATACCGGTATTCCGACCAGAAGTACTGATATTTTGAGGTAAGGGATATTATTTTCTTCTTAATGATATTATTTTCTTCAATATCATTATGCTGAAATATTGATATGAGTTTTTATCAAATTTAGAACTTTTTGTGTCGGGGTTACTATTCACGTATACGATACTATTCACGTATACGGTACTATTCACGGATACGGCACTATTCACCGAAAAATAAAATTTTCCCTTTTTGTCCAAGATGTCTATTATGGTTACTATCTTTGATTGTATCCATGTTTTGATCTTTATTTTTGAATTCTGCTTCATAATTGATTATTATGAAGTATTATTGATCTTGGATAAACTGTTATACGAATCCCTACTATTTGTCCTTCTATCTCACTGGATTCGTTCCCTTTAAGATATTTTTTTCATCATCCTCAATCCTAAATGATGATATTACTGAATATCTTTGGCCTGTAGTGCAAAGATGTATGATTACTTGATGAATATCTTTGGCCTGTAGTGCAAAGATGAACAGGTGTTGAGATGAACATGACTGACAGGTGATACAAATGAATATCTTTGGCCTGTAGTGCAAAGATGAATATTTGGATAAAGATGATTATTAATTGATGTTACAGAGATAAAATATTGATGATGGATTTTTAAATCGTAGAAGATAGTAGAATTTTTTCTCTACTTGACTCTTCTAATGGTTTGCTGTTTCCGCTGCAGTTGTTGATCTAAAATTTGTTGTCGATTATATTCTATCAGATTTTTCCCTGTTGAGGACTAACGATAATTTGTTGTATATTATCTTAGTCATAATATTCTTTACTGGGCTAGTTGAGCTCACCCTTTTCCTTTTTGTTCCATTTTTCTTCTCAGGAGGTGAGAACATAGCAGGATCTAGTCGGGGTATGGAGTGATGGTTCTAGAAAGATATTTTAGCAATCCTCACTATTTTTGTAAAATAGTGTTTGAATAATTGTAATGATGATTTATTTTAGTGTGGATATTGTCCCGAAGGCAATATTTGTATTTAAACTCACAGTATGTGTTGTCGTATTTTGCACGACAATTGTATTATTGAAGTTGTAGTTTGCTTTCTGTACCATGTATTTGACGACTCAGAATGGGTGTTGTATATCTATTTTGGGGGCGTCACAGTTGGTATCAGAGCTTAGGGATATGATCCCTGGCTGAGATGTGAGACAAGGACTAGGAGGGGAGAGACGGGGAATTCCTTCGCTAGTATGACCTGACTAAGTTTATTTGGTGTTTATTTGGTCGGTCAGAGTATAGGGATAATATATGATATGACTATTAACCCTTGTTTTATGGCAGTATTTAAGAATGGCAGCTCAGAACGTTAATAATTGAGTAAATCAGACCGTGGAGACACCTTTGATCACCACCCAGGGGAACGTGCAACAGGAAGGCAATATTCCTCCTGTAAACAACGTTACCGAGCAAACGATGAATGATGGAATGTTTAGGAGCTTTTTACAGTTCATGCAAAGTCAGACGAGGGAGACTCGTGTGCAGAATACGGGTGGAAATGATAACAACGCGCGGTTTGTCACAGCTAAGCAGTTCAAAGAATTGGGACCACCAGAATTTAAGGGAAAGCCGGATCTGATCATGGCGGAAACGTGGGTCAAGCAAATTACCAAGATATTCGATGTCTTGGGATGCACGGAGGAACAGAAGGTTCCTTTCGCCACCTTTATGTTCCGCGGTGAGGCAGACTACTGGTGGGAGTCTGTGAAGCGTACCCAGCCTGACGCACTCATCATGTCTTGGGAAACGTTTCAGAAACTATTCAATGACAAGTACTTTTCTGAAAGTATTCGTCATATGAAGGAGGTGGAGTTTATCAGACTGGAACAAAACAACATGACGGTGTCCCAGTACGAAGTGAAGTTTGTAGAGTTATCCAGGTTTGCACCTCATTTGGTCGAAAATGAGGAACGAATGACAAGGATGTTTCTGAGAGGTCTAAAACCCGAGATTCAGCAATATCTTATCTCTCATAAATTTTTTTTATATTCAGATGTTGTAAACAGGGCTCAATTATTAGAGCGAGATAATGAGTATGTGCAACTGAGGGACCACAACCAGGGTCATACCGGTGGCAGCGGTCATCGGAGCAATGACAACCAGAGGGAAGGAAAGCATTCGGACAAGAGCGGTAACCACTCGGGTGGTTATCGTGGCCATGATAATAGGAGAGGTGAGTCAAGTGAAAATTTCAAGAAGAGAAGATTTAACGATGACAGGAAGACGTCGATAGCAGCACCAGCACCAGGAACAAATTCTAGGGGAGGAGAACGACCGCCAGTTAGATGTTACAGATGCGGAGATGAGGGACATATAAGTCCAAACTGCCCACAATAGTTCAAGTTATGTTATAACTGTGGAAATGAGGGTCATATAGCTCGAGAGTGTTCTGTAGCAAAACCAAGTTCAGCGGGGATGGTGACTCCAAAAGTTGTCCCGGATAAGTCAAAGTCAACGGTTCCTAGAAGAGCATTTTTCATGACTGGTCAGAATGCGAGGAACCCGAACGAAGTTAGTACGGGTTAGTTAATTATAAATTTTTGCGAAGTTTATACCTTATTAGATACCGGTTCTACCCATTCATTTATCTCTCCTGCTTATACTCAACGTTTAAACTTGATTCCGGAGAAGTTAAACTTTGACCTATCTGTGGAAACTCCGTTAGGAGAAACTTTCATCACATCCACTGTTTATAAATCTTGTTTGATCCAAGTTGGCACCATCACATTACCTGTTGACCTTATCTCTTTAAAGATACTTACTTTTGATGTGATTTTAGGAATCGATTGGTTAACTACTCATTATGCCAAATTGATTGCTTTTGTAAGGTTGTTAGTTTTCATATTCCTAAGCAACCTGTTATTCAAATTCAAGCAACCAAACCATTGAAGTCAAACTTTTTCATATCAAGCCGTAAAGTTATTCGTTTATTGAAAAACGGATGTCAAGCTTTCTTAGCTATGTTATGGACTTGAACAAAAAATACGTCAGATTTGAATGATATTTCTATTGTTAGTAAATCCCTGACGTATTTCCTGAAGAATTTCTTGGCCTACGCGTGATATTGAATTTTGTATCATCTTTGAATCTGGTACAAAACTCACTTCTAAAATCTCATATCGAATAGCTCCTATTGAACTTCAGGAGTTAAAAACCTAACTGTAGAAGTTTGTACCCGAGCCTCTATCTGGTGACTTCCTTTATGGAATGCACTGAAGCCAGACTCTCCGTAGGGGATACCATATTCGTATGGTAGTAAACTGATAGGTGTCATTGTGACGTGTTATCCAAGATTGGGATATGAGTCACAGTTGAGAGCAACCTAAGTTAGTAATCGAAATACCTAGCTTTTTGGGCTTAACTGGTTACTATCGGAGATTCGTGGAAGGATTTTCTCGAATCGCTACTCCGTTAACTTAGCTGACTCGGAAAGATACAAAATTCGTATGGAGTGAGGAATGCGAGAAGAGTTTTCAAGAACTCAAGAGGAGACTCATTTCGGCACCTGTTCTGACAATACCATCTGCTTCGGATGGATTTGTTATCTACAGCGATGCTTCAGGCAAAGGGTTAGGATGTGTTCTCATGCAACATGGGAAAGTCATAGCCTATGCCTCGCGACAACTCAAAGAATATGAGAGGAATTATCCTACTCATGATTTGGAGTTGGCAGCAGTCGTTTTTGCGTTGAAGATCTGGAGACACTACCTGTATGGGGAGAAAGTGGAGATCTATACAGATCATAAAAGCCTCAAATATTTCTTCACCCAAAAGGAACTCAACATGCGGCAGCGACGTTGGCTCGAGCTGTTGAAAGATTACGATCATACCATCCAATATCATCCTAGAAAAGCAAACGTAGTAGCTGACGCATTGAGTAGAAGATCATATGCGGGTACAAGTGCAATGTTGTTAACACAAAGGCCCATTTTGTATGACTTGCAAAGGATGGAGATAGAGATGAAGGCTCTAAGTACCCACATGATGATATCAAATATACGAGTAGAACCGACTTTAATCGATAAAGTTAAAGTTGCTCAAGCTACGGACATGGAGCTGATGCGTATGAAGAAGAAAGTGCAAGAAGGTGCTATTCAGAAGCAAGAATCGATGAAGAAGGAATACTTCGAGTCAACTCCAGACTTTGTGTTCCTAACGATTTTGACTTGAAGCATAGAATAATGATGGAGGCACACAACACACCGTTTGCAATCCATCCTGGGAGTACCAAAATGTATCACGATCTTCGACATACATTTTGGTGGAGCAATATGAAAAGAGAGATCGCGGAGTTTATCTCGAGATGTTTAACTTGTCAACGTGTTAAAGTGGAGCATCAAGTACCAAAGGGTCCATTGCAACCACTTGAGATTCCGAAATGGAAGTGGGAACACATTACTATAGATTTTGTTACGGGTCTTCCCAAGGTTTCTCAAGGTATAGATGCGATTTGGGTTATTGTTGATAGATTAACCAAGTCCGCTCATTTCTTGCCGATACGTGAGACTTATTTCCTTGAACGTCTTGCTAGTATGTACGTGAACGAGATTGTGAGATTGCATGGCATGCCAGTATCCATAGTTTCGGATCGTGACCCAAGATTCACTTCACGATTTTGGGTTAGCTTGCAGAAAGCTATAGGCACGGATTTACGATTCAGTTCAGCGTACCATCCTCAAACGGACGGACAATCAGAGAGGACTATTCAAACTCTTAAAGATCTATTAAGACTTTGTGTCCTAGATCTCAAAGGGAGTTGGGATAAGTACCTACCATTGGTGGAATTCTCCTACAACAATAGTTATCAAGCGAGCATAGGTGTGGCTCCATTCGAGGCGTTGTATGAAAGAAAATGTCGTTCTCCAGTATGCTGGGACGAGGTGGGTGAAGCAACATTGTTGGGACCAGAGTTGGTACGCATTACTACAGAGAAGATCCAAACGATTCGACAATGTATACAAACGGCACAGGATCGACAAAAGAGTTATGCGGATCTTCATCGGAAGGACGTGGAATTTAATATTGGGGATCATGTATTGTTACGTGTTGCACCATGGAAGGGAGTTACAAGATTTTGGAAGAGAGGAAAGCTCAATCTAAGATTTGTTGGTCCATTTGAGATTCTTGAGCGAATAGGAAATGTGGCATATAGACTCGCATTACCTCCAAGCATGTCTCGTGTTCATAATATTTTTCACATATCTATGCTTCGTAAATATATTAAAGACCCGAACCACATTATTGAGTTAGAACCAGACGAGATAGCTGAAGATTTAACGTACGAGGAGGTACCTGTTAAGATCTTGGATAAGAAAGAGTATGTCCTACGCACGAAGGTTATACCACAAGTTAAGGTTTGGTGGAGAAATCATGCTATTGAAGAAATAACCTGGGAGTTGGAATCAGAAATGAAAGCGAGGTATCCTCACCTTTTTGAAACATCAGGTACGTACGTCAATTTCGAGGACGAAATTTCATAAGGAGGGGAGGTTGTAAGACCCCAACTTATTAATGAATAAAATCAAATTTTCTCTAAATATTATTGTGAATAATAAGGGGTTAATTTGATATAATACTTTGGTTATGGGTGAAATGTGCAAATTTTGCAAAATAAGCAAGTGGTTATAAAATATTCATTTTGTCAGGGAATATTCGTTTGGTCGTGGAATATTCTTGCCGTCGGAGAATATTCGTACGACGGCGCAGCCTTGTGTGGGCCCCATAACGGAAAGCGATTGGATGAAAAAAACGACAAGTATAAGTTATTTATAAATAACGGCGTAGTTGTTACCATTAATACTGTTAGAATACCCGGTGGTTAAAATACAGTAGCACACGGTATTGCACCAATTATTGATTCTTACGTAAGAAGGCACTACTCAATAATTGTTACAGTAGTTACTGTTCAATATTTTATTTTATTGATGCAATAATTGTTGCGTTGATATTTTATATTATTGTTGTTTCAATAATTGTTGCTGTACAGTATTTTCCATTATCAGATCAATAATTCATATTATTTGAATAATATTATTAGATAACATTATTGATAATATCTAGAAAGTTCTGTCTAAGGAGAGGTTTGGTTATCTAATTGCGCGCCAGTAAGGAGAAATCCTTATTGGAAAGCCCCCTCTTTCCTGGGAACGGCCTAGTTGTCATAAATGTGATTCTGTAATATTATTTGTGAATAATTAATTATTGATTAATATGATAAGGAAATATTTATTTTATGTGGATATAAATGAGGGATATATTTTTATGGTTAAAAATGAAGGAGTTAATGTTGAGGTTTTTATCAGTATTTTTGTCGGAATGGAGGTATTAAAAATCAGAGTTTTTGAGATATTTTGCGGGGGTTATAATTTTTAATCCGACCGTTGGATCGTGGTAATTTTTGGATATGTTATAAATATATAAGTTGAGTATATGCCCACAAATTTAGAACAGTTAAAAATGAACGTATAATTTATTACGAATTTTACAAGATGACTGGTTCAGAAATTGTTAAATTTTCGGAGTTTATCATTTTGATAGAAAATTCTAGAATTGGTGGGCCCCACTTGTGGTTGGTGAAGAAATGTGCTGAATTATATTTCAAATGTGGTGGGTGGGAATAGTAGCAGGTAAAGCCATCAGGTTGCAGGTCAAGCCTACTAAAATTTTCCTATAAATAGAGGGCTAAGTTAGAATTGAAAATCACACCAGAAATAAATTTTCTCTCTTTCTTTCTCTAGATTATTGAGTA
This sequence comes from Panax notoginseng, assembly GCA_016801055.1. Classification (NCBI taxonomy): domain Eukaryota; kingdom Viridiplantae; phylum Streptophyta; class Magnoliopsida; order Apiales; family Araliaceae; genus Panax; species Panax notoginseng. Next base: position 249,377,566 of record CM029012.1, read on the forward strand.
TATTTTGTGAGTATTTAGATACTTTGAGAGTTTCTATTCATCAGAGGAAGTTTCTTTCAGCTTTATACCGGTATTCCGACCAGAAGTACTGATATTTTGAGGTAAGGGATATTATTTTCTTCTTAATGATATTATTTTCTTCAATATCATTATGCTGAAATATTGATATGTGTTTTTATCAAATTTGAAACTTTTTGTGTCGGGGTTACTATTTACGTATACGATACTATTCACGTATACGGTACTTATAAGACCCCAACTTTTATAAATAAAGATGAATTTTCTATAAATATCATTTTTGAATATTATAGAGTTAATTTGATATAATGTTATAGTTGTGGGGAATATTTATAAATTTTGCAAAGTAAGCAAGTTGTTATAAAATATTCGTTTGGTCGGAGAATATTCTTTTTGTCGAGGAATATTCGTACGACGGCACAATCATTGGTGGACCCCACAACGGAATTATTGTCGGATTGAGAAAACGACAAAAATATTTTATTAAAAATAACGGCTGAAGTGTTACCGTTAAAACCGTTAAAACCGTTAAAACTGTTGAACTACTCGGTAGTAAAAGTACAGTAATACGCGTGGTTGCATAGTAGCACACGGTATTGATTATTGATGCTTACGTGAGAAGTCACTCAGCTATACTCAATTATTGCTATAGTAATTGCTGCATCATATCTCTTAAATTATTGTCATAGTATCGTCTGTATAATATGTTATATTATTAAATCAATAATTGAGACGTTGTGGTAAGTTTGGTTATTTTATGGGGGGCCATATGTCATCATCTAAGAGTCTCTTCGTCAATAGTAATTACCGTCGTCAATAGTAATTACCGTCGTCAATAGTAATTACCGTCGTCAATAGTATTTACCTTGGTCAATAGTAATTACCTTCGTCAATAGTATTTACCTTGGTCAATAGTATTTACCTTGGTCAATAGTAATTACCTTCGTCAATAGTATTTACCTTGGTCGATAGTAATTACTTTCGTCAATAGTAGTTGTCCCTTCAATATTACCAAGAGTCATTTGACCCTTCGATAAGACCAAGAGTCATTTGACCCTTCGTTAAGACCAAGAGCCACCCTTAATTTTTCTATAAATAGAGGCCTAGGGCTTCATTATTTTTCACGAATTCATTCAAGCTATAGAGAGAGAAAGTATAGAGAGAATAAGAGAGAGAGAATAAAAGTATTCTGCTACATCACTTTTCCAATATCCAGTTCTTTTAAGGTAGGGAATATTATTTCTTTTATATTCATGAAGAGAACTTCTGTTATTCCATTTGTTATTATTTTGTTGGAATAACCAGTATACGCGGTCTACCCTATACTTGGTGACATTCTTCTATTATTCTGTTGGAACATCCTGTCTGTGTGTTTTACACCGGACCTGGTTCCGTTTATTATTCTGTTGGAACATCCTGTCTGTGTGTTTTACACCGGACCTGGTTCCGTTTTATTATTATTCTGTTGGAATATCCTGTCTGTGTGTTTTACACCGGACCTGGTTCCATTATTTATTATTCTGTCGGAATATCCTGTCTGTGCGTTTACGCCGGACCTGGTTCCATTATTTATTATTCTGTTGGAATAACCTGTCTGTGCGGTCTATCGCATGCATGGTGATTTCTTTTGTTACTCCATTCTTTATTATACTCAGTTGGTTAAGTTTTGACTTCTATACTCCATGAAATTTGTGGAATATCCTTGATAATTACGTTTCATCCAGTATCTTTTCATGAAAATATTCTTCTAAGTATTCTTGAATTTTACTCCACAATGCAGTATCATGTTGACAATTTGGACGTTGTTAATTCTTGGATAAATTAATTCTTGAACTTGTTTTATTGAATTCTTATATCATTGTCATCATCCTCATGTTTATATTCTGTTGAAAGTCATCTGTGGCCTGTAGTGCATAGATGGACTTGGTATGATTATGACCAGGGATTATTCGGTGTAATCATGACCGTAATGTTACAAATGATGTGGTAAAAGTCATCATTGGCCCGTAGTGCATTGATGGACAGTTGTTGGCATGATCATGACCATTAATGAATACACGAATATCCTTGGCCGTAGTGCAGGGGTGATTCGATGATGTGGATTATTTTATTAAGCTGAGTCTCAGCGATCGCAGTGTTGAAAAACCTTTTAAATCATAAAAGATAGTAGAGTTTATTTTCTACTTGACTCTCTTAATGGATTGCTTGTTCCGCTACAGTTAAACTTGATGTCTATTATATTTTATCAGTTTAACATTATTGAAGGCTAATGATAATTTATTCTGCATTATCTTAGTCATAATATTTCTTACTGGGCTAGTTGAGCTCACCCTTTCTTTCACTGTTCTCTTCAGGAAATGAGAACGTAGCTGGGGCAAGTCGGGGAACGGAGTGATGGTCCGAATGATAGTATTAGTTAGTAGTCCTCACTATTCTATGTAATGGTGTGTTAATGTGACGCCCCCAGAATAGGTATACAACACCCATCCCATTCTGAGTCGTCAAATACATGGTACAGAAAACAACTATAACTTTATTACAACAATTGTCGTGCAAAATACAACAACACATATGCTGTGAGTTTGGATACAAATATATACCAAATGTGACTCATGTTCTAACCGTGGACATCACCTCACAATAACACCTTACATAAAGGTATAGTCAAAAACTGTTTTAGAAATTAGAATCTTTGGGAAGTGCTCAAGGAAACCTTCGTACATGGGAGGCCACGCATCTAGGTTATGATAGATATCATATGGCCACAGAATTATCCTTGGTTGACCCAATAGACCCCAAAGAAAAACGAAAAGATTACTATCATATTCTTCCCAATGGTGAGTCTTCTCTTGACTTATCATTATCTCCACTGTCTCTAATTGAGAATTATACTTCAAACAAACACCAAGATTATATAGGTAGTGCCCATAGATATACTCAGCAAGTGGATGAGCACATCCCTGTCTTATGATGACACGAGGTTGTATGTCATTAGACATCTTGTATGATAGTAACAAAACACCCTTCCAACGTTGGGTTCGCCTCACCCTATTTTCTTCACCAAATATAACTACTAAATGATGACCACCGTTCTATTCCCTTGTTACCCCCGCTCGACCCAGCTACACTCTTATTACCTGAAAGGAATTGTGAAGCAAAAGGGTGAGCACAACTAGCTCAGTAAAGAATATCATGACTAAAGATAATTCAATTATCAATAGCCTTCATCAACAATAAATCAGAGATTTAGAACATATGGTAAATGATAAAAATTTCAACCATAGTTGCAGCGGAACGAGCAATCCATTAGAAGAGTCAAATAGACTATAAAGTCTATTATCTTCTCCATGTTAAAAATTCACCAACAATATTTTATCCCTGTAACATCAATCAACAGTTCCTTTCCACAATCATATGAATAACTCATAATCATAATTGTGATTCTAAATTTCTCTTCGCACCCAAGACGAAGAATATTTTCATCACCTGTCTTTACCTGAAACATCAAAGATCATGGTAATACCAAATCACAGTTCCTAATAAATCCATCTTTGCACTACGACCAAAGATATTCAACAACAGTTCATCTTTGCACTACAGGCCAAAGATATTCATCAACAGACCATCTTTGCACTACAGGCCAAAGATATTCAACAACAGTTCATCTTTGCACTACAGGCCAAAGATATTCATCAATAATTCATCTTTGCACTACGGCCAAAGATATTCATCAACAATTCATCTTTACACTACAGGCCAAAGATATTCCTCAACAGTTCATATTTGCACTACAGGTCAAATATATTCATCAACCGTTCATATTTGCACTACAGGCCAAATATATTAATAGCTCAAAGAAATATATAATCATTTCAGAATTTATATAAACAATAATTATAACCATGTTGATCAATTCACCTTTGCACTTAAGCTTAAGATATTCAATTATAAATTCAATGGTCATGATCATACCAGTCACAATTCAGCTTTGCACTAAAGGCCAAAGAGAACCCTAGTCATGATCATACCAATAATCTACCCATCTTTACACTATAGTGAAAGAGAATTTCAACATCAGGGTTATAAAAATGTTATATATGATGATAAAAAAATAATATGATCAACATATAGTTTTAATCTCAAGAGTAATATTCGTAACACATGAATAGTAACCCCGACACAAAAGATAGAAATTCTACAATAAAATTCATACCAATATTTCGGTATAATGATATTGAAAGAATAACATTACTTAAATTTATAAACAATTTATTTTAATTGTTTACACTTTACTAATTAATACATTTAATCATCATAAAATGCCAACTCTTAAGATTTCATCATCAATAACCAAAACCCTCATCAAAAAAATCAGCATATACCTCATATATAGGATTCTCAAGCCATAAAATCCTATTTTCAATTTTCTTACTTCACATAACATATTTAATTCATTTACTCATAACTAGACTATTTTCATGAAAAATACCAAATCAGTTCCAAAAATATTTCTTTTCTGGGATTTAGCATAATATAGTCCCATAGTGAACATATATTTTTCTCAGAATTTTTAAAAGTCATTTACTATTTTTCATATGGCCAAAATAGCCAAATATTTAGACATTTATCAAAAATTGTACTTTTGTCTAAAAATTCTAAAATTTACAGAGTATACTTCTATCATATACATGTACTCCCAATAAAAATTTCATCAATTTTGGAGTTAACCACAAGGAATTATAAGCGGTTACTTTTAAAATAGTCTTTTCTCATAAAATTCATAACTCTCAATCTATACATCCAAAAATCACCATTTTTGGACACAATCAAGAAAACTCATCAAAATATCATTTCAAATTTTTCCAGAATTTTTGAAGTTCAGAAAAATTACGAAACTGAAAATCATAACAACCCTTAAAATCCATTACTATCCCTTACTATCCCTTGCAATCCCTTACAATCCCTTACCTCAAAAGAGCAGTACTTCTGACTGGATATCGGATATGATGCTGAAGGAAACTTGCACTGAATAGCAACTCTCAAAGTATCTAAATACTCACAAAATATGCTTCATAATATAGAGAGAGAAAGAGAGAAAACTTATGTTTCTGGTGTGATTTTCAATTCTAACTTAGCCCTCTATTTATAGGAAAATTTTGGTAGGTTTGACCTGCAACCTGATGGCTTTACCTGCTACTATTCCCACCCACCACATTTGAAATATAATTCAGCACATTTCTTCACCAACCACAAGTGGGGCCCACCAATTCTAGAATTTTCCACCAAAATGATAAACTCCGAAAATTTAATAATTTCTGAACCAGTCATCTCGTAAAATTCATAACAAATCATACGTTCATTTTTAACGGTTCAAAATTTGTGGACATATACTCAACTTATATATGTATAACATATCCAAAAATTACCACGATCCAACGGTCGGATTAAAAATTATAACCCCCGCAAAATATTTCAAAAACCCTGATTTTTAATACCTCCATTCCGACAAAAATACGGATAAAAATCTCAAAATTAACTCCTTCATTTTTAACCACAAAAATATATCCCTCGTTTATATCCACATAAAATAAATATTTCCTTATCATATGAATCAATAATTAATTATTCACAAATAATATTACAGAATCACATTTATGACAAACAGGCCGTTCCCAGGAAAGAGGGGGCTTTCCAATAAGAATTTCTCCTTACTGGCGCGCAATTAGATGACCAAACCTCTCCTTAGACAGAACTTTCTAGACATTGACAATAATGTTATCTAATAATATTATTCAAATAATATGAATTATTGATCTGATAAAGGAAAATACTGTGCAGCAACAATTATTGAAACAACAATAATATAAAATATCAACGCAACAATTATTGAATCAATAAAATATTGAACAGTAACTACTGTAACAATTATTGAGTAGTGCCTTCTTACGTAAGAATCAATAATTGGTGCAATACCGTGTGCTACTGTACAATAACGCGTATTACTGTATTTTAACCACCGGGTATTTTAACAGTGTTAACGGTAACAACTACGCCGTTAATTATAAAAACTCAATTTTTGTCGTTATCTTCATCCAACAGTTATTCGTTATGGGGCCCACAAATAGCTGCGCCGTCGTACGAATATTCCCCGACAGAAAGAATATTCCACGACCAAACGAATATTCCCCGACAACAATGATTATTTTATAACCACTTGCTTATTTTGAAAAAAATTCATATATCACCTTTAACATTAACTTTTATCAATTTAACCATTTACTGAATAGTAATTATAAGAAAAATTGAATACTTTTATTTCATAAAATTCGGGGTCTTACAGTTAATAAATGTAATGAGGACTCCTTTTGAGTATGAATACTCTCTAGAAGATAATATTTGTATTCAAACTCACAGTTTATGTTTTGTCGTATTGTACACGACAGTTGTATTAATCAGTTGTATTTGTATTCTGTACTATGTATCTGACGACCCAAGATGGGTGATGTATACCTAATTTTGGGGGCGTCACAGTACTATTCACGAATACGACACTATACACCGAAAAATAAAATTTTCCCTTTTTGTCCAAGATGTCTATTATGGTTACTATCTTTGATTGTATCCATGTTTTGATCTTTATTTTTGAATTCTACTTCACAATTGATTATTATGAAGTATTATTGATCTTGGATAAACTGTTATACGAATCCCTAATATTTGTCATTCTATCTCACTGGATTCGTTCTCTTTAAGATATTTTTTTCATCATCCTCAGTCCTAAATGATGATATTACTGAATATCTTTGGCCTGTAGTGCAAAGATGTATGATTACTTGATGAATATATTTGGCCTGTAGTGCAAAGATGAACAGGTATTGAGATTGTAAGACCCCAACTTATTAATGAATAAAATCAAATTTTCTCTAAATATTATTGTGAATAATAAGGGGTTAATTTGATATAATACTTTGGTTATGGGTGAAATGTGTAAATTTTACAAAATAAGCAAGTGGTTATAAAATATTTATTTTTGGTCGGTGAATATTCGGTTGGTCGTGGAATATTCTTGCTGTCGGGGAATATTCGTACGACGACGCAGCCTTGTGTGGGCCCCATAACGGAAAGCGATTGGATGAAGAAAAAGACAAGTATAAGTTGTTTATAAATAACGGCGTAGTTGTTACCGTTAATACTGTTGGAATACCAGGTGGTTAAAATACAGTAGCACACGGTATTGCACCAATTATTGATTCTTACGTAAGAAGGCACTACTCAATAATTGTTACAGTAGTTATTATTCAATATTTTATTTTATTGATTCAATAATTGCTGCGTTGATATTTTATATTATTGTTGTTTCAATAATTGTTGCTGCACAGTATTTTCATTTATCAGATCAATAATTCATATTATTTGAATAATATTATTAGATAACATTATTGACAATGTCTAGAAAGTTCTGTCTAAGGAGAGGTTTGGTCATCTAATTGCGCGCCAGTAAGGGGAAATCCTTATTGAAAAGCCCCTCTTTCCTGGGAACGGCCTGGTTGTCATAAATGTGATTCTGTAATATTATTTGTGAATAATTAATTATTGGTTCATATGATAAGGAAATATTTATTTTATGTGGATATAAATGAGGGATATATTTTTGTGGTTAAAAATGAAGGAGTTAATGTAGAGGTTTTTGTCAGTATTTTTGTCGGAATGGAGGTATTAAAAATCAGGGTTTTTGAGATAGTTTGCAGGGGTTATAGTTTTTAATCCGACCGTTGGATCGTGGTAATTTTTGGATATGTTATACATATATAAGTTGAGTATATGTCCACAAATTTTGAACCGTTAAAAATGAACGTATGATTTATTATGAATTTTACGAGATAACTGGTTCAGAAATTGTTGAATTTTCGGAGTTTATCATTTTGATGGAAAATTCTAGAATTGGTGGGCCCCACTTGTGGTTGGTGAAGAAATGTGCTGAATTATATTTCAAATGTGGTGGGTGGGAATAGTAGCAGGTAAAGCCATCAGGTTGCAGGTCAAACCTACTAAAATTTTCCTATAAATAGAGGGCTAAGTTAGAATTGAAAATCACACCAGAAACAAGTTTTCTGTCTTTCTCTCTCTAGATTATTGAGTGTATTTTGTGAGTATTTAGATACTTTGAGAGTTTCTATTCATCAGAGCAAGTTTCTTTCAGCCTTATACCGGTATTCCGACCAGAAGTACTGATATTTTGAGGTAAGGGATATTATTTTCTTCTTAAATGATATTATTTTTTTCAATATCATTATGCTGAAATATTGATATGAGTTTTTATCAAATTTGGAACTTTTTGTGTCGGGGTTACTATTCACGTATACGATACTATTCACGTATACGACACTATTCACGAATACGGCACTATTCACCGAAAAATAAAATTTTTCCTTTTTGTCCAAGATGTCTATTATGGTTACTATCTTTGATTGTATCCATGTTTTGATCTTTATTTTTGAATTCTGCTTCACAATTGATTATTATGAAGTATTATTGATCTTGGATAAACTGTTATACGAATCCCTACTATTTGTCCTTCTGTCTCATTGGATTCGTTCTCTTTAAGATATTTTTCATCATCCTCAGTCCTAAATGATGATATTACTGAATATCTTTGGCCTGTAGTGCAAAGATGTATAATTACTTGATGAATATCTTTGGCCTGTAGTGCAAAGATGAACAGGTGTTGAGATGAACATAACCGACTGATGATACAAATGAATATCTTTGGCCTGTAGTGCAAAGATGAATATTTGGTTAAAGATGATTATTAATTGATGTTACAGGGATAAAATATTGATGATGAACTTTTAAATCTTAGAAGATAGTAGAATTCTTTCTCTACTTGACTCTTCTAATGGTTTGCTGTTTCCGCTGCAGTTGTTGATCTAAAACTTGTTGTCGATTATATTTTATCAGATTTTTTCCTGTTAAAAACTAACGATAATTTGTTGTATATTATCTTAGTCATAATATTCTTTACTGGGCTAGTTGAGTTCACCCTTTTCCTTTTTGTTCCATTTTTCTTCTCAGGAGGTGAGAACATAGCAGGATCTAGTCGGGATATGGAGTGATGGTTCTAGAAAGATGTTTTAGCAGTCCTCACTATTTCTGTAAAATAGTGTTTGAATAATTGTAATGAGGTTTTATTTGAGTGTGGATATTGTCTAGAAGACAATATTTGTATTTAAACTCACAATATGTGTTGTCGTATTTTGCACGACAATTGTATTATTGAAGTTGTAGTTTGCTTTCTGTACCATGTATTTGGCGACTCAGAATGGGTGTTGTATACCTATTTTGGGGGCGTTACAGAGATGAACATGACTGACAGATGATACAAATGAATATCTTTGGCCTGTAGTGCAAAGATGAATATTTGGATAAAGATGATTATTAATTGATGTTACAGGGATAAAATATTGATGATGGACTTTTAAATCTTAAAGGATAGTAGAATTCTTTCTCTACTTGACTCTTCTAATGGTTTGCTATTTCCGCTGCAGTTGTTGATCTAAAACTTGTTGTCGATTATATGCTATCAGATTTTTCCCTGTTGAGGACTAACGATAATTTGTTGTATATTATCTTAGTCATAATATTCTTTACTGGGCTAGTTGAGCTCACCCTTTTCTTTTTTGTTCCATTTTTCTTCTCAGGAGGTGAGAACATAGCAGGATCTAGTCGGGGTATGGAGTGATGGTTCTAGAAAGATGTTTTAGCAATCCTCACTATTTTTGTAAAATAGTATTTGAATAATTGTAATGATGATTTATTTGAGTGTGGATATTGTCCCGAAGGTAATATATGTATTTAAACTCACAGTATGTGTTGTCGTATTTTGCACGACAATTGTATTATTGAAGTTGTAGTTTGTTTTCTGTACCATGTATTTGGCGACTCAGAATGGGTGTTGTATACCTATTTTGGGGGCGTCACATCAATGGTGTAATAAGTCAAATGTGCCAACTATAGTGTGTAATTCATTAGTTTTGTAGATAAAAAATTAACGTCCGTTAATTTTTTTTAACGGAATGACCCAATTTTAAAATAATAATTAGTTTAGTGGTGTAATTTAAAAAATTAAAAAGTCAATGGTGTAATCAGTAAAACCTACCAACTACAATGAGTATTTCTTTAGTTTTGCATAATGAAATCTAAACCACAAAACATCATTTAAAATGTCTTCTTGTTGCACTTTTAGATGCAAAATAATCAATTATACTATCATATTTAATATTTTCTAATATATCATTTTTAATGCATAATATCGCTAATATTTTTATTATTTTATTTTTTTTATACACATAAATACATATGCTTATAAAAAAAATTGGGCTCCCCTCAACTGTGGGCCCTGGGCGGTAGCCCTTGCCCAGGGCTGACTCTGAAAATAATCCATAAAAAATGTTAGTTCTGGGCACTGTTTTAACTAACAGTTATCCAGCTGTCCAAAATTAGAATGAATCAGAAATCTTCTGCTCCAAGTCTCTCGTGCTTACCCCATTTACCCTTTGTGATGTATGAGTCATCCTAGTACCATATTGTTGTAAGTTGGCTGCCATGTTTGTAATTAAGTTCTTTGCAGCTTCTAAAGTCTTGTCTACCAGTGCTCCTCTACTTGCTGCATCAATTATGCTTCTATCCATTGGTAGCAACCCCTCATAGAAATACTGGATCAAGTGATGATCATCAATCCCGTGAGGTGGACAGCTGGAACACAACTTCTTGAATCTTTCCCAATACTCGTAGAGAGTTTCTCCATCGAACTGCCTGATTCCACATATTTCCTTCCTTGTATCGGCAACTCTTGATGCAGGGAAATACCTATCCAAGAATAACCTTTGCATATCAGTCCATGATCGTATTGATTCTAAAGGAAGATATTATAACCAATCTTTAGCCAAATCTGCTAATGAAAACAGAAAAAGTCTAAGCTTGATATACTCCTCTGTCACTCCTTGTGATTTCATTGTGAAACATACCACATGGAACTCCTTTAGATGCTTATATGGATTTTCTCCTGTAAGACCACGAAAAGTAGGCAAAAGACGAATTAGTCTAGAGTTAAGTTCAAAAGCAACATCTAAAGTAGGATACTCAATACAAAAAGATGATTGAGTCAGATCAGGAGTAGCCAGTTCTTTCAAAGTTCTGTTATTGTGTGGCACCGCCATCTCTTTCACTTCAAGTGATGGAACAAGAGTTTCTTTTGAATCTACAGTTTTCTCTATCTCTTGATCAAAATTTAAGTCAATAAAGTTAGAGGATTGAGTCATAAAATAAAAAGAAAAAAATAATAATAAAAATAAACGAAAATAAAGAATAAACAAAAATAAATAACACTCTCCGGCAACGGCGTCAAAATTTGGGAGCTGTCGTTTGCACTCCTAAATTAACCTCACTTTCACTTTACAGATTTAAATAATTAGCACAGTAGTAAACAAGGATCGATCCCACAGAGAGTGATTTATTTTATATTTATCCTGTGATTTCTAATGAAAAGTAGATTTTGAATTGATTAACTATATTAACAAGAATAAACTAATAAGAATAAACAATGGATAAAAAGCTTCAGTTCAGTATCACCTTTTTACAATAATAGATTAATCAAGTGTAATCAATAATAGCTTCAGTTCAGTATTCTTTTAATAATAATAAAAAGAATTCATAATGCCCGTACCGAGTTCTAAATGCAGTCTTTGGAATGTCATCATTTTTAATCTTCAGCTGACGATATCCAAAACGAAGATCAATCTTTGAAAAGAATTGTTCTCCTTGCAACTGGCATGGTTCAATTCCCGGTTGTCAATACAAAGTTGCATACTCCCATCTTTCTTCTTTACGAATAAAACAGGAGCACCCCAAGGAGATGTACTAGGACGAATGAAACCGATATCCAACAAAACTTGTAGTTGGACCTTTAACTCCTGAAGTTCAATAAGAGCCATTCGATATGGAATTTTAGAAATGGGCTTTGTACCAAGTTTAAGGTAAATAAAGAATTCAACTTCACGTTCTGGGGGTAGACCGAGAAGTTCTTCAGGAAATTCACTAACAACAGAAATATTATTCAAATCTGACGTATTTTTGTTCAAGTCCATAACATGAGCTAAGAAAACTTGACATCCGTTTTTTAATAAACGAATGACTTTATGGCCTGATATGACAGTGATTGATTTTAGTGGTTTGGTTGCTTGAATTCTTATGACAAGTTGGTTAGGAATATAAAATCTAACAACCTTACGAAAATAATCAATTTTGGCATGATGAGTAGTTAACCAATCAATCCCTAAAATCACATCAATTACAAGTATCTTTAAAGAGATAAGATCAACAAATAATGTGATGGTGCCAACTTGGATCAAGTAAGATTTATAAACAGTGGATGTAATGAAAGTTTCTCCTATCGGAGTCTCAACAGATAAGTCAAAATCTAATTTCTCTATAGTCAAGTTCAAACGTTGAGTACAAGCAGGAGAGATAAAAAAAATGGGTAGAATCGGTATCTAGTAAGGTATAAACTTCACAAGAGTTTATGATTAGCTTACCCCGTGATCATCTCGTTTAGGTTTCTCACGTTTTGGCCAGTCACAACAAACGCTCTTCCAGGAACCGCTTACTTTGACTTGTCCGGAACAGCCTTCGGAGTCATCATTCCCACTGGACTTGGTTTCGCTATAAGACAATCTCTAGCTATATGACCTTCCTTTCCACAGTTATAACACACCTTGGATTGTTGTGGGCAGTTTGGGCTGATATGTCCCTTTTTTTCCGCATTTATAACATATGACCGGTGGTCGTTCTCCTCCCTTAGAAACAGTTGGTGTTGACGTCTTCACGTTGTCATTGTTGTACCTTCTCTTTTTGAAATCTCCTCCCGACTCGCTTCTTTTATTATCATGGTCACGATTACCACCAGAGTGGTTACCGCTTTTGTCCGTATTCTTTCCTTCCCGCTGGTTATCATTGCTCCGATGGCTGCTGCCACCGGTATGACCCTGGTTGTGGCCCATCGGTTGAACATACTCATTATCTCGCTCTAATAACTGAGCCCTGTTGACAACATCTAAATATAGAAAAAAATTGTGAGAAATAAGATATTGTCAAATTTTGGGTTTTAAATCTCTCAGAAATATCCGCGTCATACGTTCCTCATTCTCTACCAAATGAGGTGCAAACTAGGATAACCCTGCGAACTTGGCCTCGTACTGGGACATAGTCAAGTTGTTCTGTTCCAGCATAATAAACTCTACCTCTTTCATACAACGAATACTTTCAGGAAAGTACTTGTCATTAAACAGTTTCTGAAACGTTTCCCCAGACATATTGAGGGCGGCTGGCTGGGTACACTTCATAGTTTCCCATCAGTAATCTACCTCATCGTGAAACATAAAGGTGGCGAATGGAACCCTCTGTTCCTCCGTGCATCCCAAGACATCAAATATCTTGGTAATTTTCTTAACCCACATTTCTGCCTTAATCGGATCCGGCTTTTCTAAAAATTCTGGTGGTCCCAACTCTTTGAACTGCTTGGCTGTCACAAGCCGCGCGTTGCTATCATTTTCACTCGTATTTTGTACACGAGTCTCCCTCGTCTGATTTTGCATGAACTGCAAAAAGCTTTTAAACATGTAATCATTCATCGTTTGTTCAGTAGTGTTGTTTACAGGAGGAATATTGACTTCCTATTGCACGTTTTCCTAGTTGGTAATTAAAGGTGTCTCCACGGTCTCATTCACTCCATTGTTAACATTCTCAACTTCTTAAATACTGCCATAAAACAATGGTTAATTAAATAAATTAACATACCACATATTATCCCTATATTCTGACTGACCAACAAATAAGCTTAGGTAAGACACACTAGAGAAGGATTTACTCGTCTCTCCCCTCTTAGTTCTATTCCCTGATCTCCGCCAGAGATCATATTCCTAAGCTCTGATACCAATTGTGACGCCCCCAGAATAGGTATACATCACCCATTCTGAGTCGTCAAATACATGGTACAGAAACAACTACAACATCATTATTATAATTATTGTGCAAAATACGACAACACATATAATGTGAGTTTAAATACAAATAATATCTTCTAGACAGTATTCAAACTCAAATAAGTCCTCATTATAATTATTGATATATTATTTTATAAAATAGTGAGGATTACTAAAACAACTATCTTTAACCATCACTCCATACCCCGGTTAGTTCCTGCTAAATTCTCACCTCCTGAGAAGAAAAATGGAACAAAAAAGAAAAGGGTGAGCTTAACTAGCCCAATAAAGAATATTATGACTAAGATAATGAACAACAAATTATCGTTAGCCTTCAACAAATCAGATAAAATATAATGGACAACCAGTTTTAGATCAATATTCGCAGCGGAAATAACAATTCATTAGAAGAGTTAAGTAGAGAATGAAATTTACTATCATCTATGAATTTAAAAGTCCATCATCAATATTTTATCCCTGTAACATCAATCAATATACATCTTGAATCAAATATTCATCTTTGCATTACAAGCCAAAGATATTCATCAGTTGGTCATGTTCATCTCAACACCTATTCATCTTTGCACTACGGGCTAAATATATTCATCAGGTAATCATTAATCTTTGCACTATAAGCCAAAGATATTCAGTTATATCACCATTTAGGACTGAGGATGATAAAAAATATTTATAAAAAATGAATCTAGTGAGATAAAAGGACAAAGATTAGGGATTCGTACTTTAGACAATTCAAGTTCAAAAATGCTCCATAATAAACCATAGTAGAGTAAAATTCAAGAATGAAGATCAAAACATGGATACAATCAAAGATAGTAACCATAATAGACATCTTGAACAAAGAAGATAAAATTTTATTTTTCGGTGGATAGTGCCGTATACGTGAATTGTAACTCTGACATAAAAAGGTAAAAATTCTATAATAAAATTTATACCAATATTTCGGCATAATAATATTGAAAGAAATAATATCATTTACGAAAAAAATAACATCCCTTACCTCAAAACAACAGTAATTTCGACTGAAATATCAGGTATAAGGCTGAAGAAAATTTTTACTGAATAGCAACTCTCAAAGTATCTAGATACTCACAAAAATACGCTCAATAATATAGAGAGAGAAAACTTATGATTCTAGTGTAATTTTCAATTCTAACTAAGCACTCTATTTATAGAAAAATACTTAAAACGCCAAAGCAGACTAAATTAATAAAATAACATTTTTTTTCAATAAATTTATACGGACACCTCTTGGACCAAAATTCAGCCACCACCAGTGGGGCCCACCAAAATTTAGATTTTTCACACCAACCAAAAGTGGGGCCCACCCATATTTTTAATAAAAATATTTATTTTGGAAACTTCAATAATTCATAATAAATAACTCTTTTATCAAAAAAAAATTTGAATCTCATGTCTATTCCATAAGAAATTTAATTCTCTACAATTTTGTAGAAGAAAGTTTTTCTAAATTTTAAATAGAAAATGTCTGAAATCCACATACGGATGATTTTTAATACCTCAATTTCGATAAAATACTGATAAAGTACCTCAGCATTAAGTCTTTCATTTATATCCACTTAAAAAATAAATATTTTCTTATCATATAAATCAATAATTAATTATTCACAAATAATATTACAGAATCACAATTATGACAACCAGGTTGTTCCCAGGAAAGAGGGGACTTTTCGATAAGGATTTCTCCTTACTGGCGCGCAATTAGGTGACTAAACCCCTTTTCTAGATAAAATTTTTTTAGACATTGCCAATAATGTTATTTAATAATATTATTTAAATAATAATCTGATAATAGAAAATACTGTGCAGTGACAATTATTGAAACAACAATAATATAAAATATCAACGTAGTAATTATTGAATCAATAAAATAAAATATTGAACAGTAATTACTGTAACAATAATTGAGTAGTGTCTTCTTACGTAAAGATCAATAATTCAATAATACTGTGCAATACCGTGTGCTATTGTGCAACCACGCGTATTACTGTACTTTAACCACCGGGTATTCTAACAATGTTAACGATAACAACTACACCATTATTTATAAAATCTCAAACTTTTCGTTTTCTTCATCAAACTGTTTTTTGTTATAGGACCCACAAATGGCTGCGCCATCGTACGAGTATTTCCCGACAGTAAGAATATTCCACGACCAAACGAATATTCTCCGACAACAATGAATATTTTATAACCACTTGTTTATTTTGTAAAATTTACACATTTCACCCATAACCAAAGCATTATATCAAATTAACAGCTTATTATTTAAAATAATAATTAGAGAAAATTTGATTTTATTTATAAAAAATTAGGGTCTTACACTATCCTAATGAATTTCAATAGAAAAAAATGTCTCTACATAAATTATGACCCACCATATTATTTGGGCCCAAATATTCACGTCCAACACACATATAGCTAGCTTGAGTCTTGATAAGTATCTCTCTTTCTCTTTTTCTCTTATAAAAATAAGTTCCTCTATTTTTAAACGTACAAAATCATACCCATTCAAAAATTAATGTAATCCTTTGCGGTCATCTATATAAAATTTAGAAGTAATTAGTATGAAGTTTATTTTAAAGTAAGTTGATTAATTGATCAATAGAATATTAACACGCAGATGAAATTATATATGTATTAATATTCTATTAATTAATTGATTAATTTATCAAAAAAATAACTTTATACTAACCGGATTCATAAAATTTATCTATACGTTTGTCTAATCATTTGTGTATGCTTAGAAATTAAGTATACGACTTGATTGGACTTGAGTTCGTTCAAGTAATTGAGTGCTATCTCGAGTTTGACTCCATAAAGTTGACTCTGTTCGATTTGACTCGATGAAGTTCAAACTTGCTTTTAAAATCAAGATTTAACTCATTTACACTTTTATTTTAAAGTGATGTAAGTAGTAGTTGTAGTCAGTAGTTCCTTGATATATCTATTATGACAAAAAGATATTTAAAAAAAATATTAAGATTTTTATTTGAAACAATAACGGAAAAGTCATTCAAAATAATTCTAAAATTTTAATATGTAAAAAGAAATAATAATTTCAACACAACTTTTTTTTTATTTCTATTGGCATATTATTTTATGCTCTAAATATTTATAAATAAAAAAGAACTCCACTGAAAATCGTATATTTTCTTGATAAACAAAATTGTACTGAATGGACAGACACAAACACATGGGTGGGGAAATTATTCACTTGAAGGCCCCATCGATCTAAGTTTGTCATTTTGGACCGAAAGGATATTATTTGAAGAATTTTGTCGTTGAACAAAACGAGAGACCTTACATATATATAGCATCTAGTCGTCCTTCCTCTAAATGCATGTCAATTAAATTAAAATAAATCTTTGTAAATGTAAAATAAATAAAATATATATATATATATATAGTCCGGCTCTCTCCGATAAATTATAGAGAGCTAATTAAAAAAAACATTGCTATAACGACTGTTTTTTCGTCGCTATAACATAAAAAACTGACTTTCTATGCTATAAATACTATAGCGACGGACAAAACCGTCGTTATAGCCGATTAGATTTTAGCTGGAGAAACGGATCTTATCTATCAATAGCCTATAGCGACGGATTTTTGGACTATAACGACGGTTCACCCGTCCTTATAGCTATTCTTGTCTATGGCGACGAATGAACCGTCGTTATAGTTCAAAAAAACCGTTACCATAAACAACTGTGTACTAAACAGATGTATATATATATATATATATATATATATATATATATAATTTAGTAGAAGTATGTGTTACTACTCCCAACATTTCATAATAAACACTTCTATATGCAAAATTTAATCCATAAATATAATGAGTGTAATTTTATGCTCCGGTATTATCATGGAATTCATGCGATGATAGTTTTAAGAATATTGCGTTATTTTACACTATAAATAATAACAAAATGACTTTTATTTTAAAAAGAATTAATAAATAAAACTTTTACTGTGAACATGGTCCACATGGAGTATAATTTGTTTGAGAAACATCAATTAGATTATGAGATTGCCCTTCCAAGAATATTTTGTAGATTCTTTGATCAGTTTTCTTGTGAAATTAAATGGACGAACACAGAATTAGATGCCTTAGAAATTTCTTCATATATATGTGCAACTTTTTCCATAGCTTCAAACCAGTTGTGTGACGTGTCAATACTAATGATGCTCATTTTTGAAATAAAAACAAAAACTTGAATCTTTTTTATCCAAACGCAGCATCCTTAAAAATATATTTTCCCTGTCCTTTTAAAAAATAAAAGAATCTTAACTTTTTATTGACATTTTTTGTTTTCCAAATATTATTTTTGAAGAAAATAGGATTTGCTTAACTACTTTTTTGGATGATATATTTTCAAGGGAAAAATGTATGTACACAGTTTGTATTACATAGTCGGCTATGACGACAATTTTTTGGGCTATAGCGACGGTTTCATCCGTCGTCATAACTATTCTGGGCTATGGTGACAGTTTATCGTCGTCATAGCCAAAAAAATTCGTCACCATAGCCCTACTGTGTAATATACAGCTGTGTATATACATAGAGCCCTATTTTCAATATTAAAAAAAACAATTATGCTAAAGTATATCCTATGCAAAAAATTATTATCAAATAATATATCAACAAAAAAACAAATAACACTGTTTTTAATTATGATGGAGTTTGTAGTATTTGTTAAAATTTAGATATCAATTAAAAAAACAAATTTTTTTTTTTATCAAACCCTTTATACATTTCTGGTGCCATATGATACTTGACAAATGATTATATTATTGTTTCATGGAAGTTGACTTTTTCTTAGGAAATTGATATTTTCACGTGACTTTTTGATATTTTTACATGAAAAAGTATCGTTATAGATGTATAATGACGATAAAAACCGTCGCTATTAATTCTATAGCTACGATTTTTATGTGAAAATATCACTTTCCTACTATTATTATTATTATCAACAACACATAAGAAATTACGGAAAACTTTTTGTCCCAAGTTTTAATTATATGGCGAATTAAGAGAGAGTAAACGAAAATAGACTTTTTTGGAACCTATATCAAAGGCCATTAACTAGAAACTAAAAATGAATTAAATAAATTTATATTTTGCGGTAAAGTTACTCCATATTAAGGCTACTGACATTATTTGTTTTTCCTTTTCACAATTGAAAAGTCCGACAATAAATTTTAATTATAGATTGCCTTTGACGTTTTCAATACAAAATTTAAAATTATTTGAAATAATTTAATTTTAGTTAAATATTAATATAAATTATCTAAAACGTAAGTTTATTACTCTTATCTATTCCATAAAAAAAAGGTGTCATTTGCTAAAAAAATTATTTTAGAGTTATTTTTTTTATTAATGATAGTATAAAATGACATAATATTTTTAAATTTGACATTATAATTTTATTATCATACCACTTTTATTAAACTAAACACTTATTATATTTAAAGATAAGTATAAAAGAATAATAAATCCTTAAAATTTGTAAGTTTTACAAATATGGCCCTTCTTATGAAATATTGAAAATAATTTATTTATTATTTTAAAAACTCGAATGCCATTTTTAAATTATAAAACTTTATGAATTGATTTCACAAAGCTTAGCCAAGTGGAACTTTTTTGTCAAAGAAACAATTACGTGGGTGAAACTCATTTATTATTGTAGCAATTTACTTTTTTTAAATTTTAATATATAAATTTATTGATTTTTTGAAATTAATTTAAAATATTTTTAAACTTAAAATTAATATTATTTTTAAATTTTATTTAATATAATAATAAATATTATATACTATCTAAAAAAACTATTTAAATTTAACAAAACAAAATTTTATTTATTGTAAAATTTACTATTTCAAATTTTTTAATAAATTCTCTCTGAACTTAAAATATTTTTATCGAATTTTTAAAATTAATAATAATTTAAAACAGAAGAAATATATAATAAATGAATAGTAACCAAAATAAGCAAGCCTGCTTTGGTAGTTGGAATAAATAAATAAGCAGGTGAAATTAATATTTTCGCCCTACACTTTTCTTTTCTTTTCTTTTCTCCCTTTCATTTGTCTCTCCTTTTTTTTTTGGCTAAATATTTCATTTGTCTCTCCTCTTCGTAAATAGTACAAATCTTGCTTCTGCCCTTGGTTTTTCTGTTGTTCTATTTCTCTCTCTGAAATTCTCTCCCTATCCTTCATTTTAGCCGGATAAAGCGGTGCCTTTTTAGATCCAAGAGTACATATAGCTGCTAATCTTTCTCTCCCTCTCTCCCTCTCTCCCTCTCTTTTCATAGTTGTTTCTTGTACCAATTTTCATCAGTGCAAAGTTAAATTCACAAATTTCATGAAAAATGCATTAACTTCCATTGATGGTCATACAATTGATGGTACTGTTTTGCTTTTGAGTTTTCAGGTATTTCTGATTTTCTTGGAATCGGTTTTTACTGAAAAGCATTTAATTTTTACCTGTTTTCCTTTCTTTAAACTGTACATTTATACAGTGATGTAACTGTGAATATCTCTGTTTTTCTCCTGTTTTCTTGAATGGTAGCTTTGCTTTAAACATTTTTCATTTGGGTATTGCTTAGTTGATTGAATTTATTGATATATTATAGTTTTGGATTGACTATTTGATTATATAAACTTGTGGGTTTGTGTTAATTTTGGCAATAGTTTCTTCCTGAGGATTTATTTTCCTTCAATTTTCTTCACCTGGGGTTTTACTGTTCTCTTGAATGGTAGCTTTGCTTTAAGCATTTATCATCTGTGCAATGCTTATTTAATGCAAATTTTTGGGTTCTGTTATATTTTTGGTTTGTTTATTTGATTATATAAACTTGTGGGTTTGTGTTATTTTTGGCAATATTTCTTCCTGGGGATTGAATTTCCGTCAATTTTATTCATCTTGGGTTTGACTGTTTGTTGTGGAATTCGGGGCTAGATATTTGTAGAGAGTTGGGGTTTTTCCATTTTTGCTTTTCTTTATGGTATGTTTCAGTGTTTTCCTAAGAAATATTGTTTTGGTGATGGGATTCCTTTCTCTGTTTTCTATATCTTTTGGCCTCCTGAGTTTTTTGGGGTATCTGTTTCTTTATAAATGAGCTTAATTAATCTTTAGATGCTTCAGAATTGAAATCTCAATATAGTCCATCTATTTTTAGTATTACTATTAGATTAAAATACATTAACCTTTCCTTTTCTTGTATACCAATGTCTCTCACTTCTCTCTAACATATGCATACATATTTTTATAAAGAGGGAGAATCTTACATGTTACCAATTTGTACAAAGTGGATTCCTTTATTTGGTATGCACTACTAATGTGATGCTCAATCTTTTTTTATTTATTTATTGACAAAATATCCCACTATAATATGTTGGATTAAGAATTAATGAAGTCATTTTAATTATGGGAAAAATCTATGGTACCTGGAAAATTTCTGGGCTATCTGGGTGTTTAATTTCTGGGCACTGTAACATTACTTTTAATTATGGTCTTGATTTCTATATGGACCCTAAATTCATCTTGTTTTCTTGTGTTTCTTTATTATTTTGCAGTGAAAGAAAATACTAAATGGAAGAAGGATGTAGTAATGTTAGGAATTGGGATGAACTGTTACCTGATGCACTTGGGCTAATATTCAGAAACCTTCCTCTACAAGAGATACTTACTGTTGTCCCAAGGGTATGCAAATCATGGGGGAGAGCAGTGATGGGGCCTTATTGCTGGCAGGAGATAGATATTGAAGAATGGAGCCAAAATCAGCGGCCTGAAAACATTGATCGAATGCTTCAGATGCTTATCAGAAGAAGTTGTGGTTCGCTCCGAAAGCTTTGTTTTTCTGGCCTCTCCAATGATCAAACTTTTTCCTTCATTGCAGTGCAGTAAGTGTGATATAACATTCACAATACTACTATCACTCTAATGTCATTCCAGTTAAGGTTCATTTATTCAATTGGTACAACCTATACTGTCTTGCTTCATAATCTTGTTTATGAACTTGAGAATCTGGGTTTTACTTCAGTTATTATATAATCTAATATAGTAAGTACTTTCTGTCATTTTTTGAACAAAATTGTTGGACAATCACCGAGCACGATATTTGTAAAATAACTGCGATTATCATTGTGGCTTCCTTAATTAAGTTAAACAATTTTCATGAACTTCATGATGTGTTTTAGGCCCAACAAGCTTCAACTCATCTATTCATTAATCATATATCGTAACCCTCTCATAGAGAAACATTAATTATACAGGGATAGCATGGCTGTGGTTGCAACTAGTTGTGGTAACGACAACAATTTAGTTTTGGATATTTCAAGTAAATTTGTCATTTCACTAGTTTCATTGATGAGTCGATGATAGTTTTGTCATTTCACCATATTACTAACTAAAACTACGGGCAGTTACCCAACGACATCCATGTTTTTTCTACATATATGCTCATTATCGGAAAAATATTATGTTCTTTATGTATTAGGCGTTGTGATTTTTTCCCTTTTTACTATTGTTTATTGTTTTGTGTCTTGGTTGCTAGCGCCAAGTCTCTTCAGACTTTGCGGTCCTCAAGAAGTGCGATAAGCGATCCCATAGTGGAACAGGTTGCTGGGATGCTCTCTAATATCACTTTCTTGGACTTGAGCTACTGCATAAAGATGGGAGCCCAAGCACTAGAGGCAATCGGAAAGCACTGTAAATTCCTCACTACACTGCGGCGAATAATGCACCCACTTGAGGTAATTGGCAAGCTCTCTCAAGACGATGAGGCTCTTGCCATTGCTGCCACAATGCCCAAACTCAAGCACCTTGAAATTGCCTATTTGCTTGTCAGCACAGAAAGTGTGATTGAGATACTCACAAACTGTCAGCTGCTTGAATTGTTGGATGTTCGAGGGTGTTGGAAAGTGAATCTTGATGAGAAATTTGTCAAAAATTTCCACGGCCTGAAGGTGGTTGGACCCCTTGTTGTAGATTATTATCATGAGACAAATGGCTGGGATGCATGCTCTAATTACTCGGGTTCTTCAGGCTATTTGGCATGGGATTTTGTGGCTGGAGATATGGATGATTATTCTGATGAGAATATCTCATATGAAGATGAAATAAGTATCGAGGATGTGGAAATGTGGTTTTACGATGGTCCCGATGCCGAGGATGCCGGATATGATTGGCCTCAATCCCCTTGAAATTTTTCTTGCTTAAAGTGTTTGAAGGAGTTCTTAGTTTTAGTTTATTAGAGGTTCTATTACTATTTTGTATTCTGCTGCTGTTGGGAAGTGTTGAAAATGTTCAACAAATAAAAGTTTCATACAAAATCTTCATACAAATTGATCAACTCACTGGGATTTCATCTCTGTCAAACAAATGAAAGTTACGAGTTTCAAAATGCAAGGCCACATCATTTTGTATGAGAAATTTGTAAGAAATTTTTGTATGTTTATATTTTCCTTACTTCTGCATATACTACTACTACTACTACTACTACTACTGTTACTACTTGTTGGGAAGTTCATATGCTTTCAAATTTGTATATATATGAACGAGTTGTGGCCTTTAGTATTCTGCAGTTTTTTTCTAATAAAAAAGATGAAGAAATCATTGGTGTGTTAATCAAAGGAGTCAAAAAAGTAACTGATGATGGACTTTATTTTAGTTCTTCTGTTAGCAAAATCTGAATGGATGTACCTTTCATGTGAATATATAGTTTGACTTCTTGATATTTACAGAGTGAGAAACCCAATGTCAGTGTGTGGTTATGTAGTTTTCTTCCCTCTTACTCAAACATAAAAGCTAGAAAAAATAATAAAGAAGAGTGGGTCAGAATGACAAGAAGAGTGAAATGAAAGCTAGAATCCAAAGTTACAATTAATCACAGCACAGGACAAATTACTTTATGATAAGATTATATATTATTTTTACCTTTTTTCATTGATTTTGTCCAACAAAGAAATATAATATACATTGGACAAGGTCCCATGTATATTAGTATATTGTATAGAACATGATTTTAACTTTTCAATATGCTAATATATTTTTGTAGAAAGAGATGGTAAACTAAAATCATCCTGGTAACAAAAATTACAAAGGGCAAAAGGGTTGTTGGTCAGCTGAAAGGATGAGACAAACAGATGCCAAACCTGTGAATGAGGATGATGCTAATACTTGGTCATAAATACATACATAGATGCATAAAATTGTTGTATGCAATTTGGTTTCTTCTAGTTGCCAATAAAGCTGAGGAAGATGCCTTTTGTTTTGGGTAATGTCATGTCATTTTTCATCACAAGGGGACAATGGCCTCTCTCTCTATAGAAAATATGCTCATAACTTTTTGTGTATCAAGTGAAAAAGATTTTATATGACACTCACATGGTGGGATGGCAAATTTTCTGAAATTAGAGCACTCTTTATATATTTACTGCCTAAGAATCTTTGATGGGCCCTCATTCTTCATCCTTCAGGTTTTATGCAGGCATGGTCTCTAAATTGATAATGCTTAAAAATTAAAAATAAAGAAAAAAAATAAAAATAGTGATAACATGAAACTATTAAACTGTGAGAGAAAATAATTGTTATTAAGGTGATAATACAACGTTCCAAATTATCACCCTTTATTGGATATTTATTCTATAGAAATTGATATTTTCACAATATTTTTTGAGATTTTTACATGAAAAAGTGTCGCTATAAATGTATAGCGACGGTGAAAATCATCGCTATAAGTTCTATATTGACGATTTTAATATAAAAATATCATTTTCTGTTGTGAATTTATCAATTTTCTTATTCTATAGCCTTCTATCAAATCTTTTATGATGTTAAGTAAAGCTAACGTTTACTTTGTGGCAAGAAAAGATGTTTGAGACCGTTATTTCACCCAATGGACAAGACTCTTTTCTCCTAAATAAAAGAGGTCCGGATTGGAAAACATTTTATAACAATTACTTCTATTAACATAATCCTAACACTCCCATGTACTTTTAGATTATATATATATATATATTAAATTACGACTTTTAATGAAAATTTAACATGTCCTTTAAAATTACTAAAATTGTAGCATTTGTTGCATAATAGTATTTAATCTATTTAAAACATAAATAACAAGTGTTCAAAAGTAAATAGTTAACACTTTAAAACTATTAGTTCTCGAGACACATGCATTGTGTGTACAATTATTATAAAAGACGATAGAAATTTTACAAAATTTAGAAGGTAGAATTAAGAAATATAATAATAATAAAAGGGACTAAATTGTCATAAAATCAAATTTATAGAGGCAAAAGGGAAAAGAGATTTGAGACCCAACCTCAAGAGAGCAATTATTTTCTCCCCTTTTACTTAATAATATAAATTAAACTATGTTCATGACACCCTATCAAACACATCAAACGCCAAAGAAATGACATGAAAGAGATGTGAATCCATTTTATAGCAAGCTCTACTTTAACAACCAATAGTGTAAAACTTGTTATTTCTAGCCTTACATTTTTCATCTTCAGAACATTATTTAAACGGATTGTACACAAATGCTTCCATGAAACAATTAGACTGCAAAAGCTTGAGTTTTGATCCCCAACTTCATTCAGTTTGATGTTGTGCATTGAGGTGAAACTATTGGTTTATAATTCAAATGTTCAGATCGATATAAATCTTCATCTTCAATTACTGGTGGTATATTCCAAGTTCCGAGAGGAGGACCCAACTTCTTGCCGCCTGAAAGACAAATGACCGGGGATTTTGAAGCTTTAAAGATTAAAGGAAACAGTATGTATGCAGCCAATCTAAATAGCTCAAAAAGGGTTTGTTTATCTTCGCTCTATAGGCAATGGCTACATATTTTACCTTCACATGTGGCTTCTTCACATCTTCTTTGATAATTCATTGACAGTTTCGGATCCAGAGCTTTTAGCAAACGAATGTACTTCTCTTCAGCCTCAGTAATGGATTTAGCCTAGGAAATAAATGATAAACGCTCTCAGATAACGTAAGGTTTCACACAGTAGCTTCTGTTCCAATTAAACAATAACAGTGCTAATAACTTGAGTTTTCAGGCTCCACAACAGTAAGTTCAATAGAATGTCAGTCTTGCAGGCAAGTCTTATAGTCACACTCACAAGAGAATCTAGAAATTTTATTACAGATTTACAGTGCAATGTAGTGCATGTGCTTTCTACGTATGGAGGATAAATTAGTTCACAAATGGTAATTTCAATTTTTTCTTCTTGAGCATCTTTGGGATTGGTTCACAATTGATTAGGTCTAAAAGATAGCAAATGAGTAAACATAATTCCAAGAGGCTTCAATATGACAACTGTGAGATAGACTAGAACTCACCAGCATGGATGGTGCTGTGGATGCTCCATATATTCTGACAAACATGCGAAGAATATTGAAACTGTTCTCTAATACATCATCCTACAGAGAAACAACAATCTTTTATTTCTGAAGCGCGAGAAACATATTAAGGAACCAAAAGCATTGGATTCAGAGAACCCATTATTTAAATGGGCTTACCTCATAGTCAAACCTACAGCATAGTCATCATGTAGACTCTGGTTGTTAGAAGTCATATTATGCTTTCCACATGCATTGCAAAATTAAAATTGAGCACACATATTAACCAACATAATAGAACAATATGTAAGAGAACAAAAGCAGAAAGACACAAGTGCATACTCCAATAGCACTAACTCCATACATTTCAACACACAAGGACATGATGCAAGGATCTCAAACGCAACTGGGACTTGCCATTGTTGCTCCCACTAATTTGAACTATGGTGTTTAGTGTGAGGGTGTACTCGACAAGATTAAGTACTAAATTTTGGTACTATTTGCACAGATAGTCAAGTAGAATTTTTCACACATAACAGCCCAAGTTTTCCCGTCACACCAAGCAACAACCTGGCCACCTGGCCCTTGGACGATTTCAAAGCTCACATTTGCAACTATCCAAGGGCTTAGCTAAATGAAAGCTCATAGGAACCAACAAAAACCTATCCTATACAGTTTACTTTCATTTATGAGGCAAAATAAAAAATAAGAGGATGATTGAAGGTTTCATTAGAATTTATTAGTAAATATAATAATCACAGAATTTCTCAATGTGGAAGTAGAAACTACATAATCATTAGCTTAAAAAGTAGAGTACTTACAAATCATCAGATACTTCTACAAGGAATTCTGAGATTGAAAGGAATTCCATATGCATTTCGTTAACCTTCACAGCGCTTCAAAGAAAACAAAATAACTTAGCTAGTAAATGTACCACCTCCAAAGACATTTCAAAACTGACATAAACTTAATTTCATTCATAGTTGAATGTGAAATGGCTAATTTTGTTTTTTTTAAAAATGCTATTATAAGAAGCACTTGTATATGTAACATTTTTCCCCTAAGGCTATCTTGTTTGCAAAGATTATACTTAAAGATAGACTATTAATCCCAACTCCCAAGTGTCTTGTTAGTTTTTAAATTTAAGCTTAGGACACTATTAGTCCAGATATTATAAAATGACTTAATATGGGAGATTATTTAATATCATATTCAACCAGGTATTATAATCCTTACAAACAAACATCGCCTAAGAGTAAGAACAATATTTGAGTTAGATGTATTTAAAAATATTCCGAAATGAAAATTTTATATAAATAAAATCATATAAATATGGGAGATCTCCACATAATAACTGCATTCGCATACCAAGGAATCAAAAAGCTGTGACCACCGACAGGAATTTACCTTTTCTCCTCTCAACTGATACAACAGAAGATTCAGAACTCGATAATCAAAAGATTTCAGGTGGATTGCCTTCATCACAACTTCAATTGAAATCTGTAGAGAATATATTTACTTAAAACCAACTACATAAAACACAAACCACGCCTATGTTACACAGATATTTGGTCATAATAAACATCAAAGCCTGGCTACGCATTTCAAGAAGAAAGAGTCCATGCAATTCACCAATTTCCGTACTGGTCCCTTAGTTGTGCGCAATGGGGATTTGCAAGGAATGGAAAATACATGGAAACATTAAGGAAGATAAATCACTATTCCTTCATTAGTTGATTCCAATTAGTCTAATTATTTTAAATTATTGCTCTAACATACAATCCAAGCGTACCGTCTGTTACGGGCTTTAGATTATTGTTCCATATATTACAAACCTTAATAGTGGTTACTGTTTCCCAGATATTTTCCACACTGGACATAATAGTGTCAAGACACATATGAGCAAGTGCAAATTAGATTTAGAAAAAATGTAAAACTTAAAACAAGAACAGATTGAACAATTGCCAAAACCCGTCGTAAGGATTTAAAAGAAGGAAACTACTCTTTCCGCAAGGGAATATGCTAGGTCAAAATGTCTCTCTCACATGAATGTGGGATCCACCTGCATTCCACATAAGAGGAGCCTCGTGGAGCTAGTGTTTCCCCTTGTGGAAATAGTTTGCCCCTAAAATATTGAATGATTATTTATTAGTAGGTCAAAAAAAAAAATGACCCCCCTACCTCCAGTTTGTTTATTAGTGCATAACAGAGCTTTCTTTCTGCAGTCCAATATTGTTCTCCACATTTAAATTCTTCTTTTATCCTGAACAGATTAAGTACATATTAAAACAACAAATTCATAAAGCATACGTGAACCACCCTATATTTTCATTAAAGCATCTCAATATAGCTAGAGGTTGCACCGCTGTGTCAAAAGTCCACGACGCTCAAGAAGAATGACAAGTGGTCTAAAGGGATCAGTTCTGAACAATTCGGTGAACTTGGGGAACCAGCTCCAATTTTCCTCCTGTACCTCAGTCAAAATCACATGGTCCAATTAAGAGTTTGACACACAACTTAAAAGATTTTGTACGAAGTGGAACTGTAGGTGTTAGCATTACCGAATCAGTTTGTCTGTCTAAAGCTCGATTTCTGCTGGTTGGCACTTGCAGTAGTTTTTCGTTTAAGTTGTCCAACTGTAAGAGCAGAACCACGAACCATAAGGCACGAGGGAGAAAGAGAATCTGGCAGCTCATGATTTGCAATGCACAACTGGTTCCAAGGCCATTGGAGAATTTCTTACTTCAACACAGTTATTTGTCTTTAGGCCAAATACTCTCGTCTTCTTTTTGGTAGGGGAGAGGGGAGAGGGGAGAGGGGAGGGGGGAGGGGGGAGGGGGGAGGATTTGGTGTTTGATAAACATAGGCCAGTCTTGGTTCATTATTCTAATAAATTAGACACCACACTCACAAGCGGAGGTTGCATGCATAAACACTTCACAATATGGTGAAAGATCAAATATTCATATCTTCAAACCCACTAATCACACTGACAGTATTTACCATAATGTGAGACTCATGTAAGATTGTTCACCTGATAAATATAACTTTCTGTGAATGAAAGAAATGGTAGGTATCTGAAAATTGATTGTGGCTTGTTAGCATCCATTTCGTGAAACATAAAATAAGATCTGCACTGTAAAGTTGATACTGAATCAATACATCAATAATAGGAAAAACTGATGGATAATTCTCAGCAACCAATATTTGTACATAAGCATATAACAGAAAGTAAGATAAACCTGATAAATATCACTTCTGAATGAAAGCAATGGTAGGTATCTAAAACTACTCCATGTGTAAATCAGTTCATTTATTTTAAAAATCATTAAAAATCTAAATCAGTTCATTGAGTACATGGAAGTTAACACAAATTTGTTGGTGGGTTAAGGAAAACAAAGCATAATAAAGAGGACAACGAAATGAGGTGTTCCACTGATAATATCTCATAAATGTACTGAGGAGAAAGATATATTTTTCAAAAAATTGAACCTTATTTATTTTACAGAAACACTCATTTGTCCAACTCAAGTAGAGATCTAGAGGGATTATAATTAAGAAATTATAAAGTTATATACACTGACTGGTTTAATATCAACTGTTTGTTGATACATTCATTTTGGCACAATCGAACATCATACCTCTTTGGTCAATATATCAAAACATTCAAGCATATAGGATGTTATTTTCTGGTGCTTTGCTGAATTATACACAACATATTAAGCGTTGTACTAGCACTATATTTGAAATTAGAAATGATTATTTAGTTTCCACTTTCCGATATTTTAAAAGTTCAACTTTGACAGCTGAAAATTTGAAAATGCATCAAATGTCAAGTTCTTCTACTTACAAAATCTTCTAAGGACGAATTTGCTCGTAGCATTGCATCCAACCTAACCATTGCTATCTCTTCAGAATCATTTTGCACTGAGCAAGAAACAGCCTTCTTTTCATCAGAGTGGGACGGGACAGCATTTTCAATTTGTTCATCACCTGCAAAGTGCTTAGAGTTTCATAAGCTAAGATTGTTCAAAAACAATATTGTGCAACCAATTCCAGAAAACTAACCAATTTCTAAAGAAAAGGGGGAAGACATAAAATAACGCTTCCAATTATTTTCTTATCAAATATCTCAAATAACATTCCAATTTTATGGAATCGTAATAACTTGGCGACAGTTCAAAACTACAAAACAGACAAAAGATTTTCAACTTTTTCAGGAAGTAAATTAATGGAATTTTTTTTAAAACGGATCTCCACTCACTCAGTAGGTCTGTCAATAACAAAAATGGAATGAGTGACGATAAACCTTTTGCTTTCCAGAAGTTTCTTAAAAATATATTTAGAAAATCTAAAAAACTATAGAATTTGTTTGGGTAAATGACAATAAAAACAAATGTACTTTCACAAATTTTCTGTTTGTACCAACCAACTACAAATTTTTCACTTTAAACAATAATCATAAGAAAGAGATTCTATTTTCTCTAAAATTGTTGACAAACGTTAGTTGAATTCGTTTGACTGTTTATTTTTTATTACAATTCAACTAACATCTGTCAAAAATTTTAGGAAAAATAGAATCTCTCTTACGTTTATTGTTTAAATGAAAATTTTGTGGTTGATTGGTAAAAACAAAATGTTTGTGAAAGTTCATTACTTTTTAACGTCATTTACCCAATTTCTTTTAAAATTCTTGACACTACATTTCTAGTATTTAAAAAGCAAACATAACAGACTAACAGTAGAAAAATACTAATAGGAAACATTGTTAATATACCTGGCAGGCAGACACCAATAACGAAGGATTACAGTATTTATAGCTACAAAGATCCAGATTGCTTTTCTAGTATCTTACCATCTTCACCAAGCAAAAATAATGCGTCTTCAAGAAATGCAGCTGTAATCTGTCAAATAATAGACAAGCCTGCTCATTGCGTCCTAGGCAATTTCTGAAATGTAAATAGAGAAATTGGCAAATTATACCTACCTTTGACAAACTTACAGAAATTAACTGGGATTTCGCATCCATGTCAAGTTTGCCACATGGTTGTATCTTCAGCATGAAATTTAACAAAATATAGAAGGATGAGCAAGCAGTCAACTACTTTAGCTTAATTTATTGGAAAAAATACAAAATCACAAACACGAGACAACTATGACAAGAACATTTGGATGCTTTCAGTCACATACATGCATCAAACAAAGAAATCTAAGAAACAAAATTTGCATTTACCTTCTCTAGAATCAATAGTTTGCTAAAGAAAATTTTCATGCTAAGAGTTAATTTAGTCTATTGGAGCAAATGTGTGACAACATACCCTAGGAATAGGGTACACACAGAATGCACAAGCATGTGCAGGCGCCTGGATACAGGGTGTGTGCAGTGCCGACACAAGTGAGAGGGAGAGAGAGAACCCAAGGGAATATAACTACCCTGACGACCTCAAAAATTCACATCACATCACATCACTCCCTCTACCATTAAAGAACTTGGCAGAAGAAATAAAATAGACCCAAGATTGAGGCATGCATTATAGATGGCAGAAAATTGAACAATTTGTGCTGCTGGCATATAAAAGAAACTTGTTATTAGCTTTTGTTTCTCAAGTTGGATTGCAGAAGCACGTTGTTGGCACCAGCAAGTATTTGAAAATGCTAATCAAGGGAAAACTTCTTAAGCAATAGAAAATTATGGCTATATCGTTCTCTTCACCATTATGTTCTTCATCTTCTCATGGTGTATTTCAAGCCAGTTTCTATAGCATCCGGGAAAAAATAAAATAAAATGGGCATTCAGGAAAATATAAAATAAATTGTGTACTTCTTTGCTTCTACTTCAAACTGATTGTTGACTTTCTCACAAGGGAGTGCATCACTAACAGTCTGTTAGTGTTCACCTAACTTTATTGCCTCTTAAACTTAAAAGGTTTCTCTTTCCTCTTCCGCCTCTCTCTCTCTCTCTTTATACTCTTGAAGCCTCATTTTATACATGCAAGTATGCAACTTAAAAAGAGGGAAAGAGGGAAAGAGGAATTCATTTTCCTTCCATAGGCACCACCTAGTTGCATGAGATGTTGAGGCCACTAATTGTAATTATTGGGAAAAAAATTATGATGGTATAGTTAATTAAATATGAAATAGAATCCCGAAAAAAAAAAGAGAAAAGAAAATATCCTTTTAAGAGACTTTATCCGGAATAAATTTTAAACAAAACTAACTTTGATTTTAAAAAGCTGTTTAAGTAAAAAGAATTTTAGAATCACAGGTTATTAGAAATCTACCCATTTTTCAAAAAGTCATCAAATAGGTTCAAAGCTTCGACCTTTCCTCCATTTTTTCTTACATTCAGTGGCAATTAGAGCTACTAAATATTAAAGCAAAAATAAGTTTACACCAAGCTTATTGAGAAACTTTCTCATTTGATAATTTGAGTTAAAATAAACCCTAAAAAACACCTTAACCAAGAACAGCAAAGTTAGCAAACAAAATGCAAGCATATTAAAAGAAAAAATGCCAAATGATGATCATCTTAAACAAGAATTAGTAAGAATATGAAGAGGGTATTGGTATTTATTTACCAAGACAAGGATGAGATTAGCAAGAAAACGATTGGAATCTGGATCGTTTAATTTGTAAGAATCGACAAGGCCACGGGATTGGAGGAATAAAATAGTCGTTTGTACTTTTTCTAACTTCCTTAGTTCTTCCATTCTTTCTCTACGCCTCTCCCTCTGTGAACTAAAGGTAAGTCGCGAGAGAGACGATGACTTTGAGTTTGTGCTGCCAAAATCAGAAAAACGTCGTCGTAGATTTGCGGAGTAGAATTTGTGAGTGGGAGTCGTGGCTTGTGAGAGATGGTAATTTATTAGAACTTTAACAACGGTTTTCATAATTACTTTTTTATCTTTAATTTTGAAGAATATAATAATAAATTATTATCTACCAATTTTTTTATATTTATTTGTCTCTCTATTTTAATTTAGAATTTTACTTCCTAGTATGAGGGAATCAAAAGACGGTTCTCTATATATACAAAATGACATTTCACACCCTTATTTAAGTGGACAACCCATCAATTATACACATCTTGACATTTTTTTACTACTTTATTTTTAAATTATAAACTTAATATTGACTTATTTTTTAAAAATTAATTTCAAACGTATTCAAATTTAAAATTTATATAAATTTATGTCAATATAATTATAAAAGTAATATTAATTATAAAGTTTATTATTTTCAAAATTTAAATGAATCATATTAAATTTAAATTTAAAAATATCACAAATTAACTTTTTAAAAGTTAATATTGATACATTTACAATTAGAATCCATTCAATATTCACTCCATAAATTACTTAAAATTTAAAATAAAATAAAAATTATTTTAAAGTGGAATATAATTGATAAATTATACTCTCTCTTTTTAAATTATAAGATTATTATTAATTTGATATTTTGACTGTTGGAACTTTTAACTTTTAACTTTTAAATTTTATTATTTAAGGAAATAATATAAGGAACCTGTTGGGTACATAATGAAAAAATAGAATCTCTATTTTACAGAATGACCCAATAACACTGCAGAGTAGAGATAAATATAAGGAAAATGTTGTGAATGCTCTTAGGTGCTGTTTGTTTACATCTGATTGCCTCTTAATGAACTGCCTCTTATTCGCTAAGAGGCATGATGCTGTTTGTTTTATTTTTTGTTACCTCTGAATGCCTCTTAATCGGTAAGACAGAAAATGAAATCTTAATAATTAAGAGGTACCTCTTAATTAAAATTTTTTGATAATTTTTTTTTATATAAATATATTCAACAATATTATGTACTTATTTTTATTAAATTGAATATTTAAAATTATTAAATAAAATTTTACCCTTTAAAATGGTAAAATAGTGTCATTAAGAGACAACTTACTTTTTTGTCATCAAACAATTTTTTAGATTTAGACCTCATAACCATTCAGATGATCTAATTTATTAAGACATCATAATCATTCAGATCTTAATTCTCAGATTTATCAAACACAACCTTAGTACCATATATACTCCCTCTTTTACATAATAAAAGTCCGAGTTGAATTTATGCTATTATTAAGAATGATGATAAAATAACAAAATTATTCATATTTAAAATTTTATTTAGTTGCGTAATTTTATGTACATAATTAGATACTCTATAAATATGTATATAAAATAAAAATATGACAATTAAGGGTATTATACATAAAATATTATAAAATTTGAATTATTTAATGTGAGTAAATATTTAATTTGAGACTATCTAAAATAGTAATAAATCTTTTATTTTGGAAAGGATAGAGTACAATATAAAGAGAAAAAATGGGGACAATTGGTTATTTTGTAGTTATTTTAGGGTCGTAATAAATTTCTTCAAATAGATGTTATAGACCACGGTAAATTTTCTCCAGCGAAAACTCCATAATATTTAATTAGTAGATGGGAGTTGCATGTGTTATATTTTCGTGTATTTTACATTATTTATATAGATGGACGAAGTAGAAAATGTGTAGGAGAATGAAAATGATATAAAATACACACTATATGGGAGCTCTCTCACTTGGAGATTGAGACATAGAATATGAAACATGATACTACCTCCGTCGTTTTAAAAAAAAAAAAATTTTCCCAATTTATTTATCATTTACAACTTTATAGGAGAATAAATTATTTACTTTCTTATATCACCCCTACTTTATCTCATTGTCCCAAGAAATTTTTTCCTTGTATTAATAGTTTTCAACTTCCCATAAAGGGGTAGTGATGAAATTTCACACCAATTTTAATTAATAAATGATAGCACTAAATGACTTTCTTAATCCATGTGTATCAAGCTAAAGCGACAGTTATTATAGAATGGAGGGAGTACTATGTTAATGATGTCATTGATGAAGCCAATTAGGACGATAGAAATTGTCGTCATGCTCATTATTAACAGCATGGTCCAATTGTTGAATCGAATTTTGGTTGCGATGCTCATGACTTGCAAAGAAAGAATACATGTGATTTAATACCGATCAATATGGGTAAATTTGCATGCACAAAACCGTGTTAATTTTAATTGGTTTTATTTTTATTTTCGCATTGTATGCATGTATGTATGTAATTCTACATTAGTTATATTACAGTTAGGATGAAACGAAAGATCAAAAAGAATAAAATAACATCTTTCCACTATTGTCTCTTGCTAAAATCTATATGCAACCATAAAGTTTATTTTTCAGCACGGATTAAACTGATTAATTTTCTGAATGAAATGAATTACTCCCTCTGTCCTGTTATAAAAGTTTTTATTACTATTTTGAGTAGTCTCATATTAAATGTCCACTTTCTTTTAATAA
This sequence comes from Panax notoginseng, assembly GCA_016801055.1. Taxonomy (NCBI): domain Eukaryota; kingdom Viridiplantae; phylum Streptophyta; class Magnoliopsida; order Apiales; family Araliaceae; genus Panax; species Panax notoginseng. The sequence continues at coordinate 249,413,391 of CM029012.1, forward strand.
CCTAACTTTTATATATTTTTTCCTATTATGTCCGTAGCATTAAATATCTCATACTTTTTTATTCTAATTCTCTCTTCATATTTAATAAGTATGGAGAGATAATATTTTGAATTGAATAGCTAGAAAGTCACTCTCTCACTTACATTAAAAATAAGTAATGACATATTATTATGAGTAATTTTATTATTTCATTCCTCCTCTTAATATAAATAAAAAATCGACCAGAACTTTTATGAGTATTAATTAACAAGGGAGGCATAGTAAAAGCATGAAACAGTATATTATGGTAAGAATGGGAAATAACATTTTCCTCTATTACTCTATATATGTTTACATATTTATATATATGGTTAGATATTGATATTGTATGCATACGACGATGCAATTTATTTATTTTAAGTTACGTTTTTTATTTTATTTTTCTATATTACTATTATATTTTAGTATAGTACTACTTCCATCCCATAATAACTGTTATTTTAGAAGAAATTTTTTTTCCCAATTTATTTGTCGTTTACAACTTTCTAGGAAAATAAATTATTTACTTTCCTATATCACCCCTACCTTCTCTCATTGTCCCAAGAAATTTTTCCATTGTATTAATAATTTTCAACTTCCCATAAAGGGGTAGTGATGAAATTTCACACCAATTTTAATTAATAAATGATAGCACTAAATGACTTTCTTAATCCATGTGCATCAAGCTAAAGCGACAGTTATTATGGGATGGAGGGAGTAGTATTTTTTAGACCAGAATTGGTCATCAAATTGAAAAAGGTATCGTATAGATGGATAACTGGTTCTACTAGTGGTCGAATCGTTATTGATTCGACATTAATATGTACTCCCTCCATCTCAGGATAAAAGTCTTGGTAGACTTTTCACGCATATTAAGAAGAGAAATGAAATGACAAAATTGCCCATAATAATATGTCATTAATTATTTTCAATATAGGTGAGAGAGTGACTTTCTAGCTATTCAATTCAAAGTATTCTATCTCCATACTTATTAAATATGGAGAGAGAATTAGAATAAAAAAAATATGAGATATTTAATGCTACGGGCATAATAGGAAAAAATATGTAAAAGTTTGGTAATTAAAAGAAAGTGAACATTTAACATGAGATTATCCAAAATAGTAATAAAGACTTTTATAATGGGACAGAGGGAGTAATAAATAATTAAATACGGTACCGGTATATACAAGTTGTATACCAGTTTATTATTTAAAAAATCTATTTTGAATTTATACACAACCCACTTGTATTGAAAGTCCAGCTTGCCAACTATAGAGAAAATTTTAAAGAATTAATTACATATTTTAATACATTTTTAGAAATAATTACAATAATGGTGCATAGATAAAACAATTACAAAAGTAATACATTTTTTCATATTTATTTACAAAACTAATACATTTGGGTATCCTTTAATCGTGACCCACGATTATCTCCCTTGTTTCTTCCCGTTAATTCATCATCGTCAAACATTGTTAACATCTTCTTCATATTTTGCATATTAATGTCTGATCAGTTGATTCATCATCGTCAACATCTTCTATCTCTGTCATACTAGCTGCACTGGATCTTGTTAGTGGTTTACGGGGTTTGGCTGACTTTGCAGAAAAGAAAGCTTTTATGCATGTCATCGAATTTAAGGAAGTATGATGCAAGTTCAATTTTCTTGCTAATGGCATCAACAATACTAAATGCATCCTTTTCGGCATTACTAATTTTATTGTATAGAACACATTCTCGCAAAAGCAACGCTGCCATCCCCCTTATGTACACTGTTGTGTTAGGATTGGATACCAACTCAAAGAGATATGTTAAGTGAGGACGTGAATCTAGAAAGCACTTGAGTATTAATTTTGCTAGTATGGCAGGTGAGGACGTGAATCTAAAAAGCACTTGGGCCTTCAAGTTCAAAATATGGCAGAGATAGATGAAGTTGACAATGCAGTGGGTAGAAAGCACTTGGGTTTTCAGTTTTTTCATAGTGCAGTTGGTAACCAAATCTTCATACCAAGGTAACCAAATCGTCATACCAAGGTAACCAATCTACACCTTCAATTTTTTATAGTGCAGTTGGTAACTAAACATTCACACCAAGGTAACTAAACCTTCATACCAAGGTAACCAATCCACATCTACACCTGCAGTTTTTTTATAGTGCAGTTGGTAACCAAACATTCATACCAAGGTAACCAATTCAGTGTTATTAGGTTATCAATTTATTTTGAATGTGATGCAGTTGGTAGCCAACCCTTTATGCAGTGCATGGGTAGCCAAACTTTCATACCAAAGTAACCAATTCAGTTTTATTAAGTTACCAATTTATTTTGAATGTGATAAAGGTTTGGTTACCTTGGTATAAATATTTGGTTACCTTGATATAAAAGTTTGGTCACCTTGGTACTAAGATTTGGTTATCAACATTACATTATACATCACTCTCTTATCTCTCTCTTTCCTATGCAGTGTTCTTATTTTTCTTTGGACATGAAATTGGAATTGGAATTTTCGAAATCGTGCCGAAGTCGTGCCGGAGAATCTCGTGTGTGACGCCCCCAAAATTAGGCATACATCACCCATCTTGGGTTGTCAGATACATAGTACAGAATACAAATACAACTTACTAATACAACATAAACTGTGAGTTTGAATACAAATATTATCTTCTAGAGAGTATTCATACCCAAAAGGAGTTCTCATTACATTTATTAACACACCATTACATAGAATAGTGAGGACTACTAACTAATACTATCATTCGGACCATCACTCTGTTCCCCGACTTACCCCAGCTACGTTCTCATTTCCTGAAGAGAATAGTGAAAGAAAGGGTGAGCTCAACTAGCTCAGTAAGAAATATTATGACTAAGATAATGCAGAATAAATTATCATTAGCCTTCAACAATGTTAAACTGATAAAATATAATAGACATCAAGTTTAACTGTAGCGGAACAAGCAATCCATTAAGAGAGTTAAGTAGAAAATAAACTCTACTATCTTTTATGATTTAAAAGATTTTCCAACATTGTGATCGCTGGGACTCAGCTTAATAAAATAATCCACATCATCGAATCACCCCTGCACTACGGCCAAGGATATTCTTATATTCATTAATGGTCATGATCATGCCAACAACTGTCCATCAATGCACTACGGGCCAATGAGGACTTTTACCACATCATTTGTAACATTACGGTCATGATTACACCGAATAATCTCTGGTCATAATCATACCAAGTCCATCTATGCACTACAGGCCACAGATGACTTTCAACAGAATATAAACATGAGGATGATGACAATGATATAAGAATTCAATAAAACAAGTTCAAGAATTAATTTATCCAAGAATTAACAACGTCCAAATTGTCAACATGATACTGTTTTGTGGAGTAAAATTCAAGAATGCTTAGAAGAATATTTTCATGAAAAGAAACTGGATGAACCACAATTATCAAGGATATTCCGCAAATTTCATAGAGTATAGAAGTCAAAACTTAACCAACTGAGTACAATAAAGAATGGAATAACAAAAGAAATCACCATGCATGCGATAGACCGCACAGACATGTTATTCCAACAGAATAATAAATAATAGAACCAGGTCCGGCGTAAATGCACAGACAGGATATTCCGACAGAATAATAAATAATGGAACCAGGTCCGGTGTAAAACACACAGACAGGATGTTCCAACAAAATAATAACAAGACGGAACCAGGTCCGGTGTAAAACACACAGACAGGATGTTCCAACAGAATAATAATAAAAACGAAACCAGGTCCGGTGTAAAACACACAGACAGGATGTTCCAACAGAATAATAGAAGAATGTCACCAAGTATAGGGTAGACCACGTATACAGGTTATTTCAACAGAATAATAAGAAATGGAATAACAACAGTTCTCTTCATGAATAAGAAAGAATAACACCCCTTACCTTAAAAGAACTGGATATTGGAAAAGTGAAGTAGCAGAATACTTTTATTCTCTCTCTCTTATTCTCTCTATACTTTCTCTCTCTATAGCTTGAATGAATTCGTGAAAAATAATGAAGCCCTAGGCCTCTATTTATAGAAAAACTGAAGGTGGCTCTTGGTCTTAACGAAGGGTCAAATGACTCTTGGTCTTAACGAAGGGTCAAATGACTCTTGGTAATATTGAAGGGACAACTACTATTGACGAAAGTAATTACTATTGACCAAGGTAAATACTATTGACGAAGGTAATTACTATTAACCAAGGTAAATACTATTGACCAAGGTAAATACTATTGACGACGGTAATTACTATTGACGAAGAGACTCTTAGATAATGACATATGGGCCCCCCATAAAAATAACCAAACTTACCACAACGTCTCAATTATTGATTTAATAATATAACATATTATACAGATGATACTATGACAATAATTTAAGAGATATGATGCTGCAATTACTGTAGCAATAATTAAGTATAGCTGAGTGACTTCTCACGTAAGCATCAATAATCAATACCGTGTGTTACTATGCAACCACGCGTATTACTGTACTTTTACTACCGGGTAGTTCAACAGTTTTAACGGTTTTAATGGTAACATCTCAGCCGTTATTTTTATAGAAAGATAATTTTGTCGTTTTCTAACTACGACTATACTTCTGTTGTGGGGTCCACTAATGATTGTGCCGTCGTACGAATATTCCCCGACAAAAAGAATATTCTCCGACCAAACGAATATTTTAAAACAACTTGCTTACTTTGTAAAATTTATAAATATTACCCACAACTATAACATTATATCAAATTAACTCCATAATATTTAAAAATGATATTTATAGAAAATTCATCTTTATTTATAAAAGTTGGGGTCTTACAACCTCCCCTTCTTATGAAATTTCGCCCTCGAAATTAGGGTACATACCTGGTATGTCGAAGAGGTAAGGATACCTTGATTTCATTTCAGATTCTAACTCCCAGGTCATTTCCTCAACATCGTGGTTTCTCCACAAAACTTTGACTTGAGGTATAACCTTGGAGCATAGAATATGTTCCTTCTTATCCAAGATTTGAACAGGAACTTCTTCATACGTCAAATCCTCCGCTATTTCGTCCGGTTCTAACTCAATAATGTGGTTCGGATCTTCCACATATTTGCGTAACATGGATATGTGAAAAACGTTATGAACATGAGACATACATGGCGGTAAAGCGAGTCTATAAGCCACAGTTCCTACTCGATCGAGAATTAAAAATGGACCGATGAATCGAGGATTGAGCTTTCCTCTTTTTCTAAATCTCGTAACTCCTTTTCATGGAGCAACACGTAAGAACACATGATCTCCTACATCAAATTCCACGTCCTTTCGATGAAGATCAGCATAACTCTTTTGTCGATCTTGTGAGGTTTTTATACGTTGTCGGATCGTTTGAATCTTTTCTGTAGTCATACGTACCAACTCTGGTCCCAACAACGTTGCTTCACCCACCTCATCCCAGCATACTGGAGAACGACATTTTCTTCCATACAATGCTTCGAATGTAGCCATGCCAATACTTGCTTGATAACTGTTGTTGTAGGAAAACTCTACCAATGGTAAGAACTTGTCCCAACTTTCCTTGAAGTCAAAGACACAGAGTCTTAATAAATCTTCTAGAGTTTGAATAGTCCTCTCTGATTGTCCGTCCGTCTGAGGATGATATGCCGAACTAAATCGTAAATCTGTGCCCATAGCTTTTTGTAAACTAACCCAAAATCGTGAAGTGAATCTTGGGTCTCGATCAGAAACTATGGATACTGGCATACCATGCAGTCTTACAATCTCGTTTATGTACATACGAGCAAGACGTTCAAGTGTATAAGTTTCTCGTATCGGTAAGAAATGAGCAGACTTGGTCAATCTATCAACAATGACCCAAATCGCATCTATACCTTGAGAAACCTTAGGAAGACCGGTAACGAAATTCATGGTAATATGCTCCCACTTCCATTCTGGAATTTCAAGTGGTTGCAATGGACCTTTTGGTATTTGATGCTCCGCTTTGACTCATTGACAAGTTAAATACTTTTGAGATAAACAACGCTATCTCTCTCTTCATATTGCTCCACCAAAATGTATGACGAAGATCATGATACATTTTGGTACTTCCAGGATGGATTGCAAACGGTGTGTTGTGCGCCTCCATCATGATTTCATACTTTAAATCAGGGTTGTTAGGAACACAAAGTCTGAAGTTGACTCGAAGTATTCCTTCTTCATCGATTCTTGCTTCCGGCATAGCACCTTCTTGCACTTTCTTCCTCATACGCATCAGCTCCAGGTCTGTAGCTTGAGCAGCTTTAACCTTATCGATTAAAGTTGGTTCTACTCGTATATTCGACATCATCACATGGGTCCCTGGAGTCTTTAACTCTATCTCCATCCTTTGCAAGTCACACAAAATGGGCCTTTGCGTTGTTAATATTGCACTTGTACCCGCATATGATCTTCTACTCAATGCGTCAGCTACCACGTTCGCTTTTCCAGGATGGTATTGAATGGTATGATCATAATCTTTCAACAGTTCAAGCCAACGTCGTTGTCGCATGTTGAGTTCCTTTTGAGTGAAGAAATATTTGAGGCTTTTATGATCCGTAAAGATCTCCACCTTCTCCCCATACAAGTAATGCCTCCAAATTTTAAGTGCAAAGACAACAGCTGCCAACTCTAGATCATGAGTAGGATAATTCCTCTCATATTCCTTGAGTTGTCTTGATGCATAGGCTATGACTTTTCTATGTTGCATGAGAACGCATCCCAACCCTTTGCTCGAAGCATCACTGTAGATGACAAATCCCTCCGAGCCAGATGGTATTGTTAGAACAGGTGCTGAAATGAGTCTCCTCTTGAGTTCTTGAAAACTCTGCTCACATTCTTCGCTCCAACTGAACTTTGTATCTTTCCGAGTCAGCTGAGTTAATGGAGTAGCGATTCGAGAAAATCCTTCCACGAATCTTCGATAATAACCAGCTAGACCGAGAAAGCTACGTACTTCGGTTACTGATTTAGGTTGCTCCCAGCTTTGAATTGCTTCAATCTTTGCCGGGTTAACAGATATTCCACGACTTGATACTACGTGCCCAAGGAATGCTACATCTTCCAGCCAGAACTCGCATTTCTTTAACTTGGCATAAAGTTTGTATTCACGAAGCTTTTGGAGTACCAGCCTCAAGTGTTGCTCATGATCTTCACGGCTTTTGGAATAAATAAGGATGCCATCGATAAAGACGGCCACAAAGTGATCCAAATATTCCTTGAATACCATGTTCATCATATCCATGAAGGCAGCAAGAGCATTAGTCAATCCAAAAGACATAACTAAGAATTCATAATTTCCATACCGAGTTCTGAAGGCAGTCTTTGGAATATCCTCAGTTCTAACCTTCAGCTGATGATATCCAGAACGAAGATCGATCTTTGAAAAGAATTGTGCTCCTTGTAACTGGTCAAACAGGTCATCAATACGTGGCAATGGGTACCTATTTTTGATGGTGACATGATTCAACTCCCGATAATCAATACAAAGTCGCATACTCCCATCTTTCTTCTTCACGAACAGAACAGGAGCACCCCAAGGAGAAGTACTAGGACGAATAAAACAATGTCTAACAATTCCTGCATTGGGTCTTTAACTCCTGAAGTTCAATAGGAGCCATTCGATATGGGGCTTTGGAAATGGGTTTTGTACCGGGTTCAAGGTCGATACAAAATTCAATTTCACGCTCTGGGGGTAAGCCAGGAAGTTCTTCAGGAAATACGTCAGGAAATTTATTAACAACAGAAATATCATTCAAAGCTGACGTATTTTTGTTTAGATCTGTGACATGAGCTAAGAAAGCTTGACATCCGTTTTTCAATAAACGAATAGCTTTATGGCTTGAGATGACAGTGATTGATTTTAATGGTTTGGTTGCTTGAATTCGCATAATAGGTCGATTAGGAATATGAAAGCTAACAACCTTACGAAAACAATCAATTTTTGCATGATGAGTAGTTAACCAATCAATCCCTAGAATCACGTCAAATGCAAGTATTTTTAATAAAATCAGATCGACAAGTAATGTGTGGGTACCAACTTGAACCAAACAAGACTTATAAACCGTGGATGTAATGAAGGTTTCTCCCAATGGAGTTTCAACAGCTAAGTCAAAGTCTAATTTCTCCGGAATCAAATTTAATCGATGAGCACAAGTAGGAGAAATAAAAGAATGGGTAGAACCGGTATCAAATAAAGTATAGACTTCGTTAGAGTTTATGATAAGCTTACCCGTGATGACCTCATTCGGGTTCCTTGCTTTCTGGGAGTTCACAACAAACGCTCTCCCTTGCACAATCGGTTTTGACTTTTCTGGACGGCCTTTGGTGCCTCCATCCTAGCTGAATTTGTCTTCGGTAAACGATAAAATCGGGCTAAATGACCTTCTCTTCCACAATTATAACATGCTTTGGACGACATCGCGTAGTTTGGACTGATGTGCCCCTCCCCTCCGCATTTGAAACATTTGATAGGTGGTCGTTCTCCTTCCTTAACGACAGGTGCTGGTGCTGACGTCTTTCCATCATTGTTGAATCTCCTCTTCTTGAAATGCCCATTCTTATTGTTTTGGCCCTGATTACCACTGAAGTGGTTACCATTTCTGGCCTGTTGATTCCCTCCACGCTTGTTGTCACCGCTTCGATGACTGCTCTCACTGGTATTATCATTTTGCCGGCTGCTCTCTTTTGGTTGCGTTGTCTCGTTATCGCGCTCCACCAACTGAGCCCTATTTACAACATCTGAATACAAACACAGTTTATGAGAAACAAGATGTTGACGTATCTCCGGCTTCAAACCTCTTAAAAATATCCGCGTCATTCTTTCTTCATTATCCACCAGGTGGGACGCAAACCGGGATAACTCCGCAAATTTTCCCTCGTACTGCGACACGGTCATATTATTCTGCTCCAATTTGATGAACTCCACCTCCTTCATGTGACGAATACTCCCGGAAAAGTATTTGTCTTTAAACAGCTCTTGGAACTTCTCCCAAGATATCTTCAGTGCGGCAGGTTGAGTACGCTTTATCGATTCCCACCAGTAATCTGCCTCTCCTCGCAACATAAAGGCGGCAAAGAGAACCTTTTGCTCCTCGGAGCAACCCAAGACATCAAATATCTTGGTGATCTGCTTTATCCATGTTTTAGCTACAAGTGGTTTGGGTTCTCCCTTAAACTCCGGTGGTCCCAGCTCCTTAAACTGTTTAGCGGTGACCGCCAGAGAGTTTCCAGTATTTCCACCTACGTTGTGGACAGGAGCCGCTTTCACCTGTTGTTGCATGAATTGTATAAAGCCTCTGAACATTTGATCATTCATCATTTGGTCAGTGTTGTTGTTTGCATGAGGATTGTCACCTTCCTGATGCACATTATCCTGATTATTGATATGTGATGAATCAACAGTCGCCTGTGCTCCATTGTTATTCTCAACATTCTCAGATGCCATTTTCAGATACTGCCACAAAATAAAAATTAATTGATATGTCATATTTTATCCTTATATTATGACCGACCAATTAAATACCATGCAAATAAACTTAGGTAGGTCATACTAGCGAAGGAATTTCCCGTCTCTCCCCTCCTAGTTCTATTCTCACATCTTAGCCAGGGATCATATCCCTAAGCTCTGATACCAGCTGTGACGCCCCCAAAATTAGGTATACATCACCCATCTTGGGTTGTCAGATACATAGTACAGAATACAAATACAACTTATTAATACAACATAAACTGTGAGTTTGAATACAAATATTATCTTCTAGAGAGTATTCATACTCAAAAGGAGTCCTCATTACATTTATTAACACACCATTACATAGAATAGTGAGGACTACTAACTAATACTATCATTCGGACCATCACTCCGTTCCCCGACTTGCCCCAGTTACGTTCTCATTTCCTGAAGAGAACAGTGAAAGAAAGGGTGAGCTCAACTAGCCCAGTAAGAAATATTATGACTAAGATAATGCAGAATAAATTATCATTAGCCTTCAACAATGTTAAACTGATAAAATATAATAGACATCAAGTTTAACTGTAGCGGAACAAGCAATCCATTAAGAGAGTCAAGTAGAAAATAAACTCTACTATCTTTTATGATTTAAAAGATTTTTTAACACTGTGATCGCTGGGACTCAGCTTAATAAAATAATCCACATCATCGAATCACCCCTGCACTACGGCCAAGGATATTCGTATATTCATTAATGGTCATGATCATGCCAACAACTGTCCATCAATGCACTACGGGCCAATGAGGACTTTTACCACATCATTTGTAACATTACGGTCATGATTACACCGAATAATCTCTGGTCATAATCATACCAAGTCCATCTATGCACTACAGGCCACAGATGACTTTTAACAGAAAATAAACATGAGGATGATGACAATGATATAAGAATTCAATAAAACAAGTTCAAGAATTAATTTATCCAAGAATTAACAACGTCCAAATTGTCAACATGATACTGTTTTGTGGAGTAAAATTCAAGAATGTTTAGAAGAATATTTTCATGAAAAGATACTGGATGAACCGCAATTATCAAGGATATTCCGCAAATTTCATGGAGTATAGAAGTCAAAACTTAACCAACTGAGTACAATAAAGAATGGAATAACAAAAGAAATCACCATGCATGCGATAGACCGCACAGACAGGTTATTCCAACAGAATAATAAATAATGGAACCAGTTCCGGCGTAAATGCACAGACAGGATATTCCAACAGAATAATAAATAATGGAACCAGGTCCGGTGTAAAACACACAGACAGGATGTTCCAACAGAATAATAACAAGACGGAACCAGGTCCGGTGTAAAACACACAGACAGGATGTTCCAACAGAATAATAATAAAAACGGAACCAGGTCCGGTGTAAAACACACAGACAGGATGTTCCAACAGAATAATAGAAGAATGTCACCAAGTATAGGGTAGACCACGTATACAGGTTATTCCAAAAGAATAATAAGAAATGGAATAACAACAGTTCTCTTCATGAATAAGAAAGAATAACATCCCTTACCTTAAAAGAACTGGATATTGGAAAAGTGAAGTAGCAGAATACTTTTATTCTCTCTCTCTTATTCTCTCTATACTTTCTCTCTCTATAGCTTGAATGAATTCGTGAAAAATAATGAAGCCCTAGGCCTCTATTTATAGAAAAACTGAAGGTGGCTCTTGGTCTTAACGAAGGGTCAAATGACTCTTGGTAATATTGAAGGGACAACTACTATTGACGAAAGTAATTACTATTGGCCAAGATAAATACTATTGACAAAGGTAAATATTATTGACCAAGGTAAATACTATTGACCAAGGTAAATACTATTGACGACGGTAATTACTATTGACGAAGAGACTCTTAGATAATGACATATGGCCCCCCCATAAAAATAACCAAACTTACCACAACGTCTCAATTATTGATTTAATAATATAACATATTATACAGATGATACTATGACAATAATTTAAGAGATATGATGCAGCAATTACTGTAGCAATAATTAAGTATACCTGAGTGACTTCTCACGTAAGCATAAATAATCAATACCGTGTGCTACTATGCAACCACGCGTATTACTGTACTTTTACTACCGGGTAGTTCAACAGTTTTAACGGTTTTAATGGTAACACCTCAGCCGTTATTTTTATAGAAAGATAATTTTGTCGTTTTCTAACTACGACTATACTTCTGTTGTGGGGTCCACCAATGATTGTGCCGTCGTACGAATATTTCCCGACAAAAAGAATATTCCCCGACCAAACGAATATTTTAAAATAACTTGCTTACTTTGTAAAATTTATAAATATTACCCACAACTATAACATTATATCAAATTAACTCCATAATATTCAAAAATAATATTTATAGAAAATTCATCTTTATTTATAAAAGTTGGGGTCTTATATCGTGGATACATGGTACTGGACAGATTAGTTTGCTTTGGAGATTATTTACCATAACCGTATGATGAATATCATGTACTATAGTACTTGTATATTTTTATATGCATAATTTGGTTTTAATTAGTTTCATGTGTCAGTGAAATGTTTGTTCTATCTAGCACTGAATCCTTGTCTTCCATTGTATATTGTTTGTCCAAGCCTTAAGACTCTCAATTACCGTGTCACTCTTTGTAGGTTCCATTCGTTAGAGGAATTTGACGAGGGAAAGAGAAGCTGCAGGAAATGGCTTGATGGACATAACCGTCGCAAAGGAAGCGGCGGAGTAGCGGAGGAGAGGGCTACTGTGAGGGAGATCAAGATTTGAATTTGAATATTTTAATTTGAATTATTATTTTGAATTTGAATTTGAATTTATTTTTGTTGTTAGATCCCATATATTTGAATTATTATTTATGACAGTTATTTCTCTTTGATTTTAGGTTTCCTTATTAATGTGAATTGCGTTATTTTTATAATTATTTTGTGTATGTATTATTTTTGTAAATATTTTCTAATGGTTGTATATTAGTGTTAAGGACCCAATTTTAAACTATGAACTTCTTAAGAAAAAAATCATCAATAACCCAAATTACTTATCTAAAAATATTTTTTACTCCTTCACTACCAGTGGACCATTCTCCATTTTCATGCTTCCCATTTATCACTCCCTTCACAGCGTTCAACATCTCAACAAACAAAATACCCAAACTTAAAAGATTAAAGACCAAAGGAGAGTCTTTATATATTAATTACATAAAGTTTTTTCATTACAGTGGATCAACTTAAGCTAAGTGGTTGAAATTGGGATAGATTTGTTCATGGCAAAGTTGAAATTGAAACAGATCGCAGTTAAAGATGATAAAATTGGTATGATTTGAGTGTTGAGATTTGGTTTCAATCTAACTCTCTCTAGGCGTATATGTTTGTAGGGAACCGATAATACTTGTGAACGAGTTATCGGTTCATTGGATCAACCGGTTCAACCGTCTAGTCGTTGGGGCTAGGTCTAAGCAGATTTTTGTCAAAACTAATTAATTGGTTAAAATCGGATGGATCGGTTCAAATTTTTATAGGTGATCCGACCTGATTTTAATAACCTTGAGTAGCACAATTTGTCATAAAAAAACTAAATGTACTAATTTAGTTTAGTACAACATATATTGGAAATTGTTAAATCTACAACACTTTTTGTTATTTTCACAACAAAAGCGTCGCTGTAGATGTATAACGACGATAAAAACTGTAGTTATAGGATCTATAGCGATACTTTTGTTGTGGAAATAACATTTTCTGTGGTGAATTTAATAGATATTTGCTCCATTCACATGTACATTATTGATAAGATAGGAGTATTATTTTTATTTACTTTGGAAGAAGGTGAAAAACATTTGGACAAATATATAGACAAGTTTATACCTCCTATAAATCTATACTAATATATAATGTAACGCCCCCAAAATAGGTATACATCACCTATTCTGAATCGTCAAATACATGGTACAGAATACAAATACAATCGTTAATATACGACAAGAGAGCTATGAGTTTTAATACAAATACTGTCTTCTAGACAATATCTACTCTCAGAATAAGTCCTCGTTATATTTATTGTCACACTATTTAACAGAATAGTGAGGACTACTAATACTATCATCTGGTCCATCACTCCGTTCCCCGACTCGTCCCAGCTATATTCTCATTTCCTGAAGAGAACAATGAAAGAAAGGGTGAGCTTAACTAGCCCAGTAAGAAATATTATGACTAAGATAATGCAGAATAAATTATCATTAGCCTTAAATAGTGTTAAACTGATACAATATAACAAACATCAAGTTTAACTGCAGCGGAACAAGCAACCCATTAGAAGAGTCAAGTAGAGAATAAAATCTACTATCTTTTATGATTTAAAAGGTTTTTCATGACTTTTATCGCTGGGACTCAGCTTAAAAAAATAATTCACATCATCGAATTATCCCTGCACTACGGCCAAGGATATTCTTTAGTATCACGACCACAATTATCCATGCACTACGGGCCAAGAATATTTGTGTATTCATTAATGGTCATGATCATGCCAACTACTGTCCATCAATGCACTACGGGCCAATGAAGACTTTTAACACATCATTTGTAACATTATGGTCATGATTACACCGAATAATTCCTGGTTATAATCATACCAAGTTCATCTATGCACTACATGCCACAGATGACTTTCAACAAAATATAAACATGAGGATGATGACAATGATATAAGAATTCAATAAAACAAGTTCAAGAATTAATTAATCCAGGAATTAATAACGTCCAAATTGTCAACATGATACTGCTTTGTGGAGTAAAATTCAAGAATGCTCGGAAGAATATTTTCATGAAAAGATACTGAATGAAGCGCAAATATCAAGGATATTCCACTAATTTTATGGAGTATAAAAGTCAAAACTTTTACCAACTGAATATAATAAAGAATGGAATAACAAAAGAAATCACTAAGCATGCGATAGACCGCACAGACAGGTTATTCCAACAGAATAATAAATAACGGAACCAGGTCATGCATAAACGCACCGACATGATATTTCGACAGAATACTAAATAATAGAACCAGGTCCGGCGTAAACGCACAGACAGGATATTCTAACAGAATAATAAAGAATGGAATAACAGAAGAATTTCACCAAGTATAGGGTAGCCCGCGTATACAGGTTATTCCAACAGAATAATAAATAATGGAATAACAGAAGTTCTCTTCATGAATACAAAAGAAATAATACCCCTTATCGTAAAAGAAACTTGATATCGGAGTAGTGAAGTAGCAGAATACTTTTCTTCTCTCTCTATAATTTCTCTCTCTAGAGTTTCAGTGAATTCGTAAGAAAATAATAAAGGAATGAGCTTCTATTTATAGAAAAATGGACTGCATAGTAACTAACTCATGAACGGTCTAAATTTATTTACTTTAATCTAACAGTCCATATTTAAAGTAAAATCTTTTAAATGAAATATAATATATTCTATTTATAATCTAATAAAACGAATAAATTCATAAAAGATTTTACTATGCAAATACTATGCATAATAAAATATAATATATTCTAATTATTATCTAATAAAACAGATAACTTTATAAAAGTATTCTGTTTTATATAAAAAGATTTTACTATTAGCCTAATAAAACGAATAACTTTATAAAAGTATTCTGTTTTATATAAATTTTTTTTTATTTTATTACATTAATAATACCAATAAAACAAAACTGAGTGACTTATCACGTAAGCATCAATAATCGGCAAAACTATGTTTTTCACCACTAAACTTGATACGTTTTACTTAATACACGATTGAACTTTTAATTTTTCGAATTACATCACTGAACTAATTATTATTTTACAATTAAGTCATTCCATTAAAAAATATTGACAGACGTTAAATAATTGCTGACGTGTCACTGACATGGCAAAAAAAATAAAAAAATAATGCTGACGTGGCAAAAAAATACATAATACTCATTTTAAAGTTTTAAAAATAAAAAAAAACATAATAAAATAAAACAGATTTTTCTAAAAAATATAATTTTTAATAAAAAACAGATTTTTTAAAAAAACATAATTTTTTTTAAAAACATATTTTTTTAAAAAAATATAATTTTTTTTTAAAACGTAACTTTTTAAAAAAAGCATAATTCTTTTTTAAAAAAACATAATTTTTTTTCAAAAGCATAAAAAAAATTTAAAACGTACTTTTTTTAAAAAAACATTATTTTAAAAAAAACAGAACTTTTTTAAAAAAGCATACTTTTTTTAAAATAGCGTAATTTTTTTAAAAAAACAAACTTTTTTTTAAAAAACGGACCTTTTTTAAAAAAACAGACTTTTTTTAAAAAAACATAATTTTTTTTCAAAAAACATATTTTAAAAAAAACGGAACATTTTTTAAAAAACATAATTCTTTTTTAAAAACAGATTTTTAAAAAACATAAATTTTTAAAAAAACGGAACTTTTTTAAAAAAACAAACTTTTTTTTAAAAAACAGATTTTTAAAAAACATCATTTTTTATTAAAAAAAAGTGATTTTTCTACGAAGCGTAATTTTTAAAAACGTATTTTTTTAAAAAAAACATAAAAAAATTTTAAAAATCGAACTTTTTAAAAAATCGTAATTTTTTTAAAAAATAATTTTTTTTCAAAAAACATAACTTTTTAAAAAAACTAGTTTTTTTAAAAACGTCAATTTATTAAAAAATTACGCTTTTAAAAAAAATTTATGTTTTTAAAAAAAATTATAATTCTTTTTTAAAAACATATTTTAAAAAAAAAAGACATTTTTAAAAAAACATAATTCTTTTTTAAAAACAGATTTTTAAAAAACATAATTTTTTTTAAAACGTAATTTTTTTAATAAACGTAATTTTTTTAAAAAAAACATAATTTTTTTTAAAATTTTTTTTTTACTAAATTTACGTTTTTAAAAAATCTCATTTTTTTAAAAAGTAATGTTTTTTGAAAAAAAAATAATTTTTTAAAAAAATTTAAGTTTTATTAAAAAAATTACGCTTTTTTTAAAAAGTTCCGCTTTTTTAAAAAAAAATTTGTTTTTTAAAAATCTACTTTTAAAAAAGAATTATGTTTTTTTAAAAAACAAAATTGTTTTTTAAAAAAATTTGCGCTTTTTAAAAATTACGTTTTTTTAAAATAAAGTATGCTTTTTTAAAAAAGTTTCGTTTTTTTTTTAAATTATGTTTTTTTTTTAAAAATACGGTTTTTAAAAAACTATGTTTTAAAAAAAATTATGTTTTTTAAAAAAAATATGTTTTTTAAAAATATGTTTTTAAAAAAGAATTATGTTTTTTTTAAAAAGTTACGCTTTTTTAAAAAAAGTATATTTTTTAAAAAAATTATGTTTTTAAAAAATATCTATTTTTTATTAAAAATTATATTTTTTAGAAAAAGCTGTTTTATTTTATTATGTTTTTGTTATTTTTAAAACTTTAAAATGAGTATTATGTATTTTTTGCCACGTCAGCATTATTTTTTTATTTTTTTGCCATGTCAGTGCCACGTCAGCAATTATTTAACGTGTGTCAATATTTTTTAACGGAATGGCTTAATTGTAAAATAATAATTAGTTCAGTGATGTAATTCAAAAAATTAAAAGTTCAATCGTGTATTAAGTAAAACGTGCCAAGTTTAGTGGTGAAAAATATAGTTTTGCCATCAATAATCAATACCGTGTGCTACTATGTAACCACGCGTATTACTGTACTTTTACTACAGAGTAGTTCTACAGTATTAATGGTAAAACTTCCGCCGTTATTTTTAATAAAATATTTGTTTCGTTTTCTCAATCCGACAATAATTCTGTTGTGGCGTCCACCAATGATTGTGTCGTCGTACGAATATTTCTGTTAAAACGAATATTCCCTGACCAATCGAATATTATATAACAACTTGCGTACTTTGTAAAATTTATAAATATTACCCACAATTATAACATTATATAAATTTCACTCCATAATATAAAAAAATTATTTCAAGAAAATTAAATATTTATTCATAAAATTTGGGGTCTCACAATCTCCCCTCCTTATGGAATTTCGCCCTCGAAATTTACGTACGTACATGATATGCCGAACAGGTGAAGATACCTTGACTTCATTTCAGATTTTAACTCTTGAGGTAAAACTTTTGAGTGTTGAATACGATTTTTCTTATCTAAGATTTAACACGTATCTCCTCAAACGTTAAATCATCTGCTATCTCGTCCGGTTCTAAATTAATAATGTGGTTCGGGTCGTAACATCGATATGTTAAAAACGTTATGAGCACGCGACATACTTGGCGGTAAAACGAGTCTATAAGCCACAGCTCTTACTTAATCGAGGATTTTAAATGGGCCAATTAAATCGAGGGTTGATATTTCCTCCCTTTAGCAACTCTTGCTTTTAAAATAAAGCCCTCTTGAACCTTCTTCTTAGTATTCATCAGCTCCGGATCTGTAGCTTGCACGGCTTTAACTTTATCGATTAAAATTGATTCTACTCGTACATTCGTTATCTTCACGTGAGTTCGTATATTCGCACTTGTAAACGCATACGATCTTCTACTCAACGCGTCAGCTACTATGTTCGCTTTTTCACGATGATATTGAATGGTACGATAGTAATCTTTAACAGCTCGAGCCAACGTCTTTGGCGCATGATACATTCGTTTTAAGTAAAGAAATATTTGAGGGTTTAAGAAATGGGTTTTGTACTGGGGTCAATACAAAATTCGATTTCACGCTCTAGGGGTAGGCTAGGAAGTTTTCAGGAATACATCAGAAAATTTATTAACGATAGAAATATCATTCAAAACTGTGACTCTTATCCAAGACTTGGATAACACGTCACATTGATACCTATCAACTTGCTATCGTCATTCACGACGTTGCCTACAGAAAGTCTGGCTTCGGTGCATTCCACACAAGAAAGTCAACAACGAAAGGATCGGGGCTCTTTATTTATGGCTTGATATGACAATGATTGACTTTAGTGGTTTGGTTACTTTGAATTCGCATAACAGGTTGGTTAGGAGTATGAAAGCTAAAAACCTTACGAAAAGCACTATGAGTATTTAACTAATCATTTCCAAAAATCACATCAAAGGCAAGTTTTTTCAAAGAGATAAGATCGACAGGTAATGTGAAAGTGTTGATTTGAATAAGATTTATAAATAGTGGAGGTAACGAAGGTTTCTCCCAACTGAGTTTAAACAGATATATCAAAGTTTAACTTCTCTGGAGTTAACTTCAAACATTGAACACAACTAGGTGAAATAAAAGAGTGAGTAGAACCGGTATCTAACACGGTATAGACTTCACAAGAGTTTATGACTAACATACCCGTGATGACCTCGTTCGGGTTTCTTACTTTCTGGGAGGTCACAACAAACGCTCTCCCTTGAACTATCGGTTTTGACTTTTTTGGGACGTCCTTTGGTGCCTCCATTTTAGCTAAACTTATCTTCAGTGAACGATAAAATCGGGCTAAGTGACATTCTCTTCCATAATTATAACATGCTTTGGACGACATAGCGCAGTTTGGACTGATGTGTCTCTCCCCTCCACATTTGAAGCATATGATAGGTGGTCGTTCTCATTCCTTAACAACGGGTGCTGGTGCTGACGTCTTTCCATCATTGTTGAATCTCCTCTTCTTGAAATGTCCATTCTTATTGTTTTGACCATGATTACCACCGAAGTGGTTACCATTTTTGGCATGTTGATTCCCTCCATGTTTATTGTCACCGCTTTGATGACTGCTTTCACTGGTATTTGTTAGAGTTTATGCCCTAGAGGCCAATTATTTGATATAATTGCTTAACGTTATGATATTATATTTGATTGAATAAATGAATGATTTTATTATGGTTTTATTTACTGCGTTATATAAATGTTAACATAATAAAAATCCTTAGAATAATGATACAAATTATATAGTTTCAAGTATGTGACTTGAACATGAGATTATATAATTATAATTAGTATCATTGTTCTTAAATGTCCCTAGTCGAGTATCATTGTTGATGGGACAACAATGATGCATGAAGACTAGTATGTGGATTGACTGATGACCAAATCTCATTGGTCATAAATATATGAGATATTAAGTCAATGCATAGGTACATGTTAGAGAACGATGTACTGGACAGACCCACCATGAGAATTCTATATGGACCATTATGCAAAGTGTCATTCGTAATTCTCATAGTGACAATGATGTAATGGTCCTCCGACCTGAAATCACTATATTACTACACGAAAATTTATGTACTTTGATATCATCAAATGTCACCTTTAATAGGGTGGACTATAAATGTGATTATTGGGTACATCATGAATCGTGTGAGGAATATGAGTGATCTAGATGGAATTTAACCATCCTATATATTATGGGTGATATCCATAGGCCTCTTGATTGAGTAGGACTATGAAATGCATGGTCATGATCAAATAATAATTTGTTTTATATAGTCCACTCATTGATCAAGAAAAACTCAGATTAAATTATGAAGAGTATGACACATTCCATGACTCGAATTTAATCTTGGATATTAAGGTTAAAATGATTAAATTACATTGAAACATTGGTCACGAAAAGGTTGCATCGAATCATCGATCTTATTATTACTTGGGTAGCAGTGATGCATTACTAGATGCCGCTCACCGTTTATAACTTTATAATATGATTTTAAAGTTATTGCCAACGTAATAATAACATATAGGGTCACACACATAGAACGTAATTTAAAAGGGAATTAATTTAAATTTTAAGGATTTAAATATATTAATATGATTAATAGTATTTAAATTACGAATTTAAATTAAAAGGATAATTTGTATATATGTATATTAATTAAGTAATACTTAATTAAGATATATATATATATATATATATATATATATATATATATATAAATTTGGATTTTATGAAATTAGGTTTTGATTTATACCTTTTAACTACTATATATATGATATATAGCAGCCACTTAGGGTTATTATTCAAAACCAAAAACCCTAGCCACTCTCAGAGAGAGACTAGAGAGAAACAGTTATAAAATCCTCATCCTTGGTGGCTAGTACCGCAGTTCCTTCTTCTGCAGATTGCAGGACGATTCGCGGAGCGTTCGTGGGGATACCGTAGAGGCGTGATTCATTTGGATTGCGTTGGAGATTCGAGCGCATCAATTTAATTTTCATAATCGGTATAATTTCTAACCACTGAGTTAATTGCTTTATATTTATTCTATTTCCGCTGTGTGTTTCTGTCGAAACCCTTCAGTATTATCATTTTGCATGTTGCTCTCTTTTGGTTGCGTTGACTCGTTATCGCGCTCCACTAACTGAGCCCTATTTATAATATCTGAATAAAAACACAATTTATGAGAAATAAGATATTGATGTATCTCCGACTTCAAACCTCTTAAAAATATCCGCGTCATTCTCTCTTCATTATCAACCAAGTGGGACGCAAATCGGGACAACTCGACAAACTTGGCTTCGTACTGCGATACGGTCATGTTGTTTTGCTCTAACTTGATAAATTCCACCTCCTTCATGTGACGAATGCTTTCGAAAAATTACTTGTCATTGAACAGCTCTTGGAACTTCTCCCAAGACATCTTGAGTGCATCAGGCTGGGTACGTTTTACAGATTCCCACCAGTGATCTGCCTCTTCACGCAACATAAAGGTGGCAAAGGGAACCTTTTGCTCCTCAGAGCATCCCAAGACATCAAATATCTTGGTGACCTGCTTTAACCACGTCTCCGCCTTAAGTGGTTCTGGCTTTCTCAAAAACTCCGGTGGTCCCGGCTCCTTGAATTGCTTAGCGGTGACTGTAAGACCCCAACTTATTAATGAATTAAATCAAATTTTCTCTAAATATTATTTTGATTAATAAGGGGTTAATTTGATATAATACTTTGGTTATGGGTGAAATGTGCAAATTTTACAAAATAAGCAAGTGGTTATAAAATATTTATTTTGTCGGGGAATATTCGTTTGGTCGTGGAATATTCTTGCTATCGGGGAATATTCGTACGACGGCGCAGCCTTGTGTGGGCTCCATAATGGAAAGCGATTGGATGAAGAAAACGACAAGTATAAGTTGTTTATAAATAACGGCGTAGTTGTTACCGTTAATACTGTTGGAATACCCGGTGGTTAAATTACAGTTGCACACGGTATTGTACCAATTATTGATTCTTACGTAAGAAGGCACTACTCAATAATTGTTACAGTAGTTATTATTAAATATTTTATTTTATTGATTCAATAATTGCTGCGTTGATATTTTATATTATTGTTGTTTCAATAATTATTGCTGCACAGTATTTTCCATTATCAGATCAATAATTCATATTATTTGAATAATATTATTAGATAACATTATTGACAATGTCTAGAAAGTTCTGTCTAAGGAGAGGTTTGGTCATCTAATTGCGCGCCAGTAAGGAGAAATCCTTATTGGAAAGCCCCCTCTTTTCTGGGAACGGCCTGGTTGTCATAAATGTGATTCTGTAATATTATTTGTGAATAATTAATTATTGATTCATATGATAAGGAAATATTTATTTTATGTGGATATAAATGAGGAATATATATTTTTGTGGTTAAAAATGAAGGAGTTAATGTTGAGGTTTTTATCAGTATTTTTGTCGGAATGGAGGTATTAAAAATCAGGGTTTTTGAGATATTTTGCGGGGGTTATAATTTTTAATCCGATCGTTGGATCGTGGTAATTTTTGGATATGTTATACATATATAAGTTGAGTATATGTCCACAAATTTTGAACCGTTAAAAATGAACGTATGATTTGTTATGAATTTTAAGAGGTGGCTGATTCAGAAATCAGGTTATAAATCATTTTTGGTGAAAAATTCTAGAATTGGTGGACCCCACTTGTGGTTGGTGAAGAAATGTGCTGAATTATATTTCAAATGTGGCGGGTGGGAATAGTAGCAGGTAAAGCCATCAGGTTGCAGGTCAAGCCTACTAAAATTTTTCTATAAATAAAGGGCTAAGTTAGAATTGAAAATTACACCTGAAACAAGTTTTCTCTCTTTCTCTCTCTAGATTATTGAGTGTATTTTGTGAGTATTTAGATACTTTGAGAGTTTCTATTCATCAGAGCAAGTTTCTTTCAGCCTTATACCGGTATTCCGACCAGAAGTACTGATATCTTGAGGTAAGGGATATTATTTTCTTCTTAATGATATTATTTTCTTCAATATCATTATGCTGAAATATTGATAGGTGTTTTTATTAAATTTGGAACTTTTGTGTCGGGGTTACTATTCACGTATACGGCACTATTCACGTATACGGTACTATTCACGTATACGGTACTATTCACGAATACGACACTATTCACCGAAAAATAAAATTTTTCCTTTTTGTCTAAGATATCTATTATGGTTACTATATTTGATTGTATCCATGTTTTGATCTTTATTTTTGAATTCTGCTTCACAATTGATTATTATGAAGTATTATTGATCTTGGATAAACTGTTATACGAATCCCTAATATTTGTCCTTCTGTCTCACTGGATTCGTTCTCTTTAAGTTATTTTTCATCATCTTCGGTCCTAAATGATGATATTACTGAATATCTTTGGCCTGTAGTGCAAAGATGTATGATTACTTGATGAATATCTTTGGCCTGTAGTGCAAAGATGAACAGGTGTTGAGATGAACATGACTGACAGGTGATACAAATGAATATCTTTGGCCTGTAGTGCAAAGATGAATATTTGGATCAAGATGATTATTAATTGATGTTACAGGGATAAAATATTGATAATGAACTTTTAAATCTTAGAAGATAGTATAATTCTTTCTCTACTTGACTCTTCTAATGGTTTGTTGTTTCCGCTGCAGTTGTTGATCTAAAACTTATTGTCGATTATATTCTATCAGATTTTTTCCTGTTGAAGACTAACGATAATTTGTTGTATATTATCTTAGTCATAATATTCTTTACTGGGCTAGTTGAGCTCACCCTTTTCCTTTTTGTTCCATTTTTCTTCTCAGAAGGTGAGAACATAGCAGGATCTAGTCGGGGAATGGAGTGATGGTTCTAGAAAGATATTTTAGCAGTCCTCACTATTTCTGTAAAATAGTGTTTGAATAATTATAATGAGAATTTATTTGAGTGTGGATATTGTCCAGAAGACAATATTTGTATTTAAACTCACAGTATGTGTTGTCGTATTTTGCACGACAATTGTATTATTGAAGTTGTAGTTTACTTTCTGTACCATGTATTTGGCGACTCAGAATAGGTTGGATGGAATGGACCTATTTTGGGGGCGTCACAGTTGGTATCAGAGCTTAGAGATATGATCTCTGGCTGAGATGTGAGACAAGAACTAGGAGGGGAGAGACGGAGAATTCCTTCGCTAGTATGACCTGACTAAGTTTATTTGGTGTTTATTTGGTCGGTCAGAGTATAGGGATAATATATGACATGACTATTAACCCTTGTTTTATGGTAGTATTTAAGAATGGCAGCTGAGAACGTTAATAATGGAGTAAATCAGACCGTGGAGACACCTTTGATCACCACCCAGGGGAACGTGCAACAGGAAGGCAATATTCCTCCTGTAAACAACGTTACCGAGCAAACGATGAATGATGGAATGTTTAGGAGTTTTTTGCAGTTCATGCAAAATCAGACGAGGGAGACTCGTGTGCAGAATACGGGTGAAAATGATAACAACGCGCGGTTTGTCACAGCTAAGCAGTTCAAAGAATTGGGACCACCAGAATTTAAGGGAAAGTCGGATCCGATCATGGCGGAAACGTGGGTCAAGTAAATTACCAAGATATTTGATGTCTTGGGATGCACGGAGGAACAGAAGGTTCCATTCGCCACCTTTATGTTCCGCGGTGAGGCAGACTACTGGTGGGAGTCTGTGAAGCGTACCCAGCCTGACACTCCATTGCTTATCTCAAAATTTTCAGATGCCATTTTCAAATACTGCAATAAAACAAGGGTTAATTAATATATCATATATTATCCCTATACTCTGGCCGACCAATTAAATACCAAATAAACTTAGGTAGGTCATATTAGCGAAGGAATTTCCTGTCTCTCCCCTCTTAGTTCTAGTCTCACATCTTAGTCAGGTATCATATCCCTAAGCTCTGATACCAACTGTGACGCCCCCAAAATAGGTATACATCACCTATTCTGAGTCGCCAAATACATGGTACAGAATACAAATACAATTGTTAATATACGACAAGAGAGCTATGAGTTTTAATACAAATACTGTCTTTTAGACAATATCCACTCTCAGAATAAGTCCTCATTACATTTATTGTCACACTATTTAACAGAATAGTGAGGACTACTAATACTATCATCTGGTCCATCACTCCGTTCTCCGACTCGTCCCAGCTATATTCTCATTTCTTGAAGAGAACAATGAAAGAAAGGGTGAGCTCA
The DNA here is from genome assembly GCA_016801055.1 of Panax notoginseng. Taxonomy (NCBI): domain Eukaryota; kingdom Viridiplantae; phylum Streptophyta; class Magnoliopsida; order Apiales; family Araliaceae; genus Panax; species Panax notoginseng. Next base: position 249,438,411 of record CM029012.1, read on the forward strand.
ACTAGCCCAGTAAGAAATATTATGACTAAGATAATGCAGAATAAATTATCATTAGCCTTAAACAGTGTTAAACTGATACAATATAACAAACATCAAGTTTAACTGCAGCGGAACAAGTAACCCATTAAAAGAGTCAAGTAGAGAATAAAATCTACTATCTTCTATGATTTAAAAGGTTTTTCATGACTTTTATCGTTAGGACTCAGCTTAAAAAAATAATTCACATCATCGAATCATCCTTGCACTACGGCCAAGGATATTCTTTAGTATCATGACCATAAATATCCATGCACTACGGGCCAAGAATATTTATGTACCGAATAATCCCTGGTTATAATCATACCAAGTCCATCTATGAACTACATGCCACAGATGACTTTCAACAAAATATAAATATGAGGATGATGACAATGATATAAGAACTCAATAAAACAAGTTTAAGAATTAATTAATCCAGGAACCAATAACGTCCAAATTGTCAACATGATACTGCTTTGTGGAGTAAAATTTAAGAATGCTCGGAAAAATATTTTCATGAAAAGATACTGAATGAAGCGCAAATATCAAGGATATTCCACTAATTTCATGGAATATAAAAGTCAAAACTTTAACCAACTGAATATAATAAAGAATGAAATAACAAAAGAAATCACCAGGCATGCGATAGACCGCACAGACAGGTTATTTCAACAGAATAATAAATAACGGAACCAGGTCATGCGTAAACGCACCGACAAGATATTCCGACAGAATACTAAATAATGGAACCAGGTCCGGCGTAAACGCACAGACAGGATATTCTAACAGAATAATAAAGAATGGAATAACAGAAGAATTTCACCAAGTATAGGGTAGCCCGTGTATACAGGTTATTCCAACAGAATAATAAATAATGGAATAACAGAAGTTCTCTTCATGAATACAAAAGAAATAATACCCCTTACCGTAAAAGAAATTTGATATCAGAGTAGTGAAGTAGCAGAATACTTTTCTTCTCTCTCTCTATAATTTCTCTCTCTAGAGTTTCAATGAATTCGTAAGAAAATAATGAATGAATGAGTTTCTATTTATAGAAAAATGGACTGCATAGTAACTAACTCATGAACGGTCTAGATTGATTTACTTTAATCTGACGGTCCATATTTAAAGCAAAATCTTTTAAATAAAATATAATATATTCTATTTATAATCTAATAAAATGAATAACTTTATAAAAAAAATTTCTATGCAAATACTATGCATAATAAAATATAATATATTCTAATTATTGTCTAATAAAACAGATAACTTTATAAAAGTATTCTATTTTATATAAAAAGATTTTACTATTAGCCTAATAAAACGAATAACTTTATAAAAGTATTCTGTTTTATATAAAATTTTTCTATTTTATTACATTAATTATACCAATAAAACAAAACCGAGTGATTTATCACGTAAGCATCAATAATCAATACCGTGTGCTACTATGTAACCACGCGTATTACTGTACTTTTACTACCGAGTAGTTCAACAGTATTAATGGTAAAACTTCCGCCGTTATTTTCAATAAAATATTTTTGTCGTTTTCTCAATCCGACAATAATTTTGTTGTAAGGTCCACCAATGATTGTGTCGTCGTACGAATATTCCCTGTTAAAACAAATATTCTCCGACCAATCGAATATTATATAACAACTTGCGTACTTTACAAAATTTATAAATATTACCCACAATTATAACATTATATAAATTTCACTCCATAATATAAAAAAATAATTTCGAGAAAATTAAATATTTATTCATAAAATCTGGGGTCTCACATATAAAGACCGACATAAATTATTATATGGAGGTAGGATTAATATATATATATATATATATATATATATATATATATATATATATATATATATATATATGCTAGCTATTTGTTGTTTCAAATCAAGGTGAAGTCATGATAAGTATTAAACTACACACTTAAATAATAGGGGATTACGTTTATAAAATTTATTATTTATAAATAGGAAATGGACAATAATAATAACAATATATAAAGAGACAAAATGAGGACAATTATTGGTTGGATATTATGAGTCTATTAAGATTGAAATAAATATTTTGTGACGAGAATAATTACGATCGCAATAAATTTCTTTTGAAGAAAATTATTACAAGAAGTTACATATGGTATATATATGTTAGCTATTTATTGATCAAATCAAGTGAAGTTATGATACTTAAAATAATATACGGTTACAATACAAAATTTATTGTTTATAAATAGTAAACGAATTGCATCAATTTTAAATATATAAAAAAAACTTATTAAAAGAAAGGAGAATAAGTTTTGATTTTGTTTCAATCATTTTTCTATTATTAAAAGAAAGGGGAATGTGATGTGCTGCAAAATAAAATAAAATAATAAGAAAAGGAAGGAGACGGAGAAGGAGAAGGACTATTCAATTAGAATTCTGAAATACTGAAATACAAAGTAAAGGGAAGGACTCTTCACTAACCCACTTACTATCACTTTTATGTTTGAAATTCTAAATGCTTCCCCAAAAGAAAAGGTCCCCACCCTATCTATGAGCAAGCTCAGGCTCAGCCACCTCGAGGAATTTATACATCACCCAGAGGGGCTTGTAACACAAATGTAACGTGTTTTTACCATGTTTCTTAAAAAATTACATAATTTCCATTGTGTTTCTTAGCATTTCCGAAACATTTCTATCTTTCAATCAACCGAATCGTACTAGCGAAACCAAACTTTGAACCCATGCCTCAGAAAAATAAGAAAATTTTAATCAGGTCCTTGCTGCCTGAAATTCTACACTTGGTCATTACTGGTTTCCTTTTGTCCAGCCAAAGCTTCAATTTGGTTGGGTGAAATCTGTTTTACCCCCTTGGTGGACGAATTATGCTTGTCAACTTTATCCTCTTGACTCGGTGCCCGCTTGCTTTCCCATAACTTTCCATTTTTCGCAATTGCAAGAATCAACTCAAGTTGTTTTTGCTGCTGCTCCTGTGGAAATGACACCATAGAGCAATAATAGTTGGCTTAACATCTCCAAGCTTTGATGTTAGTATGTTATATTCAACTGAAATAACAGGACCTAAGACATCAAAATAAAAAATAAATATAAGTTTTTTTTATAGGTTTAACAATATGATCCGGTAAATTTTCCATCCCAATGCATATACATGAAGTCAAAAAATGATGCGAGAGTATAAAATTCTTTCTGGAATTATGATATGCCTTAGTTTGAGCATATATGCAGGATCGACATTTCTTGTTCTTTTGATTGATAATGCTAAGGGTTCCCGACTTCTGATCTTCAAGAGATACCTAAACTGGATTACAATGATAATACGAGAAAAAGACAATTTATGCTTCTAGTGTTTGAATGGTATGTGCATCACACCGTTCAGCCACATGCTGATTAAGCACAGGGTCAAGCACTGATGCATAAGAAACTTAAACTGATTTTCTGATGGATTAGTTTCAAAGGAAGAGAGGAGGACAAAAACAAAGAGAATAAAAGAACAGAATCTAAAAGGTCAAATTAGATCTTCTCATCTCATATAAAAATGGAAGCAAGGCCAAGCAGATATTAGGTTATTCTTTTCAGCCACAAGGTGGAGAAACAAGAAGTTCTACTAAAAGACCTACCAACTGCCAAGCCGTAATCACTAGCAGAAAACTCTTTTTTTTTTCTGTTAATGGTTCCAAGAATCAAAAGGAAAGGTAAGTGACAGTCATTGAGACGATACTTATTTAATGTTTGATTTTTGACAAGTATAAACAGGAAGCACAATTAGACTCTCAAACACTATACGTGTCTATTTCACCTGTATATAATATAGTGGCCAATGCTGTGTAAGTACAGTTCATAACATGAAAATTCATTGTCCTCTGTAAAATTATCCATCCCTCTAGGTTTTACTGCTCTTTTCTATGAAGGACATCACTCGACAATCTAGGAATTTAAGCTTCAGCATTACCCAGTCTTGCTGGAACTCATTGTTTAGACAGAGGTGATGTTATAATCTTGAATAGAGGTGCTGTGCAGACTCGAAGAAAATTATTTATAACATTTGGCAGCAAGTATACTATATACTACAATAAACATCTACTTAAACCTGTATTTTGCTTTGTAAGATAATCAAACTGAGTTTATTTACCTGCAATAAATTGTTCAACTCAGGTTTAAACATGTTACAAACTTACAATCATGATAGGGGTGGGAATGATATATTGATATGAATGAAAAATGTAAGATATTTTGCGCCAACTGTTAAACAATAAACTGCTTTTTGGCGCCATGAATACAAAATATATTAATGCACTTCTAGGAATGAAAGTTCAAGTGGCTAAAATGAAACTCAATAAGATTCTGAAAGGTGTAAACCTGCATTGCCAGAAGAACTTTTTGAATTTCCCCAAGCTCTTTCTCCAGAATGTCTTCTTGCACTGCCAATGCACGAGTGGCCTCGGAATTCTTCTGAGCCAAAGCTGCAGTCTTTATATATTAAACTACAAGTTAGTAGTTATACAATCAAGCGGTTGCAAAGGAAGGCAACAAGAGGACTTCTTAGTAAGGTTGACTAAATTGTAATCAAAGAGCCTTAGCCCATTAGTTTGGTTTGACTATCATAATTTCTCATCCACATCTTATAAACAGATTTCATGGATAAGTGTATTTACAACTCAAAAGTGAACTGTTAAAGATCATGACCTTAGCATAAGGTATTCCTTTCTGGTCAGCTACTGACGGGCGGATCTGTTCATGGGCAGTATAGGCAGCTGCCTATGATGATTTTTTTTTTTATATAGGTATAGAGGCAAGGGCAGATATGTAAGTTAATAAACTAAAGGGGCAGATTAATTAAAGAATTAAACTTGGAGGGGCAAAAAAAATGTCATTCGTATTCTAAATACAAGTACAGACTGTGTAGCTTTTTATTTTGCTTCTGCTTTCTTCTGTCTTCTACATCTCCGCCTCTGCGGCTCCGCAACTACTTCTCTATATCTTCATTCTTCGCCACTACTTCTACACCTCTGTGGCTCCGCCACTAGGCCCACTACTTCTTCTACATCTCCAATACGGCACTACCACTTGCGCATATCAGAGTAATCAGACCAAAAATGTAACTAAATTAGGGTTGTTTTTTTGTTTGATAATTTAAAATTTGTAGTTTGTTTGAATTTGTTGTGGGTTGGGAACTTGGGTAAAATCTAATTTAATTTATTTGATGTATTTGTTATATTTTAGACTTAAGAGGTAACTAATTAGGGTTTTTTTGTTTAATAGTTTAAAATTTAAATTTATTTGAATTTGTTATGGGTTGGAAACTTTTGGTGATTACAATTATCTGATTAATTGAAGTGGTTGTTGCCTGTTTGAATTGTAAATTTTTACATTTTATTTTTCTCATTCGGAGTTTGCTCCAATTGAATTATGGAAGTTGTAGGTTGGCCTTTGTTGTTTAAGTTTGAGTCCACTGTAATTTGAACCAGATGAAGTGGTTTGCCATTATAAAATATTACGCAAGTTTCTGTTATTTAACAGATGTTATGACCTTAGAAGCAAATGATAAGTAAGAATGCATCTAACTAATGGACTCTGCATAATTTTTGATGTTCTAAGTATAAATTTTGGAAGGTTTGTTTCTCTTATTTCAAATAAAGGCTATTTAAAATTTATAAAAAGATACCAAAACTGATTTATACTTCGAAACTAATTTATGATTTTGTTTGAATATAGAAAGCAAATTTGGTTTGAGGTTTTGAGCATTTGGAGAATCATTCAAATTGAACTATGACAAGTAACCGTAGTAAGTTTCTAAATTGTATCTAAATGTTTTTTATTTTGAAATTTCTTTTTTAGTTTGGATTATGAATATTTATTTGTTGTATATTATAGAATTCTATTTATATTGCATAAAATAATTGTTTGTTTGGGATTGTTGTATACTTATATTTTGATTGATTTATACATTCATGACATGTGGTCAAAATTCAAACATTCCAAAAATGAATCATCAACATCACAATTCATCCGAGTCGATGAGATTACTCAAAATCTATCAAATGAAACTCTATCTATGAACCGTCTCAAAATATTAATTATCAATCCCAAGTTGAATTCAATTTAGAAAATGAACTAGTTGCTGATTCGGGACTAATACCATCTATAATGGAATATGATGCTAACAAGAGAGAGAGAGAGTATTCGCCAAAGATATTTGCTTGAGGACCCTCATTAACCAATACTTTCCAAATTCCCTTAAGCTGTTATTTACGGAAAGAAACGTAGATTTAATCCCGAATGATACAAAAAGTATGTCAGTTGGTTGGAATATAATGAAAAGGAAGATGCAGTATTTTGTTTATATTGTTATCTATTCAAAGTTGATATTGGTGGTCAAAGGGGTGAGAATACATTTGTCAATAAGGGATTTAATAATTGAAGGAAGACAAAATACTTATATGAACATGTTGGAAAGTAACCTAATAGTATTCATAGACAATGCATGTTAGCTTGTCGAGATTTGAGGAACCAAAAGCGACACATAAATATCAAACTTGCCAATATATCTGACCAAGAAAAAAAATTACAAACTTCGTTTGCTCTAATCTATTAAGTGTGTTTGGTTACTTTTAAGTGAGGGTTGCCTTTTCGTGGCCATAATGAATCAAATGTTTCAAAAAAACGAGGTTTGTTTCTTTCTATTCTAAAGTTTTTATCTGAGAACAATGATGAAGTGATAAAGTTGCGTTTAAAAATGCTACAGGGAACCACAAATTGACAGCACCATCAATCCAAAAAGACATTTGTAGTGTTGCTGCAATTTTGACCACAGAAGCTATAGTTGCAGAGATCGGGAATAATTTTTTCTCTTTGTTAGTTGACGAGGCTCGTGATTCATCAATTAAAGAACAAATGGCAGTTGCTTTACGTTATGTGAACAAAAATGGGTGCGTTATTGAGTATTTTTTTGGCATTGTTCATGTTGCCAATACATGTGCTCGAACGCTTAAAGAGGCTATTGAATTACTTTTTGCAACACATGGATTGGGCATGTCACGTGTATTTGGGCAAGGATATGATGGAGCTAGTAACATGTGAGGGGAATTCAATGGTCTCAAGAGTTTGATTTTGTCAGAGAATAAGTCATGTTCATTGTTTCGCTTATTAGTTTCAATTAACATTTGTAACAGTTGCAAAAAAACATAAGAAGCTTAACGCATTCTTTGATTATTTTTGCAATTTTGACAAATGTTGTTGGAGCTTCTTGAAAGCGTAAAGAAGTTCATTGAGTGAAGCACATAGAAAGAATAATTCAAGGAATTGCTTCTGGTGAAATCAAGATCGGGTGTGAGTTGAATCAAGAAGCGACTTGAAGCGGCTCAGAGACACGCGGTGAAGCTCACATTATGACACAATTCTTAGTATTATTAACTTATTTTCTTAAACAATTGAAGTGCTTGAGATAGAAAAAGATGATGCATCGGGGATAAAAGTACATAAGCAGGTACTTTGTTGTATTTCATGCAAGATTTTGAATTTGTATCCTTGTTACATTTACTGAAAAAAGATTTGGGAATCACGAATACCTTGTCACAAGCTTTACAAAAAAAAGACCAAAATCTCGTAAATGCAATGACTTTAGTTACCATCTCAAAACAACAGTTACAAAGCATGAGAGATTCGGGTTGGGAGAGTTTGTTGGCAGAAACTACTGAATTTTGTAATGTGCATGGGACAGTCGTTCGAGAAATGGAATTTATCTTTTTGGTTCAAGGGTGATCACGTTGGGTGAAAAAGTCAGCAATCTTCAACACTTTCAGGTTGAGTTACTCTATACAGTGATAGATAGTCAACTTCAAGAATTGAATGATCGATTTAGCAATGTTAATACAAAGTTGCTCTCATGTATAACGTGTCTAGATCTAACTAACTCTTTCTTAGCATTTGACAAGAAACGGTTGATTCAATTTGCAAAGTTTTACCCGTTGGAATTTCAAGATAGAGATCTTTGGGGATTGATGATGAACTTGAAACTTACATTGCTGATGTGAAAAATGATCCTGAATTTTTTAATGTAAAATGGATTGGTGAACTTGCTCAAAAGTTAGTTAAGAAAAATAAGGCTAATTTGTATACTCAGGTTTATTTGTTGTTGAAATTGACTTTGATTTTGCCGGTTGCTACTGCCACGGTGAGAGGATATTTTCAGCAATGAATATTATTAAAACCAATGGTCGATAAATGGTTGAGTGATTGTTTGGTTCCTTACATTGAAAATGATATATTTGAAACTATTGATAATGAAGCTATTTTAGAACATTTTCAAATTATGGAGTCTAGGAAGATAGCATTGTAATTTGTAAACACTATTATAATTAGTTCACTTTTTTTTTTATCTTCAACAAAAAAATTAGTTAAAATCCGTCCCAACTGAGAAAAATTCTTGGCCCCTGGCTACTGGTACTACTGATTTCTCAATCAAGAACTCATGGTTCCATAATCTAGAGATTCTTATCCAAAAAACTAGACTTGTGTCTCCTTACATTTGACCGTCATAAATAGTTCAGAGCTCATTTTTTAGCATTCTATATATGTTATTTTCTTCTGTTTTCAAATTTTTGCTTTCTTCATTTTCAATCCTTAGCTTGGCGGAGTAATTGGTGTTCCAAAAATGCTTTGCCAAATGCTAATTAATTTGTCTGAACATGTTTTATCACACCTCGACCAATTTTTTAAATAACCCCTTTGCTTAGGTGTAATATATTATCCAAGCAGTTCCGTATAGCTACAAAAGGGAAAACACATATTTTCAGTGCTTTGAAATCCAATTAATGACAGGAAAAAATATCTTCTTAAATAATCTTTCTTGTGATCTTGAATTTCCTACACTTTCTGATGTATGACAAAGGAGGGGTGGGGGAAATAAGGGATAACCAAGGCTCTTAGACTGCAAAACTCAAAGCTCTCGCATTAATTCTAGTCACTGAAAAATAATAAAGATCACAACTCTTTATATAGTAGGAACTCTATGACTTAGCGACTAAGTAAAGAATCCTAACATAAAAAGGAAATAATCTCCTAATTAAAATTTATTACTATAATTAAAATTTCTAAAATATAATGCTTAATATAAGTAGTAAATAATTGCATTAATAATTACAAATTTATCTCCAAGTAACAATAGAAAATTAATAAAAAATTTATTGATTTTTCTCTTCCCTTCTACATCACTTTCTATATAAGAATAATAGAATTTCCACCTCTACCAAAACTGTCCTACCAACAACTCAAACTTGCTAGACCAACTTTGCATCCCCCATAGAATTAGACATACTGATGTACTTTCAAGTTTCACCTAAAGAAGTGACAAACAAACAACCCAAGAAATATATGTGCAAGGCACCAAACTATAATTATGTGCTATCTTCTGATATGACAATATTCTAAAAGGCGGGAGGCGGGAGGCGGGAGGCGGGAGGCGGGAGGCGGGCGGCGGGCGGCTGAGGGGGGCCTAGCGCCTGGGCTGTAGGCGGGATTTTTTATTTTAAGCCAATTTTAATATTTAATCTTACATTTATCCAAACAAAACAATAATATAAAGCAAAACAATCTATAATAAAGATAATAAAGACATTTGCTTAAAGTTCAAACACATATCCATATTACTAATGTCAAAGGTCAAACACAATTTCAAAATTCAAACATATTTTTAACATATTAATTTTATTCATAAATAAGATTGCTATTAAAATTTAAAATTTCAAGAATTTAATTCAATATTAAAACTTAAAAACTAAACATAAATTGAAGAATTATATTGAATTAAACTAAATATTACAAATGTATAATCATTTATATAATTTAAAGTTGGTACAAATTCAAAAAATTAAAACAATAATAAAATTATCCATTTTGACTTGATATTGTTCACTTCTTGTTGTGATTTGATATATTATAACATGTATTATGAATATGGTAAATCATTAGAAAAATAAATATATCAAGATCTGGTTTAGATAATTATTAAAAAAAAAACTCTCCGCCTAGGCCCCGTCTAATTTTCTGGAGAATTTTTTTGCTGTATTGGGCCTAGGTGAGGAGTCAGGGGGGCCTAGCGCCTAGGCGGGGCCTAGGCAGAAATTTTTAGAACACTGTGATATGGAAAACGACGGATGATTTCCAACCTATCCTCTATACACAGAATTTAACATTACTCCTTCATCAATTGGAATAGTATATGTTAATGTCTCCTGTTCTATTTCATTTCAACTCATTTGAACATCCAACAAGCTAACAAAGGAAGTAGCCTCAGCTTGAACTAAACTCAATGTGCTACTGTTTCAGTTTAAATTATCAGCAACATAATTAAATACTAATATTAACTGCAAATCACCTATATAGTTGAATGACATTATTGTATTATTCCTGAAAGGATGCAAGAAAACTGAGTAATCAATCAGGATGGGATAACAACAGGACATTATAGGACAATCCAAGACTCAAAGTTACTACTCACACAAACATGTCTCGCAAACTAAGAAGCAATTAGGGATACAACTACAGAAGCAACATGTCGACATGTCTAAGAACTAATCAGTGTAATGTTCTCAAGTCCAAACCCAAAATTTGCAACAAGTTTTTTTCTCATCTATTACACATTTAAGAATAACTTATCCATTGTTTAAAGACATATTACATAATCAACCCAAACAAATACGAGGGTCATCAAATGCCAGTAAAAAGTATAATTACCTTGGCAATGGGTTCTTTTAAAGCCTTTCTAGTAACCCGAAATCGAATCCCCAGTTTCTCCAGCTGCCTTGACATAACCCTAATAATTGTTGCAGAACTCCGAAGATCCTCCTCCAATTTCTCAATTCTATCAACCAGATTAACCCCTGAACGCCCCGGCTTTGAATAATCCATACAAACCCTCCTCCATTGGCGCCTCCTAATCGTGGCACCAATCACCATTCCTCCCACCAACAACACAAATTGCCACACAGAAACCTTATTACCCAACCACACCAAAATTGGCTTCTGGGAATTTAAAATAAGCCCAAATGAAATAACCGCAGAGGAAGCAAGACATAGAAATTCAGCAATCGAAAGAAATGCATCGAATTCGAAATTGTTGCCAATTTCTTCTCGTTTATCAAGTATGGTTCCACTATCCGATTCGAAAGCTCTGAGAGGGGAATGATGGGTATAAGTGGATTTATATGGAGATTGAGATTTGAGGATTTGGAGATGAGAGGGTTTTTTGAAGTGGGTACAGGGTGAAGAGAGAGAAAACAAAGGGTTTTCAAAATGAGGTTTTTTCAAGTAGAAGGAAATGCGGGAGGGGGAACTTGTGAGGAGATTTTGAGGAGTGAGTGACATTTTTGGTGGGTTTGTTGTGGTCAGTGTATTGGGGTTTTGATTGATTGAATTGTTGAAGACATTGTTAGGGTTTTGGGGTTCGGGGAGAAGCTGAAAGGATGAAAGCAGTTGGGATTTCAGCTGAGAGAGGGAGATGAAGAAAACCGACTCTGTATCGATATGTCCAAAGTGCGCGCCGAGGGGATCAAGGGAATATCCTGGCGCATGCTAGCTTCGTTCCTCATCATAAACTAACCTACGCGCTACGTTGTCCTACCACCTTGGATCCAAAATTTGAGATCCAATTTTCTTTTTAACGTAAAACGACGATATATTAACTTTTAAATTAATATAAATTTATTTAATTTTAAATGATATAATTATTATAATTGTATAATATAAAATAAAAATTATTAATCATAAAATTTATTATATTTTAAACTTTTAAAGTTTAATATGTCGTCATTTTATCTCAAAAATTAAATTGTATCATTAATTTCAAAAGAAAGATAATATTTTTCTTTTTTGCTTTGAAAGGATATCATTACAAATCCAAATAATTTTTTGATAAATATTAACATTAATATGTAAGCCCGGCTCTATCAAGTGAACCGGCTATAACGACGGTTTTTTCCGTCGCTATAACATAAAAAATCAGCTTTCTATGTTATAGCGACGAAAAAAACCGTCGCTATAGTCGGTTCGTTCTTAGTTCGATCCTTCAAGTTCGCTGGACAAACGGACTGCAATACATAATCTCTCAAATATTAGTAAATTTAAAGGTGAAATATAAAAAAAAGTCTTATGATAAGAAAGGAAAAAAAACAAACAAACAAACTCATACAATAATGAACGTCGAATTCGAAACATAATTGCCTTTGTAGATGAATTATATTCTTTCTTTGAGCTTAGATTGGTGCTCGGAAAATTCAATATACATACAATTATATACTTCATGTGATAAGTTATTTTTGAAATATGCACTTTGAAACATAACATATACGCATGTTTATGAAAATATAATTGTATACAAAATAAAAATAATAACATGATACTGATATTATTATAATTGAAATGTAGCTTAAACTCTCTTTTATAGAAGAAAAAATGGGAAAGAAAGAATAATACAAAATATAAAATAATATAGATATAGATGTAGATATACACACCAACACCACCTTTTTGTAGAAAATAAATGGAGTTTTAAACTATGACCATTGACCTCCCCCTCTCTCTCTTTCTTGCATGTATTGAGGGAGGCGCACGGCCATTCACGACCAGACATTAAAGAAATAAAAAATAAAAAAATAAATTGGGTATTGAATATCAATCAGTCATGGTGGGTGGTAAGTACAATTTCATAATAAAAAGTCTTACTCCACCTTAGGGGTGTTTGATAAAAATTGAATAAATCTGAATCTGAATCTGAATAAATTAAATCTGAATTTGAATGAGTTGAATCTGAATCTGAATAAAAAAAATTGTTTGTTAACTGATTCGTTTGAAATAAATGAATAACAATATTTCCCATTTTAACCTTCTGAATTATTTTTAAAAATATTTTTGAGACACTTTTTAAGATAAAATTTGACAACCAAAATTGATAATAAAAAAACTTTTTATCTCGTATTTTTACCAATACAAATTCATAAACAAGAAGGGTAATTAATTTAATTCAAAAACATACATATATTACATAATTAAACAATATTAATACTTTGGCCACTTTTAAAAGGGATACTACTTGCACAAAAATTACTGCTCAAAAGCCGCACCATCAAAATTCATTTACACGAGATCTGATTGTGGAGATATAGAGAGAGATTGGAAAAGGAATTCTTGCTTCGGATCGGAAACGGAAAAGAAACTAATGTTCAAGAGTTTTTCTACTACTGTTTCGGGTCGGAACTATTCCGGTCAGCCTTTTTCTATCTCTTACACACAATTTCGTTTTTTGTGTTTTATATGGGCTTGTTTTTGATGGATGTGTTTGTTTATTGACTATGATAATCGGATTAATGGTTTTGGTGGAGTTTTAATGGATTAGAATGTGTTCAAATTCTGTACAGCTTTAAGGGGGTTGAGCTCATTCACGATTGTAAGACCCCAACTTTTATAAATAAAGATGAATTTTCTATAAATATCATTTTTGAATATTATGGAGTTAATTTGATATAATGTTATAGTTGTGGGTAATATTTATAAATTTTGCAAAGTAAGCAAGTTGTTATAAAATATTCGTTTGGTCGGAGAATATTCTTTTTGTCGGGGAATATTCGTACGACGGCACAATCATTGGTGGACCCCACAACGGAATTATTGTCGGATGGAGAAAACGACAGAATTATCTTTCTATAAAAATAACGGCGGAAATTTTACCATTGTTACTGTTGAACTACTCGGTAGTAAAAGTACAGTAATACGTGTGGTTGCATAGTAGCACACGGTATTGATTATTAATGCTTATGTGAGAAGTCACTCAGTTTGATTCTATTATTGTCAGTTAATAATATGAATTATTTAGCGATAATGACGTTTTGTTTTATTCGTATTATTAACGTAATAAAACAGAAACATCTTTTTATATAAAACAAAATACTTTATTAAAGTTATTCTATAAATAGAATATATTTTATTTTATTTAAAAGATTTTTCTTTAAATATGGACCGTCAGATTAAAGTAATCAATCTGGACCGTTCATGGATTAGTTACTATGCATTCTATTTTTCTATAAATAGCAGCTCATTCCTTCATTATTTCTTACGAATTCACTGAACTCTAGAGAGAGAAACTATAGAGAGAAACTATAGAGAGAGAGAAGAAGAGTATTCTGCTACTTAACTACTTCCTTACTTCAGCTCTTCTTTAAAACGGTAAGGGGTGTTATTCTTTCTTATTCATGAAGAGAACTGTTATTCCATTTCTTATTATTCTGTTGGAATAACCTGTATATGCGGTCTACCCTATACTTGGTGACATTCTTCTATTATTCTGTTGGAACATCCTGTCTGTGTGTTTTACACCGGACCTGGTTCCGTTTTTATTATTATTCTGTTGGAACATCCTGTCTGTGTGTTTTACACCGGACCTGGTTCCGTCTTTATTATTATTCTGTCGGAATATCCTGTCTGTGTGTTTTACACCGGACCTGGTTCCATTATTTATTATACTGTTCTTTATTATTCTGTCGGAATATCCTGTCTGTGCGTTTACGCCGGACCTGGTTCCATTATTTATTATTCTGTCGGAATATCCTGTCTGTGTGTTTTACACCGGACCTGGTTCCATTATTTATTATACTGTTCTTTATTATTCTGTCGGAATATCCTGTCTGTGCGTTTACGCCGGACCTGGTTCCATTATTTATTATTCTGTCGGAATATCCTGTCTGTGCGTTTATGCCGGACCTGGTTCCATTATTTATTATTCTGTTGGAATAACCTGTTTGTGCGGTCTATCGCATGCATGGTGATTTTTTTTGTTATTCCATTCTTTATTGTACTCAGTTGGTTAAGTTTTGACTTCTATACTCCACGAAATTTGTGAAATATCCTTGATAATTGCGTTTCATCCAGTATCTATTCATGAAAATATTCTCCTGATCATTCTTGAATTTTACTCCACAAAGTAGTATCATGTTGACAATTTGGACGTTGTTAATTCTTGGATAAATTAATTCTTGAACTTGTTTTATTGAATTCTTATATCATTGTCATCATCCTCATGTTTATATTCTGTTGAAAGTCATCTGTGGCCTGTAGTGCATAGATGGACTTGGTATGATTATGACCAGGGATTATTCGGTGTAATCATGACCGTAATGTTACGAATGATGTGGTAAAAGTCCTCATTGGCCCGTAGTGCATTGATGGACAGTTGTTGGCATGATCATGACCATTAATGAATATACGAATATCCTTGGCCGTAGTGCAGGGGTGATTCGATGATGTGGATTATTTTATGAAGCTGAGTCTCAGCGATCAAAGTGTTGGAAAATCTTTTAAATCATAAAAGATAGTAGAGTTTATTTTCTACTTGACTCTTTTAATGGATTGCTTATTCCGCTACAGTTAAACTTGATGTCTATTATATTTTATCAGTTTAACATTGTTGAAGGCTAATGATAATTTATTCTGCATTATCTTAGTCATAATATTTCTTACTGGGCTAGTTGAGCTCACCCTTTCTTTCACTGTTCTCTTCAGGAAATGAGAACGTAGCTGGGACAAGTCGGGGTACGGAGTGATGGTCCGAATGATAGTATTAGTTAGTAGTCCTCACTATTCTATGTAATGGTGTGTTAATAAATGTAATGAGGACTCTTTTTGAGTATGAATACTCTCTAGAAGATAATATTTGTATTCAAACTCACAGTTTATGTTTTGTCGTATTGTACCCGACAGTTGTATTATTAAGTTGTATTTGTATTCTGTACTATGTATCTGACGACCCAAGATGGGTGATGTATACCTAATTTTGGGGGCGTCACAGTTGGTATCAGAGCTTAGGGATATGATCCCTGGCTAAGATGTGAGAATAGAACTAGGAGGGGAGAGACGGGGAATTCCTTCGCTAGTATGACATACCTAAGTTTATTTGCATGGTATTTAATTGGTCGGTCATAATATAAGGATAATATATGACATATCAATTAATTTTTATTTTGTGGCAGTATCTGAAAATGGCATCTGAGAATGTTGAGAATAGCAATGGAGCACAGACGACTGATGATTCACCACATATCAATAATCAGGATAATGTGCATCAGGAAGGTGACAATCCTCATGCAAACAACAACACTGACCAAATGATGAATGATCAAATGTTCAGAGGCTTTATGCAATTCATGCAACAACAGGTGAAAGCGGCTCCTGTCCACAACGTAGGTGGAAATACTGGAAACTCTCAGGCGGTCACCGCTAAACAGTTTAAGGAGCTGGGACCACCGGAGTTTAAGGGAGAACCCAAACCACTTGTAGCTGAAACATGGATAAAGCAGATCACCAAGATATTTGATGTCTTGGGTTGCTCCGAGGAGCAAAAGGTTCCCTTTGCCGCCTTTATGTTGCGAGGAGAGGCAGATTACTGGTGGGAATCGATAAAGCGTACTCAACCTGCCGCACTGAAGATGTCTTGGGAGAAGTTTCAAGATCTGTTTAACGACAAATACTTTCCCGAGAGTATTCGTCACATGAAGGAGGTGGAGTTCATCAAATTGGAGCAGAATAATATGACCGTGTCGCAGTACGAGGCAAAATTTGCGGAGTTATCCCGGTTTGCGTCCCACCTGGTGGATAATGAAGAAAGAATGACGCGGATGTTTTTAAGAGGTTTGAAGCCGGAGATACGTCAACATCTTGTTTCTCATAAACTGTGTTTGTATTCAGATGTTGTAAATAGGGCTCAGTTGGTGGAGCGCGATAACGAGATAACGCAACCAAAAGAGAGCAGCCGGCAAAATGATAATACCAGTGAGAGCAGTCATCGAAGCGGTGACAACAAGCGTGGAGGGAATCAACATGCCAGAAATGGTAACCACTTCGGTGGTAATCAGGGCCAAAACAATAAGAATGGACATTTTAAGAAGAGGAGATTCAACAATGATGGAAAGATGTCAGCACCAGCACCTGTCGTTAAGGAAGGAGAACGACCACCTATCATATGTTTCAAATGCGGAGGGGAGGGGCACATCAGTCCAAACTGCGCGATGCCGTCCAAAGCATGTTATAATTGTGGAAGAGAAGGTCATTTAGCCCGATTTTGTCGTTTACCGAAGACAAATTCAGCTAGGATGGAGGCACCAAAGGCCGTCCCAGAAAAGTCAAAACCGGTTGTGCAAGGGAGAGCGTTTGTTGTGACCTCCCAGAACGCAAGGAACCCGAATGAGGTCATCACGGGTAAGCTTATCATAAACTCTAACGAAGTCTATACTTTATTTGATACCGGTTCAACCCATTCTTTTATTTCTCCTACTTGCGCTCATCGATTAAATTTGATTCCGGAGAAATTAGACTTTGACTTAGCAGTTGAAACTCCATTGGGAGAAACCTTCATTACATCCACGGTTTATAAGTCTTGTTTGGTTCAAGTTGGTACCCACACATTACCTGTCGATCTTATTTCATTAAAAATACTTGCATTTGACGTGATTCTAGGGATTGATTGGTTAACTACTCATCATGCAAAAATTGATTGTTTTCGTAAGGTTGTTAGCTTTCATATTCCTAATCGACCTATTATGCGAATTCAAGCAACCAAACCATTAAAATCAATCGCTGTCATCTCAAGCCATAAAGCTATTCGTTTATTGAAAAACGGATGTCAAGCTTTCTTAGCTCATGTCACAGATCTAAACAAAAATACGTCAGTTTTGAATGATATTTCTATTGTTAATAAATTCCCTGACGTATTCCCTGAAGAACTTCCTGGCCTACCCCCAGAGCGTGAAATTGAATTTTGTATCGACCTTGAACCCGGTACAAAACCCATTTCCAAAGCTCCATATCGAATGGCTCCTATTGAACTTCAGGAGTTAAAGACCCAACTGCAGGAATTGTTAGACATTGGTTTTATTCGTCCTAGTACTTCTCCTTGGGGTGCTCCTGTTCTGTTCGTGAAGAAGAAAGATGGAAGTATGCGACTTTGTATTGATTATCGGGAGTTGAATCATGTCACCATCAAAAACAGGTACCCATTGCCACGTATTGATGACCTGTTTGACCAGTTGCAAGGAGCACAATTCTTTTCAAAGATCGATCTTCGTTCTGGATATCATCAGCTGAAGGTTAGAACTGAGGATATTCCAAAGACGGCTTTTAGAACTCGGTACGGGCATTATGAATTCCTAGTCATGTCCTTTGGATTGACTAATGCTCCTGCTGCCTTCATGGATATGATGAACCGGGTATTCAAGGAATATTTGGATCACTTTGTGGTCGTCTTTATTGATGACATCCTTATTTATTCCAAAAGCCGTGAAGATCATGAGCAACACTTGAGGCTGGTACTCCAAAAGCTTCGTGAATACAAGCTTTATGCCAAGTTGAAGAAATGCGAGTTCTGGCTGGAGGAGGTAGCATTCCTTGGGCACGTAGTATCAAGTCGTGGAATATCAGTTGACCCGGCAAAGATTGAAGCTATACAAAGCTGGGAGCAACCTAAATCAGTGACCGAGGTACGTAGCTTTCTTGGTTTAGCTGGTTATTATCGGAGATTCGTGGAAGGATTTTCTCGAATCGCTACTCCATTAACTCAGCTGACTCGGAAAGATACAAAGTTTGGTTGGAGCGAAGAATGTGAGCAGAGTTTTCAAGAACTCAAGAGGAGACTCATTTCAGCACCTGTTCTAACAATACCATCTGGCTCGGAGGGATTTGTCATCTACAGTGATGCTTCGAGCAAAGGGTTGGGATGTGTTCTCATGCAACATGGAAAAGTCATAGCCTATGCATCAAGACAACTCAAGGAATATGAGAGGAATTATCCTACTCATGATCTAGAGTTGGCAGCTGTTGTCTTTGCACTTAAAATTTGGAGGCATTACTTGTATGGGGAGAAAGTGGAGATCTTTACGGATCATAAAAGCCTCAAATATTTCTTCACTCAAAAGGAACTCAACATGCGACAACGACGTTGGCTTGAACTGTTGAAAGATTATGATCATACCATTCAATACCATCCTGGAAAAGCGAACGTGGTAGCTGACGCATTGAGTAGAAGATCATATGCGGGTACAAGTGCAATATTAACAACGCAAAGACCCATTTTGTGTGACTTGCAAAGGATGGAGATAGAGTTGAAGACTCCAGGGACCCATGTGATGATGGCGAATATACGAGTAGAACCGAATTTAATCGATAAAGTTAAAGCTGCTCAAGCTACAGACCTGGAGCTGATGCGTATGAGGAAGAAAGTGCAAGAAGGTGTTATGCCGGAAGCAAGAATCGATGAAGAAGGAATACTTCGAGTCAACTCCAGACTTTGTGTTCCTAACAACCCTGATTTAAAGTATGAAATCATGATGGAGGCGCACAACACACCGTTTGCAATCCATCCTGGAAGTACCAAAATGTATCATGATCTTCGTCATACATTTTGGTGGAGCAATATGAAGAGAGAGATAGCGTTGTTTATCTCAAGGTGTCTAACTTGTCAACGAGTCAAAGCGGAGCATCAAGTACCAAAAGGTCCATTGCAACCACTTGAAATTCCAGAATGGAAGTGGGAGCACATTACCATGGATTTCGTTACCGGTCTTCCCAGGGTTTCTCAAGGTATTGATGCGATTTGGGTCATTGTTGATAGATTGACCAAGTCTGCTCATTTCTTACCGATACGAGAAACTTATACACTTGAACGTCTTGCTCGTATGTACATAAACGAGATTGTAAGACTGCATGGTATGCCAGTATCCATAATTTCTGATCGAGACCCAAGATTCACTTCACGATTTTGGGTTAGTTTACAAAAAGCTATGGGCACGGAGTTACGATTTAGTTCAGCATATCATCCTCAGACGGACGGACAATCAGAGAGGACTATTCAAACTCTTGAAGATCTATTAAGACTCTGTGTCTTTGACTTCAAGGGAAGTTGGGACAAGTTCTTACCATTGGTGGAGTTTTCCTACAACAACAGTTATCAAGCAAGTATTGGCATGGCTCCATTCGAAGCATTGTATGGAAGAAAATGTCGTTCTCCAGTATGCTGGGATGAGGTGGGCGAAGCAACGTTGTTGGGACCGGAGTTGGTACGTATGACTACAGAAAAGATTCAAACGATCCGACAACGTATAAAAACCTCACAAGATCGACAAAAGAGTTATGCTGATCTTCATCGAAAGGACGTGGAATTTGATGTAGGAGATCATGTGTTCTTACGTGTTGCTCCATGGAAAGGAGTTACGAGATTTGGAAAGAGAGGAAAGCTAAATCCTCGATTCATCGGTCCATTTTTAATCCTCGATCGAGTAGGAACTGTGGCTTATAGACTCGCTTTACCGCCAAGTATGTCTCGTGTTCATAACGTTTTTCACATATCCATGTTACGCAAATATGTGGAAGACCCGAACCACATTATTGAGTTAGAACCGGACGAAATAGCGGAGGATTTGACGTATGAAGAAGTTCCTGTTCAAATCTTGGATAAGAAGGAACATATTCTACGCTCCAAGGTTATACCTCAAGTCAAAGTTTTGTGGAGAAACCACGATGTTGAGGAAATGACTTGGGAGTTAGAATCAGAAATGAAATCAAGGTATCCTTACCTCTTCGACATACCAGGTACGTACCCTAATTTCGAGGGCGAAATTTCATAAGAAGGGGAGGTTGTAAGACCCCAACTTTTATAAATAAAGATGAATTTTCTATAAATATCATTTTTGAATATTATGGAGTTAATTTGATATAATGTTATAGTTGTGGGTAATATTTATAAATTTTGCAAAGTAAGCAAGTTGTTATAAAATATTCGTTTGGTCGGAGAATATTCTTTTTGTCGGGGAATATTCGTACGACGGCACAATCATTGGTGGACCCCACAACGGAATTATTGTCGGATTGAGAAAACGACAGAATTATCTTTCTATAAAAATAACGGCGGAAATTTTACCATTGTTACTGTTGAACTACTCGGTAGTAAAAGTACAGTAATACGTGTGGTTGCATAGTAGCACACGGTATTGATTATTAATGCTTATGTGAGAAGTCACTCAGTTTGATTCTATTATTGTCAGTTAATAATATGAATTATTTAGCGATAATGACGTTTTGTTTTATTCGTATTATTAACGTAATAAAACAGAAACATCTTTTTATATAAAACAAAATACTTTATTAAAGTTATTCTATAAATAGAATATATTTTATTTTATTTAAAAGATTTTTCTTTAAATATGGACCGTCAGATTAAAGTAATCAATCTGGACCGTTCATGGATTAGTTACTATGCATTCTATTTTTCTATAAATAGCAGCTCATTCCTTCATTATTTCTTACGAATTCACTGAACTCTAGAGAGAGAAACTATAGAGAGAAACTATAAAGAGAGAGAAGAAGAGTATTCTGCTACTTAACTACTTCCTTACTTCAGCTCTTCTTTAAAACGGTAAGGGGTGTTATTCTTTCTTATTCATGAAGAGAACTGTTATTCCATTTCTTATTATTCTGTTGGAATAACCTGTATATGCGGTCTACCCTATACTTGGTGACATTCTTCTATTATTCTGTTGGAACATCCTGTCTGTGTGTTTTACACCGGACCTGGTTCCGTTTTTATTATTATTCTGTTGGAACATCCTGTCTGTGTGTTTTACACCGGACCTGGTTCCGTCTTTATTATTATTCTGTCGGAATATCCTGTCTGTGTGTTTTACACCGGACCTGGTTCCATTATTTATTATACTGTTCTTTATTATTCTGTCGGAATATCCTGTCTGTGCGTTTACGCCGGACCTGGTTCCATTATTTATTATTCTGTCGGAATATCCTGTCTGTGTGTTTTACACCGGACCTGGTTCCATTATTTATTATACTGTTCTTTATTATTCTGTCGGAATATCCTGTCTGTGCGTTTACGTCGGACCTGGTTCCATTATTTATTATTCTGTCAGAATATCCTGTCTGTGCGTTTATGCCGGACCTGGTTCCATTATTTATTATTCTGTTGGAATAACCTGTTTGTGCGGTCTATCGCATGCATGGTGATTTTTTTTGTTATTCCATTCTTTATTGTACTCAGTTGGTTAAGTTTTGACTTCTATACTCCACGAAATTTGTGAAATATCCTTGATAATTGCGTTTCATCCAGTATCTATTCATGAAAATATTCTCCTGATCATTCTTGAATTTTACTCCACAAAGTAGTATCATGTTGACAATTTGGACGTTGTTAATTCTTGGATAAATTAATTCTTGAACTTGTTTTATTGAATTCTTATATCATTGTCATCATCCTCATGTTTATATTCTGTTGAAAGTCATCTGTGGCCTGTAGTGCATAGATGGACTTGGTATGATTATGACCAGGGATTATTCGGTGTAATCATGACCGTAATGTTACGAATGATGTGGTAAAAGTCCTCATTGGCCCGTAGTGCATTGATGGACAGTTGTTGGCATGATCATGACCATTAATGAATATACGAATATCCTTGGCCGTAGTGCAGGGGTGATTCGATGATGTGGATTATTTTATTAAGCTGAGTCTCAGCGATCAAAGTGTTGGAAAATCTTTTAAATCATAAAAGATAGTAGAGTTTATTTTCTACTTGACTCTTTTAATGGATTGCTTATTCCGCTACAGTTAAACTTGATGTCTATTATATTTTATCAGTTTAACATTGTTGAAGGCTAATGATAATTTATTCTGCATTATCTTAGTCATAATATTTCTTACTGGGCTAGTTGAGCTCACCCTTTCTTTCACTGTTCTCTTCAGGAAATGAGAACGTAGCTGGGACAAGTCGGGGTACGGAGTGATGGTCCGAATGATAGTATTAGTTAGTAGTCCTCACTATTCTATGTAATGGTGTGTTAATAAATGTAATGAGGACTCTTTTTGAGTATGAATACTCTCTAGAAGATAATATTTGTATTCAAACTCACAGTTTATGTTTTGTCGTATTGTACCCGACAGTTGTATTATTAAGTTGTATTTGTATTCTGTACTATGTATCTGACGACCCAAGATGGGTGATGTATACCTAATTTTGGGGGCGTCACAGTGATCTTGTTGGTTTTTTGAGTTGTGGGTTTGGGGGTAACATCTGTAAAAATCCATTCAGACAACTGGCTTGTTTATTCAGTCGAAAAATTGTGGCTTATTCGGTCAGAAGAAATTGGACTATTCAGATCTTAAAAAATGATAATCAAACAGACTGAATGGCTTTATCGCTCAGATTCAGTGTCATTCAATCTTATTCAGACCAAAACAAACAGGGCCTTAGTCAAATTTAAGCACGTTTTCGAAGAAAGAGATAAAAATGCATTTTATAACACATTAATCAAGTTTATAAGAAAAAAATTGTGCGGGCATAATAATTGGACATAAATATTTTATAATTTTATATGTTAACCTCTATATTATCATATCCGCATAGAAAAATTCTTTTAATAACGAATTTGTACCTAATAGTTAAGCATAATTACAATAAGGTTCCAATTTTACGGCAAGAATAGTAGTGGAATGGAAATATCAAGTAACAAGAGATTACATATTCCACCACTCATCCCCATTCGCTGGTCTAAGAGCATCGCCATCAGATGGACTATTTTGTGTACTATATTTAGTCCATATGATATCAGCAGATGTCTTTTAGTCTTTAATCATTCCAATAAATGGACTATCCCGTGAACTATAATATAAAAAGATTAAAATAATAAATGAATTCAAAAAAATTCCAACGATCATATTTTAACGGCCATATTCCAACGGCTAAAAAAATAAATTAGGGAGAGATATTATCAATAAAAAACAAAAATCACATATAATAAAAATACAAACTATTATCAACAAAATACTTACAATTGCTAAAGGTTGAAGTAGTAGATTGAGAGATGGTAAAATATATTGAATCATTGTACATATTTATAAATATTTCAATCAACATTTTTAATTTTTATCCGTTGTTATTATTGTTGAGAAACGGATGTTATTGAATGAGAAATTGGTGATAATGAATGAAAGCTTAGTGGGGATGCTTTTGAATGGGAAATTGATGGCTTTCTTTATGAAGGCTTAGTGGGCATTAATGATGTAATTAATTGGTTTTTGGGAGTTACTTTCTCAACTCTTGTTATAAGTTTTTTTTCTCCAAGGATGTAAAGTGGGTGAATTTTTCGGATAAAATAGTGGGAAAAAAATTAGTTTAGGTCTTCTTCTTTGTTCTTCCTTCCTACTCGGTGATAATCTTTCTACACACGGTAGAGTTCGCCTCAGAGCATTGTTGTATCCTGGGAGACAATTTGTCCTGCCACGGCCAAATATTGTCTTAAGGAAACTGTTTTACAGTCCTCAAAGCTACAATTTTCTAGTCTGTTCAACGTCCATTGTATTAAGGTTAAATTTGTTTTATTTTATTTTCAGGTTTTACTTTGATATAAATATAGAATTCTTTTTCGAATTTTATTGTATTTCTGCTTCTGCAAAAAGATTATTACTAACGTGGTGAACAATCTTAAGACAATATCTGTGTTTTGGTTAATCTTTTATTAAGTTGCAGATTATACCTTTGCTTTGGAATACCTTGACTTGGTTTTTCTTATTTGGACTGTTCTGGATTAATACTCACTTGGACCGTTCTGGAATAATTAAATAATAATTTGTTTCCTATTCAAAACAGGTTGTTAATTTTTATTTTTTTTAGACTAATTGAGTCTGTTTGTATTTTCAGAATGAATATTCCTGAGAATGAAATTGTTCCAATTGGTCTACAGAACAATCTAGGTTCTGGTTCACAGAATGGCACCGATGGACAGAACGTATCTGGTTCACAGAACATTGGTTCTGGTCCTATATACGGGTCTGGTTTCCAGATTGCAGCTCCCCGCCAAACTATACCTGTCAATCACAGTGAAAAACCAGAAAAATTCACTAGTGTGAATTTTAAGACTTGGCAACAGAAGATGCTGTTTTACCTTACTATGCTGAATTTGGCTAATTGCTTGAAGGATGATCCTCCTGTTATCAGAGATGATGAGGTGGATAATGTCACCGCCTACAATGCAATTGAGGCATGGAAACAATCTGATTTCCTTTGCCGTAATTACATTTTGAACGGTCTAATTGATGCACTTTATAGTGTATACAGTATTAAGAAAACGGCAAAGGAACTTTGGGAATCCTTGGACCGGAAATACAGATCAGAGGATGCTGGCGCTAAGAAATTTTTAGTGAGCCAATTCCTGAATTTCCAAATGGTTGATTCCAAAACTGTTGTGAATCAAGTTCAAGAACTCCAGCTGATTATCCATGGGATTCATGCTGAACGTATGGTAATTAGTGAATCTTTCCAAGTGGCTTGTATCATTGAAAAGTTACCACCTGGTTGGAAATACTTCAAAAATTACCTTAAGCATAAGCGAAAGGAGATGACAGTTGAAGAACTAATTGTTAGACTTCGTATTGAGGAAGACAACAAAGGCTCAGAAAAAAAAATCTCCAACGTTGCCCGCCAGTCTGAGGCTAGGGTGAATGTGGTGGAGGTCAATAAAGACTCCAAGAAAGGAAAAAAACCTCAATCTGGGTCCAAACTGGGTCCTAAGGGTGGCATTTCCAAGAAATCAAAATTCAATGAAAAATACTACAATTGCAACAAGGAGGGGCACAAGTACTCTGAATGTAGGCTGCCTAGAAAGTTAAAGCCTAAAGAAGCACATGTTGTGGAAGAAATTGCTAGAGATGTGTCTGACATCAACTTATGTGCCGTGATTTCTGAAGTCAACCTCATTGACTCAAATCCAAGGGAATGGTGGCTGGATACCGATGCCACACGTCATGTCTATTGTGACAAAGATTCATTTGCTGAACTGGTTCCCAGCAAGAATGGGGAGAAGCTCTACATGGGCAACGCTGCAACTTCCAAGATCAAGGGAAGTGGTACTGTAATTCTGAAGATGACTTCGGGAAAAGAAGTGACTTTGAAGAATGTTTTATATGTTCCTGAAATTAGGAAGAATCTTGTATCTGGTAGCCTCCTAAGCATTCATGGTTTTAGGATGGTATTTGAATCGGACAAGTTTGTTTTGTCAAAAGGGGGAATGTATGTGGGAAAGGGGTATGTTTGTAATGGCATGTGGAAAATTAATGCTGTCTCTAGCAAGTCCAATGCAATGATTAATAATAAGAATAAGACTTCTTCTGCTTATATCAATGAGTCATTTAATTTATGGCATGGTAGACTTGGACATGTAAATTATAATACCCTACGTAGGTTAATTAATTTACAACATATTCCAACATTCCAAATTGATTATAAACATAAATGTGAAATTTGTGTTGAATCAAAATTAACAAGATCTTCATTTCATACAGTTGAAAGAAATACAGAACCACTTGATCTGATACATAGTGATGTATGTGATTTAAAATTTATCCAAACAAGGGGGGTAATAAATATTTTATCACTTTCATTGATGATAGTACAAAATATTGCTATATATATTTGCTTAAAAGCAAAGATGAAGCTTTAGAGAAATTTGTTCTTTATAAGCAGGAAGTTGAGAACCAACTTAATAAGAAAATTAAGGTGGTAAGGAGTGATCGTGGTGGTGAATACGTTGAACCATTTGGTAAGTTCTGCTCCCAACATGGTATTATTCATGAGGTTACTCCACCTTACTCCCCTCAATCTAATGGGGTAGCGGAACGCAAGAATCGTACTCTAAAAGAGATGATGAATGCGATGCTAAATAGTTCTGGGTTGCCACAAAACATATGGGAGGAAGCTGTCTTATCAGCTAATTACCTTTTAAATAAGGTGCCTCGTAAGAAATTAGACAAGACACCACATGAGTTATGGAAAAGAAGGAAACCTTCCTATAACTACTTAAAAGTGTGGGGGTGTCTTGCAAAAGTTTTGGCTCCATTGCCAAAGAAAATGAAAATAGGTCCAAAGACGGTGGATTGTATTTTCATTGGTTATGCGCTTAACAGTAATGCATATCGGTTTCTTGTTCATGATTCTAAGAATCCTGATATACACAAGAACACATTCATGGAATCAAAGAATGCTTCATTCTTTGAACATATTTTTCCATGCAAACGTGAAGAGATTGAATCGTGTTCGAAACGATCTCTTGAGATTGTTAATGAAGACAATCAAGACATTCAACATGAAGTTGAAGTAGAAGGAAATGAAGAGGTAGAGCCTAGAAGGGGTAAAAGGGCAAGGGTTGAAAAATATTTTGGACCAGACTTTCTAACCTATATGCTAGAGGTTGAACCTCAGAATTACAGTCAAGCTGTAAATTCAACAGATAGCCCTTTATGGAAAGAGGCTATACGAAGTGAAATTGATTCCATCATGCAAAATCATACCTGGGAATTAGTGGACCTTCCTCTGGGAACGAAACCACTAAGTTCTAAATGGATTTTCACACGAAAAATGAAAGCAGATGGAACAATTAATAAGTACAAGGCCAGATTGGTTATAAAAGGATATAGACAAAAGGAAGGCCTTGATTACTTTGATACGTATTCTCCAGTGTCGAGAATAACCTCTATTAGGATGATACTTGCTATTGCCGCTTTACGGAATCTCGAAGTACATCAAATGGATGTGAAGACAGCCTTTCTAAATGGAGATCTTGATGAAGAGATCTACATGGAACAACCTGAAGGTTGTGTAGTTCCAGGTCAGGAAAGAAAAGTTTGTAAATTGGTGAAGTCCTTATATGGACTAAAGCAAGCACCAAAACAATGGCATAAGAAATTTGATGATGTCATGATGGCTAATGGCTATAATATAAACGAATGTGACAAATGTATTTATGTCAAAATCACAAACAAAGGATATGTTATTCTGTGTTTGTATGTTGACGACATACTGATTGTGGGTAGTAATGAAAATATGGTGAAGAATAGTAAGGACATGTTAAACTCTAAGTTTGATATGAAAGATATGGGGCTGGCTGATGTGATTTTGGGAATCCAAATCAAGCGTTCACCTAATGGTTTCATTTTAACCCAGTCACATTACGTAGACAAGATACTTGGGAAGTTCAGCAAGGTTGATTCTAGTGAAGCTAGAACTCCTTTAGACATCAGCCAGCATCTCTGTAAAAACAAAGGTGAAAGCGTTGACCAAGTAGAATACACAAGGGTTATAGGCAGTCTGATGTATCTCATGACTTGTACAAGACCTGATATTGCTTTCACTGGAAATAGTTTAAGCAAATACACGAGTAATCCAGGGGATAACCACTTGAAAGCTATGGTTAGGATACTTCGGTATCTAAGATACACTCGTAATTATGGACTGCACTATACGAGAGAACCTGCAGTATTAGAAGGATTCTCTGATGCTAGTTGGATTTCTGATATAAAGAACTCCAAAGGTACAAGTGGGTACGTGTTCACTCTGGGAGGAGGAGCAGTGTCCTGGAAATTCTCAAGGCAAACGATCATAACCAGATCCACGATGGAGTTTGAGTTTGTAGCTCTGGATAAAACCGGAGAAGAAGCCGAATGGTTACGAAACTTCTTGGAGGATATTCCTGAATGGCCTAAGCCTGTGCACACAATTTGTTTATATTGTGATAATCAAGCATCGATTAAAAGAGCACAGAACGTGATGTATAACGGTAAGTCGAGACACATGCGTCGTCGTCACAATACCGTTAGGCAACTGATCACAACGGGGGTTATCTCTATTGATTATGTAAAATCAAAGGATAACATTGCGGATCCGCTAACCAAAGGTTTAAACCGAGATCAAGTTGAAGCGACATCAAGAAGAATGTGATTGATGGCCATAAATATTTAAAGGTTCTATGTGAAGGAAAACCTAACCTTGTTGACTGAAGATCCCAGAATCTAGGTTCAATGGGACAACCTAATTGCATAGACAATGTATTATCATTGTAGGGGGTCTAACCCTTATCTGTAAACAGTGATATGAAATCGGATAAGGTTAAGCTATGCTTTTAATGATTCTTATTTGTCAGTAATCTGAACAAAAAGATAAAATCACCTATGTGAGAATGAAGTGGGGTCGCTTCAAGGAAAACTAATGAGTTTAGTTCTCTTCAATTCTTGCAGAACCAGGAGATGTTCACGACCATAATGAACATAACCATGAGAACCAAAACCGTGTTATGTTGGTATTTGTGTGAGGTATATCATCGTTTACACAAACGGCAGAATAGTTCAAGGACATCACGTCTACTAGTCAGCCAGTAAAGTAAATATACTTCACAAGGGAAGGTTCAAGGGTTGATGTAAGACCCCAACTTATTAATGAATAAAATCAAATTTTCTCTAAATATTATTGTGAATAATTAGGGGCTAATTTGATATAATACTTTGGTTATGGGTGAAATGTGCAAATTTTGCAAAATAAGCAAGTGGTTATAAAATATTCATTTTGTCGGGGAATATTCGTTTGGTCGTGGAATATTCTTGCTGTCGGGGAATATTCGTACGACGGCGCAGCCTTGTGTGGGCCCCATAACGGAAAGCGATTGGATGAAGAAAACGACAAATTTGAGTTTTTACAAATAACGGCGTAGTTGTTACCGTTAACACTGTTGGAATACCCGGTGGTTAAAATACAGTAATACGCGTTATTGCACAGTAGCACACGGTATTGCATAGTATTTTTGAAATTATTGATTCTTACGTAAGAAGGCACTACTCAATAATTGTTACAGTAATTACTGTTCAATATTTTATTTTATTGATTCAATAATTGCTACGTTGAAATTTTGTATTATTGTTGTTCAATAATTGTTGCTGCACAGTATTTCCCATTATCAGATCAATAATTCATATTATTTGAATAGTATTATTAGATAGCATTATTGGTAATGTCTAGAAAGTTCTGTCTAAGGAGAGGTTTGGTCATCTAATTGCGCGCCAGTAAGGAGAAATCCTTATTGGAAAGCCCCCTCTTTCCTGGGAACGGCCTGGTTGTCATAAATGTGATTCTGTAATATTATTTGTGAATAATTAATTATTGATTCATATGATAAGGAAATATTTATTTTATGTGGATATAAATGAGGGATATATTTTTGTGGTTAA
The DNA here is from genome assembly GCA_016801055.1 of Panax notoginseng. Classification (NCBI taxonomy): domain Eukaryota; kingdom Viridiplantae; phylum Streptophyta; class Magnoliopsida; order Apiales; family Araliaceae; genus Panax; species Panax notoginseng. Next base: position 249,468,528 of record CM029012.1, read on the forward strand.
AAATAAAGGAGTTAATGTTGAGGTTTTTGTCAGTATTTTTGTCGGAATGGAGGTATTAAAAATCAGAGTTTTTGAGATAGTTTGCGGGGGTTATAATTTTTAATCCGACCGTTGGATCGTGGTAATTTTTGGATATGTTATACATATATAAGTTGAGTATATGTCCACAAATTTTGAACCGTTAAAAATGAACGTATGATTTATTACGAATTTTACAAGATGACTGGTTCAGAAATTGTTGAATTTTCAGAGTTTATCATTTTGGTGGAAAATTCTAGAATTGGTGGGCCCCACTTGTGGTTGGTGAAGAAATGTGCTGAATTATATTTCAAATGTGGTGGGTGGGAATAGTAGCAGGTAAAGCCATCAGGTTGCAGGTCAAACCTACTAAAATTTTCCTATAAATAGAGGGCTAAGTTAGAATTGAAAATCACACCAGAAACAAGTTTTCTCTCTTTCTCTCTCTAGATTATTGAGTGTATTTTGTGAGTATTTAGATACTTTGAGAGTTTCTATTCATCAGAGCAAGTTTCTTTCAGCCTTATACCGGTATTCCGACCAGAAGTACTGATATTTTGAGGTAAGGGATATTATTTTCTTCTTAATGATATTATTTTCTTCAATATCATTATGCTGAAATATTGATATGAGTTTTTATCAAATTTGGAACTTTTTGTGTCGGGGGTTACTATTCATGTATACGGCACTATTCACGTATACGGCACTATTCACGAATACGGCACTATTCACCGAAAAATAAAATTTTTCCTTTTTATCCGAGATGTCTATTATGGTTACTATCTTTGATTGTATCCATGTTTTGATCTTTATTTTTGAATTCTGCTTCACAATTGATTATTATGAAGTATTATTGATCTTGGATAAACTGTTATACGAATCCCTACTATTTGTCCTTCTGTCTCATTGGATTCGTTCTCTTTAAGATATTTTTCATCATCCTCAGTCCTAAATGATGATATTAATGAATATCTTTGGCCTGTAGTGCAAAGATGTATGATTACTTGATGAATATCTTTGGCCTGTAGTGCAAAGATGAACATGTATTGAGATGAACATGACTGACATGTGATACAAATGAATATCTTTGGCCTGTAGTGCAAAGATGAATATTTGGATAAAGATGATTATTAATTGATGTTACAGGGATAAAATATTGATGATGGACTTTTAAATCTTAGAAGATAGTAGAATTCTTTCTCTGCTTGACTCTTCTAATGGTTTGCTGTTTCCGCTGCAGTTGTTGATCTAAAACTTGTTGTCGATTATATTCTATCAGATTTTTCCCTGTTGAAGACTAACGATAATTTGTTTGTATATTATCTTAGTCATAATATTCTTTACTGGGCTAGTTGAGCTCACCCTTTTCCTTTTTGTTCCATTTTTCTTCTCAGGAGGTGAGAACATAGCAGGATCTAGTCGGGGTATGGAGTGATGGTTCTAGAAAGATGTATTAGCAGTCCTCACTATTTCTGTAAAATAGTGTTTGAATAATTGTAATGGGGATTTATTTGAGTGTGGATATTGTCTAGAAGACAATATTTGTATTTAAACTCACAGTATGTGTTGTCGTATTTTGCACGACAATTGTATTATTGAAGTTGTAGTTTGTTTTCTGTACCATGTATTTGGCGACTCAGAATGGGTGTTGTATACCTATTCTGGGGGCGTCACAGTTGATGCCTACCTATCTTATGCTAATATCAACTGTAGAGAGTTATCACCGCATCGAATTCCTTTGTTTTCAATTTTCATTCACGTGGGGGATTGTTGAGAAACGGATGTTATTGAATGAGAAATTGGTGATAATGAATGAAGGCTTAGTGGGGATGCTTTTGAATGGGAAATTGATAGCTTTCTTTATGAAGGCTTAGTGGGCATCAATGATGGAATTAATTAGTTTTTGGGAGTTACTTTCTCAACTCTTGTTATAAGTTTTTTTTCTCCAAGGATGTAAAGTGGGTGAATTTTTCGGAGAAAATAGTGGGAAAAAAAATAGTTTAGGTCTTCTTCTTTGTTCTTCCTTCCTACTCGGTGATAATCTTTCTACACACGGTAGAGTTCGCCTCAGAGCATTGTTGTATCCTGGGAGACAATTTGTCCTGCCACGGCCAAATATTGTCTTAAGGAAACTGTTTTACAGTCCTCTAAGCTACAATTTTCTAGTCTGTTCAACGTCTATTGTATTAAGGTTAAATTTGTTTTATTTTATTTTCAGGTTTTACTTCGATATAAATATAGAATTCTTTTTCGAATTTTATTGTATTTCTGCTTCTGCAAAAAGATTATTACTAACGTGGTGAACAATTATTACCGTTCTGATAAATTTTTTGTTTACCATTCTGATCAATTTCTATCCGTTGCTATTATTACTTCTTATATTTTTATATCCATTGTAGCAATCATGCCCCTTCATCTTCTTCTTCAGTATTTTCTTCTTGCCTTCATCTCCTTGTTCAGGAAACCCCATCACCTCCTTATTATTTTTCTTCAGTCATCTTTCCCATTTAAATATATTTAAAATTATAGTCGAAATTATAATCTACCAGATTTGGTTCCTCGATTTGGTCTCTTTGCTCACCAGAAAATCCCAATAGATTATATTTAGTCTTACTGCTGGAGCCAAATTTGCATCCTAGACTATATTCAGTCTATGATTTTTTAATTTTTTTTATAAACTTTCAAAATAATAATATTCGTGGGATTTAAATTCTCGTGGAGTTTAATTTCCCGTGGGAATGACAATGACTATTAATCGGTAATCTTAGATGGGAAATGAGACGAGTATAGTGAATATTCTAGGAGGCCGAAGGTGAACAAATCTTAGTCTAAATATATTTAGTATTTACTATATTCGCCTCATTTCTCATCTAGAATTATCGATTAATAGTCATTGTCATTCTCACGGGAAATTAAACTCCACGAGAATTTAAATCCCACGAATATTAATATTTTGTAAGTTTATAAAATTTTAAAAAAATTGTTTGAACATATATATAATAATACATATGTGAATATGAATCATACTCATGGGTACACTATAAAATTAATAAAATAGTACTAATATTTTTGTTCCTACTAAGCAAACATATAGTAATTTAAAATTTTAAAATGCATCAAAAGATATATTTACTTTACCAACTACTACAATGTTTATATATTTATAAATTGAGTTAAATGCACTTTAGATTCTCTAATTTAATCTTCCTTGTGTTCTTTGCATCTCATACTTTATAAATGAACATTTGGCATCCCACATTTTAAAATTTGACATCGTCGTACCTAGAAATCGTTAATTGAATTGACAAAATTAAACTGTTTTGATTCACGTGTTGTCTTTTCAAGAGTAAGAATTTTATTGGTAAGACTATTTTTGTAAGACCCCAACTTATTAATGAATAAAATCAAATTTTCTCTAAATATTATTGTGAATAATTAGGGGCTAATTTGATATAATACTTTGGTTATGGGTGAAATGTGCAAATTTTGCAAAATAAGCAAGTGGTTATAAAATATTCATTTTGTCGGGGAATATTCGTTTGGTCGTGGAATATTCTTGCTGTCGGGGAATATTCGTACGACGGCGCAGCCTTGTGTGGGCCCCATAACGGAAAGCGATTGGATGAAGAAAATGACAAATTTGAGTTTTTACAAATAACGGCGTAGTTGTTACCGTTAACACTGTTGGAATACCCGGTGGTTAAAATACAGTAATACGCGTTATTGCACAGTAGCACACGGTATTGCATAGTATTTTTGAAATTATTGATTCTTACGTAAGAAGGCACTACTCAATAATTGTTACAGTAATTACTGTTCAATATTTTATTTTATTGATTCAATAATTGCTACGTTGAAATTTTGTATTATTGTTGTTCAATAATTGTTACTGCACAGTATTTCCCATTATCAGATCAATAATTCATATTATTTGAATAATATTATTAGATAACATTATTGGCAATGTCTAGAAAGTTCTGTCTAAGGAGAGGTTTGGTCATCTAATTGCGCGCCAGTAAGGAGAAATCCTTATTGGAAAGCCCCCTCTTTCCTGGGAACGGCCTGGTTGTCATAAATGTGATTCTGTAATATTATTTGTGAATAATTAATTATTGATTCATATGATAAGGAAATATTTATTTTATGTGGATATAAATGAGGGATATATTTTTGTGGTTAAAAATAAAGGAGTTAATGTTGAGGTTTTTGTCAGTATTTTTGTCAGAATGGAGGTATTAAAAATCAGGGTTTTTGAGATAGTTTGCAGGGGTTATAATTTTTAATCTGACCGTTGGATCGTGGTAATTTTTGGATATGTTATACATATATAAGTTGAGTATATGCCCACAAATTTTGAACCGTTAAAAATGAACGTATGATTTATTACGAATTTTACAAGATGACTGGTTCAGAAATTGTTGAATTTTCAGAGTTTATCATTTTGGTGGAAAATTCTAGAATTGGTGGGCCCCACTTGTGGTTGGTGAAGAAATGTGCTGAATTATATTTCAAATGTGGTGGGTGGGAATAGTAGCAGGTAAAGCCATCAGGTTGCAGGTCAAACCTACTAAAATTTTCCTATAAATAGAGGGCTAAGTTAGAATTGAAAATCACACCAGAAACAAGTTTTCTCTCTTTCTCTCTCTAGATTATTGAGTGTATTTTGTGAGTATTTAGATACTTTGAGAGTTTCTATTCATCAGAGCAAGTTTCTTTCAGCCTTATACCGGTATTCCGACCAGAAGTACTGATATTTTGAGGTAAGGGATATTATTTTCTTCTTAATGATATTATTTTCTTCAATATCATTATGCTGAAATATTGATATGAGTTTTTATCAAATTTGGAACTTTTTGTGTCGGGGGTTACTATTCATGTATACGGCACTATTCACGAATACGGCACTATTCACCGAAAAATAAATTTTTTCCTTTTTGTCCGAGATGTCTATTATGGTTACTATCTTTGATTGTATCCATGTTTTGATCTTTATTTTTGAATTCTGCTTCACAATTGATTATTATGAAGTATTATTGATCTTGGATAAACTGTTATACGAATCCCTACTATTTGTCCTTCTGTCTCATTGGATTCGTTCTCTTTAAGATATTTTTCATCATCCTCAGTCCTAAATGATGATATTAATGAATATCTTTGGCCTGTAGTGCAAAGATGTATGATTACTTGATGAATATCTTTGGCCTGTAGTGCAAAGATGAACAGGTGTTGAGATGAACATGACTGACATGTGATACAAATGAATATCTTTGGCCTGTAGTGCAAAGATGAATATTTGGATAAAGATGATTATTAATTGATGTTACAGGGATAAAATATTGATGATGGACTTTTAAATCTTAGAAGATAGTAGAATTCTTTCTCTACTTGACTCTTCTAATGGTTTGCTGTTTCCGCTGCAGTTGTTGATCTAAAACTTGTTGTCGATTATATTCTATCAGATTTTTCCCTGTTGAAGACTAACGATAATTTGTTTGTATATTATCTTAGTCATAATATTCTTTACTGGGCTAGTTGAGCTCACCCTTTTCCTTTTTGTTCCATTTTTCTTCTCAGGAGGTGAGAACATAGCAGGATCTAGTCGGGGTATGGAGTGATGGTTCTAGAAAGATGTATTAGCAGTCCTCACTATTTCTGTAAAATAGTGTTTGAATAATTGTAATGAGGATTTATTTGAGTGTGGATATTGTCTAGAAGACAATATTTGTATTTAAACTCACAGTATGTGTTGTCGTATTTTGCACGACAATTGTATTATTGAAGTTGTAGTTTGCTTTCTGTACCATGTATTTGGCGACTCAGAATGGGTGTTGTATACCTATTCTGGGGGCGTCACAGTTGGTATCAGAGCTTAGGGATATGATCCCTGGCTGAGATGTGAGACAAGAACTAGGAGGGGAGAGACGGGGAATTCCTTCGCTAGTATGACCTGACTAAGTTTATTTGGTGTTTATTTGGTCGGTCAGAGTATAGGGATAATATATGACATGACTATTAACCCTTGTTTTATGGCAGTATTTAAGAATGGCAGCTGAGAACGTTAATAATGGAGTAAATCAGACCGTGGAGACACCTTTGATCACTACCCAGGGGAACGTGCAACAGGAAGGCAATATTCCTCCTGTAAACAACGTTACCGAGCAAACGATGAATGATGGAATGTTTAGGAGCTTTTTGCAGTTCATGCAAAATCAGACGAGGGAGACTCGTGTGCAGAATACGGGTGGAAATGATAACAACGCGCGGTTTGTCACAGCTAAGCAGTTCAAAGAATTGGGACCACCAGAATTTAAGGGAAAGCCGGATCCGATCATGGCGGAAACGTGGGTCAAGCAAATTACCAAGATATTTGATGTCTTGGGATGCACGGAGGAACAGAAGGTTCCATTCGCCACATTTATGTTCCGCGGTGAGGCAGACTACTGGTGGGAGTCTGTGAAGCGTACCCAGCCTGACGCACTCAACATGTCCTGGGAAACATTTCAAAAACTGTTCAATGACAAGTACTTTCCTGAAAGTATTCGTCATATGAAGGAGGTTGAGTTTATTAGACTGGAACAAAACAACATGACGGTGTCCCAGTACGAGGCGAAGTTTGCAGAGTTATCCAGGTTTGCACCTCATTTGGTCGAAAATGAGGAACGAATGACAAGGATGTTTCTGAGAGGTCTAAAACCCGAGATTCGGCAATATCTTATCTCTCATAAATTTTCTTTATATTCAGATGTTGTAAACAGGGCTCAATTATTAGAGCGAGATAATGAGTATGTGCAACCGAGGGACCACAACCAGGGTCATACCGGTGGCGGCAGTCATCGAAGCAATGAAAACCAGCAGGGAGGAAAATATTCGGACAAAAGCGGTAACCACTCTGGTGGTAATCGTGGTCGTGATAATAGAAGGAGCGAGTCGGGAGGAGATTTCAAGAAGAGAAGGTACAACAATGATAACGTGAAGACGTCAGCACAAACATCAACTGTTTCTAGGGGAGGAGAACGACCACCGGTCGTATGTTACAAATGTGGAAAAGAGGGACATATCAGCCCAAACTGCCCACAACAATCCAAGGTATGTTATAACTGTGGAAAGGAAGGTCATATAGCTCGAGAGTGTTCTGTAGCAAAACCAAGTTCAGCGGGGATGGTGACTCCAAAAGTTATCCCGGATAAGTCGAAATCAGCGGTTCCTGGAAGGGCGTTTGTCGTTACTGGCCAAAACGCGAGAAACCCGAACGAGGTGATCACGGGTAAGCTAATCTTGAATTCTTGCGAAGTTTATACTTTACTAGATACCGGTTCTACCCATTCTTTTATCTCTCCTGCTTGTGCTCAACGTTTAAACTTGACTCCGGAGAAATTGGACTTTAACTTATCTGTTGAAACTCCGTTGGGTGAAACCTTCGTTACATCTACAGTTTATAAATCTTGCATGATCCAAGTTGGCACTATCACATTACCTGTTGATCTTATCTCTTTAAAGATACTTGCTTTTGATGTGATTTTAGGAATTGATTGGTTAACCACTCATCATGCTAAAATTGATTGTTTTCGTAAGGTTGTTAGTTTTCATATTCCTAACCAACCTGTCATACGAATTCAAACTACTAAACCACTAAAATCAGTCACTGTCATATCAAGCCACAAAGCTATTCGTTTATTGAAAAACGGATGTCAAGCTTTCTTAGCCCATGTTATGGATTTGAACAAAGACAAGTCAGATTTGAATAATATTTCTATTGTTAGAGAATTTCCCGATGTATTTCCTGAAGAACTTCCCGGTCTACCCCCGGAACGAGAAATTGAATTCTTTATTGACCTTGAACCCGGTACAAAGCCCATTTCTAAAACCCCATATCGAATGGCTCCTATTGAACTTCAGGAGTTAAAAGTCCAACTACAGGAGTTGTTGGACATCGGTTTTATTCGTCCTAGTACGTCTCCTTGGGGTGCTCCTGTTTTATTCGTAAAGAAGAAAGACGGGAGTATGCGACTTTGTATTGACTATCGAGAATTGAACCATGTCACCATCAAGAATAGGTATCCGCTACCTCGCATTGATGACCTGTTTGACCAGTTGCAAGGAGCACAATTCTTTTCAAAGATCGATCTTCGTTCTGGATATCATCAGCTGAAGATTAAAACTGAGGATATTCCAAAGACTGCCTTCAGAACTCGGTACGGGCATTATGAATTCTTAGTAATGTCTTTTGGATTGACTAATGCTCCTGCTGCCTTCATGGATATGATGAACCGTGTATTCAAAGAATATTTGGATCAGTTCGTTGTTGTCTTTATTGATGACATCCTCATCTATTCCAAAAGCCGTGAAGATCATGAGCGCCATTTGAAGCTGGTACTGCAAAGGCTTCGTGAAAACAAGCTATATGCCAAACTGAAGAAATGCGAGTTCTGGCTTGAGGAAGTAGCATTCCTTGGGCACGTGGTGTCAAAACATGGAGTATCTGTCGACCCGGCGAAGATTGAAGCCATACAAAGTTGGGAGCAACCGAAGTCGGTAACCGAAGTACGTAGCTTTCTGGGCTTAGCTGGTTATTATCGGAGATTTGTGGAAGGATTTTCTCGAATCGCTACTCCGTTAACTCAGCTGACTCGGAAAGATACAAAATTCGTATGGAGTGAGGAATGCGAGAAGAGTTTCCAAGAACTCAAGAGGAGACTCATTTCGGCACCTGTTCTGACAATACCATCTGGTTCGGATGGATTTGTTATCTACAGCGATGCTTCAGGCAAAGGGTTAGGATGTGTTCTCATGCAACATGGGAAAGTCATAGCCTATGCCTCACGACAACTCAAAGAATATGAGAGGAATTATCCTACTCATGATTTGGAGTTGGCAGCAGTCGTTTTTGCGTTGAAGATCTGGAGACACTACCTTTATGGGGAGAAAGTGGAGATCTATACAGATCATAAAAGCCTCAAATATTTCTTCACCCAAAAGGAACTCAACATGCGGCAGCGACGTTGGCTCGAGCTGTTGAAAGATTACGATCATACCATCCAATATCATCCTGGAAAAGCAAACGTAGTAGCTGACGCATTGAGTAGAAGATCATATGCGGGTACGAGTGCAATATTGTTAACACAAAGGCCCATTTTGTATGACTTGCAAAGGATGGAGATAGAGATGAAGGCTCCAAGTACCCACATGATGATATCAAATATACGAGTAGAACCGACTTTAATCGATAAAGTTAAAGCTGCTCAAGCTACGGATATAGAGCTGATGCGTATGAAGAAGAAAGTGCAAGAAGGTGCTATTCCAGAAGCAAGAATCGATGAAGAAGGAATACTTCGAGTCAACTCCAGACTTTGTGTTCCTAACGATTTTGACTTGAAGCATAGAATAATGATGGAGGCACACAACACACCGTTTGCAATCCATCCTGGGAGTACCAAAATGTATCACGATCTTCGACATACATTTTGGTGGAGCAATATGAAAAGAGAGATCGCGGAGTTTATCTCGAGATGTTTAACTTGTCAACGTGTAAAAGCGGAGCATCAAGTACCAAAGGGTCCATTGCAACCACTTGAGATTCCGAAATGGAAGTGGGAACACATTACTATGGATTTTGTTACAGGTCTTCCCAAGGTTTCTCAAGGCATAGATGCGATTTGGGTTATTGTTGATAGATTAACCAAGTCCGCTCATTTCTTGCCGATACGTGAGACTTATTCCCTTGAACGTCTTGCTAGTATGTACGTGAACGAGATTGTGAGATTGCATGGCATGCCAGTATCCATAGTTTCGGATCGTGACCCAAGATTCACTTCACGATTTTGGGTTAGCTTGCAGAAAGCTATGGGCACGGATTTACGATTCAGTTCAGCATACCATCCTCAAACGGACGGACAATCAGAGAGGACTATTCAAACTCTTGAAGATCTATTAAGACTTTGTGTCCTAGATCTCAAAGGGAGTTGGGATAAGTACCTACCATTGGTGGAATTCTCCTACAACAACAGTTATCAGGCGAGCATAGGTGTGGCTCCATTCGAGGCGTTGTATGGAAGAAAATGTCGTTCTCCAGTATGCTGGGACGAGGTGGGTGAAGCAACATTGTTGGGACCAGAGTTGGTACGCATTACTACAGAGAAGATCCAAACGATTCGACAACGTATACAAACGGCACAGGATCGACAAAAGAGTTATGCGGATCTTCATCGGAAGGACGTGGAATTTAATATTGGGGATCATGTATTATTACGTGTTGCACCATGGAAGGGAGTTACAAGATTTGGGAAGAGAGGAAAGCTCAATCCAAGATTTGTTGGTCCATTTGAGATTCTTGAGCGAATAGGAAATGTGGCATATAGACTCGCATTACCTCCAAGCATGTCTCGTGTTCATAATGTTTTTCACATATCTATGCTTCGTAAATATGTTAAAGACCCGAACCACATTATTGAGTTAGAACCAGACGAGATAGCTGAAGATTTAACGTACGAGGAGGTACCTGTTAAGATCTTGGATAGGAAAGAGCATGTCCTACGCACGAAGGTTATACCACAAGTTAAGGTTTTGTGGAGAAACCATGCTATTGAAGAAATGACCTGGGAGTTGGAATCAGAAATGAAAGCGAGGTATCCTCACCTTTTTGAAACATCAGGTACGTACGTCAATTTCGAGGACGAAATTTCATAAGGAGGGGAGGTTGTAAGACCCCAACTTATTAATGAATAAAATCAAATTTTCTCTAAATATTATTGTGAATAATTAGGGGCTAATTTGATATAATACTTTGGTTATGGGTGAAATGTGCAAATTTTGCAAAATAAGCAAGTGGTTATAAAATATTCATTTTGTCGGGGAATATTCGTTTGGTCGTGAAATATTCTTGCTGTCGGGGAATATTCGTACGACGGCGCAGCCTTGTGTGGGCCCCATAACGGAAAGCGATTGGATGAAGAAAACGACAAATTTGAGTTTTTACAAATAACGGCGTAGTTGTTACCGTTAACACTGTTGGAATACCCGGTGGTTAAAATACAGTAATACGCGTTATTGCACAGTAGCACACGGTATTGCATAGTATTTTTGAAATTATTGATTCTTACGTAAGAAGGCACTACTCAATAATTGTTACAGTAATTACTGTTCAATATTTTATTTTATTGATTCAATAATTGCTACGTTGAAATTTTGTATTATTGTTGTTCAATAATTGTTGCTGCACAGTATTTCCCATTATCAGATCAATAATTCATATTATTTGAATAGTATTATTAGATAGCATTATTGGCAATGTCTAGAAAGTTCTGTCTAAGGAGAGGTTTGGTCATCTAATTGCGCGCCAGTAAGGAGAAATCCTTATTGGAAAGCCCCCTCTTTCCTGGGAACGGCCTGGTTGTCATAAATGTGATTCTGGTTGTCATAAATTGTTGCTGCACAGTATTTCCCATTATCAGATCAATAATTCATATTATTTGAATAGTATTATTAGATAGCATTATTGGCAATGTCTAGAAAGTTCTGTCTAAGGAGAGGTTTGGTCATCTAATTGCGCGCCAGTAAGGAGAAATCCTTATTGGAAAGCCCCCTCTTTCCTGGGAACGGCCTGGTTGTCATAAATGTGATTCTGTAATATTATTTGTGAATAATTAATTATTGATTCATATGATAAGGAAATATTTATTTTATGTGGATATAAATGAGGGATATATTTTTGTGGTTAAAAATAAAGGAGTTAATGTTGAGGTTTTTGTCAGTATTTTTGTCGGAATGGAGGTATTAAAAATCAGAGTTTTTGAGATAGTTTGCGGGGGTTATAATTTTTAATCCGACCGTTGGATCGTGGTAATTTTTGGATATGTTATACATATATAAGTTGAGTATATGTCCACAAATTTTGAACCGTTAAAAATGAACGTATGATTTATTACGAATTTTACAAGATGACTGGTTCAGAAATTGTTGAATTTTCGGAGTTTATCATTTTGGTAGAAAATTCTAGAATTGGTGGGCCCCACTTGTGGTTGGTGAAGAAATGTGCTGAATTATATTTCAAATGTGGTGGGTGGGAATAGTAGCAGGTAAAGCCATCAGGTTGCAGGTCAAACCTACTAAAATTTTCCTATAAATAGAGGGCTAAGTTAGAATTGAAAATTACACCAGAAACAAGTTTTCTCTATTTCTCTCTCTAGATTATTGAGTGTATTTTGTGAGTATTTAGATACTTTGAGAGTTTCTATTCATCAGAGCAAGTTTCTTTCAGCCTTATACCGGTATTCCGACCAGAAGTACTGATATTTTGAGGTAAGGGATATTATTTTCTTCTTAATGATATTATTTTCTTCAATATCATTATGCTGAAATATTGATATGAGTTTTTATCAAATTTGGAACTTTTTGTGTCGGGGGTTACTATTCATGTATACGGCACTATTCACGTATACGGCACTATTCACGAATACGGCACTATTCACCGAAAAATAAAATTTTTCCTTTTTGTCCGAGATGTCTATTATGGTTACTATCTTTGATTGTATCCATGTTTTGATCTTTATTTTTGAATTCTGCTTCACAATTGATTATTATGAAGTATTATTGATCTTGGATAAACTGTTATACGAATCCCTACTATTTATCCTTCTGTCTCATTGGATTCGTTCTCTTTAAGATATTTTTCATCATCCTCAGTCCTAAATGATGATATTAATGAATATCTTTGGCCTGTAGTGCAAAGATGTATGATTACTTTATGAATATCTTTGGCCTGTAGTGCAAAGATGAACATGTATTGAGATGAACATGACTGACATGTGATACAAATGAATATCTTTGGCCTGTAGTGCAAAGATGAATATTTGGATAAAGATGATTATTAATTGATGTTACAGGGATAAAATATTGATGATGGACTTTTAAATCTTAGAAGATAGTAGAATTCTTTCTCTACTTGACTCTTCTAATGGTTTGCTGTTTCCGCTGCAGTTGTTGATCTAAAACTTGTTGTCGATTATATTCTATCAGATTTTTCCCTGTTGAAGACTAACGATAATTTGTTTGTATATTATCTTAGTCATAATATTCTTTACTGGGCTAGTTGAGCTCACCCTTTTCCTTTTTGTTCTATTTTTCTTCTCAGGAGGTGAGAACATAGCAGGATCTAGTCGGGGTATGGAGTGATGGTTCTAGAAAGATGTATTAGCAGTCCTCACTATTTCTGTAAAATAGTGTTTGAATAATTGTAATGAGGATTTATTTGAGTGTGGATATTGTCTAGAAGACAATATTTGTATTTAAACTCACAGTATGTGTTGTCGTATTTTGCACGACAATTGTATTATTGAAGTTGTAGTTTGCTTTCTGTACCATGTATTTGGCGACTCAGAATGGGTGTTGTATACCTATTCTGGGGGCGTCACAATTTTGTCCCAAAAAAGACAACAGGTGGGTCAAAATAGGCTAATTTTGTCAGCCCAATTAATAATTTTTTAGTCAAAAAGTGTTATGTGTCGGCGTGCTAAAAACGTGAAATGTAAAATGTCTATTTAAAAGATGTGAGAATGTAAGGTACAATAGGTTATATTGGGAAATCAAAGTGCATTTAACTCTTGTATATTTATTAAAAATAATAATAAGTGGGAAAAATATGAAAATAGGATTTTTCACCTTAATATATCCAAATGCCTAAAGGTATAATGTTAATTCATTAAAATATAACAATTCCGGACAGGATTGAGGCGAGGGCAATAAATACCAACCTTTTATCATCCTTGCAACTATTTTGTGATCAATAATACTTAGGATTCTTTACATTATTATACAATATAAAATTAATGTATTTACAAAATAATTATAAAAAGAGTGCAACACAATAATCACGTAACACTTATCAAAAACATGGAGGTTAAAGGAGAAAACATTGAGAAAAGTAAGAGAAAATCTACACAACTACTCTCTGATCTCATCATAGTTGTACATGTTGAAGAAAACAAATTCAGGAAACACTTGAAAACTGTTCTTTATAATTAATTAGTAACCCAATAAAGCTGAATTGGTTACCTTTACATAAAGATTTGGCTACCAACTGCACTATGAAAAAAAAATATACCGATGGCGACCATTGCAGAATCCAATAAAACTGTTCATGGTTGCACATGTTGAAAAAAATAAATCTAGGTAATATTGGAAAAATATTCTTAAATTTTTTATAATTAATTAGTAACACAATAAAACTGAATTGGTTACCTTTGTATGAAGGTTTGGCTACCAACTGCACTATGAACAAAAAAATGTACCAACGACAACTATTGCAGAACATAATAAAACTGTTCATGGTTGCACATGTTGAAGAAAACAAATTCAGGTAACACTTGAAAACTGTTCTTAAATTTTTTATAATTAATTGGTAAAACAATAAAATTGAATTAGTTACCTTTGTATGAAGATTTGGCTACCAACTGCACTATGACGGAGTGGACAGCGACAGTGGCAACGCCGGTAGTACTACAGTAGACAAGTTGCACGACTGAATGAAGCATTCTCCGTAGTGAAGCGCGTCCCCATCATTCGACCATCATTGTCGGCGGCTGGTGTGACGCCATGGCCGATGATGACTATCGCTGTCAGCGGCTGATATCTCTTTCTTTCTATTTCCTTCTTAATTTTCATAATTTCACCATCTTCAATCTCTTTTTTTTTTCCTGCAAATTGCTCATTTTCTGATAGACTCTATAGCTAGATATACCAAATGCACTAATTTGTAAATAAAATATTAAAAATGTATTAATTTTGTAAATATTTTCTAAATGTATTTTTGTTTTAATTTTTTCTAAAAATGTACTAGAAAGTGCAATTTGGGTTGGACAATCCATGAGTAACTGAGTTCGTCCACCATTTTATGGTACTTGAGTAAGAGTTTTTTTAGATTTTTAAAAATCCATCCAATCCATTGCTCACCTAAATTTAATTTGAATGGGTTTAAGTTTATACTTTTATAAACCCACAAAACTCGAGAATGTCCAAATTCGTCTAAATTGTACTCCATTTGTTATATTATATACATCTATATATGTCTATACATATATAGATAGATTAGTTGTATTATCTTTCTAAATTGCTTGCATTTTATCAATGTACTTTTAACATTTTCTTATATTTCCATTGCACTTTTTTATTTATTATTATTATAAATAGAAAATATTACCTTGTTTAATAAACAAATGGAAAGATCCTTTTTTATATATATATTTTTAAATAAAAAATAAATAGAGAGAAATTCATTTTTTTTCTCGTCCATCATTTTGTTCTTTCTATTGTTTCAAAAATATTGATCAAATAAATTAATAAGTTGTCATATTTCACAATTTATAATTATCAACTATTATTTTTTGTCGAACAAATTTATTATAATTTTAATTGTTATTCTCTGAAACCAACCCAAACCGAACCCATAAATTTTATTAAGTTGGTACTTGAGTAATAACCCCTAAACCCAGCCAACCTGCCCAAATTGCACCTATAATAATACTACGGTAATAGAAGATTCTATGTACCAAAAGGATATAAAATAATATGTATAATAGTAATTGATTATAATTATTTGACTCACACCATATATGATGAAATATTAACTAATTATTCGATACATCTTCTTATATTTATTTTTTTATTGCAATATTTTATCACCGTAATACTATTGATTTAGTTAATTCTCCATCACAATGTTATACCCTACAAAGTCAAAATCATTGACATGGGAAACATTTTAAAGTCGGGTCAAATTGTTGTCTTAGTTTATGGTATTACTACATTAGTTGAATATATGTTGGGAGACACTATTTTTACACGAATTTTTTATTTTTTTTATAATCTCTTGTTATATAAAAGTGTGATTTATTTTTTCTCATGCGAAAAAGGACTACGTGTTAATATCAAAAATACATATAAAAATATCAATTTTTTATAATAAAATACTCCTTACTTTTTACTATTATGTCGGTCATTCAAGACAATCTCACTTATTAAAAAATTTCCTTAATAGTACGGCTAAGTAATTAATTTTACTGTAGAATATGCAACTTTTAATTTTTCTCCATGATCCCCCCATTAATTCTCTTAAATATAAGGAAAATGTCTTAAAAAAATTATAATAAAACGTCTTATATAATTGAAAGGAGGGAGTATTTTTTTTATTTCTATCAATACCATATAATTTAAAACATATTTGAGACAAAAACTTGAAAATATGTAATATTATCCTAATTTCAATATTAGCACTACTAAATTTACAACTCTTGGTTAATTTAGAAATTAATATTTAAGATAAACAAAAATACATTTTTAATATTTATTATTTTTATTAGTGACTCTTTTTATGAAAAATAAAAGAAATAAATAATTTGTAAGGGAGTGAAATGAGACTTTTAACTAAAATAAAAATAGGTCAAAAAGTTAAAGTCAAACTCTTTGATAGGTTGTTGGAGGCTTTGGCGCCGCCGAGTCACTAACCCCCTCTCTATCCAAAATTTCCTCCTAATTTATTTACATTTTACTAATACCAAATACTGAGTATATTCTCCTTCTTTATATGCTCCTTCTTTCTTTCCTCACCTAACTCAGCTTGTTTGGTTGTTGCCTCCATTTTCATAACCCTTTTGCCCACCGGTCCCCATATATAAACCATTACAACTCTTAGTTTCCTCCACATAATCCCCACCTATTTCTCTCCAGGAAAGAATTCCAAAATCGAAGCCAAAGAATGGCTTTGTCAAACACCATACCCTTTTCTTCAAAATCCATCCTTCAACCTTGTCACCATTCTCTCTTCCCTTCTTTTTCCCATCTCCAGCAACAACAACCCACTTTCTGTAACCCCAGATCCCAACGCTACCGCCCCATCTCCGCCGTGCACGCCGCCGAACCCGCCAAAACCCCCGCCCCCACCCCACTGGCGTCGCCGCTGAGATGGAGTATTGAGAGCTGGAAAACCAAGACGGCTTTGCAGCTTCCCGAATACCCAGATGAAGCTGAGCTTAACAAAGTTCTCAAAACCCTCGAGTCCTTCCCTCCGATCGTTTTTGCCGGAGAGGCGAGGAATTTGGAAGAGCGTTTGGCGGATGCGGCCATGGGAAAGGCTTTTCTATTGCAAGGAGGGGATTGTGCTGAGAGCTTCAAGGAGTTCAGTGCTAATAATATTCGTGATACTTTCAGGATTCTTCTTCAGATGAGTGTTGTTCTTATGTTTGGTGGACAAATGCCTATTATTAAGGTATTACTAATAAAGCTTACACCTTTTCAATGTTTGATTTATTTCTGTAATGTGATATGTCTAATCATATTTGAAATTTAATAATTTTGTTATATGGGTTTTCAATAATTGAAGTTTGATTTAAGGATTGTTGTCCTTTAATTGTTTTTGGCCAATTGAAATTTTATCGGTTTATATGGGTGTTGAAATTTGATTCTTTTTTCCTAGTTCTGGGAGGAATCCAGAATCTTTTAAATTGTTTAATTTGGTCAATTATGGATTCTCTAAACTATTAGTATTATATTTTTCATTTACTGTCTAGGTGGGAAGAATGGCTGGTCAATTTGCGAAACCTAGGTCAGACGCGTATGAGGAGAAGGATGGAGTAAAATTGCCAAGTTATAAAGGAGACAACATCAATGGTGATGCTTTTGATTTAAAATCAAGAACTCCAGATCCTCAAAGACTGGAAAGGGCTTATACTCAAGCTGCTGCAACTCTCAACCTTCTCAGGTCATTTGCAACTGGAGGTTATGCTGCAATGCAGAGAGTCACACATTGGAATCTTGATTTTGTGGAGAACAGTGAGCAGGGGGATAGGTCTGTCAAAATATAAGAACTAATCTTTAAGATGCATCTATCTGCTTGTACTTTTCTTGAGTTATGATTATGTGGCATTATCTAGACTGGACAATGAAATATTTGTCACTTTTAACATCAATCTTGGGCAATTATTCCATTACAATTTAAAATATTTCTCATGACTAGTAATTCAACTAAGATATGGATTGACTTCATGGAGATTGTGTAAGATTTTCAAACAGTTTTTAACGTTGCGAGTTTCACATTCTGATTCTTAACAGGTATCAGGAGCTGGCTCACAGAGTTGATGAGGCCCTGGGATTTATGGCTGCTGCAGGACTCACCGTTGACCACCCTATAATGGCTACAACTGATTTTTGGACATCCCATGAGTGCTTGCATTTACCTTATGAGCAAGCCCTCACTAGAGAAGATTCAACCTCTGGCCTTTACTATGATTGCTCTGCTCACATGGTTTGGGTTGGGGAACGCACCAGGCAACTAGACGGGGCACATGTAGAGTTTCTACGAGGAGTTGCTAATCCCCTCGGTATCAAGGTATGAACGTAGGGTCTAAAGATGTAACCATTACTACTAGTACTTAATCATTGACTGAAGAATATGTCTGTAGTTTTTTTTTTCATTCACTAATCTTCAGTTATCCCAGTCAGATCTGATTTAGGGGATGTAGGAAAGCCTATTGTTTTCTACTGACATATTCTTGTGGTTTACCTTCATTAACAGCTATACACTTTCTCAACTCATTCTATTTTTGTCTTTTTGTAAGTCATTCATTATAAGTACTCATATTTTTTTGACTTTCTTAATCCTATGGTGAAGTTGCCGAAGCTCCTATTTTTAACATATTTCATTTCAACTTGGAGACCATAAATTACCCTAACCTCCACTCCATGCTCCATATTGACCCTAAGTAACAGGTCAAGGCGCGACATCTCACTCCAGTCTCATGTGAATAACATCAGATATGCCATATACATGGAGTACGTTCCTGATAAAACTTGTTAAATGTCGATGGTTCTCATGCCACCTAGGTAGTAATAGAGGTTCAAATTACATAAGCAAAATTTGTATTCATCCAAAACACCAAAAAGTGTAGTCGGTTCCATAAGATTTGTCTGCTTTTCTACGTCACCTTTGGTACTTAGATGTATTTTATGAAGTTTTTATTTGGTAAATCTTTGTCCTATGTCATATTCAGGACTTAGGTTTTTGCCTTGTGCTTGCTATTGGCTGAGGTAATTTTATTTACTTTACAAGCCTAATTGCTTATCTGCAGAAAATTTATCTGGTGCCCTCATGATTCATGTGAATTGTTTCATTCTATTTCTGAAAAAAAATCTTTGAAGTTAATTACGAATCAATTCCTCAATTGAAGTTTTTAGCTCTCTCTCTATGCATAAATAATATGTGTGTATGTATATATATCTATATAAATATATACATATGTGTGCGTGTGTGTATATATATATAGTGTTGTTACGTATCCTTTTTGTTCATATTTGTGGTTTTACTGACTTGTGCTGTCGTGGATTAACATCCTTACTAGTCAGATGGCTAAAAATTCAACTTGCTTTGCAGGTGAGCCAGAAGATGAATCCAAATGAGCTAGTCAAACTTGTTGAAATTTTGAATCCTAATAACAAGGCTGGACGAATAACTGTAATTGTAAGAATGGGAGCTGAGAACATGAGAGTCAAGCTACCCCATTTGATCAGGGCGGTGCGCAGGGCTGGACAAATTGTGACATGGGTCTGCGATCCAATGCATGGGAACACCATAAAGGCACCCAGTGGACTCAAAACTCGGGCATTCGATGCAATCTTGGTAGGGTTTCTCTGACCAACCTTTTATGATCACTCCAACTTCAACTTTCTTGCCTAGTTCTCTCTTGACCTATTAGATAGTCTGCACTCATTCTAAAATTAAGACACTTTAGAAACCATGCTTTACAAAACTATTTCGAATATCTAGCATTAGGATAAAATCCTGTTTTTACAATGAATGAAATGATTGCACAATAGAGTTGCATGGTAGTGGTAACAAAGTTTAATAGTATAGTGACTTCATCTCCTAAAATACTGGAATATGCGAAGGAAGAAAGAACTCATTATTAAGAGAAATAAAATAATTCGGTTTTTACCTAATTAGAACAAAGCTCTCTTTGGTTATTCAATTTGATTTTCAACAGCTATAAAATCAATTGAACATTTTCTACTAGTGGCTACTGGTTGGTAGAAGAGTCTTAAACATAGTTAATCATTCAGAAAAGGGTCCAACTGACCAAAACCTTTAACAACAATCTTTCAGTGATTCATAGATGTATTATTGTATCTTCAACCAATAATGTTGGTAGTAGAACAATTGAAGTCTTGATCAATCATATTCACAATCATAGAAGCAGTTGTATTATGTAGGTTGTGTCGTTAAGTTTTTTAAATGACATTAAGTAGTTGAGCCTTACATTCTGGTTCTGTGGCATATGTAAGAACACATCGCTTAGAAAATTACTCGAAAATCAGATTCGATTACAAAATTCCTATTTTTGCTTCTTTTTTGTGAATCTGAACGTGGTATCTCTCTTACATTCTCTTCATCACTAATATTGTGTTTGCATTTGTGGATTTGTGAAGGAAAAGTTATATACTGATATCCTTTGTATTTACCCTTATGTCTAAACAACGTTGGAAACAACATTTCAGAATTTGTTAGGATTAGGGGGAAAAACCAGAAAAGTAGAGAAAGAAAATTGACACGAAGTGAAGAATATTTTTCCTTGTTTCCTCTTCATTTTTAACCTGTTTTCCAAACAAGAAGATTAACCGGACTACCTTGGCCTTTTCATTTCTTCTATATCAATTCATCCCTGAACTGAAATTAGTGTAAAAGATGTGATCATGGTCATAATATTGTGTATGTTGGCAGGCGGAGGTGCGAGCTTTCTTTGACGTGCACGATCAAGAAGGTAGCCACACTGGAGGTATTCATCTGGAGATGACGGGGCAGAATGTGACGGAATGTATTGGTGGGTCGCGAACTGTGACTTACGATGACTTGAGCTCCCGCTACCACACACATTGTGACCCGAGGCTCAATGCTTCTCAATCTCTTGAGCTAGCCTTTATTGTCGCTGAGAGGCTTAGAAGAAGAAGGATCAAATCTACAAACTCGCTCTTTTAAGTCTATAGGTTGCTTTATAATCTCCTGTTTACTTTAAATAGCGGAAATATATGGTGTGTAATAAACTTGAGACAAGCCATCCACTGAAGGACTATCAACGGTGGCTTGCAGGAAAACCCAAGAGTTGATTTCTGAATATTCTAAGATAAGTGTCATTTTATTGTTAAAGTCCTATCAGCAAGGATCAATAAGAACTTTAAAGAAGTAAAAACAGAAAGAAAAGCATGACCCCTTGATACTTTGCTTTGTTAAAATTTGCGATTCAAAGATTTAATCATCAAAAATTTTACGTGGATATGAAAATTTGATATGAAAATTAAATACGAGTTTATTTGAATTTTATTTATTTGTATTTTGATTCTCAATGGAAAGTAAAAATATAAATAGGTGAAATTTAAATATATTAATATTCAATTTTTATGTCCACCTAGAAGATTCTAGCTCTTTAATCATTTCTCCTTTAGGGAAAGTGGAAACAAACTAACTGCAACCAAGCCAACCAAGATTTCCCTTTCTGTGTGTCCATCAAGTGAACCCAAAAATCTATTTTGTATCTTGTGCTAGGTAGGAATCAAGCATGTGCAAAAAAATTCTCTCTTTTAAGTTTCAGCCTCATTCCGGGCCGTACTCATTCAATAATTGTGTGAACACCATTTCAGTAGAGCTCTTCTAGGTGGACATAAAAATTAGACATGAGTGTATTTGAATTTCACCTATTTGTATTTTTACCTACTATTGGGGATCAAAATATAAATAAATAAAATTTAAATAAACTCATGTTCAATTTTCATGTCCACATAGAGTTTTTGGCTGTAGCAAGATGATTAGTCTCTTTGCTGGTCATCATCTCTCATCAGGTTAGATGATTGAGTTGCGAAAACTTCTTAAATATATCAATTTACCAATTTTCGGATACATTATATTAATATCAAAAAATTTAAGGTCTCTATTTGTTCCACTTTATGTATTATAAATGTTCATACATAGTGCAATATAAATAAATTTTATTTCAATTAGATTGTATGAAGTTATTTACAAAATTTGAACGGAAAGGAAAGCGATGTTTTTTAACTCTACCAAATTTTTCACGACCTTCGTTTTCGTTTGTTCTCCATTGCATTACATTTATTCATAATACTACCTCCGTCCTAGGATAAAAGTCCTGATGGATTTTTCACGCATATTAAGAAGATGAATGAAATAACAAAATTATCCATAATAATGTCATTAAATATGGAGAGAGAATTGGAATAAGAAAAGAACTACATCCGTTCTTAAAAGATTGTCGTTTAAGATTTTGGCACATGGATTAAGAAAGTATCATTTACCAAGTAAAATTTGTTTGAAATTCCATCACTACCCCTTTATGGGAAGTTGAAAACTATTAATACAAGAGAGAGAATTTATTGGGACAATGAGAGAAGCTAGGGGTAATATAGGAAAGTAAATAATTTATTCTCCTTAAAAGTTGTAAATGACAAACTTTTTAGAACAAATTTTTTCTTCTAAAACGGCAATTTTTTAGGAACGGAGGGAGTATGAGATATTTAATGCTACGGGTATAATAGAAAAATATATGTAAAAATTTGGTTATTAAAGAAAAATAGACATTTAATATGGGACTATTCAAAATAGTAATAAGGACTTTTATCGTGAGACGGAGAGAATATCTTTTTTTAGGGGTCAAGAACGACTGAGCGAGGGACCATTTGAGCAGAGTTGAAAAATGTATTGCAATACTCATATTACCAAATCAATTGCAGAAGCATTATTGCTAAGAAAAATACTAATAAACGTCCTAATTATTTTTTAGGATGTTCTAAAATAAATGTCATGTTTCTATATTAGTAATTATATTTATCTTATTCTTCCTCTTATACTATTATAATCTATGTAATATACTTATTGAGAATGTGAGAGTTACAAAACAATATATATTCCCTCGGTTCCATAATAACTGTCTTTTTAGCTTTATGCAAATGAATTAAGAAAGTCATTTAAGACTATCATTTATAGAAAGTTGAAAACTATTAATGCAAGGGAGAAAATTTATTTGGAGAATGAGAGACGTTGAGGGTAATAGAGAAAAATAAATAATTTATTCTCCTAGAAAGTTATAAAAGACAAATAAATTGGAACAAATTTTTTCTTCTAAAAAGACAGTTATTATGGAACCGAGGGAGTATCCAGAGAATTAAATGACATGTGAAAGATTAATTATTAGAGTCATAAAAAAGTGAAAAAGCAATTACTCCATTAGGGTCATAGAAAAGTGAAAAAATAATTATTAAGGTCATAGAAAAGTGAAAAAATAATTATTGAAATAATAGAAAAGTGAAAAAAATTCTTCAATTAATAAGTAATCAAAAAGGATAATTTAGGTAAAAAAAATTTATTAATCAACATGCCGAAACTAATTAGGACGTTTATTTTAGAACGGAGGGAGTATATATTACCGATATTTACGTTAACTTTTTGAATGAATAATCAATTACAACAACATTAACAATAAGGAAAATGACATTGCTAATTTTTAATCGCAAGTTACGTGAATAAATATTACTCCCTCCGTTTTTAATTATTTGACGTTTTAGAGGTGGACACAAGAATTAAGATAATGATTGAAAAACATTAAATATAGTACTCAATTATCTATAATACCCTTAAATGTTTTGTCGGGATAAAAATAATTTTGTTGAGATAAGGAGAGAAAAAATTTAAAGTATCAAAAAGATAGATAGAGTAATGAGAGGTAATTTTAAAAAAATTATCATTAATTATCCTAAATTTAAACAAACGTTAAATAATTAAAAACAAATAAAAAATTCTAAAACGTCAAATAATTAAGAACAGAAGGAGTAGTAATAATCTTTTTGGGAAGATGTGTGCAATAAATGAAACCCTCCTAAAATTCATAGCAATCCCATAAATTAATAAACTTCACAATTGTAATATTACAGCATAAATTTATGACAATAAGAACATTTTATCCCTGATTCATTAGTAAGAACACTTCAACTAGCTAGCTAGCTAAATACTCCATTAGCACATCAAAGCGCAATTATTACAAAATGTATTCACTGTCAGCAACAGACGGATAATGCAGATAGAATATAAATCTCTCTTAGAAGTCTTCTGAAGTACTCATATAATAGTACGGGAATTTCTTCATGTACCCATTCATAAAATTTAATGCCAGTCTTGAATACATCCACCCTTTCAGTAATAAGGCATGTAGCGCATAGGCCTCCTGAACCTTGGAACCTTCCTGCAAACGGTTAGAGATGAATCGAATCCATTATCCAACTCGGAATCAAAACTTTAGGGATTGAAGAGGGTGACCGAAAAGAAACTCACCCATATCCATACGGGGAGTAAAAATACGGTGGTACGTAAGGTCTTCTACCTCTGTAACCCATGTAGGGGTTAAAACGCCCAGGCCGGTACTGCTTCATACCCGGGACATTTGTTCTTTTAGCCATTACCTGAAAATCAACATTATTAAACAATCAAGTTGCTTGGAATCACATATACAATTAGGGCCGAGCAAAAAACTAAAATCGAGCCCGAAACCGCACCAAAAACCGACCGAATCGCACCAATCAAACCGCACCAACATTTTCAGCGTATGTAGCGGTTTTAGAATGACTAATATTGGGACTCCCACACTGCTCAAACCGCACCGCACTTATTATATATTATATATATTTTTAGAAGTGGCAAATTCTTTAAAATATATTAGACAATTTTAATTATGCTATACACTTTTAAACTTTTTGTTTGTGGCTAAAAATATTTTTAATTGAATTGCAATGGTTTGAACAATGTTGAAGCATTCATGAGGAACATATTTTAAACCTAAAACTTATTACTTAATGTTATTATGTTAATGTCATGTATGATTTCTTATACATAAAGACGAATTTGATGTATTAAATATTATTGTTAACTATGTAAATTGGTTTTAGAACCGAAACTGAACTAAATGAATAGCACCGCAAGCTTTAAAACCGTACAACACCAATTACAAGTGATGTCATGTGCGGTTTGGGCTTCCAAATCAAACCACACCATGCTCTATGCTAGATACAATACAAGTCAATTAGTCATGTAGATCCCTTGTTTTGAAATATACAATTAATATTGACTTTTTAAAAATCAATACAAGATTTTCAATTCATAATTAATTTTTGTCAATACAACTATGAATATTAAAAATTATCTAAAAAGTATTTTTAATTGTGAGATTTATTCATTTCAAAACTTAAATAAATCATGTCAATATTAAATTTTAAAATGGCTCATTTTGACTTAAAAAAATCTATTAAATTTTGGAGTGGAGAGAGATACTTTTATTGCAGCCAAAACTCAAGGCCTAGAACCGTAGTTCCCAGTGGAATCACATGTAAAACTCTAATGAAACGAAAAGGAAATATCCTTTAAATCACAGTACAAAATATATTAATATTGTGAGATGTCAGCACTTGGGCACAGGAGTTTAGCAGGAGAAGAATACTAGTTACCTTCAACTGACGTCCATGTAGTTCAGATTCTGTCAGGGAAAGAGCCTCTTGAACAGCTTCTACTTCAACAAATTCAACATAAGCAAAACCCTTAGGCTGCCCAAACTTATCAGTCAGAATAGTCACCCTGTTCACAGTACCGCATGATTGGAAATGCTGCTGAACTTCTTCAGGAGTGCATGCATAATCAACCTGAAGGTAAACAATGTTAAACAATAAAGAAAGCCAGTTGCTAAATGTTTGCAAAAATGGCTGTTTATTCATAACATGCTAATTAGGGAAGAAGCAACAAACTCATAGGAAACAGTAACTAAGGGGGTGTTTGATAAAAACTGAATGAATCTGAATGAGCTGAATCAGAATCTGAATGAAAAAAGATGTTTGTTAATTGACATGTCTGAAACATCTGAATGACAAAACTTTAATATTTTACCTTTCTGAAAAAATTCAAAATTGTTGTAAATTTATTTAATATTACTTAATATAATAGTTAATTTTTTTTTTAAATTTTTTTTTACTTCATTCAGCTAAAAAAATCTGACTTAACCATTCAACTCGTCCATCTTACCGATCCAACAATTCAGACCAAAACAAACGCACTGACCGATTCAGCCATTCAGACCAAAACAAACGCACTGACCGATTCAGCCATTCAGATTCAGCTCTAAACAAACACCCAAAGTTGAAATCTAATGCTCTTCATCACATGAATTTTTTCTTCGTTTTTTTAGCTTGTGCCAACCCAAATAAATCAATGTCACATGTGACAACACAATAAGCTGTCCCGACTGACAGATGATTAGAGTTGACAACAAATGTTAGAAAACACAATGCTTGCATATGAATTCATTCATCCTAGTTATAATTGACATCCAAATTAAGGTTTCACTTGATTGTCTTGTGCCAATGTGCCACTTCTTAGTAAACTTCACACATCACATGCTAATCTATAAAATGAATGTCCTAGTGAATTTTAATTAATTGAGATATGGCAAGAGTACTTTAAAATGGTTTTAAGATGATATCAAAATTAATGCATCAATGCAGACATGGATGAAACCCATAAGACACCATTAAACAACCAACAACTTCAGATAAAATACTATATTCTGTAGTGTTGAAAATAGACAACAAAACCCACTTCATATCCAAAATCTAAGGCACAAATGAACGAGTAGTAGGCGACTATTAAAAGAACACTGGATAAAAAAATTAGTTATTTATTTTAAGAAATGGGAAAAATAAAACAAAACTTAAGATGTCTAGAAATATTGAAGGCTCTTAAAGGCACGAAATCCTGACGTTGTCATAAATAGCTGATATAGTGATACATAACCTACTAGTTACAACATTACATGGAAGATAGGAGCTGGATGAAAAGGGCAATGGGCAGAAGAAGTAGAAGAAGAAAATCCAACACTCATTGTGGATGGAAGAGTAAGAAGAAAAAGAGGGTGCTAACAATCATATACCAATAATAAGTAATAATAGTAAAAATGCTTGCAAAGATTCTACTGGTGTCAATACAGAATTGGTTTTGATGATAATCATGATGGCACATTAGCGATAATGACTTATATCAATCAAAGAAAGAAATCGAATAGGTCACCAGATTAACATCATAAGCATTCATTTATCAAAACTTGCAAACTGAATGCAAGTTTGATTAAACAGTTATCAAGATATACAAGGAATAAAAGCTTGTAAAGCAATGTCCAATAGCAGGGATAACTGTTTGATATTTTGAATAAAGGACTTTAATAGCAACAAATGGCTTCACAGGACTCTCTGAAATCAGAACAAGAGTTGGACTATAAAAGGATAAGCAACAATCTACAAATATGAGGCTTTTTTGAAATCAATATATATTCAAGTAAAAAGAACACAAATAATTGAGACTTCAGGATCATTCAAATAATTCATGGCCCAACACTTGGAGAAAGTAACAATTACCAAAACTGGTAAGCAATACTTCATGATAATATTGACTTTGGTAAAACACTGGACGAAGAAAAAATTTACAAGTAGTTCAGAAATCCTCACCATATCAGGCTCAATAACTACGAATAATTCATGCACGAGCCCACCTCCAGGAGCAGCAAGCAGGCCTGGCAACTATTGCATTGCAATGATTTGCCTTTGCACTTCAATAATCTACAATGGTCTTCTACTGTAACTAATTCAACATAGCGTACGAACTCATGTGCCTTTCAGAACCAGGGGTCTTCGAGCCTACTTCGTACTATTAGGCAGCCTTGCGGGTACAGAGCTTGAAGAACCTTAATTCACCTACTCTATCATTTCAGCCTCTGCTGGTATGAGGTTTGCCACTTAAAGAAGAAAAATTATATTTCCCAGATCAATTCAAAGAGAATTGATTTCAAAGCTTTCTTTTCATCACGTATTAGCTCGTCACTTTCTCCTCATTTTTCTTGTGTTTTTCCTCTCCTTTTCTTTTCTCAATATTTTCATAAATCACTTTCTACATCTCTTTTTCCTTAACATTTTTTTTTCACTTTTGCAGGAGACGTTACAGATTCTCACCCACATTAATTTTTCTTTCTCTTTCGTTTTTTCTTTTATCTTCTGTCTATTTTTTCTTCGCTTTTTTCCTTTTACTTTCTTACATACTATTCCAAAAATGGAGTTACAAAATATTTCCTAGTTAAAGGAAAATGAAAGCAACATAAATTTTCAGTCAACATCCGAAAATAAGTACAGCATCACCACAAAGGTGAAGCATAAATTGAGAAATTAAAATGATTCTTACGTTGCCAACAAATATTGATCGTGAATCCACTTCCTCCCTGCTTGCCTGTGTAGCAGCTGCATTAGCAGGGTCTGCTGAAAAACAATAAAATTTTCAGCCTATTCCAACGGAGTGGAGAACAAATGGAAAGCAACACGAATAAAGTAAAATAGATTAGTTCAAAGAAACTTACTTTAAACCATAAAAAACTTAGCACACAAGAAAGCACCATCAAGATTTTAATTAAATTTTATATCACAAAAAGGTAACACCTTTACAAAAAAAAATTGCTAACATAGGCCAACATTCTGTTTTATAGGAAGGCAATGTAACGGTATTAAAGGGGTGAAAATAAGAGTTTCCCTTTGTTTTGTAGAGAGGAAAAGGTAGGGGAATTAAGGCGGAAGAATATCCTCCACTTTGGGGACATCAAAACTCTTTCCTCCCAAGATATTTTATTTTATTATATATATATTATTTATTTTTATTTAATTTTTTTTTATTTTTTTTTTGGGGGGGGGAGGGGAAGGAAGGGAAAAACTAGTGTTTGAGGCGTTTCACGGCAATGGCATAATAGCTGATGTCATATCTTGTTATCACTTATAAGAAAGTGATGTTTATGGGGATAATAATAAATACATATATGATAGTCTTCCCCTCCTTCGCTTCTACTTGTATACTCCCACCATCCCATAATATATTATAACGTTTTAGAGTTGTGCACAAGAATTAAGAAAATGATTGTACAACATTAAATATAGTATCAATTGTCTATAATACTATTTACCATACTCATCTCACACTCTCTCTCATTTGTAACATTTTCTCATAAGGTGTAATTTTGAAAAGATTGTGGCTAATTCTCCTAGATTATATAAAACGTAAAATAATTTGAAAAAAATAAAATCATCAAAAACGTCATATATTATGGGACGGAGTGAGTATAATACAAGGAAAAGGAGATTCCTTTCCCCTCTGAAAAACCTTCAGCCCGCTTTTTCATTTCCCTTTCTTGTTCATAATGAAACATAAGACCATCTCCAACAAGTGGACTATCCCATAGACTATATTTAGTTCATATGACATCAACAGATGTCCTTTAGTTTTCAATCATCCACCCTCCCATTTAAATATAATAAAATTATAGTCTACCAAATTCTTGTTGCTTGATATATTTAAAATTATAGTCCGTTAGGTTAACCGGAAAAACTCACATTTCACAAACTATATTTAATCCTGCTGCTAGAGTGAAATCCGAGTCTAGGATTGTTGCTTCTCCGGCCTTCTGAATATGCTCTAATGTACCACAATATGCAATCTACTCAAAATCGACTCCTCCTAAAACAACTGCTACTTTTAATAATTACTGAAGTTAATTAATTATTAATTAGAAATCCATCAAACCCAGGATGAATTTTGATATATAGCTAAAATTTAAGAACTGAAACCTTTGAAAGAACTCATTACTTATCATGAATTAGCAACACCTCTTTGGAACAACTCAGTAGACAAAATCTACATCAAATCAACTCCTTTTCACATTAACAGTCTTTATAGTACTTCCTCAAGCTTAAATTACCAGTTCACCAGAACAGAGATTCCATTTAAAGAGAATATATGAAAATCCAATTAAAAACAAATAAAAATTAAACCTTGAACAGCACCCATTTCTTTTTCAACCTTGGCCTGCATTTCTCGGAGAGCAGCAGCTTCCTCTTCCATCTCTTTCAATCTTTTTTTCATCTCATCCAATTCCTGCAACACAAACATATATCAGATCATATACCCGATTAGGGATATTACATTAGATCAACACTTAGGTTTTCTTAGTCGCATAAAATATGTATTAAAAGAAAGAAAAGGAAATACCTTAACGGCGTCGTCATCGGCGGCAGTGGACATGTCGACGTCGGCGGAGTTGTGAGGGTCGAGGTCCCCTTCCATTTCACCTACGTCTGGTATTTCTCCTCCGTACACTTCATGTTCTTCTTCCTCCATCTCTCCTCTCTCTCTCTGTCTCTACACTTGT
The DNA here is from genome assembly GCA_016801055.1 of Panax notoginseng. Classification (NCBI taxonomy): domain Eukaryota; kingdom Viridiplantae; phylum Streptophyta; class Magnoliopsida; order Apiales; family Araliaceae; genus Panax; species Panax notoginseng. The sequence goes on from CM029012.1 coordinate 249,498,860, forward strand.
TAAGAAACTATTGGGGTAACTTTTCATCTTTATACACTACTAGCTGTCCGTGACTTCGACATTACATGAATAGTTGAATTTATGATTTATCCTAAATTTTGGACTATCAAAATTATTTAAACAAAAAATTCAAAATTAATTGTATTTTATTAGATAGACGACGTGTTATCGTGTCAAAGTGAAAGAGGAATAACTTAGGTGGTATTCGATCAGAGCTAAAAAAAATTTGGTACATTTTTTTTATTTTTTAATCGTTAAGACGTAAATTTAAATCTTAATTATTGAGAGTTGTCCCTTAAATATTTATTTAAAGTTTATGGACAAAAATAGTCATCAAATCTTAAGATCATTCAAATAAAATTTTTAAATAACTCAAATGGTTAAAATGATAAAATAGTATTATTTAGATATTTTATAATTTTTAGTTATCAAATATTTTTTTAGATTGAGATGTTATTTCATTTAGATAATCTAATTTATTAAGATATATTAACTACTTAGATCTTAATTAGTCATTTTTATCAAACACCACCTTGTATTTTAAACTAAAATTCAATTTGCATCCTAAATTTTTTCTCGAAAATTGATTTTCACCCTAAATTATTTTTTCGATTAAATGCATTTTGTGACGCCCCCAAAATTAGGTATACATCACCCATCTTGGGTCGTCAGATACATGGTATAAAATACAAATAAAATTTAATTATACAACTGTCGTGTAAAATACGACAAAACATAAACTGTGAGTTTAAATACAACACTTTCTTCTAAACAGGATTCAAACTCAAAATAAGTTCTCAATACATTTATTTTCACACTATTTCATAGAATAGTGAGGACTTCTAATGCTATCATCTGAACTGTCACTCCGTTCCCCGACTAGTCCCCGTTACGTTCTCATTTCCTGAATAGAACAGTGAAAGAAAGGGTGTAAGACCCCAAATTATTAATAAATGAAATTTAAATTTCCTCTATTTATTATTTTGAAATAGTAAGGGTTAAATTGATTAATGAGGTTAGTTATGGGTAAATGCGCAAATATTTCAAATAAGCAAGTGGTCATAAAATATTCATTGTTGTCGGGGAATATTCGTTTGATCGTGGAATATTCTTGTTATCGGGGAATATTCGTACGACGGCGCAGCCTTGTGTGGGCCCCATAACGGAAAGCGATTGGATGAAGAAAACGACAAAAATAAGTTGTTTATAAATAACGGCGTAGTTGTTACCGTTAATACTATTGGAATACCCGGTGGTTAAAACACAGTAATACGCGTTGTTGCATAGTAGCACACGGTATTGCATCAATTATTGATTTTTACGTAACAAGGCATTACTCAATAATTGTTACAGTAATTACTGTTCAGTATTTTATTTTATTGATTCAATAATTGTTGCGTTGATATTTTATATTACTGTTGTTTTAATAATTGTCACTACACAGTTTTTTCTATTATCGGAGCAATAATTCATATTATCTGAATAATATTATTAGATAACATTATTGACAATGTCTAGAAAGTTCCGTCTAAAGAGAGGTTTGGTCATCTAATTGCGCGCCAATAAGGAGAGATCCTTATTGGAAAGCCCCTTCTTTCCTGGGAACTGTCTGGTTGTCAGTATTGTGATTCTGTAATATTATTTGTGAATAATTAATTATTAATTTATATGATGAGAAAAATATTGATTTTATGTGGATATAGATGGAGAAAATTTTTAATGTGACAATTGTTGAAAATTAATATTTTATCTTTTTCTGATAAAATAATTCATTTAAATATATTATTAATGGTGATATTTTTACAATGAATGTGGGATATATGAGTATATGAGGAGGAAGAGTATTTTGTGGCATTAAATGATTAACACATGTTTTGTGTGTCGGTGGACCCTAATAATTGACTGAAATTTGATTATAGCGTGTAAAATCGTCCGTTTATGGATTTCGGTCAATTTCTATTTAGAATTTGGAAAAACTTTCTTCTGCAAAGTTGTAGATAATGAAATTTCCTATGGAAACTCGCGAGTTTCGAATTTTTCTGACAAAAGGGCTATTTATTATGAATTATTGAAGTTTCGAAGCTCCGAAATAATTAATTTTTGAAAATTTAAAATATTTTAAATAACAAAAACGTTTTTTTCATTATGGTGTGTTACACATGTGTGTTGAATGAGCTGAATTCAGTTCTTGGAAGGTTAGCGTAGGAAAATTTAATTTATATATTAATATTATATTAAATTTTCTGCTTTGGTGTTCTAAGCATTTTTCTATAAATAGGGTGCTTAGGTTAGAATTGAAAATCACACCAGAAACTACAGATTTCTCTCTCTTTCTCTCTTTATAATATCGAGCGTATTTTGTGAGTATTTTTATACTTTGAGTATTGCTATACGGTGCAAGTTTCCTTCAGCACTATATCCGGTAGTCTAATCAGAAGTACTATTCTTTTGAGGTAAGAGATGTTATTTTATTCGAAAATGATATTATTTCTTCAATATCATTATATTGGTTGGAAATTTTTATCAAATTTGAAACTTTTCATGTCGGGGTTACTATTCATGAGTTACTATTCACGAGTTACTATTCACCGAAAAATGAAAATTTTTTCTTTTCGTCCAAAATATCTATTCTGGATACTAGCTTTGATTGTATCCATATTTTGATCATTCTTGAATTTTACTCCACTATGATTGTTTATGAGGTATTTTTGGACATTGATAAACTGTAATACGAATCCCTAATATTTGTTATTTTGCTTCACTGGATTCGTTTTCTTTAAAATATTTTTCATCATCCTTAGTCCTAATTGATGATATTAATAAATATCTTTGGCCTGTAGTGCAAAGATGAATGATTTCTGATAAATATCTTTGGCCCGTAGTGCAAAGATGAATGATTTCTGATGAATATCTTTGGCCCGTAGTGCAAAGATGAACAGGTGTTGAGATGAACATGACCAACTGATGAATATCTTTGGCTTGTAGTGCAAAGATGATTATTGATTGATGTTACAAGGATAAAATATTGATGATGCACTTTTAAATTCATAAATAATAGTAGATTTCATTCTCTACGTAACTCTTCTATGAATTATTATTTTCCGCTGCGAAAATTGATTTAAAACTTGTTGTCTATTGTATTCTATTAGATTTTTCCCTGTTGAAGACTAACGATAATTTGTTCTGTATCATCTTAGTCATAATATTATTTACTGGGCTAGTTGAGCTCACCCTTTTCCTTTTTGTTCCATTTTTTTCAGGAGGCGAGAATGTAGCGAGTACTAGTCGGGGTATAGAATGATGGTTCTAGAAGTTATTTTAGTAGTCCTCACCATTTTTGTGAAATAATATATCAATAATTGTAATGAGGACTTATTTGAGTGTGGATATTGTCTAGATGATAATATTTGTATTTAAACTCACAGTTCTTGTGTTGTAATAATAAAGATGTAGTTGTTTCTGTACCATGTATTTTGGCGACTCAGAATGAGTGTTGTATACCTATTTTGGGGGCGTCATAAAGGGTGAGCTCACCTAGCCCAGTAAGAAATATTATGACTAAGATAATACAGAATAAATTATCATTAGCCTTAAACAGTGTTAAACTGATACAATATAACAAACATCAAGTTTAACTGCAGCGGAACAAGCAACCCATTAGAAGAGTCAAGTAGAGAATAAAATCTACTATCTTCTATGATTTAAAAGGTTTTTAATGACTTTTATCGCTGGGACTCAACTTAATAAATAATCCATATCATCGAATCACCCATGCACTACGGCCAATGATATTCTTTAGTATCACGACCACAATTATCCATGCAATACGGCCAAGAATATTTGTGTATTCATTAATGGTCATGATCATGCCAACCACTGTCCAACAATGCACTACGGGCCAATGAGGACTTTTACCACATCATTTGTAACATTACGGTCATGATTATACCAAATAATTCCTGGTCATAATCATACCAAGTCCATCTATGCACTACAGGCCACAGATGACTTTCAACAGAATATAAACATGAGGATGATGACAATGATATAAGAATTCAATAAAACAAGTTTAAGAATTATCCAGGAACCAACAACGTCTAAATTGTCAACATGATACTGCTTTGTAGAGTAAAATTCAAGAATGCTCAGAAGAATATTTTCATGAAAAGATACTGAATGAAGCGCAAATATCAAAGATATTCTACTAATTTCATGGAGTATAAAAGTCAAAACTTTAACCAACTGAGTATAATAAAGAATGAAATAACAAAAGAATTCACCAAGCATGCGATAGACCGCACAGACAGGTTATTCCAACAGAAAAATAAATAGTGGAACCAGGTCATGCGTAAATGCACCGACAGGATATTCCGACAGAATAATAAATAATGGAACCAGGTCCGGCGTAAACGCACAGACAGGATATTCCGACAGAATAATAAATAATGGAACCAGGTCCGGCGTAAAGCACAGACAGGATATTCAGACAGAATAATAAATAATGGAACCAGGTCCGGCGTAAAGCACAGACATGATATTCCGATAAAATAATAAATAATGTAATAACAGAAGAATTTCACCAAGTATAGGGTAGCCCGCGTATACAGGTTATTCCAACAGAATAATAAAGAATAGAATAACAGAAGTTCTCTTCATGAATAAGAAAGAAAGAATACCCTTTACGAGTACAACAAATAATATCCCTTACCGTAAAAGAAACTTGATATCGGAGTAGTGAAGTAACATAATATTTTTCTTATTTCTCTCTATAGTTTCTCTCTCTAGAGTTTCAGTGAATTCGTAAGAAAATAATGAAGGAATGAGCTTCTATTTATAGAAAAATAAACTGCATAGTAACTAACTCATGAACGGTCTAGATTGATTTATTTTAATCTGACGGTCCATATTTAAAGCAAATTTTTTTAAATAAAATATAATATTCTATTTATAATATAATAAAACGAATAACTTTATAAAAGATTTTACTATGTAAACACTATGCAGGCATTATGCAAATACTATGCATAATAAAATATAATATATTCTAATTATTGTCTAATAAAATAAATAACTTTATAAAAGTATTCTGTTTTATATAAAAAGATTTTACTATTAGCCTAATAAAACGAATAATTTTATAAAAGTATTCTATTTTATATAAAAAGATTTTTTGTTTTATTACATTAATAATACCAATAAAACAAAACTGAGTGACTTATCACGTAAGCATCAATAATCAATACCGTGTGCTACTATGCAACAATGCGTATTACTGTACTTTTACTACCGAGTAGTTCAACAATATTAATGGTAAAACTTCCGCCGTTATTTTCATAAAGTATTTTTGTCATTTTCTCAATCCGACAATAATTTCGTTGTGGGGTCCACCAATGATTGTGTCGTCATACGAATATTCCCTGTTAAAACGAATATTTCCCGACCAATCGAATATTATATAGCAACTTGCGTACTTTGCAAAATTTATAAATATTACCCACAACTATAACATTATATCAATTTCACTCCATAATATTTAAAAATGATATTTATAGAAAATTCATCTTTATTTATAAAAGTTGGGGTCTTACACATCTTAAACTTAATTCCATGCAATTAAATGCATCATACGCTCATTTTTTTGGCCAAATCTTCATCGAAAAACTTAATAAGAGGGTATTTAATAAAATATCACCCTTCCCCGCGCCATTAAAACATATTTGCATCTTATATGAAGCCCAAAAAATCAATCTGCCCCCAAATTAAAGAGTTTGGTTCGATCTTTTACCAAATTAAAGGGTTGTAATCGATTGTTAAACAAAATGAATGGCTGTAATCGAAAGGAAAACTAACAATGTAGGGGACGATTCTTTGGTTGCATTGATTGGAGGGTATTCTTCTAAAATTTTGTTATTAATGGTAAGTATGTTATACAATTGACACTATAAATCATTTTGTAGGAAGAAATAAGGCGTTAGGAGTGGATGCAACTTCTTCGAGTGGGTCGATTCTCGATTGTGTGACTGTGCAAGAGCGGTGATTCCATGATTAATTAGGAGATTTGATACAAAAGATGATGGATTGCGCATCGAGAAGGCAAAGGTTAAAAAACTCAAAGTCGAGTTAAAGAAAACCAAGTCAAGAGATAAAATTGCATGGTTGATTTGCTCAATGTTATTGTTAAACATTTTTTTGTTCAAATGATTAGGCATGATTCATTTGCAAAATTTATTATACTTATGATGTTTGAAGTGGTCTGTAAGGATGGTAATTCGCACAATTTTTTTGTAATAAAGATGTTTGAAGTGTACTGAAGATGAAATTTGCTCAATGAATAAATTTTGTTTTACTTGCACTGTGTTGTTTGATTTCTATTGTTTGCACTCTATTTTTTTAATAAAACAATGCAAGTCACTCTACTATCGCAGAGTAAATAAATGAAGTGCTTAAAGAGAACTCTAAGATTGTTGAGTAAAGACTGAAGTCACTCTTGACTTTTGCTCTTTACTCTACAATAGTAGAGTGACCTCTACTATTGTAGAGTAAAGACCAGATACCCTTCAATAAACGATTTACAATGTCTTTTACCTATTTCTTTTTACCAAATGTTTTATAGTGTCTTTCACTTATTTCTTCCTTTAACCAATCGTAGAGTAAAGAGCAGATACCCTCCACTCCTAACACATATTTCTTCCTACAAAACGATTTATAATGTCAATTGCAAAACATATTTACTATTAATGATAAAATTTTAAAAACCCTCAAATTAATGCAACCAAATAATTTTCTCCCTACATTGTGGGTTTTTTCTTTCGATTACAACCCTTTATTAATGATCGATAACAACCCTTCAATTTGGTAAATGATCGAACCAAGCTCTTCAATTTAGGGGCATATTGATTTTTTGGGCTTCATATAAGGTGCATATTTGTTTTAATGGCGGAAAATGTGGTATTTTGCCTAACTACCATCTTATTACACTTTTTGGTGAAGATTTGGCCCAAAAATGAGCGAAGAGCTAGTGCATTTAATTATTTGGGATTAAATTTAGGATGCTTTTAATTGAAAAAATAATTTAGGGTGTGAAAGTCTAATAATAATCTAGAAGGGGGGTTGAATAGATTATCACTGTTTAAAAAAGTATCTTTGGCCTTTTTAAATTTTTAGTATATTAATTTGTAGTGTTAGACATTAATAAGCAAGTTAGTAAAATTCAATCACACAATGCACATAGATTTATTAGGTTCACAATATACAGCTTGGGTATGTTCCTACATCCAGTCTCAAGCTCATCTCTAGGACTTGAGATCCTATTACTCTCAATAATAAATACTCCTTCAATAGGCTGATAAACCTTTACAAAGTTTTATAGATGAACTTACAGCTATTCACAACTAACTATCTCGGATAACGAACTCTCATCTCATTTCTCAAGCTTAGTTGTACCTTCCTTTTGAGTTCAAAACTATTTTATGATCTGGTCTTGAAACAACAGTCTCTTCCTTACCTCACAAGTACACTAGAGACCCAACTCCCAGCTGACCTCTCTAAAACTCTGGTCTTAGTAAAAGAATATGTTATTTTTCTCACAGATACATAAAATAAACTAACTCTATCTTTTCTTTTTGCAAAAGATTGATTTGACTTTGCTTCTAAAGTAAGCAGATAAAGATTAGTACAAATTTTATAAAAGTTTAAATAACTTTTATATTAGAAACTTCTCAAATAAGCAAATACATAGTTTAAGATCAAATATTTAAATAAAAATTCAAGACTTTTATGTGATATGCTTCTGTATAAGCAGATATATAAATTGATGCACTCTTAAAAAGATTTTCTTTTTCTTTATCTAAATAAAAAATGTGTTTATAAGTTAAACATATTACCTTTGAGTTCAGATATATAAGTTTAAATAACTTACATATAATGCAACAAGTTTTTATAAATGAATAAGATTTGTGTGCAAAATACTTATGATGACAGTTATCAATTATAACAATTTAATCAATTAAATAATCCTTGATATAACAAATAAATTTGTTTCACTCATGTATATATATTTTTTATTATATTTGATCCACGTTGTAAAAATTTGGCCATTTAGAATTTTAAAAATCGTTCGGAGAATTTCAAAGAAATATTTTTTGAATTATATTGGTATCTAAGTACTGACCAAATTATTCGTTTCACAATCTGATAATTATATAAATATTTTTCAATACTTATATAATTTATCTATATCAATAAAAAGCCACTTAAGATTTTAAAGACCGTTCGGAGAATTTGAGAGAAATAACTTTCGAATTATACCAGTATCTAAGTACTGACTTTTTAAAATATATTTGATAGATTATATATATACGGTCCGGATCTTAAGCTTATCTCTTATCTAACATACCTTGTATACCCCACTTTAGCGACGGACTAGGCGACGATTCGGTCCATCGCTATAGGTCTGGTCCGTCACTATATGTTGTCCGTCGCTATATGTTGTCTGTCGCTAAAAGTTAAGACGATAGTTCTATATATAGCAACGGACCGAATCGTTGCCTGGTCCATCACTAAATGGAGATATGCAAGGTATGTTAGATAAGTGGTAAACTTAAGATCTGGACCGTATATATATATATATATATATATATATATATATATATATATATATATATAAGGAGCAGATCCTATCCGGACTCCCGCATTTTAACAAAATGCGGACCTTTTTTTTTTTTTTTTTTTTTGCTTTTTTTTAAACAACTAAAAAAAATTATTTAATATTTTATGGAATTAAAATTTTTTCATAATAAAGTGTTTTGGGCTTGATTTGGGTACGTATAACAAAACATGGCGGTACAGTCTGTGCAGACTGTACCACCATTTTTTGGTATAGGTATTCAAAACACGCCTAAAACACTTTATTATGGAAAAATTTCAGTTCCATAAAATATTAAATTTTTTTTTTAGTTGTTTTAAAAAAAAAAAGCAAAATAAAAAAAAAAAAGGTCCGTCTTTTACTAAAATCCGGGATCCCTGATAGGATCCTGGTTGTGTGTGTATATATATATATATATATATATATATATATATATATATATATATATATAAGCAAGTATGAGATAATTTAAGCAATAATAAAGTAATAAGTTATCTCAAATACTTTGACTAATTTTTCTCTTCTTGGTAGAATTAAAACTTTGTTTAGAAGAGAGACTGAAAGCTTTCTTAAGTAAATGTATGCAAGGAGAATAAGGAGGGTGTATTCAATAATAATTTTTAAGTAACAGACTTTAGAGTTTGTGAATTTTAATGACTTTTAAAGACTTTTAAAATTACTTTTAAAAACTCCATAAAATAAGTGACAAACTTTTATTGACTTTTTACCAAGACTTTGATATACATTTGTATACTTCTAATATATTTTGCAGCTTATATTAATTGTTAAAAAGTCAACAAAGATCTTATATTTTAGATGAAGTGATTATGATATTAAATAATATTAAAATATTTTGATCATGTTACAACCTAATTTGAAAGAAAAGGCATTTATTGAAGTTGAATTATTAGATCATACCTAATATATTACAAGAAAATGTCCTATTTCATAATTTTAATATTTCATACAAAAAATCATTTTCTACTAACAGTAATATAAAATAACAATTTCGATTTTAAAATTGTTCATTGTCGTTTTCCTATCAAGTAATTATTACTAAACTAACAATTTATAATTTTCAACAAATAACAAAATTAACAAATTTATTACTTTTAAAAATAAACATAAAACAAAATATCTCCTTAATACTTACAAATATATTAAATGAGATTTTTTTATGGGAGAGAAAAAATATAAAATAATATTAAAATATTTGTTATCTCTATTTATACCATTGATTCTATTTGGAACCCTTAACACTACTCCGTTTTTTTAACTCCTCTTTTTTATCTCTCCTCACCTACTATAATAACTATATTTCTTTTTAGGGTTTTATTTTGAGAGGACTAAGGTAGAGAGAGAAAATGAGACATATATATATATATATATATATATATATATATATTTTGTTTTTTCTTCTTTGTTTGATCTCCTCTATCACTTTCTCTTTCTCCTTTGTTCATCTTTTTTCTTTATATTTAGAAGTCTTTGAAAGTCTTTAGAGATGATGTCAGACTTTGGATATATGTATCTCTTCTTCTAAAGTCTGTCAAATTCTACCATTTGATAAAAATCTAAAAAATTAATGACTTTTTGAATACCAAAATACATTTATAGACTTTATAAAAGTCTCAATTCAATACCACATAACTTTTAAAGACATTACAAAAGTTGTAATTAAATACCAATAAACTTTTATAAACTTTTTAAACGTCTTGACTGAATACAACTAAACTTTTAAAGTATTTAAAAATCTTAATTGAATACACCTCTTAAGCTTTTATGATTTGTAAATTGGTAAAGAAAAATGAATGAAAAATCTTCTATTTATAGAATTTTGAAGTTAGGGACAAAAAGATAATTTGATAATTCATTTTTAAAATTAATGGTCCGAATTATTTTGAAGTAAAATGAATGAGTCGGATTAATATGATAAAAACTTTGCACACTGTCTAGTTTATGCAAAAAGTTTGTTACATTAACAAAAGCTTTGGCATTACATGAATAGGCCCATGGCTTATTCCTTTTCCCAGCCACATTCGGTCGAGGCATAACAAAGGCTAGCTTTAGCCTTTATTTATTTTTTTTTCTCTCACATATCTAAAGTTGTATTACAAAACTGAGAAAGATTAGTACATACACGAAATGTTGTTGTCTATTCCAGTCCAAAAGCCAACTTACAGAAAATCCCCAATCAATCTAAATCCTTTTATTTCATCTCCCATTCATGATATAGAAACATGTCTGTCTGTCTGTCTGTGTAAATAATAATGTGACTTAATTGTGTTATGATCTCTCTCTCTCTCTCTCTATATATATATATATATATATACAGTCCCCTTCCGTTGAGGGATCCCTCAAATAGTGTTATTTGAGGGATAGTGCGCTCAACCGTTGGATCTGAAGGGGACTATATATATATATATATATATCTAATCACGAAAGGTTACATCCACTCTATAACATTGACATTCTAAAACTGAGAAAGCCCTTACGCTCCTTACACTAGTACATTCTTGCTCTTGCTCCTCTGAATGCGTGGCTTGCTTAAGAGAAATGCCGCTCAGAAGTGCTCTAATCATCGGCTTAAATTTCTCTAAACCCTTAATAATTATCAAGAACATAAGCCGATATATTGCCACCATGGATAACAAGACCAATAAATCAACCCACTTAGAATAACCCGTTTCAACTTGCCAAATATCTTTCAAAATCTCATGTCCTGTAATTGTAGGAGCCCCCCCTGCTCTTTCATTAGGAAATGTTAGTCCAATGTACTCGTTCTTGTAAAATCCCTGAAATGCATATTTGTGAAATGCAATGTAGTACATTGGGTATTTCCAAAATGGCTTTGGGAGATCATCTGGTAAACGAAAAAATCCACCGTTTAGCATCATTATCCCCTGAATTCCTGCTCCTGTTATGATCCCCATTAGAAAATCTGGCACCATACTCGCCACCATCATCATTAGGCTTTCCACTAACATCATGCACGCAAATATTAGAATTGCGTAGTACACAAAATGATCAACCCCCTTTTGAAGACCAACCAGGTAATACGAAATTACTCCCGGTATGAGACCAATTAGTAGCAAGTAAGGCATGGAAGAAAGTGTGTTCCCCACTACAAATGCAGCTACACCATAGTGTCCGTTCAATCTCTCTCGCGAAAAAATCTATTAGGAATAAAAATCAGGTATATTTATATTTATCTACTAATTAATTAAGTTACTTGTTAAGGATAATGCTAAGCCCTCGAAAATATATTAACCTACTAGTTACTCCATTAGATAATAAAGTACATACCTTCATATCCTCTACAAAAGAAGGGAATCCTCCAATGGCCATAAAAGTCAAGAATGCTGCAACAAACATGAGCATTGAACCTCTAGCCTGTATAGTCAAAATTAAAGATTTTGTTGGGATTACTATGAAAATACAATGAATGACTGAGTTTTATATATTTTTTCAAAAAAATCACCTGAATTGATCCATAATCGTGGCCAATGTTGTGGAAAATGGTACCTACACACAAGCATAATGCTACATAAATTACTAACCGAAGCCAGTAATAACCAAGATCACGATACATGTTGATGAAGGATCTTCTTGTAAGAACATGGCATTGAGTAAAGAAGCTTGCTTGGCTTCCTTTACTATCCAATGTTGCTTCATTCTGTAAAAGAGAAGAATAGCTTTAATTAAGTCTACACATTTGTTTAGATTATAATCATTTGAATGAGACGAGACCCTCTACTAGTTAAACATAATATCTAATCTTAGTGAATTGCTTGTGTACCTTATGACATATCTGTAGCACTCTTTGTAGGACTTGTTGGCTTAACTCCGATGATTTATATGCCTTCACAAGAATGTTAATGGCTTCTGCAGCACTTGTGTCTCCAGCACCAAGTCCTTGCTCGACATCCTAATTAAGATTGTTAATTAGTCAATGTATAACTTCTCAAAGTTCGAATAAATATTTGTTAATATGATAACAAGTATGCATTATAAACTATATAATCGTCAGTGACACATCCGGGCAGAATGACGCGGAATAAAAGTCCCTTTATATAACTATTTACTAGCTAGCTAATAGCAACAGCAAACTATTACTTACAACATCAAAATCTTTGTTCACAGTTCTGAGGAAGTGATCAGAGGGATTCCTCATAGCTGGACATGGGAAGCCATTGGATGCGAAAAACTGCATAAACATTAAAAAATTCAAATCGTCAAGTACTTCTAATTTTGAGGCATCAAATTAACATCTATATATAAATAAAGAGCCGTTCCTTTGATTAGGCATAAATCTTTTAGGAATTCAAATCTGTCGTCACATCCCATCCCATGTATTGCTCTCTACGTAATTTTAATTTGATTACGAAGTGATTGTAGTATGTAGATAATGTACAGATTAGCGTTAGGTGGTAACAGATGAGACAGATAATGTGACGACAGAGCTAGTTGGACTCATTTTCTAGACTACGTACATTACCTCATTTGCTCCTGAAGTGAGACCAAAATAAACTTGTCTACCGGAGGACAAAAGGCACAAATTATGAAAAAGCTCAAAAACTTCACCACTTGGCTGATGGATGGAAGCTATAACAGTCCTTCTATCTTGTTGAGCAAGTTTTATGATACGATGCATAACATGATACGACGCTGCACTATCCAAGCCACTTGTAGGCTCATCAAGGAAAAGAAGTTTAGGGCGCGTCAAGATTTCAATGCAAATGCTAACTCTTCTCTTTTGGCCACCGCTAAGGCCTTTCACAGTCCACCCTCCAATTCTTGTGTTCATGGCATCTTGTAATCCCATGTCTCTTATTGTCGTTTCCGCTCTTTCTTTCTTCTCGGCTCTTGACATGGAATCAGGAAGTTGAAGTTGAGCTGAGTAGTATACGGCTTCGAGTACTGTCAATGTAGTCATAAGTGTATCATCTTGAGTCACATAAGCCTACATTAAATTGGAGCGGTTAATATGAAGTTAATTTTAATCAATTAACCAATACAATATCGACACGCATGCCGGGAGATGATCTCTCTGGTGTAGCACTATATTGGTAATTAATGGTGAATTGGAGGGGAGGGGGGGTGTTTTTGTTTTACTTACTGAAGTTCCGAAGGCTAATGTTTGTTTGTGGCCATTGATTAGGATATCTCCGGTTTGCCTTGTGTTTGAACCTAACCTACCTGCAGTTATTTGTATGAAAATAAGTCAAGGAATTATGTGATTAGAATTTCTTTGCAATTAGCAAAATGATAAATGCTAAGTTGAAAGAACATGCAATAAAACCGATTTCAATTTAAATTCTTGTCTACATTACCAATCAATTTCCAACTATTTCTGTCAAATATATGCAACTTACCTTTATATATTCCACTAAAAATGATTAAGTCATTTTGATTTCCCTGCACTAATAGTTTAAATCTATATTTTAAAATAAATAAACAACTAGAAATTAATACTCAAATTTTAAATGTTATCCTTACAAAAAACATGACATAGAATAATAGTGAATTAGTGGGCTCCACCGGAAAAAATGTGAACCCTATGCCTTATCATGTGTGATATGTTGTTTACTTATTTATGGGAGTTGTTAGCATGAAGTTAACTTTGGTCAATTGACCAATATAATGTCGACACACACGCTAGAAGATGACATCTCTCTGCGTGTCAACAGTGTATTGGTCAATTGACCAACTTACCATGAAATTAACTTCATGATAACCGGATCCCTTATTTATGCAAGAAAACACTTTTTTCTAAAACTATGGTCGGGTTTTGTACTAATGTTATTGATACTATGCAATTCCTTTATTACAATCAGGAATGACAAAATATAATTATGGGTTGGTTTTGATTTACAAAATTTGGCTATAGTTCTATTTGAGAACTAATTAAAATCATATTATCTATTTTTAATATAAGTTGTGTAAGTTAGAATTATATAGTTTCGAGCCAAATATAGATTAACCCATATTTTAAATTTCAAATTTACCATTATTATGATCCAATTAAATAAACTATTTATGATATTTAATTTTTATATTTCTTCAACTTCTATCTTAATGTTTTATACATTCTTCCTCCCTCTAAATTTTTTTATACACACTCGCTCTAAAATTCTCTTTTTCTAATGTTTTATTATCTCTAATGTTTTTTAAACTCTCTCTCTCTAAAATTTGTAACATTTTCTCTCTCTAAAATTTGATTGTATATTTTCTCTCTAAAATCTGTATACGCTGTGCTCTCTCAAAATTGTATACAGTTTCTCTTTCTAAAATTTGTATTTCGGGGGCTGACCAATAGGAGTAGTTTGTGTAAGATTCGGACAAGTTGTAGGTCAGAGCCAGGCTTAATGATGAAGTTTGTTGTAACATTTTAAGCCTATAATAACCATCACCATGAAAATCACGTGATCTCGGTGATGTGAGCTCTAGTGAAACTGTTAAATCTATGGACGGATTGAGCACAAGAAATACCTAGAAATGAGTCTCTTTCAATTTGAAAAATTAGAAAGAACATAAAAATGTGTTAAAATATGATTATTCAGCATATTTGGACGGACTTATTTTTTATTTCAAAAATATAATTTTAAATTTTAATCAATTCAACTCTTATAAAATACTTAATCAACACAATAATTCATAAAAATTGAAATTTTCACATCATTCTTCTCGTGTGAAAATATCAATTTTCTTAATCTAAACACTCATTATATGCATACATAGATAAAAATATATGCTTTTAAATTTACAAATAAGACTATTTTTATCTAATGCACAGAATACAGAACAGTTTCTATAAGACAGTAGTACGTATCATGAAAATTAGCAAGCTAGAAATTCTAAAATCAGAGTTATTAGGTTGATGTACATATATATATATATATACCTGCTAATGTATCAAGAAGAGTAGACTTGCCACAGCCAGAAGGCCCCATAATAGCCAACGATTGACCCGGCTCCACATACCCGGTAAGCCCCTGCAAAATCGGCCGGCGACCCCCTTTCTTTCCCGGCACCGTCACCCACAAGTCCTTCCACGTTATATAAATTCCGGTGTCATCGCCTTTATTCGGCACTTCAACCACCCTTAACGACGGTGCTTCAAACGTACTAATATGAGGAGGAGGAGGAGGAGTGTTATTCGCAGAAGAAGGGTCGTCATTACTAAATGGAAAGTTGGTGTAAGGAACATAATGACCCCCTTCTATGTTATTGGGCTCCGATCCGGACCCGGGTTCATGGTCGTCTTTCATTTCTGAATGGAATTCCATTAGGAGGGTTCTTGTTGGGCTGCCGCTCGGAGTCCATCTAGGCACTTTAGCCGGAGGATCCATTGGTGCAGCTAGCACAAGAAGAGAGAATTAATTAATTATTTGGGGTTAACAAATATTATAAGTAGCACATGCATTTGCTGGTGCATACGAGGGATCCGTGATATATATATATATATATATATATATATATATATATATATTTATAAGTTGAGACTCTGAACGTTTTTCTGCCATAACATATTTATTCGTTACGTGGAATTTAAATTAAAAAATTAATATTTTTATATAAAAATTATCACTATAAATTTTAAAAATTATCGTTATAAATCTTAAAAATCGTCTTTATATACTTACAATGATAATTTTTTTGTAGAAATATTAAGAATTCATGACGAAAAATTTCCTTTAAATTATAGCACTGTGATTCAAATGGATAGTGATGGCTTCTAGATTACTTCAGGTGACTATTTAACTAGTAGGGGATATCATGGGATTTCAGTTTTAGGCGGTCTAAATTTAATAGTTAGTTTATTTGAGCAGTTTTATAAGACTATATATATATATATATATATATATATATATATATATATATATATATATATATATATATATATGGGGAATGATTTCTATTTGTTATAAATTAAAAATTAACAAATATTATCTTTACTTTTCATTATCATTATAAATGACTGAAATTAAAAAGGAAGTTAAGCCGTTTTTAGTTATACTAGCAGATTGAATAGCTGTATTTTTGGACGTTTATACCCGTACCGAAAAAATTATTGAGAAAAATAAAATCTGCAAATGTATATATATATATATATATATTTGCAGAAAAATTTTCCTTTATGTCAACTAATATGTACTTAACAAAACCATTTTTTAACCCCACTCATCATCAGCACTAATGCAAATACAAAACGATGGACAGAAGAAAATGAGTGGACAAAAGTAAAGGACAATATTTGGATTTTTTTGAAATCCTATAAAACCCAACATACATACATACATATATATATATATATATATAAAATTAAGATTTTAATTATTTATATTAAATTATTAATTTGTCAAGTAAGAATTATACATGCATGCATGCATGCATGTAATAATAGCATAGGCCAATTAAGTGAAATACATGCATGGCTGTAAAATGAAATAGTAGTTGAGCACTAATTTAGATATATATTAATATCTTTCAAATTGTTTATATAACTATCAGGCATAAATGAAAATAGGTTAATTCATCCTAAAAGTTGGGACAGTACGTACTCTAATCATGTTTTTATTTAATTTAATTATATACCGTAAGCCACCACTATAACCATAACAAAAATTAATTAGTAATATATTGTCAATAACAGATTTTACACTCTTAAAATTAATTATGTAGCAATATTAGACTGCTCTAAAATTAATCAGTTGATACGGACCACCAAAAATACGAACCTATTTGTGGAAACATGTGATATTGTATTTAGTATTAATTTTAGTACACAAATACATATTTAGTACACAAATGTTGAATTTAATCCCTCCCATCTTTCTTCTAATACGTACTAAAAGCGTAAAAGCCCTTGTTCAAACCATAGAGCTGTTTCACGTTTAATTAGTGTAAATCTTAGGATAATTTTCCAATAAACTGGAATTGCCCACACTCAATAACACAGTTTGTGCACCCACCCTATCATGGAAGACAACCATCAACAAATGGGTTGTTCGATAAAAATTGAATGAAATAATTTTGAATTTGAATTGAACCGAATGAAATTGAATATTGATTGAAAAAAAGTTATTTGAGATAATTGACATGTCTGAAATATTTGAATAACATATTTTTATTATTTTATCCTTTTGAAAAAATTTAAAATTATTGTAAATTTATTTAATATTACTTAATATAATACTTAATATTGTAAAAAAAAAATACTTCATCCAGTAGCCCATTTAGCCAAAAAAAAAGACACTAAATCATTCAACACAAATCGTCTTAATGGCTGATCGATTTGGTTATTCAGACAATTTTTTTTTAAAACAAACCACTGAATGACTGATCGATTTAACCATTCAATACGTAACAAATAACCCTAAAGTCAAGTGGTAAACATTTTAAACGTTTTTATAGATTTATTAAATTGCCAGAATTAATCATTCCAAATGATTATATTTTAGCCTAAAATAGAGTGACAAAGTGAAGAGTACTAACACTCCACTCCCATATTCAAATATATGGGAGAAATTTATTTACAGATAAGGAATTAAGTTATTAAGTATATTCAGTTATGATATTTGAAGTGAGTCTATTGTAGGTCAAGATGACTCAAAAATATATTATTAAACTAGTAGTTTAAAATTTTATTTTAATAAATTTGATTTGATTCGGACTTGAGATTTGATTCGACGTATCAGGTCATCCGATCGAGTTAAGGTATTATTTGAATGAATTTTTAAAATTTTTTTTAATAAATTTAATTTGATTTGAACTCAAAGTTTAACTGAAATTATTTAAAACAAGTTAAAATTAGAAAGAGAAAGAAGGCAGAAAGCAATAATGAAGGATGGGGAATGGGACCAAATGGCTTGTATTAATCAGTCTCTCTCTCACACATCACTTATATGAACGGGGAGCTATCAGCAAGCTAGCTAGACTTGGAAAACGAGCGGCCCGGGCCGGATTGTGCCGGGTTAAAATGGTCCGAGTTTTGATGGGTTGTTATTGTAAGGTCCGTGGCTCGAGTTGGGCCGGCCTAGTTCGCGGGTTTCTTCCTTTATTTATTTATTTAATTTTGCAAAATTTTATTATACCAATTTAATGATGCATTTATAAATCGAAGTCTGATAGATGTATAAACAAATTAGTAGGCCTTCAATGATATATACACCAGTTCAATGATGTATATGGTTAAAATCTTATTTCCATTAACAAAACAAAACTGGGATGTTAAACCAAAAATTCTCTGCATCAGCAACCTTGTAGTAAGGCCATTTTCCTATGAAAACCAATCAATCATTCTTCCATTGGACATGTCAATGCACAAAATTATAGGATCACATATACTTGACAGCATAAAAGAACCTAAACACATAAATTTAAACTAGTGAAAGCTTGTCCCAAGATATAAACTTTGTTAGACAAAATTCAAACATTATGCAAAGAGAGGTAACCAGGTATAGGAAAACTAAATAATGACTTAATTCAAGTACTTTTCCAATTTCACAAAGCATCCTTTCCTGGTCTGACATAACTAGGCTCCCACCATGCAACTTACTTCTAAATCAAAAGCTACAAAATCCAAAAAAGGAAAACAAAAAACAAAACATTTATCATCTTACATATAAAAACTGTGACGCCCCCAAAATTAGGTATACATCACCCATCTTGGGTCATCAGATACATGATACAGAATACAAATACAACTTATTAATACAACCGTCGTGTACAATACGACAAAACATAACTGTGAGTTTGAATACAATTATTGTCTACTAGAGACTATACAAACTCAAAAGGAGTCCTCATTACAATTATTGTCACACTATTTAACAGAATAGTGAGGACTACTAATACTATCATCTGGTCCATCACTCCGTTCCCCGACTCGTCCCAGCTATATTCTCATTTTCTGAAGAGAACAATGAAAGAAAGGGTGAGCTCAACTAGTCCAGTAAAAAATATTATGACTAAGATAATGTAGAATAAATTATCATTAGCCTTCAACAGTGTTAAACTGATAAAATATAACGAACATCAAGTTTAACTGCAGCGGAACAAGCAATCCATTAAAAGAGTCAAGTAGAAAATAAAATCTACTATCTTCTATGATTTAAAAGGTTTTTCAACACTGTTATTGCTGGGACTCAGCTTAATAAAATAATCCACATCATCGAATCACCCATGCACTACGGCCAAAGATATTCGTGTATTCATTAATGGTCATGATCATGTCAACAACTGTCCATCAATGCACTACGGGCCAATGAGGACTTTTACCACATCATTTGTAACATTACGGTCATGATTATACCGAATAATCCCTGGTCATAATAATACCAAATCCATCTATGCACTACAGGCCACATATGACTTTCAACATTTTATAAACATGAGGATGATGACAATGATATAAGAATTCAATAAAACAAGTTCAAAAATTAATTTATCCAAGAATTAATAACATCCAAATTGTCAACATGATACTGCTTTATGGAGTAAAATTCAAGAATGCTTAGAAGAATATTTTCATGAAAAGATACTGGATGAAACGCAATTATCAAGGATATTCCACAAATTTCATGGAGTATAGAAGTCAAAACTTAACCAACTGAGTATAATAAAGAATGAAATAACAAAAGAAATCACCATACATGCGATAGACCGCACATACAGGTTATTCCAACAGAATAATAAATAATGGAACCAGGTCCGACGTAAAACGCACAGACATGATATTTCAACAGAATAATAATAAAGACGGAACCAGGTCCGGTGTAAAACACACAGACAGGATGTTCCAACAGAATAATAATAAAGACGGAACCAGGTCTGGTGTAAAACACACAGATAGGATGTTCCAACAGAATAATAATAAATACGGAACCAGGTCCGGTGTAAAACACACAGACAGGATGTTCCAACAGAATAATAGAAGAATGTCACCAAGTATAGGGTAGACAGCGTATACAGGTTATTCCAACAGAATAATAAATAATGGAATAACAGAAGTTCTCTTCATGAATACAAAAGAAATAATACCCCTTACCGTTTTAAAGAAGAACTGAAATAAGGAAATAGTTAAGTAGCAGAATACTTTTCTTCTCTCTCTCTAGAGTTCAGTGAATTCGTAAGAAATAATGAAGGACTGAGTTGCTATTTATAGAAAAATAGAATGTATAGTAACTAATCCATGAACGGTCCAGATTGATTACTTTAATCTGACAGTCCATATTTAAAGAAAAATCTTTTAAATAAAATATAATATATTCTATTTATAGAATAACTTTAATAAAGTATTATGTTTTATATAAAAAGATATTTCTGTTTTATTACGTTAATAATACGAATAAAACAAAACTTCATTATCGCTAAATAATTCATATTATTAACTGACAATAATTGAATCAAACTGAGTGACTTCTCACATAAGCATTAATAATCAATACCGTGTGTTACTATGCAACCACACGTATTACTTTATTTTTACTACCGAGTAGTTCAACAGTATCAATGGTAAAACTTCCGCCGTTATTTTTAATAAAAAAATTTTGTCGTTTTCTCAATCCGACAATAATTTTGTTGTGGGGTCCACCAATGATTGTGTTGTTGTACGAATATTTCTTGTTAAAACGAATATTCCCCGACCAATCGAATATTATATAACAACTTGCGTACTTTACAAAATTTATAAATATTACCCACAACTATAACATTATATCAAATTAACTCCATAATATTCAAAAATGATATTTATAGAAAATTCATCTTTATTTATAAAAGTTGGGGTCCTACAACCTCCCCTTCTTATGAAATTTCTCCCTCAAAATTATGGTACGTACATGGTATGTCGAAGAGGTAAGGATACCTTGACTTCATTTCAGATTCTAACTCCCAAGTCATTTCCTCAACATCGTGATTTCTCCACAAAACTTTGACTTGAGGTATAACCTTGGAGCGTAGAATATGTTCCTTCTTATCCAAGATTTGAACAGGAACTTCTTCATACGTCAAATCCTCCGCTATTTTGTCCGGTTCTAACTCAATAATGTGGTTCGGGTTTTCCACATATTTACATAACATGGATATGTGAAAAACGTTATGAACACAAGACATACTTAGCGATAAAACGAGTTTATAAGCCACAGTTCCTACTCGATCGAGGATTAAAAATGGACCGATGAATTGAGGATTGAGCTTTCCTCTCTTTCCAAATCTCGTAACTCCTTTCCATGGAGCAACACGTAAGAACACATGATCTCTTATATCAAATTTCACGTCCTTTCGATAAAGATCAGCATAACTCTTTTGTCGATCTTGTGAGGTTTTTATACGTTGTCGGATCGTTTGAATCTTTTCTATAGGTCATACGTACCAACTCCGGTCCCAACAATGTTGCTTCATCCACCTCATCCCAGCATACTGGATGATAACTGTTGTTGTAGGAAAACTCCACCAATGATAAGAACTTGTCCCAACTTCCCTTGAAGTCAAGGACACAAAGTCTTAATAAATCTTCCAGAGTTTGAATAGTCCTCTCTGATTGTCCGTCCGTCTGAGGATGATATGCCGAACTAAATCGTAAATCCGTGCCCATAGCTTTTTGTAAGCTAACCCAAAATCGTGAAGTGAATCGTGGGTCTCGGTCAGAAACTATGGATACTGGCATACCATGCAGTCTTACAATCTCGTTTATGTACATACGAGCAAGACGTTCAAGTGTATAAATTTCTCGTATCGGTAAAAAAATGAGCAGACTTGGTCAATCTATCAACAATGACCCAAATCGCATCAATACCTTGAGAAACCTTAGGAAGACCGGTAACGAAATTCATGGTAATGTGCTCCCACTTCCATTTTGGAATTTCAAGTGGTTGCAATGGACCTTTTGGTACTTGATGCTCCGCCTTGACTCGTTGACAAGTTAGACACCTTGAGATAAACAGCGCTATCTCTTGCTTCATATTGCTCCACCAAAATGTATGACGAAGATCATGATAAATTTTGGTACTCCCAGGATGGATTGCAAACGGTGTGTTGTGCGCCTCCATCATGATTTCATACTTTAAATCAGGGTCGTTAGGAACACAAAGTCTAGAGTTGACTCGAAGTATTCATTCTTCATCAATTCTTGCTTCCGGCATAGCACCTGCTTGCACTTTCTTCCTCATACGCATCAGCTCCAGGTCTGTAGCTTGAGCAGCTTTAACTTTATCGATTAAAGTTGGTTATACTCGTATATTCACCATCATCACATGGGTCCCTGGAGTCTTTAACTCTATCTCCATCCTTTGCAAGTCACACAAAATGGACCTTTGTGTTGACAATATCGCACTCGTACTTGCATATGATCTTCTACTCAATGTGTCAGCTACCACGTTCGCTTTTCCAGGATGGTATTGAATGGTATGATCATAATCTTTCAACAGTTCAAGCCAACGTCGTTGTCGCATGTTTAGTTCCTTTTGAGTGAAAAAATATTTGAGGTTTTTATGATCCGTAAAGATCTCCACCTTCTCCCCATACAAGTAATGCCTCCAAATTTTAAGTGCAAAGACAACAGCTGCCAACTCTAGATCATGAGTAGGATAATTCCTCTCATATTTCTTGAGTTGTCTTGATGCATAGGCTATGACTTTTCCATGTTGCATGAGAACGCATCCCAACCCTTTGCTCGAAGCATCACTGTAGATGACAAATCCCTCCGAGCCAGATGGTATTGTTAGAACAGGTGCTGAAATGAGTCTCTTCTTGAGTTCTTAAAAACTCTGCTCACACTCTTCGCTCCAACCGAACTTTGTATCTTTCCGAGTCAGCTGAGTTAATGGAGTAGCGATTCGAGAAAATCCTTCCACGAATCTCCGATAATAACCAGCTAAACCAAGAAAGCTACGTACTTCGGTCACTGATTTAGGTTGCTCCCAGCTTTGGATAGCTTCAATCTTTGCCGGGTCAACCGATATTCCACGACTTGATACTACGTGCCCAAGGAATGCTACCTCCTCCAGCCAGAACTCGCATTTCTTTAACTTGGCATAAAGCTTGTATTCACGAAGCTTTTGGAGTACCAGCCTCAAGTGTTGCTCATGATCTACACGGCTTTTGGAATAAATAAGGATGTCATCAATAAAGACGACCACAAAATGATCCAAATATTCCTTGAATACCCGGTTCATCATATCCATGAAGGCAGCAGGAGCATTAGTCAATCCAAAGGACATGACTAAGAATTCATAATGCCCATACCGAGTTCTAAAAGCCGTCTTTGGAATATCCTCAGTTCTAACCTTCAGCTGATGATATCCAGAACGAAGATCGATCTTTGAAAAGAATTGTGCTCCTTGCAACTGGTCAAACAGGTCATCAATACGTGGCAATGGGTACCTGTTTTTGATGGTGACATGATTCAACTCCCGATAATCAATACAAAGTCGCATACTTCCATCTTTTTTCTTCACGAATAGCACAGGAGCACCCCAAGGAGAAGTACTAGGACGAATAAAGCCAATGTCTAACAATTCCTGCAGTTGGATCTTTAACTCCTGAAGTTCAATAGGAGCCATTTGATATGGGGCTTTGGAAATGGGTTTTGTACCGGGTTCAAGGTCGATACAAAATTCAATTTCACGCTCTGGGGGTAGACCAGGAAGTTCTTTAGGGAATACGTCGGGGAATTTATTAACAATAGAAATATCATTCAAAACTGACGTATTTTTGTTTAGATCCATGACATGAGCTAAGAAAGCTTGACATCCGTTTTTCAATAAACGAATAGCTTTATGGCTTAAGATGACAGCGATTGATTTTAATGGTTTGGTTGCTTGAATTCGCATAATAGGTCGATTAGGAATATGAAAGCTAACAACCTTACGAAAATAATCAATTTTTGTATGATGAGTAGTTAACCAATCAATCCCTAGAATCACGTCAAATGCAAGTATTTTTAATGAAATCAGATCGACAGGTAATGTGTGGGTACCAACTTGAACCAAACAAGACTTATAAACCGTGGATGTAATGAAGATTTCTCCCAATGGAGTTTCAACAGATAAGTCAAAGTCTAATTTCTCCGGAGTCAAATTTAATCGATGAGCGCAAGTAGGAGAAATAAAAGAATGGGTAGAACCGGTATCAAATAAAGTATAGACTTCGTTAGAGTTTATGATAAGCTTACCCGTGATGACCTCATTCGGGTTCCTAACTTTCTGGGAGGTCACAACAAATGCTCTCCCTTGCACTACCGATTTTAACTTTTCTGGGACGGCCTTTGGTGCCTCCATCCTGGCTGAACTTGTTTTTGGTAAACTACAAAATCGAGCTAAATGACCTTCTCTTCCACAATTATAACATGCTTTAGACGGCATCACGCAGTTTGGACTGATGTGCCCCTCTCCTCTGCATTTGAAACATATGATAGGTGGTCGTTTTCCTTCCTTAACAACGGGTGTTGGTGCTGACGTCTTTCCATCATTGTTGAATCTCCTCTTCTTGAAATGACCATTCTTATTGTTTTGGC
Organism: Panax notoginseng; assembly: GCA_016801055.1. Classification (NCBI taxonomy): domain Eukaryota; kingdom Viridiplantae; phylum Streptophyta; class Magnoliopsida; order Apiales; family Araliaceae; genus Panax; species Panax notoginseng. The sequence goes on from CM029012.1 coordinate 249,524,023, forward strand.
CCTGATTACCACCGAAGTGGTTACCATTTCTGGTCTGTTGATTTCCACCACGCTTGTTGTCACCGCTTCGATGACTGCTCTCACTAGTATTAACATTTTGCCGACTGCTCTCTTTTGGTTGTGTTGAGTCGTTATTGCGCTCCACTAACTGAGCCCTATTCACAACATCTGAATACAAACACAGTTTATGAGAAATAAGATGTTGACGTATCTCAGGTTTCAAACCTCGCAAAAAAATTCGCGTCATTCGCTCTTCATTATCTATCAAGTGGGACGCAAACCGGGACAACTCACCAAATTTAGCCTCATACTGCGACACGGTCATATTATTCTGCTCCAATTTGATGAACTCCACCTCCTTCATGTGTCGAACACTTTCGAAAAAGTATTTGTCATTGAACAACTCTTGGAACTTCTCCCAAGACATCTTCAGTGCGGCAGGTTGAGTACGCTTAATCGATTCCCACCAGTAATCTGCCTTTCCTCGCAACATAAAGGCGGCGGCAAAGGGAACCTTTTGCTACTCGGAGCATCCCAAGACATCAAATATCTTGGTGATCTGCTTTATCCATGTTTCCGCTATAAGTGGTTTTGGCTCTCCCTTAAACTCCGGTGGTCCCAGCTCCTTGAACTATTTAGCGGTGACCGTCCTAGAGTTTTCAGTGTTTTCACCTACATTTTGAACAGGAGCCGCTCTCGCCTGCTGTTGTATGAACTGCATAAAGCTTCTGAACATTCCATCATTTGGTCAGTATTGTTGTTTGCATGAGGATTGTCGCCTTCCTGATGCACATTATCCCGATTATTGATATGTGGTGAATCAACAGTCGCATGTGCTCCATTGCTATTCTCAACATTCTCGGATGCCATTTTCAGATACTGCCACAAAATAAAAGTTAATTGATATGTCATATATTATCCTTATATTCTGACCGACTAATTAAATACCATGCAAATAAACTTAGGTATGTCATACTAGCTAAGGAATTCCTCGTCTCTCCCCTCCTAGTTCTATTCTCACATCTTAGCTAGGGATCATATCCCTAAGCTTTGATACCAACTGTGACGCCCCCAAAATTAGGTATACATCACCCATCTTGGGTCGTCAGATACATGGTACAGAATACAAATACAACTTACTAATACAACTGTCGTGTACAATACGACAAAACATAACTGTGAGTTTGAATACAATTATTGTCTACTAGAGACTATACAAACTCAAAAGGAGTCCTCATTACAATTATTGTCACACTATTTAACAGAATAGTGAGGACTACTAATACTATCATCTGGTCCATCACTCCGTTCTCCGACTCGTCTCAGCTATATTCTCATTTCCTGAAAAGAACAGTGAAAGAAAGGGTGAGCTCAACTAGCCCAGTAAGAAATATTATGACTAAGATAATGCAAAATAAATTATCATTAGCCTTCAACAGTGTTAAACTGATAAAATATAACGAACATCAAGTTTAACTGCAGCGGAACAAGCAATCCATTAAAAGAGTCAAGTAGAAAATAAAATCTACTATCTTCTATGATTTAAAAGGTTTTTCAACACTGTTATCGCTGGGACTCAGCTTAATAAAATAATCTACATCATCGAATCACCCCTGCACTACGGCTAAGGATATTCGTGTATTCATTAATGGTCATGATCATGCCAACAACTGTCCATCAATGCACTACGGGCCAATGAAGACTTTTACCACATCATTTGTAACATTACGGTCATGATTATATCGAATAATTTCTGGTCATAATCATACCAAGTCCATCTATGCACTACAGGCCATAGATGACTTTTAACATTTTATAAACATGAGGATGATGACAATGATATAAGAATTCAATAAAACAAGTTCAAGAATTAATTTATCCAATAATTAACAACGTCCAAATTGTCAACATGATACTACTTTGTGGAGTAAAATTCAAGAATGCTTAGAAGAATATTTTTATGAAAAGATACGGGATGAAACACAATTATTAAGGATATTCCATAAATTTCATGGAGTATAGAAGTCAAAACTTAACCAACTGAGTATAATAAAGAATAGAATAACAAAAGAAATCACCATGCATGCGATAGACCGCACAGACAGGTTATTCCAACAGAATAATAAATAATGGAACCAGGTCCGGCGTAAAACGCACAGATAGGATATTCCAACAGAATAATAATAATGACGGAACCAGGTCCGGTGTAAAACACACAGGCATGATGTTCCAACAGAATAATAATAAAGACGGAACCAGGTCTGGTGTAAAACACACAGACAGGATGTCTTTATTATTCCGTCTTTATTATTATTCTGTTGGAACATCCTGTCTGTGTGTTTTACACCGGACCTGGTTCTGTCTTTATTATTATTCTGTTGGAACATCCTGTCTGTGCGTTTTACGCCGGACCTGGTTTCATTATTTATTATTCTGTTGGAATAACCTGTCTGTGCGGTCTATCGCATGCATGGTGATTTCTTTTGTTATTCTATTCTTTATTATACTCAGTTGGTTAAGTTTTGACTTCTATACTCCATAAAATTTGTGGAATATCCTTGATAATTGCGTTTCATCCAGTATCTTTTCATGAAAATATTCTTCTAAGCATTCTTGAATTTTACTCCACAAAGCAGTATCATGTTGACAATTTGGACGTTGTTAATTCTTTGATAAATTAATTCTTGAACTTGTTTTTATTGAATTCTTATATCATTGTCATCATCCTCATGTTTATAAAATGTTGAAAGTCATCTGTGGCCTGTAGTACATAGATGGACTTGGTATGATTATGACCAGGGATTATTCGGTATAATCATGACCGTAATGTTACAAATGATGTGGTAAAAGTCTTCATTGGCCCGTAGTGCATTGATTGACAGTTGTTGACATGATCATGACCATTAATGAATGCACGAATATCCTTGGCCGTAGTGCAGGGGTGATTCGATGATGTGGATTATTTTATTAAGCTGAGTCCCAGCGATAACAGTGTTGAAAAACCTTTTAAATCATAGAAGATAATAGATTTTATTTTCTACTTGACTCTTTTAATGGATTGCTTGTCCCGCTGCAGTTAAACTTGATGTTCGTTATATTTTATCAGTTTAACACTGTTGAAGGCTAATGATAATTTATTCTGCATTATCTTAGTCATAATATTTCTTACTGGGTTAGTTGAGCTCACCCTTTCTTTCACTGTTCTCTTCAGAAAATGAGTATATAGCTGGGACGAGTCGGAGAACGGAGTGATGGACCAGATGATAGTATTAGTAGTCCTCACTATTTTATTAAATAGTGTGACAATAATTGTAATGAGGACTCCTTTTGAGTTTGTATAGTCTCTAATAAACAATAATTGTATTCAAACTCACAGTTATGTTTTGTCGTATTGTACACAACAGTTGTATTTGTTTTCTATACCATGTATCTGACGACCCAAGATGGGTGATGTATACCTAATTTTGGGGGCGTCACATGGACGGTGAGATTTATCTTAAATTTTGGACGACCCAGATGATTTATTAGAGTGAACGAAAAATTCAAAATCAATTGTATTTTGTTATATATATATATATATATATATATATATATATATATATATATATATATATATATATATATATACGGTCAAGATCAAGAGCATTCTTCTTAAATAACATTTCTTCTTAAATAATATTCTTTTATTAAAATTACGTCGTTTTGGAGGGACACGATGACATTTTTGTAAATACTCGGTGGCATTGTATTTATAAAAATGCCACCGCGTCCCTCCAAAACGACGTCGTTTTAATAAAAGAATGCTATTTAAAGAGAAATATTATTTAAGGAGAATGATCTTGATCCTTACCGTGTGTGTGTGTGTATATATATATATATATATATATATATATATATATATATATATATATATATATATATAATTCTAGTCATTAATATTTGAATCAATTGAGTTATTATTAATTGCGTCCCATGAAATTTAATATTTGTGAAAAATTAATTACAACTCAAGATTGTCTTTTGAAAACAGAGAGAGTATAAGTAATTTTAGTTATTCCACACTCTTTCTCTCCGAATAATAAAATTCATAAATTTGGGAGGAATAAGAACCATTCTAATAGTAACTAAACATAATTTTTTTTATTTCATAGGAATGCGTCATTTCATTCCCACTTTTATTATCCCCAATCAAAACGCAACATAATTATTTAATGTGCATGAAAGTCCAAATAAAATTTATACTAGGGCTAAATTGATCACAAGTGCACAATGTGGATTGTGGGGTGCGATTTTAGATAAAAGCAAAAGAAGTTCTAAAGAAGTGTTGTTTTCCGGTAGAAACTAGAAACAATTATTATGCATATCAACCCCTAAAAAACAAACAACAACAATATAAACTTTTACCAAAAAAATATAACAGCATCTCATTATTACCAAAAACAAAAATATTCACTTTCGCATTTTCAATTATATGATTATTATTTATTTTTAAATAATTTATAATATTTATTATTATATTAATTAAAATTAAAATAATTTATATTAATTTTAAATTTAAAAATCTCTTCAATTGAATTTAAAAATAATAATCAAGTAATATAGAACGAGGGAGTATTTGATTTTACTTGTACAATATTTATCAACTATATATATCTATATAAATATAAATAATATCATGAACGTGAGTAAAGTAAGATTCCAAATATATTTTTAAAATTAAAATTTATTAATGATTAAACTTTACTTATTGATTTCAACAATAAAAGCACATCCCGTATTTATTCTTCTAATTTTTATTTTTTTATATCAATTTTATATATTTTTTAAATGTATAATATTTTACATTAAATGATTAAAAATCACAGTACATTATTATTATTATTATTATTATTATTTGATTTCTACCACCGTCATTTGGACTTTTGAATTCAAGATCTCCTCTTCTTCTCTCTTTCTCCTCTTCGTTCAGCTCCTCCTTCCTTCTTTTTTCTTCCTCTGTTTTGTACTAGCTGGAAGAGAGAGAAAATAAGAGTAGAGGAGAGAGAAAATGGGTAGTGCGGGAGGGTATGGGGATGCCAGCCAGAAGATAGACTATGTCTTCAAGGTGGTGCTGATCGGAGACTCGGCGGTTGGCAAGTCACAAATACTGTCACGTTTCGCCCGGAACGAGTTCAGCTTGGATTCTAAAGCCACCATTGGTGTTGAATTTCAGACCCGAACTCTACTCATCCAGACCAAGTCTGTCAAAGCTCAGATCTGGGACACAGCCGGCCAAGAACGGTAACTACCCTTTTTCACTCTTATCTATAAATGTATGTATCGCCACTATCTCTCTATATACAGATGTATGTATAGGCAAACAATAGCCAACTGAAATTGTTAATTATGTATTTATGCTATTACACAAGCTCAAAGTTTCGGAATTTAAGCCGGGGATTTGGTTTCATTGAGATTTGTACTTTATACTCGTCGAATCTACTGCATATTGAGTGATCTCTGTGTATTTATAGTTTGAAAATTATGGTGTAAATACAGTTGATGTTGCTCTGGATTTTTTTATGTTTGTAATTTTGATTGATAAAATTTAAGTAGATCTACCAATATCTTTAATTTCATACTAAACTGATCTAGTAGTTCTTTATATCTCTGTTAATAGTGGTTTGATTGTTCTGGATAGGAATTACTTTGTGAGTGGATTTTGCCACCCCAGGGGAATTCTATGTGGGACATGAATATCTATGCATCAGTTATCAGGGAAAAGACTTAGTGTCACTACAGCTTTTAGCTCTAACTAAGCTTTCACATACATTTGCAACTTTTTAAAGACAAAGAAAAGAAGAAATCTCTGTTAAAAATCAATCTCTGGTAAAAGTAGAACTACAGGTCGGTAGCAAGATTTCAGCTTAAAACAGAAAATAGGAGTTTAACTGCTGTAGGATTTTTTACTTGGTGTTTAAATACTGTATTCCATTTAATAGTGACGAACTGGAAAATGCACTATTTTTTTAATAGTAGTAAGGTAACGTGGTAATTCCAGATCAGAAATACTTATAACATTCTGTATTTAACCATAAGAGTTTCCCCCTGACCCCCTGCTTTTGGAATTTTATTGTATTTGTCTGAATTTGGCGCTTTGCATCTATTCCATCATTCCATGTACGAAAAGTTTATATCTAAATAATCATGTGTCTGGAATTCGCGTTCCATTTGAAATCTAGTTTCCAAAATAGAAGTCTTATTCCTTTATTTTCTAGTGTTGGGTTAGTTTTGAATCTAAAGCTCATTATACTAAAAGCTTATACAAAAATAAATCTTGGATGTATGCTACTTTTTTTTATTTTGGCCAATGCTGCCAATTTTGACCAAAAAGCTAAAGTCTATGTTTCATGAGAATATATTGACAAAATGTAGACTTTTGTTTCACGGAAACTTCGTAAAAGTATAAAAACGAAATATACTTGAACAAGACCATATCTTAAATAGAAAGTTTGGTGCTTTTCATCAGATTTTTGTAAACCGAATGCATTCGTACTGGTTTTGCTTTCTTTATGGTTTCAATCATCCATTCCATGTATATACCTAAACAGCCTTGTTTTCCGAGCATGATCTTTCTTGGCTGCTAACAATTATATGCGGCTTCAAAGCTGATGCAAAAGTAATCTTACATTGTTGGTTATATTGTTGCTGTATTAAAATCCTACCATTATCAATCTTTGTAGGTGGTCAAAGTAACAAGCTTGTTAGAGATTAGAGTACATTGCATGCCTATAGCCATTCAATATTGAATAGAAATATGCTGTCAAAAAACACTTGCTATTAAAAATTAGATACTCTAGCTTGAGAAAACAAAGGACTATAGTTTGTCCAATGTAGTTGCTGGTAAGATCATGAAAAACACAGAGAATAGGAGACGAAGGTGGGGTGAGAAAGGAGGGAAAGTGAGATTAGTCCGAATTGCTGCTCATTGATGATGAAGCCAGAGTTCCTACTGATAGTTATCAAAACCTGAACCAAACACCAACTATTCCGTATTCAAGTCCTCATGCTAAAGTGCCGGAACATTTTTCTTGAAAATAAGTAAGCCAGATCAGGTGACTTGCTATCATTGAATGACTATGAACATGATTGTGTTAGATCAGCTGTTTCCACTTTCCTGCATATAGATTGTGAGAGCTTTAAATGGGAGTCTTTTCTAAGTAAGGGGAGGGAAATATTTACTTCTGTTGTTACAACGGTCCCAATGACAGTTTTCATGATGCTCAAATTGCCAATGCAAAAATATATAAATTTTAATGTTTTAGATAAAAAATTTATTGCAGTATTTCTCATGTTTTCATTACCTTGTGCAATTATCAAGTACTTAAAAGCTGCGGTTATTTTTATCATTTGGGTGTCAATAGAAATATAAATTCTTGTAAATGCTCTTTTCTATATTCTCGAACTTGCAATGCTATTTGATCTCTTTGTTGTCCTTATGAGTGACTATTGGTTCTGTAACTATGTTTTTAAGCATATATACAATTTCGGCTACATCTAAGATGGTCTTTTATGAAAATGGTTCCTTTTAATCCTTTTAGGTGTTTAAATTTTGCATAGTTTCTTAGGGACTGACTTTTGAACTTGCAACTTTGGTAATGGACAGATATAGAGCAGTCACAAGTGCATATTACAGGGGAGCTGTTGGGGCTATGTTGGTTTATGACATAACCAAACGCCAGACCTTTGATCACATACCGCGTTGGCTCGAAGAGTTGCGCGGCCACGCTGACAAGAACATTGTTATTATTCTGATTGGAAACAAAAGTGATCTTGAAGACCAGCGTGCCATCCCCACCGAGGATGCCAAAGAATTCGCTCAGAAGGAAGGATTGTTCTTCTTAGAAACCTCTGCACTGGAATCAACTAATGTGGAGGATGCTTTCATGACTGTGTTGACAGAGATCTTCAACATTGTGAATAAGAAGAATCTTGTTGCCGGGGATCAAAGTAATGGCAACCCTGCATCATCCCTATCTGGCAAGCAAATTCTTATCCCCGGCCCTGGACAAGTTATCCCAGCAAAGAGGATGTGCTGTTCTTCTTGATATGTTTGGACTTTAGTTTTCAAGATTTCAGATCTTTGATTTTTTGTTCCTACTTTGAGATGTTGGGTGTATTTTTTGGTGTATATCATTCGTTGTTATATCATAGTAATTTGTATGAGAAATTTGTTACTACATGTTTTGAAGTTAAATTTGTTCAAGTGTGCAGGCTGTAAATCTGAGTAAGCTATATAACAGGCTTTGTCTCTTGCTTATGCTGAATTGATGATCGTTCTTTCTCTCCAGATTTGGTGGTTTGACTTCCATTGGCAATAAAACTGGCTCCTCAGCCACATATTTGCCAACTAATGTGAAGTACACAAGAATTATTTTTTGCAGGAGCAGCACAGCACTTGTCCTTGTTTCTCTCTTTTTCAAATCAAGACCGACTTTATTGCTTGCAAAAACCATGTGGAATTGCGAGTGTCATGTGTTTACATTTTGTAGGAAGAAATTTTGTTTTTACTATTTTTAACTCAAACAACCATTTTTATATATTTATAATGTCACCTTGGCCAATTTCGCAATTGTAAAAAGTAAATTGTCTTTGCCAAATAAAAAGAAGAATTGTCAAAGAGATGTCAAAGCATGTACTTATAAAGATTAAATGGTTGGCTCATAACATGTGGGGGGAGTGTATTCAATTACACAAAACAACAGTGATTTTTGTATGATAACTCACATAATTATATGTGGTGTCTCTCACTTTTCTTTTTATGTTACTTTACTAAACTTTTGTTGTTTGGGAATTGGATGGTTCCTCCTAGTGTCGGACAGTCCAACGGCTTAAATTTGTGGAGCAACACTTGTCATGGTGTGAACATGGGTGGAACCAAGGAGAAGGGTGGGGGGCGAAGGGGGCGGATCCGGATCCTCTACGAGGAGAATTTTGTGAGAGTTTTATTGTGGGATTGACAACACATTAAAAAGGAGATCCAATGGCTCACAACTCTTTTTTTTGTCTGTGTATTAAAACGACGTCGTTTTAATAGGAATTTTTTTTATAAGTTGACAAAAAATTGGAAGCCACCAAACACAATTTATTTTTACCAAACAAATAAAGTAAAGTAAAAAGAGTACATTTAAAATAGTACTTGAGTTGTGATGATGATTGTCTCCGTTGAGTAGTGAATTAAGAAAGGTAAAGTAAAACGATTATTAATAATAAAAAAAGATATAAAAGAATATATAAATAATAATTGATAAGTCTATAATATTTTCTTGGGTGACCCAGTCGGCCCAATGGTTAGAGTAAATAATAATAATATTTTTAATGGTGAGAGTAAACTCTTTTTATGGAACAGATAAATACAAATAATAATAATAATAATAATAAATAATAATATAAATAAACAAAAAAAAAATAATAAACGAAAAATAACTAAAACCACATTGAAAACATTAACGATAATTATAACCGATATATTTATTCATTTTTTTGAGCTAAGTTTGTAATTATCATAATATTAATATCAAGCTAAGTTATTAAATATAAAGAAAATCATATACAGAATAATCAAGAAATTTAAAATAATCATATGTAAAAATAAACGGCGTTTGGTGGTTTCTAATTTTTTTTTAACTTGTAAAACAAAAAATTCCTATCAAAACGATGTCGTTTTGTTACACAAAAAAAAAAAAGAGTTGTGAGCCATTAGATCTCATTTTTGATGTGTTATTAACCTCACAGGCAAAACCTTCACAAGATCCTCACAGAGAAATTCTCATAGAAGATCCTGATTCGAAGGGGTCATATGACCTCACCACAATTTTGCACATACTATATATTACCCCCTTCGTCCTAGGATAAAAGTCCTGATGGACTTTTCACGCATATTAAGAAGAGGAATGAAAATATAAAATTATCCATAATAATATGTCATTAATTATTTTCAATGTAGGTGAGAGAGTGACTTTTAGCTATTCAATTCAAAATATTCTCTTTCTATACTTATTAAATATGGAGAAAGAATTAGAATAAGAAAAGTATGAGATATTTAATGCTACGGGCATAATAGGAACATATGTGTAAAAGTTTGGTTATTAAAGAAAGTGGACATTTGACATGAGACTACTCAAAATAGTAATAATGACTTTTATCATGGGACGGAGGGAGTAATACATATATTAATAGTCAATAGCATACATATATTAATAGTCAATATATATATTTATATATATACACATACACGTATATGTATAGTAATAGTAATTTATAATAGCAGTCTAAAATTTTTTACATGCGCTCTATAAATTAAAAAATAGAATAAATTTTATTTTATAATGAAATTCAAATGAAAGAACTTAAAACACAATCAAATTTAGGTCGCTACTTGAGGTTGAATAATGATCACAAAAACTAAGTTCTTTATTTACCAAATTATTTTCTACAAATATTTTATATTTGTAAACATCATTAATTTACTTTAGAGACTGTCTTTTGTTGATTTCTTTTTGGATTAATTTTCTTTGTTCTATATAGAAAATTGATATTTTCTTATAAAAAATAATATTTCTACATGAATCCCTCTCACGTATTTCTACATGAAATAAAAAAATAATATTTCTACATAAATTTTAATATTGACCAAAATTTTGAGACATTTTCAAACTATGCAGAGTCGTAGGATACAGTTGTCTTCTCTCAGTTGTACAACCGAAAGAAGCACTCCAAACGTTACTAAATATTTTTTTTACTGATATATTTTGACCCCCTTTAAAAACGTTCTGGTTCCGTCACTAGATGCGAAGATCATTGACTTTTTTGAACGAGGAAATAGCTTTTTTCACAATCCAAAACCCAATTTCCTATTATCCTGCCGTCCCACAAAAGTGCCCTTTTTTATGTTCCTTTCGTTAAAGTATTTGATAGCCATATACTATTAATTAAGTGAGCCCTACTAATCTTCTTGAACAAGAACACGATGCTCAAACAAAAAAATAAAACACATGAAATGAAAGCCAAGTACAATCTTGTTCTTGATAAGATAAGTCCATGTTTGGTTCCATCCATCAAATATGTAATGTTGCATGGACCATTTGATGGACAACATGAGTGGTCCAATTCATTGGAGATAAAGTTTTTCCCACTCAATAGTCAATTCAATGGTGGAAATGTGGAAGTGGTACTGCCCCTAAATTATTTGGAAAAATAAATAAGTTAAAGAAGCACTAGACATTTTATTGAACTTGGCCAAAGGACACTTTTAATGGCTTCAATTTTATTTTATTGACTATTTTTCAATTAAGTAGCCGATTCGTTTATGCGACAAAATTAACTCTTGTGCGTAGGTGGTTTTTTGATCAAACAGTCCAATCGACTGAAATATATTAAAATTGTAAATTATTACAAACGATGAGAATTGAAATGATAATTCTTTCAAACATAATAACAAAATAATAAAACATATTGAGCTAGTGGTTCACTTATGAACTTTTAGTGAATCACTTGAGTCTACTAAACTTAATTTTAATCCATGTAAAAGAGTTGGTTCCTTGATTGGATAATTTAAAAAATTTATTCCTTAACTAAACAAAAATAAAAATAAAATCCTTTCCGTAAAAAATAATACACGAGGTACCCAATTTAAAAAGGGCAATAAAATTCAGGGCACTAGAGTGTCACTTAGCCTTTGAACTTTGGAAACAATTATTCGAAGTCTTGGTGAGAAAATATCTGAATGTTTATTAATAGACAAAATCAGGTGATGTGCAACCATCAAGTTTCAGAAAAATTTGTATTCTGGGAAGATTCCTCTACCATTTTAATGTAAAGAATTGAGCACACAGAAGGCAGAGACTGCACGCGTGTGCACACACACACACACGGTTAGGATGTGATTATTTGGGCGAATAATTATTCTATGTTTAGATATACGTTCAGCACTGAACACACAAAAGAGAGAGACTGAACACACACACACACACACGCTGTTGGGATGTGATTATTTGGGCGAATAATTATTTTATGTTCGGAGATACGTTCAGCCTTTGTGTGAACTTTGGTGTTTTTGGAGGTTCGGGGGTGTGTGTTCAGCCTTTGGACGAACAATTATTTTATGTTCGGAGATACGTTCAGCCTTTTTGCAAACTTTGGTGTTTTTGGAGGTTCGGTGGAATCTGTTCAGCCTTTGGGCGAACAATTATTTTATGTTCGGAGATACGTTCAGCCATTGGAGCGAACATTTGTTTTTATAATGTTCGATGGATATAAACATTCATTCAGATTTTCATTCATTTGTTTATTCATTCATTTCTTCATTCATTCATTCATATATAACATAAACATTTATTCAGTTCTTCAAAACGAATATGTTCAGTTTCTCGAAACAAACATAATTGGTGTTCGGTTGGATGTTCAGTTCTTTAGAACGAAATTTATTGGTGTTCGGTCGGCTATTTATTTATCTTCGATTGTAATAAGGTTGACTCGATTATCTGTGTATTCAGTCGTGATAAGGTTGGTTCTTTATATCTTCGACTGTTATAAGGTTGGTTCGGTTGGGACAAAATTAGTTCTCTATATATTCGGTTGTGATAAAGTTAGTTCGGTTGTGATAAGATTGATTCTTTATATTTTCAGTTGTTTTAAGGTTGGTTCGGTTAGGATAAGATTGATTTTTTAAGGTTGGTTCGGTTGTGATAAGATTGATTCTTTATATCTTCAGTTGTTATAAGGTTGGTTCGGTTGGGATAAGGTTGGTTCGATTAGGATAAGATTGATTCTTTATATCTTTTGATGTCATAAGGATGATTCGGTTAGTATAAAGTTGGTTCTTTATATCTTCGGTAGTAATAAGGGCAATTGTCTTAGGAATGAACAAGAGGAGTGGGGCGACGATATTGGGAGCCAAAAATTTTCGTTCGGCGTATGGAATTTGGGTGTGATAGTTCGTCTTCGACAGATACGAATTTTCGGTTGGTATAAACTTGTATACTCTCTTATTTTAAATTACTTATAAATAAAATCGGTGGCAATGTTGGGGTGTGATTATTTGGGTCTAACCAAGGTGTAACCTAATTTATTTAATGGCATGGACTAGATTTAGTGTTCACCTATATATATTTATTTTGACAGTGGGAGAGTCCTTATTAAAGTAAAATTGTGTTTCCTTATTTGGTGGGATAAGGAGATCTAATTTGGAAAGAAATCTATCGGCCATTAATACAAAGTACTTCTACTCCTAATTGGATTCTAGTGGACATGACAATTATAAATACAGCAATAAGCAAAGGTTTAAGAGATACAATACTCCCTTTGTACTCTCCATATTATTATAGTGAATTACTCTTTCTTATTTTATATCTCTGTGTTTATGTGGGCGTATTTCATGAGTTTGATTTCACAATAATACAATCAACCGTTAGCGTGATTTTGGTCTGTTGTTTTGGTGATTTTGTCATGCGTGCAAAATTTGGCGTTAACAAACACACACGCGCGCGCACACACACACACACACACACACACATATATATATATATATATATATATATATATATATATATAAATATGAACTAAAAATAATATACTCCCTCCTTTTTACTAAAATAATTCAATGTTTTTTGTATCACAAAAAAAGTTTACTTTTTAATAATAGTTGTATAAAATTATATATATATATATATATATATAATTCTCACCCAAACAAAAAAATAATATTTGCAAAAACGGAAAACACATAAAGAACAAATTAACCAGTGCAGAAGATGACGATGACTTTAGGCATAAAGAACAAAGAAATTCTTGGAAATATTAAACTGCTAAATTTTCATTTAATTTGATCCGATTTGTGGACTGAATCGATATTAATTATCTTTGTTAATTATTCCCACTAAATGGAGTAATAAAAAATTAAATTAACGGTAATATTACTCATCATATGCAACACATTGCGTTGACTTGCTATTACCACTACAACACTAAATCAATTGCAGAAAATTACTAGTAATTTTTATGAATGGTTTTGAATGTCACAGCAAAAAAGCTACTAAATGGAAAATGCACTTCAAAAAAAAAAAGAAGAGCTTTCTTCATTTTACATAAATGCAAAAACATATATATGGAAAGCGAAATTGGTAATAAACCAGTTGGAGTGTTGGACAGCCTTTCTCTCAGCTCTATTCCTCTTAAGGAAAAACTCTATTCCTCGTAACTGTCAGAAAATAACCTCCTATATTCTGCTGTGTAGATGGATGGTATACCCATAACACCCCCACCCCATCCCATATTAACCATAAATATTAAGTTCGCAAATAGTGTTTCAAAAGATATATAAACTTTAGTTGTCATACAACACATTATAAACTTCATGTTGTACTCATACTTTATAAATTTCCATAATTTACATGTAGTCACATAACTTTCATATAGCCAACGAGTTCATATAAAGCAACATATTTCCTTAAGTAACATAAACACATGGTTAAATACACATTATCACATAGCAAGTTACCGAAGAACTTGCCTTAAAGCATTTCTTGCGCAGTTAGGAGAACTCGTCCTTCAATGTTCTACACGATTAAGTAGTGAACATACGTACCACAATTAGTCACATAATGACGTTTAGTAGTCACTTAATAATCATCTTAAACTCTCGTCCAATATTATTAATCATTTAATAATATTTTATTCACTTCCTAATATTATTAATCATTTACAAATATTATTAATTATTTAATAATATTTTAAATCAATTACTAATATTTTAATCATTTACTAATATTATTAATTATTTAATAATATTTTAATCATTTATAAACTTATAAACAATTTAATTGTTTATCTCTTACTATTTAATTCATTTAACAAACGTACAATGCCATTCTTATATCATTTTATTAAAAATGACCAAATTACTCTTATATAGTCTTAATACATCATCTTAATAATCATTAGTCAATAAAATCATATTAACAAATTTTATGACTTAATATAACTTAATTTCCTCAATTATTCTTAAATCATTCATAGGTATTAAAAATACTTACCTAACTTATTATTTTTTTCTTTTCTGGCCACACATATATACATATATTTCATACACAAAATAATTTTTCTGAAAATTTTCAATTTCCTTTAGTATTTTTTCAAGAGTCCGATTTTAGTTCGTAACTTAAGAAAATGATATATATCTTAATCAACTCCAAAAATTCTCAACTCTTGACAAAATATTACACATTAACATGAACTTCCAGTTTAAAATTCGTGGCCATCAGAGTGAAAAATCCTAAAATTGAAATGCTCATAACTCAATCGATTTGAGTCGGAATAAGCTCATCTTTAGACAAGAGCTACTTTATATCATAAATTTTCATTTCCCAAAAGGCCTGGATTTATTTCAATGTCTAAGGTGTCCAAACAGTGGTCGGACAGTTTAGGGCAGTAGGGTTTTCTGTTTTTCTAGATTTTGCCTACTTTGCCAAAAACTGTCCATACGAAAATCTATAACATATTTTTCAATGATTCCACTTGGAAGTGTTAGGGGACTCATAGATCTAGCTTCAAGACTTGACCAAACTCAAAAATTTTAAATAGGTTGAGAGATATGATAGTTCGAATTTCGTGTTTCGTTTTCCCAAAAAACATTTTTTCTAACTTTTAGGTTTTCTAAGAAAACTTCCATGATCTCTTGATTTATCATACATTAACCATCATAAACAAACATGATACATACTAATACTTCTTATACTCAAGGATCCACCATGATCCCTTATCAATTTGATCAAACTCTCAAAACAAACAAAAAGAACATAAGCTAAGCTAAGAGATTACAAGGCTAGGGTTATACCTTCTTGCTTCCTTCTTTATTTTCTTGCTAGATGATTTTCTAGGTGATGGTTACTAGCTCTTCCTCTTCCGTACCCCTCTCAAAATCGTGCCTCCTCTTTCTTTCTCTCTCACAAATATTTTACTTTCAAGTTTATGAACTTAGGAAAAGAAAAATGAAGACTAACCTTTGATAAGTAATGAGAGTAGCTCTATTTATAGCTATCAAAATATATACGGTTCCAGCGTATGTGGCGGTTTTAGGTGGGTTGAATAACCAAATTTACGGTTCCGGTTTGGTTACTAGCCAAAACCAAACCGCATAAAATCGAAACCGCACCATGTGTGTGTATGTATGTATTATCTCTAGTAAATTCTAAAGTTACTTTTCACTTGAACACACTCAGAGAAAATCTCAGTCTTGCATTGTCATTTTTTCACCAATTGAAAGAAGATGTTAGAGGTTATAAAGTCAAAAATTAAGTAATTGGGTTTTAGAATTTTGAATTTGTTTGATGCGTAAGGAGGGGCTTATAGTTGAGGGGCTCGAGCACTTGATGCATTGGTTAATGTCAATGCTATAATTGTAATAGTCTAATAGATTATTTTTAGTCCTCCCTGCAATATATTTTATTCTATCTTCAGTATATACTTTTAATTTTTGGGGAACTAGATAAACATTCTTGCTTATTATCGAATAGTCTCCGTTGTTTTATATAGCGCATATTTTAGTTTTAAAGCATGCTTGATATAATTCTCATTGTCGACTTTGGCACTAAGTTAATTGCTCGATGTAAGTTTTATGTTAAATTTTATTGAAGGCTTAAACTTTTTTATTGTTTCAATTGGTTTTGGAACCGAAACTGCACCAATTAAAACCGAACCGCACACTTTAAAACTGAACCGCACCAATCACAAGCGGTTTCGGGTGCGGTTTTAAATTTTTCAAACCGCACCTAAGCGGTTTCGGGTGCGGTTTGGACTTCAAACCGCACCAAACCGCACCATGCTCACCCCTAGGGTGAACCACTTTGAAAATTAGGAAATTAAAACATTTATTTCCCCATGTGCTCCTCTACTTGCCCGACCGCTTTCCCTCCTTAATGCACTACTTTTGATTGCCTTTTAATGCTTTATTTACACATTTTAGCTTCTAGAAATTCCATACCAAATTGGGCTAGGGTTTGGGCTAAACAATTTATTTATGGGTTTTTTACAGAAATATACAACAATTAGAAAGTAATTACATCATTAGTGCAGCAAAAACTAATTACAAAAATAATACACTTTCCAATATTTATTTACAATATTAGTGCAATTATGATTTCTTAATTTAAGGAATTAGTATAGGATTCAATTCATAATAATAAGGAAACTTAAAATCAAGGAGAAATAACTGCCATAATTAATAATTCAAATTCAAATATCTTGGATCTAACAACAAAAATAAATTCAAAAATAATTACATACTAATTACAAGCAAGAACAGAGTTACCAAATAAATCGAAAACAAAACAAAGAGGAAATCACGAACAAGCAAAACAAATCGAAAAAGCAATAGTCAGAGTTACCAAACCAGCAAGAACAGATCCAAAATGAATTCGGAGGAGTCGAAAAAAGAGGAAATCACGAACAACCAAAACAAAACAAATTGAAGAAGAAGAAGAAGAAGTCGGAGTTACCAAAAAAAATCAAAGAAGAAGAAGTCTGAGTTACCAAACCAGCAACAATAGATCCAAAATGAATTCGGAGTAGCCGAACAAAGAGAAAATCACGAACAAATTTTTTTTAATGAATATTTAGTTACCCACAAAAACTAAAATGGTTACCTTTGTATGAAGGTTTGGCTACCAACTACACCATATTTAAAATAATCTTATTTTTAAAAGGTTATTTATAAGTAACTAACATCTATATAAATGAAAACTTAGACATGGTATTTCGGATACCATCAGCACGTAACACTTGGGAACTATTCTTAATTTTTTTTTATAATTAATTGGTAACCCAATAAAACGGAATTGGTTACCTTTTTATGAAGGTTTGGCTACCAACTTATAAATAACATTTTAAAAATAAAATTATTATAAATATGGTGCAGTTGGTAGCCAAACCTTCGTACAAAGGTAACAATTTTTATTTTTGTGGGTAACCAAATATTCATAAAAAATAAACTACGCCTCTGCCACAAAATCGTTTTCTGCGCAAGACTCTCACCGACTCATAAATTGAATCGTAAGTATGTTTTTTCATTTCACGTCTTTCCAACCTCTCCCAAGGTTTCCCTGTCATTTTTCGCATTTATGGCTTTGTTGAAGGTCTTATATTCGGCCTTTATGGTTTGGAAATGAGCTTCCTCAGCTAGTTCTTGCTTCTGGGAGTCGGAGAGGGATGGTTCAGGGGAGGAGAGAGAAAGCTGTTTCGATTTGCGAAGTGTTTTGTGGAGATTTTTCTAGCGGAGGGTGTGATGATTTTGGGAGTTGGGTAAACCCCTTGCTTCAGGAGCTTTCGTTTGATTTTATTATCAACCTCAATAGGGTTTAGTCCGATCGCCGGAGTCGGGAGCCGAGGACCTCCTGTTGAAGTTTCCATGGTTAGGAAGCAATAAAATTGAGGTTGCACAACAAATTGAGAACAGGGTAAGGTTTTTCAAAGCCGTCAGTTACGAAAATAACATTTCCCGTAAAGCGTGGATGTTGTTCTGCTCTTGTAATTTGTATGTAGTTGTTCGAGATGAGGAGAGAGAGAAGAAGCCATGGAGATAACTAATTCCTAAATTAAGGAATTTTAATTGCATACTAACTCCCTAAATTAAGGAATCCTAATTGTACTAATATTATAAATAAATATAAAATTGTATTAATTGTGTAAATATTTTATGAGTACACTATTGTTGTAATTATTTTTAAAAATGTAATAAAATATGTAATTAACCCTTTATTTAATTGGGCTAACATTACATTGTTTTGGGCCACTTAAACTAGTATTTGCCCAACACATTAAAATACCTCACCCTAGTTATTTATTAAGGGTTTCTAGTCCACTACTTTGAATTTTAAATAATTACTCACATCGATTTAATTATATAACACAATTAGACTTGTTTTAATTAGGTTAAAATAATAAATAGGTTGAGATAATAAAATAAATCTCTTAACTAGTCCATTAGTATGAAATTAAATATTTGGACTCTCCTAATTAGCTTCGCATTAGGGCTTGACAACTTGGTTTACTTCCTTAACGTCTTTTGTTTACTTACTTATCTATTTAATTGTTCATCTGACTTTTAAAAATCAACTTCTAGCACATAAAAAGGAATAATATTCACAAAATATTATTTTATTCAATAATATTCCAAAAAACTTAATTTACAAATTAAGTAAAATTTCCAGGTCGTCACATATTCTAAATTATAAAATTAAATTAAAATTTTTTTAAAAAATATTTAGCTAGTTTACGATTTTCATAATTGTATTATCCAAAACTAAATTAATTCATATCAATTTTGATATTGAAAATACTGTAAATTATCTTAAAAGGTCAATATTGATTCTGTTAGACCCTGAATTTTATGAAATGAAAGTATTCAATTTTCTTATAATTATTATTCTATTTAGTAAGTGGTTAAATTGATAAAAGGTTAAAGTTAAGGGTTATATGTGAAAATTTTATAAAGTAAGTAAGTTGTCATAAAATATTCGTTTGGTCGGGGAATATTTTTTTATCGAGCAATATCCGTACGACGACACAATCATTGGTGGACTCCACAACGGAATAACTGTCGGATATAGAAAGCGACAGAAATAACCTTTTTATAAAAATAATGTCAAAACTTTTACCGTTAAACTGTTAAAATATCTGGTTGTGACGCCCCCAAAATAGGTATACAACACCTATTCTGAGTCGCCAAAATACATGGTACAGAAACAACTACATCTTTACTGTTACAACATAAGAACTGTGAGTTTAAATACAAATATTGTCATCTAGACAATATCCACACTCAAATAAGTCCTCATTACAATTATTGATATATTATTTCACAAAAATAGTGAGGACTACTAAAATAACTTCTAGAACCATCATTCCATACCCCGACTAGTACTCGCTACATTCTCGCCTCCTGAGAAAAATAAAACAAAAAGGAAAGGGGTGAGCTAAACTAGCACAGTAAAGAACATTATGACTAAGATAATACAGAACAAATTATCGTTAGTATTCAACAGGGAAAAATCTAATAGAATACAATAGACAACAAGTTTTAAATCAATAACTGCAGCAGAAACAGCAAACCATTAGTAGAGTCAAGTAGAGAATGAGTTCTACTATCTTCTAAGATTTAAAAGTCCATCATCAATATTTTATCCCTGTAACAACAATCAATAACCATCTTTAATCAAATATTCATCTTTGCACTACAGGCCAAATATATTCATTTGTATCACCAGTCGGTCATGTTCATCTCAACACCTGTTCATCTTTGCACTACGGGCCAAAGATTTTCATCAGTTAATCATTCATCTTTGCACTACAGGCCAAAGATATTCAATAATATCATCATTTAGGACTGAGGATGATGAAAAATATCTTAAAAAAAACAAATCCAGTGAAACAAAATAACAAATATTAAGGATTCGTATTTCGATTTATCCATGTCTAAAAATACCTTATAATTATTCATAGTGAAGTAAAATTCAAGAATGATCAAAATATGGATACAATCAAAGCTAGTACCCAGAATAGATATTTTGGATGAAAAGAAGAAAATTTCATTTTTCGGTGAATAGTAACCCGTGAATAGTAACTCATGAATAGTAACCCCGACGTGAAAAGTTCCAAATTTGATAAAAATTTCGAACCAATATTTCGGCATAATGATATTAAAAAAATAATATCATTTTCGAATAAAATAACATCCCTTACCTCGTAAAGACAATACTTCTGGTCAGAATACCGGTATAAGGCTGAATGAAACTTGCTCTGATAAATAGAAACTCTCAAAGTATCTAAATACTCACAAAATACACTCAATAATCTAGAGAGAGAAAGAGAGAAAACTTATTTCTTGTGTGATTTTCAATTCTAACTTAGCCCTCTATTTATAGAAAAATGTTAGCACGCCGAAGCAGACTTAACCTGCAACCTGATGGCTTTACCTGCTACTATTCAAGCCTACCACATTTGAATATAAATCTCAGCACATTTCTTCACCAACCAAGAGTGGGGCCCACCAATTCTAGAATTTTCTACCAAAATGATAAATTTCGAAAATTCAACAATTCCTGAACCAGTCATCTCGTAAAATTCATAATAAATTATACGTTCATTTTTAACGGTTCAAAATTTGTGGACATATACTCAACTTATATATGTATAACATATCCAAAATTTACCACGATCCAACGGTCGGATTAAAAATTATAACCCCCGCAAAATATCTCAAAAACCCTGATTTTTAATACCTCCATTCCGACAAAAATACTGATAAAAATCTCAACATCAACTCCTTCATTTTTTAACCACAAAAATATATCCCTCATTTATATCCACATAAAATAAATATTTCCTTATCATATGAATCAATAATTAATTACTCACAAATAATATTACAGAACCACATTTATGACAACCAGGCCGTTCCCAGGAAAGATGGGGCTTTCCAATTAGGATTTTTCCTTACTGGCACGCAATTAGATGACTAAACCTCTCCTTAGACAGAACTTTCTAGACATTGCCAATAATGTTATCTAATAATATTATTCAAATAATATGAATTATTGATCTGATAATAGAAAATACTGTGTAGTGACAATTATTGAAACAACAGTAATATAAAATATCAACGCAGTAATTATTGAATCAATAAAATAAAATACTGAACAGTAATTACTGTAACCATTATTGAGTAGTACCTTCTTACGTAAGAATCAATAATTGGTGCAATACAGTGTGCTACTGTGCAACAACGCGTATTACTGTGTTTTAACCACCGGGTATTCCAACAGTATTAACGGTAACAACTACGCCGTTATTTATAAACAACTTATACTTGTCGTTTTCTTCATCCAATCGCTTTCCGTTATGGGGCCCACAAAAGACTGCGCCGTCGTATGAATATTCCCCGACAGGAAGAATATTCCACGACCAAACGAATATTCCCCGATAACAATGAATATTTTATAACCACCTGCTTATTTGAAATATTTGCGCATTTTACCCATAACTAACCTCATTAATCAATTTAACCCTTACTATTTCAAAATAATAAATAGAGGGAATTTAAATTTTATTTATTAATAATTTGGGGTCTTACAACCTCCCCTCCTTATGAAATTTCGTCCTCGAAATTGACGTACATACCTGGTGTTTCGAAAAGATGAGGATACCTCACTTTCATTTTCGTTTCCAACTCCCAGGTCATTTCCTCAATAGCATGGTTTCTCCACAAAACTTTAACTTGTGATATGACCTTCGTGCGTATGACATGCTCCTTTCTATCCAAGATCTTGACAGGTACCTCTTCAGCTATCTTATCCGGTTCTAACTCAATAACGTGGTCTGGGTCTTTCAAATATTTATGTAACACAGATATATGAAAAATATTATGAACACGAGATATACTTGGAGGTAACGCGAGTCTATAGGCCACATTTCCTACTCGGTTAAGAATCTGAAATGGACCAATAAATTGTGGATTGAGCTTTCCTCTCTTCCCAAATCTTGTAATTCCTTTCCATGGAGTCACACGCAACAATACATGATCCCCAATGTCAAATTCCACGTCCTTTCGATGAAGATCCGCATAACTCTTTTATCGATCCTGTGCCGTTTGTATACGTTATCGAATCGTTTGGATCTTCTCTGTAGTCATTCGTACCAACTCTGGTCCTAGCAACGTTGCTTCTCCCACCTCATCCCAACATACTGGAGAGCGACACTTTCGTCCATATAATGCTTCAAATGGGGCCACACCTATTGTGACAACCCCAAAACAGGTCCATTCCACCCAACCCATTCTGAGTCGTCAAATACATGGTACAGAAAACAACTACAACTTTATTACAACAATTGTCGTGCAAAATATAACAACACATATGCTATGAGTTTGGATACAAATATATACCAAATGTGACTCATGTTCCAACCGTGGACATCACCTCACAATAACACCTTACATAAAGGTATAGTCAAAAACTGTTTTAGAAATTAGAATTTTTGGGAAATGCTCAAGGAAACCTTCGTACATGGGAGGCCACGCATCTAGGTTATGATAGATATCATATGGCCACAGAATTATCCTTGGTTGACCCAATAGACCCCAAAGAAAAACGAGAAGATTACTATCATATTCTTCCTAATGGTGAGTCTTCTCTTGACTTATCATTATCTCCACTGTCTCTAATTGAGAATTATACTTCAAACAAACACCAAGATTATATAGGTAGTGCCCATAGATATACTCAGCAAGTGGATGAGCACAACCCTGTCTTATGATGACACGAGGTTGTATGTCATTAGACATCTTGTATGATAGTGACAAAACACCCTTCCAACGTTGGGTTCGCCTCACCCTATTTTCTTCACCAAATATAACTACTAAATGATGACCACCGTTCTATTCCCTTGTTACCCCCGCTCGACCCAACTACACTCTTATTACCTGAAAGGAATTGTGAAGCAAAAGGGTGAGCACAACTAGCTCAGTAAAGAATATCATGACTAAAGATAATTCAATTATCAATAGCCTTCATCAACAATAAATCAGAGATTTAGAACATATGGTAAATGATAAAAATTTCAACCATAGTTACAGCGGAACGAGCAATCCATTAGAAGAGTCAAATAGACTATAAAGTCTATTATCTTCTCCATGTTAAAAATCCACCAACAATATTTTATCCATGTAACATCACTCAACAGT
Source organism: Panax notoginseng (assembly GCA_016801055.1). Taxonomy (NCBI): domain Eukaryota; kingdom Viridiplantae; phylum Streptophyta; class Magnoliopsida; order Apiales; family Araliaceae; genus Panax; species Panax notoginseng. Next base: position 249,547,790 of record CM029012.1, read on the forward strand.
TCCTTTCCACAATCATATGAATAACTCATAATCATAATTGTGACTATAAATTTTTCTTCGCACCAGGACGAAGAATATTTTCATCACCTATCTTTACCTGAAACATCAAAGATCATGGTTATACCAAATCACAATTCCTGTTTATAATCATACTAACAAATCCATCTTTGCACTACGGGCCAAAGATATTCAACAACAGTTCATCTTTGCACTACAGGCCAAAGATATTCATCAACAGACCATCTTTGAACTACAGGCCAAAGATATTCAACAACAGTTCATCTTTGCACTACGGGCCAAAGATATTCATCAACAAACCATCTTTGCACTACGGGCCAAAGATATTCAACAACAGTTCATCTTTGCACTACAGGCCAAAGATATTCATCAACATGCCATCTTTGCACTACATGCCAAAGATATTCATCAACAATTCATATTTGCACTACAGGCCAAATATATTCATATCTCAAAGAAATATATAATCATTTCAGAATTTATATAAACAATAATTATAACCATGTTGATCAATTCACCTTTGCACTTAAGCTTAAGATATTCAATTATAAATTCAATGGTCATGATCATACCAGTCACAATTCAACTTTGCACTACAGGCCAAAGAGAACCCTAGTCATGATCATACCAATAATCTACCCATCTTTACACTTCAGTGAAAGAGAATTTCAACATCAGGGTTATAAAAATGTTATATATGATGATAAAAATAATATGATCAACATATAGTTTTAATCTCAAGAGTAATATTCGTAACTCATGAATAGTAAATCGTGAATAGTAACTCATGAATAGTAACCCCGACACAAAAGATAGAAATTCCACAATAAAATCCATACCAATATTTCGGTATAATGATATTGAAAGAATAACATTACTTAAATTTATAAACAATTTATTTTAATTGTTTACACTTTACTAATTAATGCATTTAATCATCATAAAATGCCAACTCTTACAATTTCATCATCAATAACCAAAACCCTCATCAAAAATCTGCATATACCTCATATAGGATTATCAAGCCATAAAATCCTATTTTCCAATTTTCTTTCTTCACAAAACATATTTAATTCATTTACTCATAACTAGTCCATTTTCATGAAAATACCAAATCAGTTCCAAAAATATTTCTTTTTTGGGATTTATCAGAATATAGTCCCATATTGAACATATATTTTTCTCAGAATTTTTAAAAGTCATTTACTATTTTTCATATGGTCAAAACAGCCGAATATTTAGACATTTATCAAAAATTGTACTTTTGTCCAAAAATTCTGAAATTAACAGAGTATACTTCCATCATATACATGTACTCCCAATAAAAATTTCATCAATTTTGGAGTTAACCACAAGGAATTATAAGCTGTTACTTTTAAAATAGTCTTTTCTCATAAAATTCATAACTCTCAATCTATACATCCAAAAATCACCATTTTTGGACACAATCAAGAAAACTCATCAAAATATCATTTCAAATTTTTCCAGAATTTTTTTGAAGATCAGAAAAATTACGAAACTGAAAATCATAACAACCCTTAAAATCCCTTAATATCCCTTACTATCCCTTACAATCCCTTACCTCAAAAGAGCAGTACTTCTGACTGGAATGCAAAGCCGAAGAAAACTTGCACTGAATAGCAACTCTCAAAGTATCTAAATACTCACAAAATATGCTTCATAATATAGAGAGAGAAAGAGAGAAAGCTTATGTTTTTGGTGTGATTTTCAATTCTAACTTAGCCCTCTATTTATAGGAAAATTTTGGTAGGTTTGACCTGCAACCTGATGGCTTTACCTGCTACTATTCCCACCCACCACATTTGAAATATAATTCAGCACATTTCTTCACCAACCACAAGTGGGGCCCACCAATTCTAGAATTTTCCACCAAAAATGATTTATAACCTGATTTCTGAATCAGCCACCTCTTAAAATTCATAACAAATCATACGTTCATTTTTAACGGTTCAAAATTTGTGAACATATACTCAACTTATATATGTATAACATATCCAAAAATTACCACGATCCAACGGTCGGATTAAAAATTATAACCCCCGCAAAATATCTCAAAAACCCTGATTTTTAATACCTCCATTCTGACAAAAATACTGATAAAAACCTCAACATTAACTCCTTCATTTTTAACCACAAAAATATATCCCTCATTTATATCCACATAAAATAAATATTTTCTTATCATATGAATCAATAATTAATTATTCACAAATAATATTACAGAATCACATTTATGACAACCAGGCCGTTCCCAGGAAAGAGGGGGCTTTCCAATAAGGATTTCTCCTTACTAGCGCGCAATTAGATGACCAAACCTCTCCTTAGACAGAACTTTCTAGACATTGCCAATAATGCTATCTAATAATACTATTCAAATAATATGAATTATTGATCTGATAATGGAAAATACTGTGCAGCAACAATTATTGAACAACAATAATATAAAATTTCAACGCAGCAATTATTGAATCAATAAAATAAAATATTGAACAGTAATTACTGTAACAATTATTGAGTAGTGCCTTCTTACGTAAGAATCAATAATTTCAAAAATACTGTGCAATACCGTGTGCTACTGTGCAATAACGCGTATTACTGTATTTTAACCACCAGGTATTTCAACAGTATTAACGGTAACAACTACGCCGTTATTTGTAAAAACTCAAATTTATCGTTTTCTTCACCCGACAGTTATTCTGTTATGGGGCCCACAAATGGCTGCGCCGTCGTACGAATATTCCCCGACAGAAAGAATATTCCACGACCAAACGAATATTCCCCGACAACAATGATTATTTTATAACCACTTGCTTATTTTGAAAAAAAATCATATTTCACTCATAACTTTAAACTTTTATCAATTTAACCATTTACTGAATAGTAATTATAAGAAAAATTGAATACTTTTATTTCATAAAATTCGGGGTCTTACAATCTCCCCTCCTTATGAAATTTCGTCCCCGAAATTTACGTACCTGGTATTTCAAAGAGTTTGAGAATACCTTCCTTTCATTTCAAATTCCATCTTTCCTGTCATCATAATTTCTCCATTGCTCATCTCCTGTATTTCAGATATCATTCTAGAATACAGCTTCAAAATAAGGGTTAATTGAACAAATTAACATATCACATAATATCCCAATATTATGACTGACCAACAAATAAGCTTAGGTAGGACACACTAGCGAAGGATTTACTCATCTCTCCCCTCCTAGTTATATTTCCCGATCTCCGCCAGAGATCATATCCCTAAGCTCTGATACCACCTGTGACGTTGGACACCATCATGTGTCAGCACCTCACAAGGGTACCTATCAGCTTGCCACCGCAGAACGGCGTCCCCTACGGAGAGTCTGGCTTCGGTGCATTCCCCATCAACAGGATGTCACCAGATAGAGGCTCGGGGCTCTTTACTTATGGCTCTGATACCACCTGTGACAACCCCAAAACAGGTCCATTCCACCCAACCCATTCTGAGTCGTCAAATACATGGTACAGAAAACAACTACAACTTTATTACAACAATTGTCGTGCAAAATATAACAACACATATGCTGTGAGTTTGGATACAAATATATACCAAATGTGACTCATGTTCCAACCGTGGACATCACCTCACAATAACACCTTACATAAAGGTATAGTCAAAAACTGTTTTAGAAATTAGAATTTTGGGAAGTGCTCAAGGAAACCTTCGTACATGGGAGGCCACGCATCTAGGTTATGATAGATATCATATGGCCACAGAATTATCCTTGGTTGACCCAATAGACCCCAAAGAAAAACGAGAAGATTACTATCATATTCTTCCCAATGGTGAGTCTTCTCTTGACTTATCATTATCTCCACTGTCTCTAATTGAGAATTATACTTCAAACAAACACCAAGATTATATAGGTAGTGCCCATAGATATACTCAGCAAGTGGATGAGCACAACCCTGTCTTATGATGACACGAGGTTGTATGTCATTAGACATCTTGTATGATAGTGACAAAACACCCTTCCAACGTTGGGTTCGCCTCACCCTATTTTCTTCACCAAATATAACTACTAAATGATGACCACCGTTCTATTCCCTTGTTACCCCCGCTCGACCCAGCTACACTCTTATTACCTGAAAGGAATTGTGAAGCAAAAGGGTGAGCACAACTAGCTCAGTAAAGAATATCATGACTAAAGATAATTCAATTATCAATAGCCTTCATCAACAATAAATCAGAGATTTAGAACATATGGTAAATGATAAAAATTTCAACCATAGTTGCAGCGGAACGAGCAATCCATTAGAAGAGTCAAATAGACTATAAAGTCTATTATCTTCTCCATGTTAAAAATCCACCAACAATATTTTATCCATGTAACATCACTCAACAGTTCCTTTCCACAATCATATGAATAACTCATAATCATAATTGTGACTATAAATTTTACTTCGCACCCAGGACGAAGAATATTTTCATCACCTATCTTTACCTGAAACATCAAAGATCATGGTTATACCAAATTACAATTCCTGTTTATAATCATACTAACAAATCCATCTTTGCACTACGGGCCAAAGATATTCAACAACAGTTCATCTTTGCACTACAGGCCAAAGATATTCATCAACAGACCATCTTTGAACTACAGGCCAAAGATATTCAACAACAGTTCATCTTTGCACTACGGGCCAAAGATATTCATCAACAAACCATCTTTGCACTACGGGCCAAAGATATTGAACAACAGTTCATCTTTGCACTACAGGCCAAAGATATTCATCAACATGCCATCTTTGCACTACATGCCAAAGATATTCATCAACAATTCATATTTGCACTACAGGCCAAATATATTCATATCTCAAAGAAATATATAATCATTTCAGAATTTATATAAACAATAATTATAACCATGTTGATCAATTCACCTTTGCACTTAAGCTTAAGATATTCAATTATAAATTCAATGGTCATGATCATACCAGTCACAATTCAACTTTGCACTACAGGCCAAAGAGAACCCTAGTCATGATCATACCAATAATCTACCCATCTTTACACTTCAGTGAAAGAGAATTTCAACATCAGGGTTATAAAAATGTTATATATGATGATAAAAATAATATGATCAACATATAGTTTTAATCTCAAGAGTAATATTCGTAACTCATGAATAGTAAATCGTGAATAGTAACTCATGAATAGTAACCCCGACACAAAAGATAGAAATTCTACAATAAAATTCATACCAATATTTCGGTATAATGATATTGAAAGAATAACATTACTTAAATTTATAAATAATTTATTTTAATTGTTTACACTTTACTAATTAATGCATTTAATCATCATAAAATGCCAACTCTTATAATTTCATCATCAATAACTAAAACCCTCATCAAAAATCTGCATATACCTCATATAGGATTCTCAAGCCATAAAATCCTATTTTCCAATTTTCTTTCTTCACATAACATATTTAATTCATTTACTCATAACTAGTCCATTTTCATGAAAATACCAAATCAGTTCCAAAAATATTTCTTTTCTGGGATTTATCAGAATATAGTCCCATATTGAACATATATTTTTCTCAGAATTTTTAAAAGTCATTTACTATTTTTCATATGGTCAAAACAGCCGAATATTTAGACATTTATCAAAAATTGTACTTTTGTCCAAAAATTTTGAAATTAACAGAGTATACTTCCATCATATACATGTACTCCCAATAAAAATTTCATCAATTTTGGAGTTAACCACAAGGAATTATAAGCTGTTACTTTTAAAATAGTATTTTCTCATAAAATTCATAACTCTCAATCTATACATCCAAAAATCACCATTTTTGGATACAATCAAGAAAACTCATCAAAATATCATTTCAAATTTTTCCAGAATTTTTTTGAAGATCAGAAAAATTACGAAACTGAAAATCATAACAACCCTTAAAATCCCTTAATATCCCTTACTATCCCTTACTATCCCTTACAATCCCTTACCTCAAAAGAGCAGTACTTCTGACTGGAATGCAAAGCCGAAGAAAACTTGCACTGAATAGCAACTCTCAAAGTATCTAAATACTCACAAAATATGCTTCATAATATAGAGAGAGAAAGAGAGAAAGCTTATGTTTTTGGTGTGATTTTCAATTCTAACTTAGCCCTCTATTTATAGGAAAATTTTGGTAGGTTTGACCTGCAACCTGATGGCTTTACCTGCTACTATTTCCACCCACCACATTTGAAATATAATTCAGCACATTTCTTCACCAACCACAAGTGGGGCCCACCAATTCTAGAATTTTCCACCAAAAATGATTTATAACCTGATTTCTGAATCAGCCACCTCTTAAAATTCATAACAAATCATACGTTTATTTTTAACGGTTCAAAATTTGTGGACATATACTCAACTTATATATGTATAACATATCCAAAAATTACCACGATCCAACGGTCGGATTAAAAATTATAACCCCCGCAAAATATCTCAAAAACCCTGATTTTTAATACCTCCATTCCGACAAAAATACTGATAAAAACCTCAACATTAACTCCTTCATTTTTAACCACAAAAATATATCCCTCATTTATATCCACATAAAATAAATATTTTCTTATCATATAAATCAATAATTAATTATTCACAAATAATATTACAGAATCACATTTATGACAACCAGGCCGTTCCCAGGAAAGAGGGGGCTTTCCAATAAGGATTTCTCCTTACTAGCGCGCAATTAGATGACCAAACCTCTCCTTAGACAGAACTTTCTAGACATTGCCAATAATGCTATCTAATAATACTATTCAAATAATATGAATTATTGATCTGATAATGGAAAATACTGTGCAGCAACAATTATTGAACAACAATAATATAAAATTTCAACGTAGCAATTATTGAATCAATAAAATAAAATATTAAACAGTAATTACTGTAACAATTATTGAGTAGTGCCTTCTTACGTAAGAATCAATAATTTCAAAAATACTGTGCAATACCGTGTGCTACTATGCAATAACGCGTATTACTGTATTTTAACCACCGGGTATTTCAACAGTATTAACGGTAACAACTACGCCGTTATTTGTAAAAACTCAAATTTGTCGTTTTCTTCACCCGACAGTTATTCTGTTATGGGGCCCACAAATGGCTGCGCCGTCGTACGAATATTCCCCGACAGAAAGAATATTCCACGACCAAACGAATATTCCCCGACAACAATGATTATTTTATAACCACTTGCTTATTTTGAAAAAAAATCATATTTCACTCATAACTTTAAACTTTTATCAATTTAACCATTTACTGAATAGTAATTATAAGAAAAATTGAATACTTTTATTTCATAAAATTCGGGGTCTTACACCTATACTTGCCTGATAACTGTTATTGTAGGAGAATTCCACCAATGGTAGGTACTTATCCCAACTCCCTTTGAAATATAGGACACAAAGTCTTAATAGATCTTCAAGAGTTTGAATAGTCCTCTCTGATTGTCCGTCCGTTTGAGGATGGTATGCCGAATTAAATCGTAAATCTGTGCCCATAGCTTTTTGCAAGCTAACCCAAAATCTTGAAGTGAATCTTGGGTCACGATCCGAAACTATGGATACTGGCATGCCATGCAGTCTCACAATCTCATCTACGTATATACGAGTAAGACGTTCAAGGGAATAAGTCTCCCGTATCGGCAAGAAATGAGCAGACTTAGTTAATCTATCAACAATAACCCAAATAACATTTATGCCTTGAGAAACCGTGGGAAGACCCGTAACGAAATTCATAGTAATGTGTTCCCACTTCTATTTCGGAATCTCAAGTGGTTGCAATGGACCCTTTGGCACTTGATGTTCCGCCTTTACACGTTGACAAGTTAAACACCTCGAGATATACTTTGCAATCTCTCTCTTCATATTATTCCACCAAAATGTAAGTCGAAGATCACGATACATTTTGGTACTTCCAGGATGGATTGCAAATGGTGTATTGTGTGCTTCCATCATGATCTTGTACTTCAAATCAGAATCGTTAGGAACAAAAAGTATGGAGTGGACTCGAAGTATTCCTTCTTCATCGATTCTTGCTTCTGGAATAGCACCTTCTTGGACTTTCTTCTTCATACGCATCAGCTACGGGTCTGTGGTTTGAGCAACTTTAACTTTATCAATTAAAGTTGGTTCTATGCGTATACTTGACATCATTGCACTCGTTCCTGCATATGATCTTCTACTCAACGCGTCAGCTACCACGTTTACTTTTCTAGGATGGTATTGAATAGTGTGGTCGTAATCTTTCAACAGCTCGAGCCAACGTCGTTGCCACATGTTGAGTTCTTTTTGAGTGAAGAAATATTTGAGGCTTTTATGGTCTGAATAAATCTCCACTTTCTCCCCATATAGATAGTGACTCCAGATCTTTAGCGCGAAAACGACTGCTGCCAACTCTAGATCATGAGTAGGATAATTTCTCTCATATTCTTTAAGTTGTCGCGAGGCATAGGCTATAACTTTTCCACGTTGCATGAGAACACATCCTAGCCCTTTGCCTGAAGCATCGTTGTAGATAACAAATCCATCCAAACCAGATGGTATGGTCAAAACAAGTGCCGAAATGAGTCTCCTCTTAAGCTCTTGAAAACTCTTCTCGCATTCCTCGCTCCATACGAATTTGATATCTTTCCGAGTCAGCTGAGTTAACGGGGTAGCGATTCGAGAAAACCCTTTCACGAATCTCCGATAATAACCAGCTAAGCCTAGAAAGCTACGTACTTCGGTCACCGTCTTTGGTTGCTCCCAACTTTGTATTGCTTCAATCTTCGCCGGGTCAACAGAGACTCCATGTTTTGACACCACGTGCCCTAGGAATGTTACTTCCTCAAGCCAGAACTCGCATTTCTTCAACTTAGCATATAACTTATTTTCACGCAGCCTTTGGAGTACCAGCTTCAAATAATGCTCATGATCTTCACGGCTTTTGGAATATATGAGAATGTCATCAATAAAGACAACAACGAACTGATCCAAATAATCATTGAATACTCGGTTCATCATATCCATGAAAGCCGCATGAGCATTAGTCAATCCAAAAGACATGACTAGGAATTTATAATGCCCGTACTGAGTTCTGAAGGCAGTCTTTGGAATATCCTCAGTTTTAACCTTCAGCTGATGATATCCAGAACGAAGATCGATCTTTGAAAAGAATTGTGCTCCTTATAACTGGTCAAACAGGTCATCAATACGAGGTAGCGGATACCTATTCTTAATAGTGACATGGTTTAATTTTCGGTAATCAATACAAAGTCGCATACTCCCGTCTTTCTTCTTTACAAATAAAACAGGAGCACCCCAAGAAGATGTACTAGGACGAATGAAACCGATGTCCAACAACTCTTGTAGTTGGACCTTTAACTCCTGAAGTTCAATAGGAGCCATTCGATATGGGGTTTTAGAAATGGGCTTTGTACCAGGTTCAAGATCAATAAATAATTCAATTTCACGTTCCGGGGGTAGACCGGGAAGTTCTTCAGGAAATACGTCAGGAAAGTCAATAACAACAGGAATATTATTTAAATTTGACGTGTCTTTATTCAAATCCATAACATGGGCTAAGAAAGTTTGACATCTATTTTTTAATAAACGAATGGCTTTATGGCTTGATATAACAGTGATTGATTTTAATGGCTTAGTTTCTTGAATTCGTACAACAGGTTGGTTAGGAATATGAAAACTAACAACCTTACGAAAACAAAACAATCAATTTTGGCATGATGAGTAGTTAACCAATCAATCCCTAAAATCACATCAAAAGCAAGTATCTTTAAAGAGATAAGGTCAACAGGTAATGTGATGGTGCCAACTTGGATCAAACAAGATTTATAAACAGTGGATGTGATGAAAGTTCCTTCTAACGGAGTCTCCACAGATAAATCAAATTCTAACTTCTCTGGACTCCAGTTTAAACGTTGAGCACAAGCAGGAGAGATAAAAGAATGGGTAGAACCGGTATCTAGTAAAGTATAAACTTCGCATGAATTTATGATTAGCTTACCCGTGATCACCTCGTTTGGGTTCCTCGCATGTTGACCAGTCACGACAAACGCTCTTCCAAGAATCGTTGACTTTATCTTTTCTGGGACAGCTTTTTGAGTCACCATCCCCGCTGGACTTGGTTTTGCTACAGTCCAATCTCGAGCGATATGTCATTCCTTTCCACAATTATAACATACCTTAAACTGTTGTGGGCAGTTTGGGCTGATATGTCCTTCTTTTTCGCACTTATAGCATATAACCGGTGGTCGTTCTCCTCCCTTGGAACCAGTTGCTGCTGGTGCTGACGTCTTCGTATTGTCATTGTTGAATCTCCTCTTTTTAAAATCTCCTCCCGACTCGCTTCTTCTATTTTCATAGCCACGATTACCACCAGAGTGGTTGCCGTTCTTGTCTGTATTTTTCTTTCTCCGCTGGTTATCATTGTTTTGATGACTGTTGTCACCGATATGATCCTGGTTGTGGTCCCTCAGTTGACCGTACTCGTTATCTCGCTCTAATAATTGAGCCCTGTTGACAACATCTGAATAGAGAGAAAATTTATGAGAAATGAGATATTGACGTATGCCGGGTTTCAAACCTCTCAGAAACATCCTCGTCATACGTTCCTCATTCTCCACCAAATGAGGTGCAAACCTGGACAACTCTGCAAACTTCGCCTCGTACTGAGACACCGTCATGTTATTCTGCTCTAGTCTAATAAACTCTACCTCCTTCATATGACGAATACTTTCAGAAAAGTACTTGTCATTGAACAGTTTCTGAAATGTCTCCCAAGACATGCTGAGTGCAGCTGGATGGGTACGCTTCACAGACTCCCACCAGTAGTCTGCCTCGCCACGGAACATAAAGGTGGCGAATGGAACCTTCTGTTCCTCCGTGCATCCCAAGACATCGATTATCTTGGTAATTTGCTTGACCCACGTTTCCGCCATGATCGGATCCGGCTTTCCCTTAAATTCTGGTGGTCCCAATTCTTTGAACTGTTTGGCTGTGACAAACCGTGAATTGCTATCATTTTCTCCTGTATTTTGAACACGAGTCTCCCTCGTATGGTTTTGCATGAATTGTAAAAAACTTCTAAACATTCCATCGTTCATCATCTGCTCATTGGTGTTGTTCACATGAGGAACATTGCCAGCCTGTTGCACGTTCTCCTCGTTAGTAAGCACCGGTGTCTCCACGGACTCATTTACTCCACTGTTAACATTCTCAGTCGACATTCTCAAATACTGCCATAAAACAAGGGTTAATTAAATAAATTAACAAATCACATAATACCCCTATATTATGACTGACCAATAAATAAGCTTAGGTAGGACACACTAGCGAAGGATTTATTCGTCTCTCCCCTCCTAATTTTATTCTCCGATCTCCGCCAGAGATCATATCCCAAAGCTCTAATACCAACTGTGACGCCCCCAAAATAGGTATACAACACCCATTATGAGTCGCCAAAATATATGGTACAGAAACAACTACATCTTTATTGTTACAACATAAGAACTGTGAGTTTAAATACAAATATTGTCATCTAGACAATATCCACACTCAAATAAGTCCTCATTACAATTATTGATACATTATTTCATAAAAATGATGAGGACTACTAAAATAACTTCTAGAACCATCATTCCATACCCTGACTAGTACTCGCTACATTCTCGCCTCCTGAGAAAAATGGAACAAAAAGAAAAATGGTGAGCTCAACTAGCCCAGTAAAGAACATTATGACTAAGATAATTCAGAACAAATTATCGTTAGTCTTCAACAGGGAAAAATCTAATAGAATACAATAGACAACAAGTTTTAAATCAATAACTGCAGCGAAAATAACAAACCATTAGAAGAGTCAAGTAGAGAATGAGTTCTACTATCTTCTAAGATTTAAAAGTTCATCATCAATATTTTATCCCTATAACAACAATCAATAACCATCTTTAATCAAATATTTATCTTTGCACTATAGGCCAAAGATATTCATTTGTATCACCAGTCGATCATGTTCATCTCAACACATGTTCATCTTTGAACTACGGGCCAAAGATATTCATCAGTTAATCATTCATCTTTGCACTACAGGCCAAAGATATTCAGTAATATCATCATTTAGGACTGAGGATGATGAAAAATATCTTTAAAAAAAATAAATCCAGTGAAACAAAATAACAAATATTAAGGATTTATATTTCGATTTATCCATGTCCAAAAATACCTTATAATTATTCATAATGAAGTAAAATTCAAGAATGATCAAAACATGGATACAATCAAAGCTAGTACCCAGAGTAGATATTTTGGACGAAAAGAAGAAAATTTTATTTTTCGATGAATAGTAACTCGTGAATAGTACCTCGAAAAGTTCCAAATTTGATAAAAATTTCCAACCAATATTTCGGCATAATGATATTGAAGAAATAATATTATTTTCGAATAAAATAACATCCCTTACCTCGTAAAGACAATACTTTTGGTCAGGATACCGGTATAAGGCTGAAATAAACTTGCTCTGATGAATAGAAACTCTCAAAGTATCTAAATACTCACAAAATACACTCAATAATCTAGAGAGAGAAAGAGAGAAAACTTATTTCTTGTGTGATTTTTAATTCTAACTTAGCCCTCTATTTATAGAAAAATGTTAGCATGCCGAAGCAGACTTAACCTGCAACCTGATGGTTTTACCTGCTATTATTCAAGCCTACCACATTTGAATATAAATCTCAGCACATTTCTTCACCAACCAAGAGTGGGGCCCACCAATTCTAGAATTTTTCACCAAAATGATAAACTCCGAAAATTCAACAATTCCTGAACCAGTCATCTCGTAAAATTCATAATAAATCATATGTTCATTTTTAACGATTCAAAATTTGTGGACATATACTTAACTTATATATGTATAACATATCCAAAAATTACCACGATCCAACGGTCGGATTAAAAATTATAACCCCCGTAAAATATCTTAAAAACCCTGATTTTTAATACCTCCATTCCGACAAAAATACTGATAAAAATCTCAACATTAACTCTTTTATTTTTTAACCACAAAAATATATCCCTGATTTATATCCACATAAAATAAATATTTCCTTATCATATGAATCAATAATTAATTGTTCACAAATAATATTACAGAATCATATTTATGACAACCAGGCCGTTCCCAGGAAAGATGGGGCTTTCCAATAAGGATTTCTCCTTACTGGCGCGCAATTAGATGACCAAACCTCTCCTTAGACAGAACTTTCTAGACATTGCCAATAATGTTATCTAATAATATTATTCAAATAATATGAATTATTGATCTGATAATGGAAAATACTGTGTAGTGATAATTATTAAAATAACAGTAATATAAAATATCAACGCAGCAATTATTGAATCAATAAAATAAAATACTGAACAGTAATTACTGTAACCATTATTGAGTAGTGCCTATTACGTAAGAATCAATAATTGGTGCAATACAGTGTGCTACTATGCAACAACGCGTATTACTGTGTTTTAATCACCGGGTATTCCAACAGTATTAACGGTAACAACTACGCCGTTATTTATAAACAACTTATACTTGTCGTTTTCTTCATCCAATCGCTTTCCGTTATGGGACCCACAAAAGACTGCGCCGTCGTACGAATATTTCCCAACAGGAAGAATATTCCACGACCAAACGAATATTTCCCGATAACAATGAATATTTTATAACCACCTGCTTATTTGAAATATTTGCGCATTTTACCCATAACTAACCTCATTAATCAATTTAACCCTTACTATTTCAAAATAATAAATAGAGGGAATTTAAATTTCATTTATTAATAATTTGGGGTCTTACACCGGTGATAAAAGTACAGTAATACGCGTTGTTGTACAGTAGCACACGGTATTGCATAGTATCTCTGATTATTGATGCTTACGTAAGAAGTCACTCAGTTTTATTTAATTATTGCAACAGTAGTTGCTGCATAGTATCTCATATTATTGATTCAATTATTGTCACAGTATCATCTGCACAATATTTTATATTATTAAATTAATAATTGAGATTACACAATTATTCATATTATTATTTACATTATTGACAATGTCTAGGAAGTTCTGTCGAGGAAAGGAGTTTGGTTATTTAATTGTGCGTCAGTAAGGAGAAATTCTTATCGAAAAACCCCTTCTTTCCTTGGAGCGATCTGGTTGTCAATATTATGATTAATTATAATATTAAATGATGAATAATTGTTGAAAGATTAAAAATGTGTTGTGGTAATTATTTATTCAATTTTTTTTATATAAATAGAGGGGTTTGTCATGAGGTGTTTGTTGTAAGTTTGACTTATCATTCCATGGGGAGATGTGCTAATTTTTCAGACCGTCGATTGAAGTTATAATAATAAATCAATATGGACCGCTGGTTGAAGTTATAATAGTAAATTAATATGGACCATTGGTTGAAGTTATAATAGTAAATCAATATAAACCGTCCGTTTTAATAGTAAATTAATCTGGACCGTTCATGAATTAGTTACTATTTAGTCCATTTTCCTATAAATAGAAGTTCATTCCTTCATTATTTCTTACGAATTCACTAAAACTATAGAGAGAAACTATAGAGAGAGAAAGAAGAAGAGTATTTTGCTATTTCATTATTGCAGTATCTAATCTTCTACTAAGGTAAGGGATGTTATTTTTCGTATGGAAAGGGATATTACTTTTCGTATTAGTAAGGGATGTCATTTTTCGTATTTGTAAGGGATATTACTTTTCATATTCGTAAGGGGTATTATTGCTTTCGTATTCGTAAATGATGTTATTTTTTTCATATTCATAAGGATTGTCATTCTATTCTTTATTAATCTACGGGAGTAACCCGTCTACGCGGATTACCGCATGAATGGTGAATGACCTTCGTATTCATTCTTTATAAATCTGCGGGTATAACCCATCTACACGGATTACCACATGCATGGTGAACAGTGGCGAAGTTAGGAAGTTTTGTCAGTGGGGTCGAAATTATTACTAAGTTACAAATAATTTAGCAGGGGTTCGGGGGCAGTGCCCTCGAACTATTTTTTTTAATACTCTATACTTTCGGGTATATATATATATATATATATATATATATACTATATGACAAAAAAATATATAATATATGGTATATATATACTATATTGACTCATAATAGACTTTTTTAATCACAACTGTTTATAAGTAAGTAATTCATTATTTATATTTAAAAATAATATAAATTAAATTATTATTTAGTTTAAAATATTATAGAGAGAGATACATATATTTAGAGGATATGAGTTATGTGTGGTTAAAATTTGATTGACAAAATTATAAATTTTTAATTTGACCCCGTATAAGAAAAAAATTATAAAATTTTAGTGGGGTCAATTTATATATAATACTTAAAATTTTTAAAATTTACCTTACATTATAAAAAAAAAATTTCAGTGGGGTCGATTTACCCCACAGGGTTATATGTGGCTTCGCCACTGATGGTGAATAAGTACCTTTCGTATTCATTCTTTATTAATCTGCGGGAGTAACTTGTCTACGCGGATTACCGCATGCATGACGAATGACCCTTCGTATGCATTATTTATTAAATTGTGGAAATGATCTATCTACGCAGATTACCGTATGATGGGTGAAAATCCATTTGCAGTTTCGTATATTCTTTTATACTCGTATGAGATGTCATTTTTTTTGTACTTATCAAGGGGTATCGTTTATTTCATATTTCTCCATTTATGGTACAAATTTATTGTTTGTTTCCATAACCTTATTATTAAATGGTGAAAACCCTTAAAATTAGTGGAATATTCTTCATAGTTTCTGCTTCATCTAGTATCATTTCACTATTGATCTGAACTTTCTTATTAAATGGCGGGATACTATTTATATCGGGGTACTATTCATTTGGAATACTATTCATTCGAGATATTATTCATTCATGATACTTTTCATGCCGGAGTACTATTCATCCGGGGTACTATTCATACTGGAGTACTACTAATGCTGGAGTACTATTCACGACAAAATTGATTTCTTTTCTGTCCAGATTATTTTTGATACATAAATATAATTCTTGAATTTTACTCCACAATTAGTTATCGTGTTGATAATTTGGATATTCTTGAACTCTGGATAAATAGAATTATAAATATTTAATATTTATCCTTGATCTCACTTGATTGATTCGTTATATCATTGTCATCATCCTTATACTTGTATTTATGTTGAAAAGTTATCTTTGGCCCGTAGTGCAAAGATGAACTGTTGATTAGTATGATTATGACCAAGAACTGTGTATTGGTATAATCATGACCTTTAATGTTACAGATAAAGACTTGTAATGAAAGTTCTCTTTGGCCCGTAGTGTAAAGAAGAACTGTTGATTGGTATCTTTAATCGTAGTCCAAATATGAACTGTTGATTGATAGCTTTGGCCCGTAGTACAAAAGATGGACAGATGTATGATATGATCATGACCACTGATGATACAAATAAATATCTTTGGCCCGTAGTGCAAATATAGACTATTGTTTGGCATGATCATGACCATTGGTTTTACAGTTGAATGTCTTTGGCCGTAGTACACTGACAAACAATTGATTGGCATAATCATGACCATTAGTTTTATAATTGAATATTTTTGGCTTATAATGCAAAGATAGACAATTGATTGATATGATCATTGTTATTACATTTGAATGTCTTTGGCCTTTGGGGCAAAGATATTGAGTGAAAGTTCTATTAAAATATTGTGGCAATGACAAACTGTTGATTTACATTATTATAAACATGAATTGTGAATTTAACTATAATCTTTAGTGGTTCAGGTGAAGAAAGGTGATGAAAATTTTTTTGTCTTGGATACAACAAAGAACTGTTGATGGGTATTACAGGGATAAAATATTGCTGATGGACTTTTAAATCATAGAAGATAATAGACATCATGCTCTACTTGAATCTTCTAATAGATTGTTATTTCCGCTGTAGTTGTTGATCTAAAAATTATTATCTATTGTATTCTATCAGATTTTTCCCTATTGAGGACTAAGGTTAATTTGTTTTATATTATCTTAGTCATAATATTCTTTACTGGGCTAGTTGAGCTCACCCTTTTGCTTCACAATTCCTTTCAGGTAATAAGAGTGTAGCTGGGTCGAGCGGGGATAATAGGGGAGTAGAATGATGGTCTGTAACTGTGGAAGTTTCTCAATACATTATAAAACAGCATGACAATATATAATTATATTGAGGACTTAAGATGTGTGTGTCGTATTTTATACGTCACTTAATAATTGATTTTGGTGAACAACAATTGGGTGATAAGAACCCGACTTTTAAAGTGTAAAAAAATACACACCATTAGAATGAACATGATAGTAATCTTCTCGCTCTTCATTGGGGTCTATTGGGTCAACCAATGTTAATGCTCAAGTCCTATGATATCTATTATAAATTAGATGCATGACCTCCCATGTATGAAGGATTCCTTGAGCATTTTCTAAAAATTTTAATTTCTAAAACAGTTATCGACTGTACCTTTATGTAGAGTATCATTAATTTGGAGTGTGAGTATTGTTATTTGTATTGAAACTCACAACTTATGTGTTGTCGCATTTTGCACGACAGTTTAATAATTGTATAAATGAAGTTTGTATTTGAATTCTGTACCGTATATTTGGCGACTCAAGATGGGTCGTGTGGACGTATTATGGGGGCGCCATAGATTCTATATTTTGAAAAAAGAGAGTATAAATTAAGGAAAGTAAAGTAGTGAAGAAGGTATAAATAAAATTCAATAATATCTATAGTGGGTCCCATATGAACAGAGAAATGAAACTCTGTTTTTAATTTTAACAATGGACCCTTTTAATTTACTTTTGAGGATGAATTAGTATTTGTGTAATGCTAGAGCCAACAATATAATATATAAAAAATTATGCACACAATATAAAAAAAAAAGAGAATAGGAGACGAGATCTACAATTAAATGGTTTATATATTTTCATTGATAAACAATACAAGAGTCATTTTTTGGTGCACAATTTTTTGTGTAAAGTTAGTACATATAGTATTATCCTTAATATTTATAAATATTTTATATATGACTTGTAAACTTTAGACATTATTCATCGGATTTTAAAAATATATATATATTATTAGAATTTTAAAAATGCTGCTAATTATAAGTTGTTTTGTAATTTAAAAAAAAATCATATTAATTTTAAGTTTTAAAAATATCTTAAATTGAAAAGTCAACAATAATTTTTTTGTAATTATTTATATTTATGAAAAAGGGAGTATCTTAAATTTTGTCAAATTTATTTGAGACTCTAGAGTTACTCCATAAATCCAAACAGTTTAAATAGCCACCTCGGGAGCTCTCTGTTTACAATTTTCATAACTTAAAAAACACCAACCAAACCAGCCCTCAATATGTCCCCTACTACCATTCTCCTCTTCCTCCTATCCATTACGGTCACCGCGGCGGCGGCGCCGCCGCTCCAGCCCGGATTTTACTCAAAAAGTTGTCCGCAAGCAGAATCTATAGTCCGGGATGTGATGAAGCAGGCCATGATTAGAGAACCCAGAAACGGTGCCTCTGTTATGCGCCTACAATTCCATGATTGCTTTGTAAATGTAACTGTACAAGACTTGTAACATTTTTCATTTTTTTTTGGGTTTTATTTCATTTAATTTGTTTGATTCTGTAATTTATTTTGTAGGGGTGTGATGCTTCTTTATTGCTGGATGACACACCAAATATGCTGGGGGAGAAACTTTCGCTTTCAAATATAAATTCATTAAGATCTTATGAAGTTATTGATGAGGTGAAGGAAGCCCTTGAAAAGGAATGCCCAGGCATTGTTTCTTGTGCAGATATCATCATCATGGCTTCAAGAGATGCTGTTGCTCTGGTAAATTCTGCCACCTAAATCTTCTCAATTTCAACCGCTCCGATACACAGTAAAAAGTGAAACTTGATAAGATCAATTTTGGTTCTACTTAATGTGAAGTTAACTTTATGGTAAGTTGGTCAATTAATCAATACACTACTGACACGCAGAAGAAGAGATAACCTCTCGACTTGCGTATCCACACTGTGTTGATTAACTTTTCATGCTAACCATGACTTTAATTTTAGCTCCAATGCTTTAATTAATACTCACTCCGTCCCATTATAAAAGTCTTTATTACTATTTTGGGTAGTCCCATGTTAAATGTTTATTTTACTTTAATAACCTAACTTTTACACATATTTTCCTATTATATCCGTAGTATTAAATATCTCATACTTTTTTTATTCTAATTTTCTCTCCATATTTAATGACATTATTATGGAAAATTTTGTCGTTTCATTCATCTTCTTAATATACGTGAAAAGTCTACCAAAATTTTTATCCTGGAACGGAGGAAATAGTTATTCCATGGTTCTGTCCCACAAAAATAATTGATTTGTCAAAGTCAGACTGATGTAAAGTTTTGAACACAATAAATCTATGCTAGTAATTAATTAATAGCACTATTTAAATAGTTGCCATATTATCAATTTATTGACTAAGTTTATACTATCAATTATGAATTTTAAATGAAAAAAAATATCAAAATAAGATTCTTTTTTGTACGACAACACCACCATCCTAGTCTTCATCTTTTCCCGAAAAAGAGAGTCCTAGTTTCTTTGTTATTTTTATTGAAAATGATGTGCTCGTTTTTTAGAAGAACCGAAGTACTCATATCAAGACTGCTCATACAAACTATCTAGTGACAAGATATTTTACTCTAAGATTAAAAAATAGACACTTAAACGACCCTATCAATTTTCAGAGTCGAAACTTATCAATACATACATATAAAAGAGCCTCGCTTGTTACACATTTCATTTAATACGTCACTTCCCGAATTTTTATTACTATTTGTGGTTTTGAGCCAGAGTGGAGGCCCAGATTGGGAAGTGAAATTGGGAAGGCTAGATAGCTTAACAGCAAGCCAAGAAGATTCAGACAATATCATGCCCAGCCCAAGGGCCAATGCCAGTACTCTTATAGACCTCTTCAGCAAATTCAAACTCTCTGTCAAAGATCTCGTAGCACTTTCAGGGTCTCACTCCATTGGCAAAGGCAGGTGCTTTTCAATAGTCTTTAGGCTATACAACCAGTCCGGGTCGGGCCGACCCGATCCGACCATTGAGCCCAAGTTCCGTCTCAAGTTGGACAAACTTTGTCCACTCGGTGGAGATGGAAATGTGACAGGGGACTTGGATGGAACACCAGAATTATTCGATAACCAATATTTTAAAGACTTGGTCAAGGGTAGGGGATTTCTTAATTCGGATGAAACGTTGTTTACGTATGAAAAAACTCGAGAATTTGTGTGGGAATTTAGTAAAAACCAAGGTGATTTTTTCAATGCATTTGTGGCGGGAATGATAAGAATGGGTGACTTGCAATCGGGCCGACCCGGGGAGATCAGGAAGAACTGCAGGGTGGTTAATGGCAAGCCACCGGCTGACATATTGTTGGATGCTTGAGGGAAAAAAGGAGGAAAATTTAATGGGATTTTCGGAAGGAATAGTATTAGTAGCTACTAGCTAGAGAAAGGAAAAGTGGGAAAATTGTCCAAAATGTTTATTAGCATTGAAGATGTTAAGAATATGATGTAGCTTATTAATTATTACTCATGTCTCATCTCATCTCCCTCTATATGTTGTTTCCATAAATTTCGACTTTGGTTGATAGACATGGAATCTCATTGCCGTTGGGAGACTTTCAAGGGTAGTAAGGAAATATTACAACTCGGGTAAGTAAGAAATTAAATAGCCACTATAATAGAATGAGATTTTCATTAATATTTATACGTATTGAAAGTAAAAATATCTATGAGGTATGACTCGTCTTATGCTATCCATGAGATCGAGAGTTCGATCTTTGGTAGTAGCAAGAAGGGTGTGTGTGGGGTGTGGGGTGTGTGTCAATTTAGCAAAAAAATATATTATGAGAAGGGTCCTCTGCAATTGTCAAATATATGGATATATGAGATTGAATATAATTATGATTACGCGTCTTTCTAAATTTTTTTTATCCCTAATACTCATTCAGGTAGACAAATCAAAACGTCAACGTAATCTTGTTTCAAGTTCTCTTGAGTCATAATATGAGTAGGCGTAATCAACAAAAATGGTGTAAGCCTCATAAAATAATAGTTAGAGTTACCACCTTGTGTATATTAGTGGGTATTTATTTATAAGTCCCACTAATCTGTCACTGATCTTACAAGTCATTACCATTCTAGTGCATTTGTTTTTATTATGTGGAAGAAATATTACAATCTCCAACTTAAATTTCTTATATCTCTATAAGTTATAGATCAGGGGTGGACCCAAGCATAAGCATGGAGCAACGGCAACTGCCTTCATTGAAATTTTAAGTGGTCAATTATTTGAGTAGTGTTAAATAAAATTGTTATGTTTGATTTAAAAAGTACAAACTATTAGAATACTTAAAACAAACTACCCCCAACTCCCACTGCTCCACAAAATAATTTTTAAAAAAATCTCATTATCCCAAAATAAGACTAACAATCCTATTATCCCAGTAAAAAAAAAGGATATTGACGATATAGATGGGATCCAAGACCAATCTCATTATCCCAGTTCCCACTACTCCATTAGTAGTCTTAATATCTTAGTACTTCATATGTTCATACGGTTCATCAATAGAGCAATATACAACAATCATTCGGTCAACAGAGGAGCAACAACTTTAAATCTCCAAATTCGCAAGAGGCATTCAACAACTCCAAGTGTTTAAGTTATTTTAATTTTAGTTTTTAAATTTCACAAATTTAACAATTGCTTTAGGAATTTTTGTAATTATTTATAGATTCTTTTTTTTGTACTTTTATAAAATAAGGGTTTTTTACTTCTTAAAGCAACACTGCAACTAGACATGGCAAACGGGCGGGCCCAGCCCAAACGGGTGGAGCAGTCAGCGGGCTGGGCCAAATTTGGGCCGGGCCAAAATGGCCCAGTTTTTTTGGGCTAAAAATATGAGGCCCAACCCGCAGGCTTTTTTTTTTTAACAAAACAATGTTCTTTTTTGAGAATTGAACTCTGAACCTCCCCACTCCTTAAACAAATGCTCAAACTAACTAAACTACAAGAACTTTCATTTTAAAGTCACTATATACATTACTACATCTCTTTTTAATACTTTTTGTTTTAAAATAAACCTTTTTTTTCGACTGAAAAATGTAAATATTACCCAATAATAATAATAATTTAAGATAATAAATAAATTGTACAAAAACTTAATTGATCATCTCATTTTTTGGCGACATGGGATGGACTAATTAAAGAGTATAAATGATCTAACAATCATTAATAATGAGAAATTGATGCATGTTAAATATATAACATACATATACATATATACTCCACTATAGTTTATATATATATATATATATATATATATATATATATATATATATATATATATATATAAGCATTAAATTGGTGGGTCTTCCTTCATCTTAGCATGAACTTTCAGTTTGCATGAAGGCTTGGATAGTTTATGCTAGTAAGAGTGCCGAGTAAGTGACTTTATAATAAAAAAATTCTTTTAGCTTAGTTAGTTTGAACATTTGTTTAAGGAGCGTGAGAGGTTTAGAGTTCATGTGACGCCCCCAAAATAGGTATACATCACCTATTCTGAGTCGCCAAATACATGGTACAGAATCAAATACAACTTCAGTGATACAATTGTCATGCAGAATACGACAACACATATACTGTGACTTTGAATACAAATATTGTCTACTAGAGAGTATACAAACTCAAAAGGAGTCCTCATTACAATTATCACACTATTTCACAAAATAGTGAGGACTACTAATGCAACCATCTGGGCCGTCAATCCATTCCCCGACTAGTCCCAGCTATATTCTCATTTTCTGAAGAGAACAGTGAAAAAAAGGGTGAGCCCAGTAAAAAATATTATGACTAAGATAATGTACAACAAATTATCATTAGTCTTCAACAGAGAAAAATCTGATAAAATATAATAGACAACAAGTTTTAGATCAACAACTACAGCAGAAAAAGCAATACATTAGAATAGTCAAGAAGAACATAAAACTTACTATCTTCTATGATTTAAAAATTTTATCATCAATTTTATTGCTGAGATTCAGCTTAATAAATAATTCACATCATTGAATCATCCCTGCACTACGGGCTAAAGATAATCGTGTTTTCATCAACGGTCATGATCATGCCATAAAACAATTCATCTTTGCACCCTTGGTCGAAGAGAATCCATGGCCATAATCATACCAAAAATTATCCATCAATGCACTACGGGCCAATGAGGACTTTTACCACATCATTTGTAACATTACGGTCATGATTATACCGAATAATCCCTGGTCATAATCATACCAAGTCCATCTATACACTACAGGCCACAGATGACTTTCAACAGAATATAAACATGAGGATGATGACAATGATATAATAATTCAATTAAACAAGTTCAAGGATAAATTTTAAAGATTTATAATTTAATTTATCTAGAAATCAATAACGTCCAAATTGTCAACATGATACTACTTTGTGGAGTAAAATTCAAGAATAATACTCAGTTGGTCATGTTCATCTCAACAACTGTTCATCTTTGCACTACGGGCCAAAGATATTCATTAGGTAATCATTCATCTTTGTACTACAGGCCAAAGATATTCAGTAATATCATCATTTAGGACTGAGGATGATGAAAAATATCTTAAAAAAAACGAATCCAGTGAGATAAAAGAACAAATATTAGGGATTCGTATTACAGTTTATCCAAGTTCAATAATACTCCGAAATAACCAATTTTGAAGTAGAATTCAAAAATAATAATCAAAACATGGATACAATCAAAGATAGTAACCATAATAGCCATCTTGGATAAAAAAAAATTTATTTTTCGGTGAATAGTGCTGTATTCGTGAATAGTGTCGTATACGTGAATAGTGCCGTATATATGAATAGTAACTCCGACACAAAAAGATATAAATTTGATAAAAAGTTCAAACCAATATTTTGGCATAATGATATTGAAAGAAATAATATCATTTATGAAAAAAATAACATCCCTTACCTCAGAATAACCGTACTTCTGACTGAATTTCGGATATAGTGCTGACAGAAACTTGCACTGAATAGTAACTCTCAAAGTATCAAAATACTCACAAAATACGCTCGAGAATATAGAGAGGGAAAGAGAGAAAACTTATGAATTCTGGTGTGATTTTTAATTTTAACTTAGCCCTCTATTTATAGAAAAATGTTAGCACGTCGAAGCAGACTTGACCTGCAACCTGATGACTTTACCTACTACTATTGCCACCCACCACATTTGAAATAAAATTTAGCACATTTCTTCACCAACCACAAGTGGGGCCCACTCAATTCTAAAATTTTCTACCAAAATTTTTTATTAACCTAATTTTCGAATCAGTCACCTCTTAAAATTCATAACAAATCATACGTTCATTTTTAACGGTTCAAAATTTGTTGACATATACTCAACTTATATATGTATAACATATTCAAAAATCACAACGATCCAACGGTCGGATTAAAAATTATAACTCACGCAATATATCTGAAAAATACTGATTTGATTTTTAATACCTCCATTCCGACAGAAATACTGATAAAACACCTCAACATTATTTTCTTCAATAATAACCACATAAATAAATCCATCATTTATATCCACATCAAATAAATATTTCCTTATCATATAAATCAATAATTAATTATTCACAAATAATATTACAGAATCACAATTATGACAACCAGGCCGTTCCTAGGAAAGAGGGGGCTTTTCAATAAGAATTTCTCCTTACTAACGCGCAATTAGATGACCAAACCTCTCCTTAGACAGAACTTTCTAGATATTGCCAATAATGCTATCTAATAATATTATTCAAATAATATGAATTATTGATCTGATAATGGGAAATACTGTGCAGTAACAATTATTGAAACAACAATAATATAAAATATCAACGCAACAATTATTGAATCAATAAAATAAAATATTGAACAGTAACTACTATAACAATTATTGAGTAATGCCTTCTTACGTAAGGATCAATAATTCAAAAATACTGTGCAAAACCGTTTGTTACTGTGCAACCACGCGTATTACTATATTTTAACCACCAGATATTCTAACAGTGTTAACGGTAACAACTACATCGTTATTTATTAAAACTCAATTTTGTCGTTTTCTTCATCCGACAGTTATTCTGTTATGGGGCCCATAAATGGCTGCGCCGCCGTACGAATATTCCCCGACAGAAAGAATATTTCACGACCAAACGAATATTCCCCGACAACAATAAATATTTTATAACCACTTGTTTATTTTGTAAAATTTGCACATTTCACCCATAACCAAAATAGTACATCAAATTAACACTTTATTATTCATAATAATAATTAGAGAAAATTTGATTTTATTCATTAATAAGTTGGGGTCTTACAGTTCAATTCTCAAGGACAACATTATTTTATTTTATTTTTAAAAAGCCCGCAGGCCGGGCCGGGACAAAATGTCTCAAGTTTTCATGGACTAAAAAAGTAAAACTCAAAACCCAATTTTTACGGGTCAGCCGATCCGGGGCCAATTTTGTCAGGTCTAACTGCAACACAACAATGAAGAGAGCTCCATCAAATAAAAGTTCTTCAAATATTTGTTCTATTTTATTTTTACTTTTTTTAAATTTTTGTAATTTATTTTGTAATGTTACTTGTTAGTTGTTTAATTGAGAAAAAAGAACATAATAAATTAAAAGGGGAAACATAAATTTAAAAAAAAAACTAAAAATGAAAAGGAGTAGAAAGAGATACAAATAAACTTATAATCTACATAGTATAATGTTTAATGTTGATACTGTTTTGATTTTTATATTTGTTATTTTCATTTGGCTATTAGTTATTAATAATATAAATCAGTGGATATTGTTCCAGTTTTTGAGCAAAACTCAACCCCAATAAAACCTTTATAACGGTATATTAGTAATTTATATTGAGCGTGATATTTCTATAACTATTAAAAATGAAGTTATCATGCAACAATTTCAAACAATAAAATCTCGAAAAATGTTATTGTAAATAATATTTAAAAATTATTTAATTTTATGATTTATTTTATTTTTATTTTTAAAGATTTCTTTTCTGAATTTGACTCTACTGAACTTTAAGGCTAGATCCGCCCCCATAAGGATCAGACAATCTTCGAAATCATTTAGATTATGCAAGGTTCTAGACATGGCACTAATATAATAATATTTGTACACGATATATATAACACTTAATTCTGTACAAAATTTAGTTCTAATAAATTAAGCTATACTTGCTCACATACCATTTTAACAACTTAAATTTAAAACAAGTACATCTCAAGGCTTGATTTACGTACAAATTCAAAAGCACATGTATCTAACATAAAGTTGACATATTTCTTTCACACATAATTTTTGTGCTTCTAATTATAACATAATGTTTTTACCCCAACTCAAGTAAAAAATTATAACATAATGTTTGTGCTTTTAGCTAATTATAAAGTTGACACATTTCTTTCACACACACACACACATATATACGGACCATATGTTCGGCCCATCGTTATATGTTATCCGTCGTTAAAAGCTAAGACGACGGTTCTATATATAGCGACGGACCGAATCATCTCCCAGTCCGTCGCTAAAGGGGGTGAGCAAGGTATGTTAGATAAGGGGTGAGATTAAAATTCGAACCGTATATATATATATATATATATATATAATAAATAGAGAGAGTTATCGATTTGTAAGGAGTTGAAAAAGATGAATGAACATCTTGTTGCCTTAGAGATGGTTGAAGCAAATTTGTTGCCTTTGATCAGTGTATTGAGAAGCTAACTAGTCTATCAGGAGAATTGGAGAAAATAATAATTAGGATTTAGTTGAATAGAGGGAAAATTAGGGTTTCATAAGGATATTTAGGGATATATTAAAAAGAAATTAGAATTTTCAAGAACACACCTGAAATTAAAATTTAAATTACCATTTCGAGTCTTTGGTCTCTTAGCTTGATTTTAGTCCTTTCGAATGTCTATGAGAGTGAAAGACTGGAGCAGTGGTGACTTTGGGCATCTGACTGCGTCCCATGCCGAAATATCACATGTACCGTCCTGTCTCAGGCTGTCACAGAAAAATTTATAACCGAAATATTTTTTATTTGGCATTACCTTAAGGGAGCCGGAGAGGAAGATGGAGAGGGATGAGGAAAAGTGTTATGAAATGGGAGAAATGAACTAGAGACCATGTTAATTAGTGATTTAGTATATATACTAAATATATAAATATTCAGTTATTTAAATGCTCAGTCGGTTTAGTTAAATTCAGATTTTTAGTGGGTGTTTGATTGTATCTTAACACCATCTCTCAATACTCCCTCTGTCCCAGGATAAAAGTCCTAGTGGACATTTCACGCATATTAAGAAGAGGAATGAAATGACAAAATTATCCATAATAATATGTCATTAATTATTTTTAATGTAGGTGAGAGAGTGACTTTCAAACTATTCAATTCAAAAAATTCTCTCTCCATACTTATTAAATATGGAGAGAGAATTAGAATAAGAAAAATATGAGATATTTAATGCTACGGGCATAATAGGAAAAAATGTGTAAAAGTTTGGTTATTAAAGGAAAGTGAACATTTAACATGAGAATACCCAAAATAGTAATAAGGACTTTTATCATGGGACGGAGAGAGTACATATTAACATCCCACATTTTTGTATTAAGAGGTTGTCTGAATAGTTTAGACTCATATTTATATATTAACTATTTAGAGGATCTCTTAATACAAATATGTGAGATATTAAGAGACATTAAGAAATGAATTGCTAAAATATATTAAGATGCAATCAAACACGACTAAAATTGACCAAAATGCTCAATTTTTCCTAGTAGCCAAATTAAGTAACTATATATGGCATTTATATCTTCGATTTGATCCTGTTCTTCAAGTACTCGTTACTTATAAAACCCTATTTTCGGTATTGCCCCAAATATTCAATTCCATATAAACATAATATTTTTTCTAATTTATTCACCATCTATTCATACGATAATAGTCCATTGCTTGATTTGTTATGACATAGCTACTTGTATTTTTCTTATTTTTTCGGTATTTAATTTTTGATATTGTTAGAGAAAAAAATAATATTGTTAAGAGTAATAAGTGTCGTTTAAAATATTAAATATTGTTACGATAAATATAAAAATTGTCACTAAATATTTATTTGTTATTAAATATAAACAACTTAAAATAGAAGAATTGTATATATGTAGTTATAAAATAAGGTAATAATGGTCATACACAGCTGAGTGTATATTTGGTTTATGCACAGTCTGTCAAACTATGTTGTTTTGGCTGATTTATTTTTTGTGGAGAGAAGTTGTTTTTGAAAAAAAAATAAATCTGCCAAAATGACATAGTTTTGACAGGTTGTGCACAAATAAAATATATATAACTATGTATAGCCATATTGCCCATATAATAATATCTATATAAATAGTGTTAGGAGAGAGACACGAATCTCATCGCTGCACATAAAAAAGGTCTAACATATGTCTGGAATTTTAAGTTGACCGAAAATTTTATGTTAATGTCTTGAGTCTAGATATGGCAAAATATGATTATAGGTTGGTTTTGGTTTACAAAATATGGTTATGATTCTATTTAAGAACTAAAATCATATTAACTATTTTTAATATGAGTTGTGTGAGTTGGAACCATATAGTTATGGTTCAAATATAGGTTGACCCATATTTTAAATTTCAAACTTACCTTTATTATGATCCAATTAAATAAATTATTATTAGATATATCATGTATACATAATCACTAAGTATTTTATTTTTTTGGGGGGTTGGGAGTTGGGGGTGGGGAGACGGAGGTGTATACATAATCAATTAATAACTGAATATTTAGGGATGGGGGTATAATAATCACAAAATATTAATTTTTTTTGAAAGGGGTGAATATTTTTTTTCGGGGGTGGGGGTGGGGGTGGGGGTGGGGTGGGTAGGGTTAAGGTATATACATAATCAGTAAATATTATTTTTTTTAGGGAGGAAAGGGTGGAAGTATATACATAATTAGTAAATATTATTTTTTTGAGAGGGGTGGAGTGGGGTGGGGTGGGTAGGGTTCGGGGTGCATGAGGGTGGTGGTGGGTGTGGGCAGGGTGGTGGTGGAGGGTAGGGGTGGGATTGGGGGTAAGGGTAGGGCGTGGGTTGGGTGCACAATAGTGGGTGTGGGCTGGGCTGGGCTGGGCTAGGCTGGGCGGGGTGGGGGTTAGGTGTGACGCCCCCAAAATAGGTATACAACAACCATTCTGAGTCGTCAAAATACATGGTACAGAAACAACTATAACTTTATTAATACAACATAAAAACTGTGAATTTAAATACAAATATTGTCATCTAGACAATATCCACACTCAAATAAGTCCTCATTGCAATTATTGATACATTATTTTACAAAAATGGTGAGGACTACTAAAACGACTTTCTAGAACCTTCATTCCATACTCCGACTAGTACTCGCTACATTCTCGCCTCCTGAGAAGTAAAATGGAACAAAAAAGAAAAAGGTGAGCTCAACTAGCCCAGTAAAGAATATTATGACTAAGATAATATAGAACAAATTATCGTTAGTCTTCAACAGGAAAAAATTTAATAGAATACAATAGACAACAAGTTTTAAATCAATATTCGCTGCGGAAATAATAATTCATTAGAAGAGTTAAGTAGAGAATGAAATCTACTATCTTCTATATATGAATTTAAAAGTTCATCGTCGATATTTTATCCCTGTAACATCAATCAATATATATCTGGAATCAAATATTCATCTTTGCACTACAGGCCAAAGATATTCATCAGTTGGTCATGTTCATCTAAACATATGTTCATCTTTGCACTACGGGCCAAAGATATTCATCAGAAATCATTCATCTTTGCACTACAGGCCAAAGATATTCAATAATATCATCATTTAGGACTGAGGATGATGAAATTTTTTTTAAAAGAAACGAATCCAGTGAAACAAAATAACAAATATTAAGGATTCGTATTTCGGTTTATCCATGTCTAAAAATACCTCATAAGTAATCATAGTGGAGTAAAATTTAAGAATGATCAAAACATAGATACAATCAAAGCTAGTATCCATAATAGATATTTTGGACGAAAAACGAAAATTTAATTTTTCTGTGAATAGTGTCGTATTCGTGAATAGTGCCGTATACGTTAATAGTACCATATACGTGAATAGTGTGACGCCCCCAAAATTAGGTATACATCACCCATCTTGGGTCGTCAGATACATAGTACAGAATACAAATACAACTGATTAATACAACTGTCGTGTACAATACGACAAAACATAAACTGTGAGTTTGAATACAAATATTATCTTCTAGAGAGTATTCATACTCAAAAGGAGTCCTCATTACATTTATTAACACACCATTACATAGAATAGTGAGGACTACTAACTAATACTATCATTCGGACCATCACTCCGTTCCCCGACTTGCCCCAGCTACGTTCTCATTTCCTGAAGAGAACAGTGAAAGAAAGGGTGAGCTCAACTAGCCCAGTAAGAAATATTATGACTAAGATAATGCAGAATAAATTATCATTAGCCTTCAACAATGTTAAACTGATAAAATATAATAGACATCAAGTTTAACTACAGCAGAACAAGCAATCCATTAAAAGAGTCAAGTAGAAAATAAACTCTACTATCTTTTATGATTTAAAAGGTTTTTCAACACTGCGATCGCTGAGACTCAGCTTAATAAAATAATCCACATCATCGAATCACCCCTGCACTACGGCCAAGGATATTCGTGTATTCATTAATGGTTATGATCATGCCAACAACTGTCCATCAATGCACTACGGGCCAATGAGGACTTTTACCACATCATTTGTAACATTACGGTCATGATTATACCGAATAATCCCTGGTCATAATCATACCAAGTCCATCTATGCACTACAGGCCACAGATGACTTTCAATATTTTATAAACATGAGGATGATGACAATGATATAAGAATTCAATAAAACAAGTTCAAGAATTAATTTATCCAGGAATTAACAACGTCCAAATTGTCAACATGATACTGCATTGTGGAGTAAAATTCAAGAATGCTTAGAAGAATATTTTCTTGAAAAGATACTGGATGAAACGCAACTATCAAGGATATTCCACAAATTTCATGGAGTATAGAAGTCAAAACTTAACCAACTGAGTATAATAAAGAATGGAATAACAAAAGAAATCACCATGCATGCGATAGACCGCACAGACAGGTTATTCCAACAGAATAATAAATAATGGAACCAGGTCCGGCGTAAACGCACAGACAGGATATTTCGACAGAATAATAAATAATGGAACCAGGTCCGGTGTAAAACACACAGACAGGATATTCCAACAGAATAATAATAAAACGGAACCAGGTCCGGTGTAAAACACACAGACAGGATGTTCCAACAGAATAATAAACGGAACCAGGTCCGGTGTAAAACACACAGACAGGATGTTCCAACAGAATAATAGAAGAATGTCACCAAGTATAGGGTAGACCGCGTATACTGGTTATTCCAACAGAATAATAACAAATGGAATAACAGAAGTTCTCTTCATGAATATAAAAGAAATAATATTCCCTACCTTAAAAGAACTGGATATTGGAAAAGTGATGTAGCAGAATACTTTTATTCTCTCTCTCTTATTCTCTCTATACTTTCTCTCTCTATAGCTTGAATGAATTCGTGAAAAATAATGAAGCCCTAGGCCTCTATTTATAGAAAAACCGAGGGTGGCTCTTGGTCTTAACGAAGGGTCAAATGACTCTTGGTCTTAACGAATGGTCAAATGACTCTTGGTACTATTGAAGGGACAACTACTATTGACGAAAGTAATTACTATTGACCAAGGTAAATACTATTGACGAAGGTAATTACTATTAACCAAGGTAAATACTATTGACCAAGGTAAATAATATTGACGAAGGTAATTACTATTGACCAAGGTAAATACTATTGACGACGGTAATTACTATTGACGACGGTAATTACTATTGACGAAGAGACTCTTAGATGATGACATATGGCCCCCCATAAAATAACCAAACTTACCACAACGTCTCAATTATTGATTTAATAATATAACATATTATACAGATGATACTATGACAATAATTTAAGAGATATGATGCAACAATTACTGTAGCAATAATTGAGTATAGCTGAGTGACTTCTCACGTAAGCATCAATAATCAATACCGTGTGCTACTATGCAACCACGCGTATTACTGTACTTTTACTACCGAGTAGTTCAACAGTTTTAACGGTTTTAACGGTAACACCTCAGCCGTTATTTTTATAGAAAGATAATTCTGTCGTTTTCTCAATCCGACAATAATTCCGTTGTGGGGTCCACCAATGATTGTGCCGTCGTACGAATATTTCCCGACAAAAAGAATATTCTCCGACCAAACGAATATTTTATAACAACTTGCTTACTTTGCAAAATTTATAAATATTACCCACAACTATAACATTATATCAAATTAACTCCATAATATTCAAAAATGATATTTATAGAAAATTCATCTTTATTTATAAAAGTTGGGGTCTTACAACCTCCCCTTCTTATGAAATTTCGCCCTCGAAATTAGGGTACGTACCTGGTATGTCGAAGAGGTAAGGATACCTTGATTTCATTTCTGATTCTAACTCCCAAGTCATTTCCTCAACATCGTGGTTTCTCCACAAAACTTTAACTTGAGGTATAACCTTGGAGCGTAGAATATGTTCCTTCTTATCCAAGATTTGAACAGGAACTTCTTCATACGTCAAATCCTCCGCTATTTCGTCCGGTTCTAACTCAATAATGTGGTTCGGGTCTTCCACATATTTGCGTAACATGGATATGTGGAAAACGTTATGAACACGAGACATACTTGGCGGTAAAGCGAGTCTATAAGCCACAGTTCCTACTCGATCGAGGATTAAAAATGGACCGATGAATCGAGGATTTAGCTTTCCTCTCTTTCCAAATCTCGTAACTCCTTTCCATGGAGCAACACGTAAGAACACATGATCTCCTACATCAAATTCCACGTCCTTTCGATGAAGATCAGCATAACTCTTTTGTCGATCTTGTGAGGTTTTTATACGTTGTCGGATCGTTTGAATCTTTTTTGTAGTCATACGTACCAACTCCGGTCCCAACAACGTTGCTTCGCCCACCTCATCCCAGCATACTGGAGAACGACATTTTCTTCCATACAATGCTTCGAATGGAGCCATGCCAATACTTGCTTGATAACTGTTGTTGTAGGAAAACTCCACCAATGGTAAGAACTTGTCCCAACTTCCCTTAAAGTCAAAGACACAGAGTCTTAATAGATCTTCAAGAGTTTGAATAGTCCTCTCTGATTGTCCGTCCGTCTGAGGATGATATGCTGAACTAAATCGTAACTCCGTGCCCATAGCTTTTTGTAAACTAACCCAAAATCGTGAAGTGAATCTTGGGTCTCGATCAGAAACTATGGATACTGGCATACCATGCAGTCTTACAATCTCGTTTATGTACATACGAGCAAGACGTTCAAGTGTATAAGTTTCTCGTATCGGTAAGAAATGAGCAGACTTGGTCAATCTATCAACAATGACCCAAATCGCATCAATACCTTGAGAAACCCTAGGAAGACCGGTAACGAAATCCATGGTAATGTGCTCCCACTTCCATTCTGGAATTTCAAGTGGTTGCAAAGGACCTTTTGGTACTTGATGCTCCGCTTTGACTCGTTGACAAGTTAGACACCTTGAGATAAACAACGCTATCTCTCTCTTCATATTGCTCCACCAAAATGTATGACGAAGATCATGATACATTTTGGTACTTCCAGGATGGATTGCAAACGGTGTGTTGTGCGCCTCCATCATGATTTCATACTTTAAATCAGGGTTGTTAGGAACACAAAGTCTGGAGTTGACTCGAAGTATTCCTTCTTCATCGATTCTTGCTTCCGGCATAGAACCTTCTTGCACTTTCTTCCTCATACGCATCAGCTCCAGGTCTGTAGCTTGAGCAGCTTTAACTTTATCGATTAAAGTCGGTTCTACTCGTATATTCGCCATCATCACATGGGTCCCTGGAGTCTTTAACTCTATCTCCATCCTTTGCAAGTCACACAAAATGGGTCTTTGCGTTGTTAATATTGCACTTGTACCCGCATATGATCTTCTACTCAATGCGTCAGCTACCACGTTCGCTTTTCCAGGATGGTATTGAATGGTATGATCATAATCTTTCAACAGTTCAAGCCAACGTCGTTGTCGCATGTTGAGTTCCTTTTGAGTGAAGAAATATTTGAGGCTTTTATGAT
Source organism: Panax notoginseng (assembly GCA_016801055.1). NCBI lineage: Eukaryota > Viridiplantae > Streptophyta > Magnoliopsida > Apiales > Araliaceae > Panax > Panax notoginseng. Next base: position 249,582,415 of record CM029012.1, read on the forward strand.
CCGTAAAGATCTCCACTTTCTCCCCATACAAGTAATGCCTCCAAATTTTAAGTGCAAAGACAACAGCTGCCAACTCTAGATCATGAGTAGGATAATTCCTCTCATATTCCTTGAGTTGTCTTGATGCATAGGCTATGACTTTTCCATGTTGCATGAGAACGCATCCCAACCCTTTGCTCGAAGCATCACTGTAGATGACAAATCCCTCCGAGCCAGATGGTATTGTTAGAACAGGTGCTGAAATGAGTCTCCTCTTGAGTTCTTGAAAACTCTGCTCACATTCTTCGCTCCAACCAAACTTTGTATCTTTCCGAGTCAGCTGAGTTAATGGAGTAGCGATTCGAGAAAATCCTTCCACGAATCTCCGATAATAACCAGCTAAACCAAGAAAGCTACGTACCTCGGTCACTGATTTAGGTTGCTCCCAGCTTTGAATAGCTTCAATCTTTGCCGGGTCAACCGATATTCCACGACTTGATACTACGTGCCCAAGGAATGCTACCTCCTCCAGCCAGAACTCGCATTTTTTCAACTTGGCATAAAGCTTGTATTCACGAAGCTTTTGGAGTACCAGCCTCAAGTGTTGCTCATGATCTTCACGGCTTTTGGAATAAATAAGGATGTCATCAATAAAGACGACCACAAAATGATCCAAATATTCCTTGAATACCCGGTTCATCATATCCATGAAGGCAGCAGGAGCATTAGTCAATCCAAAGGACATGACTAGGAATTCATAATGCCCGTACCGAGTTCTAAAAGCCGTCTTTGGAATATCCTCAGTTCTAACCTTCAGCTGATGATATCCAGAACGAAGATCGATCTTTGAAAAGAATTGTGCTCCTTGCAACTGGTCAAACAGGTCATCAATACGTGGCAATGGGTACCTGTTTTTGATGGTGACATGATTCAACTCCCGATAATCAATACAAAGTCGCATACTTCCATCTTTTTTCTTCACGAATAGAACAGGAGCACCCCAAGGAGAAGTACTAGGACGAATAAAGCCAATGTCTAACAATTCCTGCAGTTGGATCTTTAACTCCTGAAGTTCAATAGGAGCCATTCGATATGGGGCTTTGGAAATGGGTTTTGTACCGGGTTCAAGGTCGATACAAAATTCAATTTCACGCTCTGGGGGTAGGCCAGGAAGTTCTTCAGGGAATACGTCAGGGAATTTATTAACAATAGAAATATCATTCAAAACTGACGTATTTTTGTTTAGATCTGTGACATGAGCTAAGAAAGCTTGACATCCGTTTTTCAATAAACGAATAGCTTTATGACTTGAGATGACAGCGATTGATTTTAATGGTTTGGTTGCTTGAATTCGCATAATAGGTCGATTAGGAATATAAAAGCTAACAACCTTACGAAAACAATCAATTTTTGCATAATGAGTAGTTAACCAATCAATCCCTAGAATCACGTCAAATGCAAGTATTTTTAATGAAATCAGATCGATAGGTAATGTGTGGGTACCAACTTGAATCAAACAAAACTTATAAACAGTGGAGGTAATGAAGGTTTCTCCCAACGGAGTTTCCACAGATAAGTCAAAGTCTAATTTCTCCGGAATCAAATTTAATCGACGAGCGCAAGTAGGAGAAATAAAAGAATGGGTTGAACCGGTATCAAATAAAGTATAAACTTCTTTAGAGTTTATAATAAGCTTACCCGTGATGACCTCATTCGGGTTCCTTGCTCTCTGGGAGTTCACAACAAACGCTCTCCCTTGCACAACCGGTTTTGACTTTTCTGGGACGGCTTTTGGTGCCTCCATCCTAGCTGAATTTGTCTTCGGTAAACGACAAAATCGGGCTAAATGACCTTCTCTTCCACAATTATAACATGCTTTGGACGGCATCGCGCAGTTTGGACTGATGTGCCCCTCCCCTCCGCATTTGAAACATATGATAGGTGGTCGTTCTCCTTCCTTAACGACAGGTGCTGGTGCTGACGTCTTTCCATCATTGTTGAATCTCCTCTTCTTGAAATGTCCATTCTTATTGTTTTGGCCCTGATTACCACCGAAGTGGTTACCATTTCTGGCCTGTTGATTCCCTCCACGCTTGTTGTCACCGCTTCGATGACTGCTCTCACTGGTATTATCATTTTGCCGGCTGCTCTCTTTTGGTTGCGTTGTCTCGTTATCGCGCTCCACCAACTGAGCCCTATTTACAACATCTGAATACAAACATAGTTTATGAGAAACAAGATGTTGACGTATCTCCGGCTTCAAACCTCTTAAAAACATCCGCGTCATTCTTTCTTCATTATCCACCAGGTGGGACGCAAACCGAGATAACTCCGCAAATTTTGTCTCGTACTGCGACACGGTCATATTATTCTGCTCCAATTTGATGAACTCCACCTCCTTCATGTGACGAATACTCTCGGAAAAGTATTTGTCGTTAAATAGCTCTTGGAACTTCTCCCAGGACATCTTCAGTGCGGCAGGTTGAGTACGCTTTATCGATTCCCACCAGTAATCTGCCTCTCCTCGCAACATAAAGGCGGCAAAGGGAACCTTTTGCTCCTCGGAGCAACCCAAGACATCAAATATCTTGGTGATCTGCTTTATCCATGTTTCAGCTACAAGTGGTTTGGGTTCTCCCTTAAACTCCGGTGGTCCCAGCTCCTTAAACTGTTTAGCGGTGACCGCCAGAGAGTTTCCAGTATTTCCACCTACGTTGTGGACAGGAGCCGCTTTCACCTGTTGTTGCATGAATTGCATAAAGCCTCTGAACATTTGATCATTCATCATTTGGTCAGTGTTTTTGTTTGCATGAGGATTGACACCTTCCTGATGCACATTATCCTGATTATTGATATGTGGTGAATCAACAGTCGTCTGTGCTCCATTACTATTCTCAACGTTCTCAGATGCCATTTTCAAATACTGCCACAAAATAAAAATTAATTGATATGTCATATATTATCCTTATATTATGACCGACCAATTAAATACCATGCAAATAAACTTAGGTATGTCATACTAGCGAAGGAATTCCCCGTCTCTCCCCTCCTAGTTCTATTCTCACATCTTAGCCAGGGATCATATCCCTAAGCTCTGATACCAACTGTGACGCCCCCAAAATTAGGTATACATCACCCATCTTGGGTCGTCAGATACATAGTACAGAATACAAATACAACTGATTAATACAACTGTCGTGTACAATACGACAAAACATAAACTGTGAGTTTGAATACAAATATTATCTTCTAGAGAGTATTCATACTCAAAAGGAGTCCTCATTACATTTATTAACACACCATTACATAGAATAGTGAGGACTACTAACTAATACTATCATTCGGACCATCACTCCGTTCCCCGACTTGCCCCAGCTACGTTCTCATTTTCTGAAGAGAACAGTGAAAGAAAGGGTGAGCTCAACTAGCCCAGTAAGAAATATTATGACTAAGATAATGCAGAATAAATTATCATTAGCCTTCAACAATGTTAAACTGATAAAATATAATAGACATCAAGTTTAACTGCAGCAGAACAAGCAATCCATTAAAAGAGTCAAGTAGAAAATAAACTCTACTATCTTTTATGATTTAAAAGGTTTTTCAACACTGCGATCGCTGAGACTCAGCTTAATAAAATAATCCACATCATCGAATCACCCCTGCACTACGGCCAAGGATATTCGTGTATTCATTAATGGTCATGATCATGCCAACAACTGTCCATCAATGCACTACGGGCCAATGAGGACTTTTACCACATCATTTGTAACATTACGGTCATGATTATACCGAATAATCCCTGGTCATAATCATACCAAGTCCATCTATGCACTACAGGCCACAGATGACTTTCAATATTTTATGAACATGAGGATGATGACAATGATATAAGAATTCAATAAAACAAGTTCAAGAATTAATTTATCCAGGAATTAACAACGTCCAAATTGACAACATGATACTGCATTGTGGAGTAAAATTCAAGAATGCTTAGAAGAATATTTTTTTGAAAAGATACTGGATGAAACGCAACTATCAAGGATATTCCACAAATTTCATAGAGTATAGAAGTCAAAACTTAACCAACTGAGTATAATAAAGAATGGAATAACAAAAGAAATCACCATGCATGCGATAGACCGCACAGACAGGTTATTCCAACAGAATAATAAATAATGGAACCAGGTCCGGCGTAAACGAACAGACAGGATATTCCGACAGAATAATAAATAATGAAACCAGGTCCGGTGTAAAACACACAGACAGGATATTCCAACAGAATAATAATAAAACGGAACCAGGTCCGGTGTAAAACACACAGACAGGATGTTCCAACAGAATAATAAACGGAACCAGGTCCGGTGTAAAATACACAGACAGGATGTTCCAACAGAATAATAGAAGAATGTCACCAAGTATAGGGTAGACCGCGTATACTGGTTATTCCAACAGAATAATAACAAATGGAATAACAGAAGTTCTCTTCATGAATATAAAAGAAATAATATTCCCTACCTTAAAAGAACTGGATATTGGAAAAGTGATGTAGCAGAATACTTTTATTCTCTCTCTCTTATTCTCTCTATACTTTCTCTCTCTATAGCTTGAATGAATTCGTGAAAATTAATGAAGCCCTAGGCCTCTATTTATAGAAAAACCGATGGTGGCTCTTGGTCTTAACGAAGGGTCAAATGACTCTTGGTCTTAACGAAGGGTCAAATGACTCTTGATAATATTGAAGGGACAACTACTATTGACGAAAGTAATTACTATTGACCAAGGTAAATACTATTGACGAAGGTAATTACTATTGACCAAGGTAAATACTATTGACCAAGGTAAATAATATTGACGAAGGTAATTACTATTGACCAAGGTAAATACTATTGACGACGGTAATTACTATTGACGACGGTAATTACTATTGACGACGGTAATTACTATTGACGAAGAGACTCTTAAATGATGACATATGGCCCCCCATAAAATAACCAAACTTACCACAACGTCTCAATTATTGATTTAATAATATAACATATTATACAGATGATACTATGACAATAATTTAAGAGATATGATGCAGCAATTACTGTAGCAATAATTGAGTATAGCTGAGTGACTTCTCACGAAAGCATCAATAATCAATACCGTGTGCTACTATGCAACCACGCGTATTACTGTACTTTTACTACCGAGTAGTTCAACAGTTTTAACGGTTTTAACGGTAACACCTCAGCCGTTATTTTTATAGAAAGATAATTCTGTCGTTTTCTCAATCCGACAATAATTCCGTTGTGGGGTCCACCAATGATTGTGCCGTCGTACGAATATTCTCCGACAAAAAGAATATTCTCCGACCAAACGAATATTTTATAACAACTTGCTTACTTTGCAAAATTTATAAATATTACCCACAACTATAATATTATATCAAATTAACTCCATAATATTTAAAAATGATATTTATAGAAAATTCATCTTTATTTATAAAAGTTGGGGTCTTACAAATAGTAACCCCGATACTAAAAGTTTCAAATTTGATAAAAATTTAGATCAATATTCTGGCATAATGATATTGGAAGAAATAATATCATTTATATAAAAAGAATAATATCCCTTACCTCGTAAAAACAGTACTTCTAGTTGAAACATCGGATATAGGCTATGACTTGAACTTGCACCGTATTGTAACACTCAAAGTATTAAAATACTCACAAGAATACGCTCAATATATCGAGAGAGAAAGAGAGAGAAAACTTCAGTTTCTGGTGTAATTTTTAATTCTAACCTATGCACCCTATTTATAGGAAAATGCTTAGAACACCAAAGTAAAAAATTTAATATAATATAAATATATATATACAAATTTCCTACGTACACCTTTGGCAACTGAAATCAGCCCCTAGCACATGTTAATGATGCTTTCAAAATGTAAAAATCGTTTTTATTAATAAAAATAAATAAAACTTTCAAAAATCAATTATTTCAGAACTTCAGAACTTCAATAATTCATAATAAATAGCCATTTTATCAGAAAAATTCAAACCACATGTCTTTTTCATAGAAAATTTCATTATCTACAACTTTGCAAAAGAAAATTTTTCCAAATTTCAAACAGAAATTGACCGAAATCCACAAACGGACGATTTTACATGTTATAATCAAATTTCAGTCAAGAAATGGGCCCACAGACATGTTTAACATGTTTTAAACATCTTTTGCAATAAAAATACTATTCCTCCTCATATACTCATATATCCTACATTCATTATAAAAATATCATCATTATTATATTATAATAATATAATAAAATATTATTTTATCAGAAATGATAAAATATCGATTTTCAACAATTATCACTTTAAAAATTTTCTCCATCTATATCCACATAAAATGAATATTTTCTTCATCATATAAATTAATAATTAATTATTCACAAATAATATTACCGAATCATAATACTGACAACCAGACAGTTCCCAGGAAAGAGGGGGCTTTTCAATAAGGATTTCTCCTTACTGGCGCACAATTAGGTGACCAAACCTCTCCTGAGACAGAACTTTCTAGACATTGCCAATAATATTATCTAATAATATTATTCAGATAATATGAATTATTGCTTCGATAATGAAAAATATTGTGTAGTGACAACTATTGAAATAACAGTAATATAAAATATCGACGCAACAATTATTGAATCAATAAAATACTGAACAGTAACTACTATAACAATTATTGAGTAGTGCCTTCTTACGTAAGAATCAATAATTGGTGCAATACCGTGTGCTACTGTGCAACAACGCGTATTACTGTGTTTTAACCACCGGGTATTCCAACAGTATTAACGGTAACAACTACGCCGTTATTTATAAACAACTTATACTTGTCGTTTTCTTCATCCAATCACTTTCTGTTATGGGGTCCACAAAAGACTGTGCCGTCGTACGAATATTCCCCGATAGGAAGAATATTCCACGACCAAATGAATATTCCCCGACAACAATGAATATTTTATAACCACTTGCTTATTTAAAATATTTGTGCATATTACCCATAACTAACCTCATTAATCAATTCAACCCTTACTATTTCAAAATAATAAATAGAGAAAATTAAATTTCATTTATTAATAATTTGGGGTCTTACATTAGGCGTGGGGATAAATACATAATCAATAAATATTATCTTTTTGAGAAGGGTAAGGGTGCGGGTGCGGTGAGGGTGAAGGAGTGAGGGTTGTATACATAATCATTGAATTTTTTTTAGGAGGGTGAGGGTGAGGGTGAGCAGTGGCGGAACCAAAACGTATTTATAGTGGGGGTCAAAATATATCAATAAAATTTTTTTATTTATTGACGGCGGAGCAAGGAAGCAACAGCGGCCGCCGGCCATAGGCGGAGAGGCGCTGCTGAGCGGCTGAGGAGTGAGCGGCGGAAGAAACGAAGAGAAACTAAGGAAGAGGCGAAAAAGAAAAAGAGAATCTATTTATGTCTCATGCCTAAATCCTAATAAGATGATATAATTTTTTATTTTTTTTAATGAAACGACGTCGTTTCATGTTAGTTAAAAAAAAACTCCTAACTTGACTGTTGCTGTGTTGCAGATGAAGAAGAAGAAGAAGACTGAGCTGCGGGCGCCAGCAGCCTACCATGGTCAGATACTTAGATGTCCCCCCTCCGCCCGGCCGCCCTTCCTAGTTTCGCCTCTGCGCCGGCAGCCTACCAGGGTCAAATGTCCCCCCCTCCGCCCTCTAGTTTCGCCTCTGAGGGTGAAGGTGGGGGTGGGAGTATATACATAATCACTAAATATTATTTTTTTGATTTAAAAATTTCTGAATTTGGGATGAAAATAACTTTTGATTTTGATTTGGAATGAAATATGGGTCAAATAATTATTAGTCGGTTTGGACCTATATTTTTTTTTAAAAATATGGTTCCAAACTTTAACCAATTTAAATAAATAAAATAATTAACTAACTCATTTACTTCTAATTAATATAAATTGACTCAATAATTAACCAATTATATTGTCATGTCTACTTGAGTCCGTTTTAATACCTTTGTTGTCAAAAACTTTAGTTAATTGGGTGGCCTGAAACCTGACGGTGAAATGACTTAAATGCCTCCAAGTGAAAATGTCATGTTTCCTAGAGGTTGGCACGTACGTATCATTATATGATTAGATGTAATTTTTAATATTTACAATACGTATGGTGAAAAAGTTACAAATGTTTTATCCCCTTCTAAAAATACTCTCTGCGTTCCAAATTAGATCAATAACTTTTAGAAGTCGATTTCAAATCAAAATTTACATGTACAAATTTAATTAATTTATGTCAATACAATTATGATATTCATGAACTACCTCAAAAGTATTACAAATTATAAAAAAATTACTTTTTAAAACTTAAATGAACCGTTTCAATTTTAACTTTGAAAGAATTTTAAAATGACTTTTAAAAGGTTAATAGAGATCCTATAATTCGGAATGAAAGGAGTATATATGAATGTATAGAATTATTTCAAGGGTAATATTAGAGATATGAAATGTATCTTAATGAATAAGATAAATAATATCCTATTAGCATAAATAATCATTTAAAAGTACTCAATCAGATGTCACATTATTTGAAATAATATTTGAGACAAAAAAAAATCTAGCATTATCGTTCAAATTTATGCATAGAAATGTTTATTTACCATAAACAACTCATGATTAATTAAGTATATATATATATATATATATATATATATATATATATATTGGACAATAATTCATAGCATGTATTTGTTATGGATTAAAAAGGGACAAATATCATCTCTACCTTTCATTACAAAGAGCAACGGATGGGATTAAAAAGAAGCTTAAGTCGTCCGCTCGATATACTAGCGAACTGAATAACTAAGCATTTGGCCGTTTATACCCCCACTTAACTTAATTACCCCAATAGAACTGAAGCAACAACAAAACAAAGTAACAGCAACGCCGAAGCAACAACATAGCAAATCAGCAGAAACACGTGACCCAAATGGAAGTGGAAATTCCAATGGACGACACATTAATCTTAAGGTTGAGTTTGTCTATGATGTACTAAATTAATTTCATTTTTAATTAACAGATCTTGGTAAGCATTCTAGAGGATGATCTATCGCTAGCTGTTGAACAAAGATTCGATGTTGGGCTGCCAATTTAAAAGTAGAGTAGCTGTTAAACAAGAGAGTGATGAAGCACATTGATGGTACCAAAGATTCGAGGATCCCTTGGATGGTAATTGTTGGGCAGGAAGTCCCAAGAAGAAAGTTTGTAGAGGAGTTTCACGACGATTGAACAACCTTTCACCCTAAAGTAATTTGTAAACAAGCTCACATGATCAGAATCAAACCCTAGTTCTAATTCGAGATATCAGGCTAGCTTGAATGTTCGATATTGATCATTTAAAAAAATTCGTTGGCTTTGGCTTGATGGGGATAATTTCGTCCAAGAAAGTTTTTAATCAAATTCGCTAGAAATTCTAGCAGACGCACTGTGAAGTTTTTAAATCTCATTCGTTCATAATTGTAATGAAAGGTAGAGATAGTATTTATCCATTTTTGATTCATAGAAAATATATTTTATGGATCATTGCCCTATTATATTAGAACAATGATCCATAGCATCTATTCAATATGGATCAAGAATGGGCAAATAGCATCCAAGCCTTCTTTTATAAAAATCAAGAGTTGTGATTCAATAAAACATTTTGATGTCCTCTAGTCATTCTAGCGGACTGGCTAAAACTAAGGTTATGTTTGATAAACTTGAAAATTAAGATCTGAATGATTATGATGTCTTAATAAATTAGATCATCTGAATGGTTATGAGGTCTGAATCTAAAAAATTATTTGATAACTAAAAAGTAAGTTCTCTTAATGACACTATTTTACCATTTTAAAGGATAACATTTTATTTAATAATTTTAAATATTCAATTTAATAAAAATGAGTGCATAATATTGTTGAATAAATTTATATTAAAAAAATTATCAAAAAAATTTCATTAAGAGGTACTTCTTAATTATTAAGATTTTATTTTATGTCTTACCGATTAAGAGGCATTCAGAGGTAACAGGAAAAAATAAACAGCATCATGCCACTTAACGAAAAAGAGACGGTCCATTAAAAGACAATCAAATGTAAACAAACAACACCTAATACTTGAATAATATTTGACGATTACGCCCCCCAACCGAACAAGGATCCAAATAAATGTCCGCTGGTCATTCTAGCGGGCGGCTTGAACTTTTATAAAGGAAGACTGCAAAACTTTGAATAACAGTGATCTATAGTATGAATAACACGTGGGCCCAAAGTTAATTAAACTGACGCTGAAGCAAAACGCAACACCTTTATATTTCAAAATTATTAAATTTGTAAATTATTCAAAATTATTAAATTTGTAAAATATGCTATCATAATTAATTCCTAACATTATATTTCAAAATAAGTAAACTATGCAAAAGTATTCATGCTACATTTAAATTGAAAGAATGAAATAGAAAAGAGAATAAAATAGAGAGTTGAATGATTCATTTCATTCTTAGTTGGAATGAGTCATTTCATACTCTCCTTCAAGAAATAAAATTCATAAATTCAGTCATGTCAGACGTTGTTCAATAACATACTGCAACCATGTTTTTTTTTGCTAAATTTAAACTGTATTAAAAAGAAGAATGTACAAATATCATGAAAAACTCATGAGGTAGCATCAGAAACATTACATGACAATAATTGGCCCTATGATGCAAGGCCAGATGCCTAATACTCATGAGGTAGCAGCAAAAACATTACAATGTTTAGATAAGACATTCTAAGCATCCATGAGGAGGAGCAGTAAGCATCATCGATTAGAAGAAGACATCAACATAGCCCATCATGTAGTCGAGCAGCAACACCCATCCAAGAAAAGTATCAGCAACAACAACAATTCATAATCCAGCAGCAGCCCATAACCATGAAAGAGAGGCTGGTATATAGCAGCACATTACCAGCAGCATAACAGTCAGTACCAGCAGCATAGCAGCAGAACAGCAAATCAGAGAATTATATCAAACAATCATCAGCTTTTCCAGACAGATTAAATCAAAACTTTAACTAGATCATATTTGTCTTGAAAAATAGAAGTTAGATCTTTCGCAAAACATTTCCCCTCAAATATGTTACCCATACAACAACAAATAAATTTTAATGGGACTTGTATGCATGCTATTTGTGCTATGATTACTTGCATGTTGCAACAAGTAATGAAGTTACCATTTTAGGAAAAACTATCACAAAACAATTTCTGCCCAACAAACCTCAGGTTTTCTTTCATGTATTATGAAGCAAAAAAAAATCATCACAAACAAAAATAACAGTAACAAATTTGAGAAATATCCATGTTGCCATATACACTAGATGCAGTGTGAACAAAGATGATAATCAATTGCAACCTTAAAAATGTTAACAATAACAGTAACAGATTTGAGAAGCAAAATATGAATGTGTCTTTTGCATTTCATTATAGATTTCTTTTCAAAGGCTGAGAGAAGGGGCCGGGGTCAAACTAGTTTTGCATATACTCCCTCCATTTTACAAAAAGAATCTCATTTGCAAAATTTGAAAATATGAAGGATATATTTTTGTTTCATGTATACCCCTAAAAAAAATTGTTGCAAGCTGATGCAATCCCCTAAAGATATAATCAAGAAAAAGAATAAAAGCATCAAATCATGCGGTAAATGTCAAGTTGTAACATCTCAATACTTTCCTGGAGCGAGCGAATCCTAGATAGCGACATAACCTTCTGACTAAATTTTACATCATGTATCAAAAATTAGCACAATGCTTTTCATAGAATGCTGATAATTAAAAGCAAAGAAAGTTCTCACCCTCATTGGTTTTGGAACAAGGCTCTGTATAGGGATGTCAGAAAGTTCCAACTTCAATCCAGATTCTCTAGCAAGAATGATTACCTGCAATGTTAAAATTATGTATGAGCCCACATATTTTTCTCTTCATTTGCATAAAAGTGCAGAACATGTGATTTGCAGCCACAGAAAGATGACTGGCAATTGTTGAACATAAGGTATTGAAAGCAAAGTACCATCCTTAATAACATATAGTTGCAATTAAAATGAAACAAGTGAAGATGCCAAGTCACTGCCTCTTTTACCTTAGTCACCACTCACCACTTCACACAGACTCCAACTTAAGATCGATAAATAAATCGAGTATCTTCTTTAATTCATGAATACTTCAATCTTTCTCCAGGTATTTTTAATAATGCCAAGCTATAAAATCTATGATGTTGTAGTACCATACAACTTAGTAACATGAGTGGGTTTGGCTAAATTTATTATATAAGTTTAATAGATTTTATTTGAGTATTGATATTTTTTTTTCCTTTGACCAAAAATTATGCTGGACTGTAAGATTGAAAAACTACTCTTTCATTTACAATGACAAAAATTAAAATTAAAATTAATCTGGACTAGAATGCAAAAGTCAACAATCATCACTATAGAGTCTAGTGAACTCTCCATTCAAAATCGAAAGAAGAAAGGCTATTCGCAAAATGTAGTGCAGAAATATTAGAGACCAGTTTATACATGCTTTACCATCATAATTAATAAAAATTTAATACTTATAACCTAAATCAAACTATTAATTCCAAAAAGATAATGAATGCATAAAAGTAGGTCATAACTAAACTGCAAGCATTTATATTTTTGATATTTACCTTCTTCACAGCTGCAGGTGAAGCAGCAGCAGGGGCTGCACTGCCAGCAGAAGCAACAGCAACAAATGCGCTCCACTACCATCCGGACCAACATCGACTACAAGGCCCTCAATGTTCTTCTTCTCGGCAAGCTTAACAAACAGACTTGGCCGGTATGATTCTACAGCCACATTGGCCGCTTTCACCAAGGTACTAAGGTAGCAATACAAAGTTAAATACAAATTAAAATTGGTCACCCCAAATTAAAATTCAAAGTAAAACAACTACTAATGCCCTGTATAGCAATACAACACAAAGTAAATCTCAGTACCCTTTCTCTTTCAGTCACGGAACTTGGAGTAAATAAATTCAATTTTTACTTGTTCTCAGGACTATTTAAATACCAATAAAATATTTCAACAAACACAGTACAAGAGTAAACATTGAGATTCCCAACATATGTAGCAAAATCCAAACACAAAATAAGATTACACATATACCCAATCTTTTATGTGAACCAAACAATCATGGTACCCATTTTTTGGACAAAGATAGATGGTTCCCAATTCATAGTTTTCAATTCTTAACCTTATAATTCGAAAAACTCATCGTACTAATTTTGCAGTTTTCTTGCCAATTGAAGGGTTTTGCTAGATGAATCGATGTTGCTAGAGGAATCGCATTAGGACAATTCGTTTAACAATGGATTAACTGAGGTGAGAAACAATCCGCTAGTTCTTTTAGCGGACGTGATGATTTAATTGTTCGATTGACCTGCTTTGACTTGGTATTTTTTATTTTTTTACCAAATTATGGAGTATTATTATTGATTATCCATCGTCAAAGTATTATAAACAAAAGGAGGTGTAGAACCTATCCAAACATGGCTACCAGACATAGAACCCGACGTACGAGCTAAGGAATGTGCGACATTGTTCGCTGACCGCCTAACAAAACAAATACGACAATCTTCAATATCAAAGAGGAGTTGCTTACAATCATCAATAACCAAACCTAAAAGGGACTCGGAAAGGAATCAGATCCCCGAATAGCCTGAACAAGATTGAAATCATCTGATTCAAGGATCACTTTCGCTGCTTGACAAGTCTTTAAATAGGTATTTCTGTCCAAAAAATTTTTTAATCCAGTCTGCTAGTATAACTAGCAGACGACGAGATATTCATCTACTACTTGTAGTAGCGGATCTGTTCTATGATTTAATTCATCCTAATTGACTAAGACCAGGGGCAGTTATATAATTTTTTGTCTACTATTAATAGTAGCAGACATCGTTTTTTTCTATTGATTCTCATCCACTGGATCTTATAATGTATGACAGAGATGTTGTACGTATATTTGTAATCCATAACAAGTACTTGTTATGGATCACAAATATGCGTACAACATCTCTATCGTTCAATATAAGAATCAACGACCGAGATTAATTCATATATATATATATATATATATATATATATATATATATATATATATAGTCCCATTCAGAAACGGATCAAAACAACGGACCAGACAACGGACCAAATGAAAAAAAAACACGCGGGTTGCTAGATTGGCTGGGTTGGGTGTTAAATGGGTCAGCTGACTTAAATCAAAAAAACCCATCTAAATTCATTTTATACAACCTCTTTCTCTCTCTAGTACTATTCTCTCTCTCACTACGAACCAAAGCTAAGCAATTTCGTACCGGCTCCGGCCAAATCGACACTCTAGCGTCTCTCTCTACGAAGGTAATGCTCCATAACTCTATTAAGTTTTAATTTAATTTTCTAGCATAAGAAATTTAGGGTTTAAAAGCTCAAAATTGAAAAAGTAGTTTTCCATTTCTATCGGTAGTTGATTACTCCATTGAATCTCATTAATTTGTCGAAAATTGGTTCAATTTCTTCATTTTTCATCGGTTTTATCACAATCTGTGGTTTTTTTTTTCAATTAGTAACTATTGTTATGGGTAATTTGTGAACTTTGTTTATAGTTTTGATTTGGTTGTTTGCAGAAATTTTATGGATTTATCATTTATTCATTTGTTTTCCTTTTCTTAAGCTTTTGTCTGATACTTGGTTGGATTAGAAGTGCAAGAGAAAGAAATCAATGCGAGTTTTGTGTTCTTATTGTTGTTGTTGATGATGGAAAAGCTACCAAACTCAGTGTATTATTATGTCCTGTCATATCAAATGTATATAATCAAAAATTTCTTTCAATTAATTGGGATAAAATAAATGTCTACTTATTTAGGAAGAACTACTTAATCTTTTTGATATTCTCCCTCCTATATAACGTTATTCTTCTCCCTTGTTCATCTTCTATTATTCTGAGATGCTACTATATAAACCTCCTGAAGAACTTAATATTCCCACCATTTTCACCACTAGCTAGAAACAACAAGTCCTATAGGACCAGGACCCAAATATTGACTTCATACTGTTTATATAGCTCAAAATTAATGTGACATATTAATCTTGTTGATAACAGCTGATGAGAAATATTAGCAATTATTTTTCAAGACTAATTTAATAAGTCTATATAAGTCAAAAATTAAAAATTTGGTAGTAAGAATCTTGGTGTGTGCAGTAAGCTATAGTAGTATATGGTAGTTTGGTGTTTTATCATAAATTAGTAAAGTTTATATTCCTTTTATTAGTTTTTACTTGAAAATTTGTGGGATTAATTACCAGACTGGAAGTTCATTTAATTTTGAGTTGTGAGATTAATGATTTTTTAAAAATTTAGGAAGAACTCCTTGTTCTTTTTGATCTTCTCTCTTTTATTTGTTATTCTTCTTATCATTTTCTTCTCCCCTGTTCATCTTCTTTTTTTAAAAAAACAATTCAATCATTTATAAATAATGTCTTCACTGATCATTTATTTCATTTGATGTGCTACCGGCTGGTAAAGAACCCCCTCATCATGTGTGTGACGCCCCCAAAATAGGTATACAACACCCATTCTGAGTTACCAAATACATGGTACAAAAAGCAAATTACAACTTCAATAATACAATTGTCGTGCAAAATACGACAACACATACTGTGAGTTTAAATACAAATATTGTCTTCTAGACAATATCCACACTCAAATAAGTCCTCATTACAATTATTCAAACACTATTTTATAGAAATAGTGAGTACAGCTAAAACATCTTTCTAGAACCATCACTCCATACCCCGACTAGATCCTGCTATGTTCTCACCTCTTGAGAAGAAAAATAGAACAAAAAGGAAAAGGGTGAGCTCAACTTGCCCAGTAAAGAATATTATGACTAAGATAATATACAACAAATTATCATTAGTATTCAACAGGGAAAAATCTGATAGAATATAATCGACAACAAGTTTTAGATCAACAACTGCAGCGGAAACAACAAATCATTAGAAGAGTCAAGTAGAGAATGAATTCTACTATCTTCTAAGATTTAAAAGTCCATCATCAATATTTTATCCCTGTAACATCAATTAATAATCATCTTTAACCAAATATTCATCTTTGCACTACAGGCCAAAGATATTCATTTGTATCACCAGTCAGTCATGTTCATCTCAACACCTGTTCATCTTTGCACTACAGGCCAAAGATATTCATCAGGTAATCATACATCTTTGCATTACAGGCCAAAGATATTCAGTAATATCATCATTTAGGACTGAGGATGATGAAAAATATCTTTAAAAAAATGAATCCAGTGAGACAGAAGGACAAATAGTAGGGATTCGTATAACAGTTTATCCAAGATCAATAATATTTTATAATAATCAATTGTGAAACAGAATTTAAAAATAAAGATCAAAACATGGATACAATCAAAGATAGTAACCATAATAGACATTTTGGACAAAAAGGAAAAATTTTATTTTTCGGTGAATAGTGCCGTATTCGTGAATAGTGTCGTATACGTGAATAGTAATACCGACACAAAAAGTTTCAAATTTGATAAAAAAAAATTCATATCAATATTTCAGCATAATGATATTGAAGAAAATAATATCATTTAAGAAGAAAATAATATCCATTACCTCAAAATAACCGTACTTCTGACTGAATATCGGATATGAGTCTGAATGAAACTTGTGCTGAATAGCAACTCTCAAAGTATCTAAATACTCACAAAATATACTCAATAATCTAGAGAGAGAAAGAGAGAAAACTTATGAATTATGGTGTGATTTTCAATTCTAACTTAGCCCTCTATTTATAGGAAAATGTTAGCACGCCGAAGCAGACTTAACCTGCAACCTGATGGCTTTACCTGCTACTATTCCCACCCACCACATTTGAATAAAAATCTCAGCACAATTCTTCACCAACCAAGAGCGGGGCCCACCAATTCTAGAATTTTTCACCAAAATGACAAATTCCGCAACTTCTACAATTTCTGAACCAGTCATCTCGTAAAATTCATAATAAATCATACGTTTATTTTTAACGGTTCAAAATTTGTGGACATATACTCAACTTATATATGTATAACATTTCCAAAAATTACCACGATCCAACGGTCGGATTAAAAATTATAATCCCCGCAAAATATCTCAAAAACCCTGATTTTTAATACCTCCATTCCGACAAAAATGCTGATAAAAATCTCAACATTAACTCCTTCATTTTTAACCACAAAAATATATCCCTCATTTATATCCACATAAAATAAATATTTTCTTATCATTTGAATCAATAATTAATTATTCACAAATAATATTACAGAATCACATTTATGACAACCAGGTCGTTCCCAGGAAAGAGGGAGCTTTCCAATAAGGATTTCTCCATACTAGCGCGCAATTAGATGACCAAACCTCTCCTTAGACAGAACTTTCTAGACATTGCCAATAATGCTATCTAATAATATTATTTAAATAATATGAATTATTGATTTGATAATGAAAAATACTGTGCAGCAACAATTATTGAAATAACAATAATATAAAATATCAACGCAACAATTATTGAATCAATAAAATAAAATATTGAACAGTAACTACTGTAACAATTATTGAGTAGTGTCTTCCTTCGTAAGAATCAATAATTCTAAAATACTGTGCAATCCGTGTGCTACTGTGCAACCACGCGTATTACTGTATTTTAACCACCGGGTATTCCAACAGTGTTAACGGTAACAACTACGCCACTATTTATAAAAAATCAATTTTTGTCGTTATCTTCATCCAATCGCTTTCCGTTATGGGGCCCACAAATAGCTGCACCGTCGTACGAATATTCCCCGACAGAAAGAATATTCCACGACCACACGAATATTCACCGACCAAAAATGAATATTTTATAACAACTTGCTTATTTGAAATATTTGCGCATTTTACCCATAACTAACCACATTAATCAAATCAACCCTTTCTATTTCAGAATAATAAATAGAGGAAATTTAATTTTATTTATTAATAAGTTGGGGTCTTACAATGTGTATCTGCCTGTGTCAATATTGTTGGACCTAATAGGTGTACTTATTTTTGTATATTTGAGAATATTATTTTATTTTATTTATAATGCATTGCAAAGAATTAACATACTTTTTGTATTTTAGACGTGCAAAAATCGATAGTTTCATACACCTGCTTCTTTTTGCAATTGTAGGAGCCAGATGACGAGGACACCGAAATTCTGAATCAGGAGGAAGATTTTTGCATGCCGCAAAGTTACTTTAAGTAGGAAGAATCTTGGCTGGCGAAGTTTGTATACAAAAATGTTCATGAATGATGATGTTTAATTTCTTTTTGTTATACAACTTGGTCAAAAGGAGATGTTGATTTTAAGAATGCTATAACATCATTTCATCACCTTCACATGTTTCTACCTTGCTTCTATTCATTTCTAGAAATAAAATAAGACGTTCATAAAAGAGTTTGATACATTGCCAATATTTCCATATGCTAACAAGGAAAGTCAATTGTAAACAAAGTACATCAGTAAAGAAAAATGTTGTTGAGAATTCACTTTTGTAGTAGTCTAATAGTTGAACCTTGACATTGTGTGATAATAAATTTATTAGAAAATGATGTAATACATCCTGTTGTTCGGTCTTCTCGTTAATCAATAACAAAAGAAAAACATAAGCCTGTTCTGTGAGAACTAACCCTTTCTTGTAAATCTTGTTAATTTATTTTGAGGGATGGCCTGATGGAGAACTGGGAGTAGTATTAAGCACTTTCCGGGTAATGACCCAAATGACCTTAAGACCTACTATATAAGCTGTAAGACCCCGAATTTTATGAAATAAAAGTATGCAATTTTTCTTATAATTACTATTCAGTAAATAGTTAAATTGATAAAAGTTTAAAGTTATGGGTGAAATATGAATTTTTTTTCAAAATAAGCAAGTGGTTATAAAATAATCATTGTTGTCGGGGAATATTCGTTTGGTCGTGGAATATTCTTTCTGTCGGGGAATATTCGTACGACGGCGCAGCTATTTGTGGGCCCCATAACGAATAACTGTCGGGTGAAGGAAAACGACAAATTTGAGTTTTTACAAATAACGGCGTAGTTGTTACCGTTAACACTGTTAGAATACCCGGTGGTTAAAATACAGTAGCACACGGTATTGCACCAATTATTGATTCTTACGTAAGAAGGCACTACTCAATAATTGTTACAGTAGTTATTATTCAATATTTTATTTTATTGATTCAATAATTGCTGCGTTGATATTTTATATTATTGTTGTTTCAATAATTGTTGCTGCACAGTATTTTCATTTATCAGATCAATAATTCATATTATTTGAATAATATTATTAGATAACATTATTGGCAATGTCTAGAAAGTTCTGTCTAAGGAGAGGTTTGGTCATCTAATTGCGCGCCAGTAAGGAGAAATCCTTATTGGAAAGCCCCCTCTTTCCTGGGAACGGCCTGGTTGCCATAAATGTGATTCTGTAATATTATTTGTGAATAATTAATTATTGATTCATATGATAAGGAAATATTTATTTTATGTGGATATAAATGAGGGATATATTTTTGTGGTTAAAAATGAAGGAGTTAATGTTGAGGTTTTTGTCAGTATTTTTGTCGGAATGGAGGTATTAAAAATCAGGGTTTTTGAGATAGTTTGCGGGGGTTATAATTTTTAATCCGACCGTTGGATCGTGGTAATTTTTGGATATGTTATACATATATAAGTTGAGTATATGTCCACAAATTTTGAACCGTTAAAAATGAACGTATGATTTATTACGAATTTTACAAGATGACTGGTTCAGAAATTGTTGAATTTTCGGAGTTTATCATTTTGATGGAAAATTCTAGAATTGGTGGGCCCCACTTGTGGTTGGTGAAGAAATGTGCTGAATTATATTTCAAATGTGGTGGGTGGGAATAGTAGCAGGTAAAGCCATCAGGTGGCAGGTCAAACCTACCAAAATTTTCCTATAAATAGAGGGCTAAGTTAGAATTGAAAATCACACCAAAAACATAAGCTTTCTCTCTTTCTCTCTCTATATTATGAAGCATATTTTGTGAGTTTTTAGATACTTGGTGAGTTGCTATTCATCAGTGCAAGTTTTCTTCAGCATCATATCCGATATCCAGTCAGAAGTACTGCTCTTTTGAGGTAAGGGATTGTAAGGGATAGTAAGGGATAGTAAGGGATTTTAAGGGTTGTTATGATTTTTAATTTCGTAATTTTTCTGACCTTCAAAAATTCTGGAAAAATTTGAAATGATATTTTGATGAGTTTTCTTGATTGTGTCCAAAAATGGTGATTTTTGGATGTATAGATTGAGAGTTATGAATTTTATGAGAAAAGACTATTTTAAAAGTAACAGCTTATAATTCCTTGTGGTTAACTCCAAAATTGATGAAATTTTTATTGGGAGTACATGTATATGATAGAAGTATACTCTGTAAATTTCAGAATTTTTAGACAAAAGTACAATTTTTGATAAATGTCTAAATATTCGGCTATTTTGGCCATATGAAAAATAGTAAATGACTTTTAAAAATTCTGAGAAAAATATATGTTCACTATGGGACTATATTATGCTAAATTCCAGAAAAGAAATATTTTTGGAACTGATTTGGTATTTTTCATGAAAATGGTCTAGTTATGAGTAAATGAATTAAATATGTTTTGTGAAGAAAGAAAATTGAAAAATAGGATTTTATGGCTTGAGAATCCTATATGAGGTATATGCAGATTTTTGATGAGGGTTTTGGTTATTGATGATGAAATTGTAAGAGTTGGCATTTTATGATGATTAAATGCATTAATTAGTAAAGTGTAAACAATTAAAATAAATTGTTTATAAATTTAAGTAATGTTATTCTTTCAATATCATTATACCGAAATATTGGTATGAATTTTATTGTAGAATTTCTATCTTTTGTGTCGGGGTTACTATTCATGAGTTACGAATATTACTCTTGAGATTAAAACTATATGTTGATCATATTATTTTTATCATCATATATAACATTTTTATAACCCTGATGTTGAAATTCTCTTTCACTGGAGTGTAAAGATGGGTAGATTATTGGTATGATCATGACTAGGGTCCTCTTTGGCCTGTAGTGCAAAGTTGAATTGTGACTGGTATGATCATGACCATTGAATTTATAATTGAATATCTTAAGCTGAAGTGCAAAGGTGAATTGATCAACATGGTTATAATTATTGTTTATATAAATTCTAAAATGATTATAATTCTTTGAGATATTAATATATTTGGCATGTAGTGCAAATATGAACTGTTGATGAATATATTTGGCCTGTAGTGTAAAGATGAACTGTTGATGAATATCTTTGGCTTGTAGTGCAAAGATGATATGTTGTTGAATATCTTTGGCCTGTAGTGCAAATATGAACTGTTGTTGAATATCTTTGGCCAGTAGTACAAAGATAAACTGTTGACGAATATCTTTGGTCGTAGTGCAAAGATGGATTTATTAGTATGATTATGAACAGGAACTGTGATTTGGTATAACCACTATCTTTGATGTTTCAGGTAAAGACATGTGATGAAAATATTCTTCGTCCTGGTGCGAAGAAAAATTTAGAATCACAATTATGATTATGAGTTATTCATATGATTGTGGAAAGGAATTGTTGATTGATGTTACAGGGATAAAACATTATTGGTGGATTTTTAACATGGAGAAGATAATAGACTTTATAGTCTATTTGACTCTTCTAATGGATTGCTCGTTCCGCTGCAACTATGGTTGAAATTTTTATCATTTACCATATGTTCTAAATCTCTGATTTATTATTGATGAAGGCTATTGATAATTTAATTATCTTTAGTCATGATATTCTTTACTGAGCTAGTTGTGCTCACCCTTTTGCTTCACAATTCCTTTCAGGTAATAAAAGTGTAGCTGGGTCGAGCGAGGGTAACGGGGAAATAGAACGGTGGTCTCTAGCTGTGGATGTTCTCCCGAAGCAGTATAGAAAAGTTCATTTAGTAGTTATATTTGGTGAATCCAATAGGGTGAGGCGAACCTAACGTTGGAAGGGTGTTTTGCCACTGTCATACAAGATGTCTAATGACATACAACCTCGTGTCGTCATAAGACAGGGATGTGCTCATCCACTTGCTGAGTATATCTATGGGCACTACCTATATAATCTTGGTGTTTGTTTGAAGTATAATTCTCAATTAGAGACAGTGGAGATAATGATAAGTCAAGAGAAGACTCACCATTGGGAAGAATATGATAGTAATCTTCTCGTTTTTCTTTGGGGTCTATTGGGTCAACCAAGGATAATTCTGTGGCCATATGATATCTATCATAACCTAGACGCGTGGCCTCCCATGTACGAAGGTTTCCTTGAGCACTTCCCAAAGATTCTAATTTCTAAAACAGTTTTTAACTATACCTTTATGTAAGGTGTTATTGTGAGGTGATGTCCACGGTTGGAACATGAGTCACATTTGGTATATATTTGTATCCAAACTCACAGCATATGTGTTGTTGTATTTTGCACGACAATTGTTGTAATAAAGTTGTAGTTGTTTTCTGTACCATGTATTTGACGACTCAGAATAAGTTGGATGGAATGAACCTATTTTGGGGTTGTCACATTTGGTATCAGAGCTTGGGGATATGATCTCTGGCGGAGATCGGGGAATATAACTAGGAGGGGAGAGATGAGTAAATCCTTCGCTAGTGTGTCCTACCTAAGCTTATTTGTTGGTCAGTCGTAATATCGGGATATTATGTGATATGTTAATTTGTTAAATTAACCCTTGTTTTGAAGCTGTATTCTAGAATGATATATGAAATACAGGAGATGAGCAATGGAGAAATTATGATGACAGGGAAGATGGAATCTGAAATGAAAGCAAGGTATTCTCAACTCTTTGAAATACCAGGTACGTAAATTTCGGGGACGAAATTTCATAAGGAGGGGAGATTGTAAGACCCCGAATTTTATGAAATAAAAGTATGCAATTTTTCTTATAATTACTATTCAGTAAATAGTTAAATTGATAAAAGTTTAAAGTTATGGGTGAAATATGAATTTTTTTTCAAAATAAGCAAGTGGTTATAAAATAATCATTGTTGTCGGGGAATATTCGTTTGGTCGTGGAATATTCTTTCTGTCGGGGAATATTCGTACGACGGCGCAGCTATTTGTGGGCCCCATAACGAATAACTGTCGGGTGAAGGAAAACGACAAATTTGAGTTTTTACAAATAACGGCGTAGTTGTTACCGTTAACACTGTTAGAATACCCGGTGGTTAAAATACAGTAGCACACGGTATTGCACCAATTATTGATTCTTACGTAAGAAGGCACTACTCAATAATTGTTACAGTAGTTATTATTCAATATTTTATTTTATTGATTCAATAATTGCTGCGTTGATATTTTATATTATTGTTGTTTCAATAATTGTTGCTGCACAGTATTTTCATTTATCAGATCAATAATTCATATTATTTGAATAATATTATTAGATAACATTATTGGCAATGTCTAGAAAGTTCTGTCTAAGGAGAGGTTTGGTCATCTAATTGCGCGCCAGTAAGGAGAAATCCTTATTGGAAAGCCCCCTCTTTCCTGGGAACGGCCTGGTTGCCATAAATGTGATTCTGTAATATTATTTGTGAATAATTAATTATTGATTCATATGATAAGGAAATATTTATTTTATGTGGATATAAATGAGGGATATATTTTTGTGGTTAAAAATGAAGGAGTTAATGTTGAGGTTTTTGTCAGTATTTTTGTCGGAATGGAGGTATTAAAAATCAGGGTTTTTGAGATAGTTTGCGGGGGTTATAATTTTTAATCCGACCGTTGGATCGTGGTAATTTTTGGATATGTTATACATATATAAGTTGAGTATATGTCCACAAATTTTGAACCGTTAAAAATGAACGTATGATTTATTACGAATTTTACAAGATGACTGGTTCAGAAATTGTTGAATTTTCGGAGTTTATCATTTTGATGGAAAATTCTAGAATTGGTGGGCCCCACTTGTGGTTGGTGAAGAAATGTGCTGAATTATATTTCAAATGTGGTGGGTGGGAATAGTAGCAGGTAAAGCCATCAGGTTGCAGGTTAAACCTACCAAAATTTTCCTATAAATAGAGGGCTAAGTTAGAATTGAAAATCACACCAAAAACATGAGCTTTCTCTCTTTCTCTCTCTATATTATGAAGCATATTTTGTGAGTTTTTAGATACTTGGTGAGTTGCTATTCATCAGTGCAAGTTTCCTTCAGCATCATATCCGATATCCAGTCAGAAGTACTGCTCTTTTGAGGTAAGGGATTGTAAGGGATAGTAAGGGATAGTAAGGGATTTTAAGGGTTGTTATGATTTTTAATTTCGTAATTTTTCTGACCTTCAAAAATTCTGGAAAAATTTGAAATGATATTTTGATGAGTTTTCTTGATTGTGTCCAAAAATGGTGATTTTTGGATGTATAGATTGAGAGTTATGAATTTTATGAGAAAAGACTATTTTAAAAGGAATTGTTGATTGATGTTACAGGGATAAAACATTATTGGTGGATTTTTAACATGGAGAAGATAATAGACTTTATAGTCTATTTGACTCTTCTAATGGATTGCTCGTTCCGCTGCAACTATGGTTGAAATTTTTATCATTTACCATATGTTCTAAATCTCTGATTTATTATTGATGAAGGCTATTGATAATTTAATTATCTTTAGTCATGATATTCTTTACTGAGCTAGTTGTGCTCACCCTTTTGCTTCACAATTCCTTTCAGGTAATAAAAGTGTAGCTGGGTCGAGCGAGGGTAACGGGGAAATAGAACGGTGGTCTCTAGCTGTGGATGTTCTCCCGAAGCAGTATAGAAAAGTTCATTTAGTAGTTATATTTGGTGAATCCAATAGGGTGAGGCGAACCTAACGTTGGAAGGGTGTTTTGCCACTGTCATACAAGATGTCTAATGACATACAACCTCGTGTCGTCATAAGACAGGGATGTGCTCATCCACTTGCTGAGTATATCTATGGGCACTACCTATATAATCTTGGTGTTTGTTTGAAGTATAATTCTCAATTAGAGACAGTGGAGATAATGATAAGTCAAGAGAAGACTCACCATTGGGAAGAATATGATAGTAATCTTCTCGTTTTTCTTTGGGGTCTATTGGGTCAACCAAGGATAATTCTGTGGCCATATGATATCTATCATAACCTAGACGCGTGGCCTCCCATGTACGAAGGTTTCCTTGAGCACTTCCCAAAGATTCTAATTTCTAAAACAGTTTTTAACTATACCTTTATGTAAGGTGTTATTGTGAGGTGATGTCCACGGTTGGAACATGAGTCACATTTGGTATATATTTGTATCCAAACTCACAGCATATGTGTTGTTGTATTTTGCACGACAATTGTTGTAATAAAGTTGTAGTTGTTTTCTGTACCATGTATTTGACGACTCAGAATAAGTTGGATGGAATGAACCTATTTTGGGGTTGTCACATTTGGTATCAGAGCTTGGGGATATGATCTCTGGCGGAGATCGGGGAATATAACTAGGAGGGGAGAGATGAGTAAATCCTTCGCTAGTGTGTCCTACCTAAGCTTATTTGTTGGTCAGTCGTAATATCGGGATATTATGTGATATGTTAATTTGTTAAATTAACCCTTGTTTTGAAGCTGTATTCTAGAATGATATATGAAATACAGGAGATGAGCAATGGAGAAATTATGATGACAGGGAAGATGGAATCTGAAATGAAAGCAAGGTATTCTCAACTCTTTGAAATACCAGGTACGTAAATTTCGGGGACGAAATTTCATAAGGAGGGGAGATTGTAAGACCCCGAATTTTATGAAATAAAAGTATGCAATTTTTCTTATAATTACTATTCAGTAAATAGTTAAATTGATAAAAGTTTAAAGTTATGGGTGAAATATGAATTTTTTTTCAAAATAAGCAAGTGGTTATAAAATAATCATTGTTGTCGGGGAATATTCGTTTGGTCGTGGAATATTCTTTCTGTCGGGGAATATTCGTACGACGGCGCAGCTATTTGTGGGCCCCATAACGAATAACTGTCGGGTGAAGGAAAACGACAAATTTGAGTTTTTACAAATAACGGCGTAGTTGTTACCGTTAACACTGTTAGAATACCCGGTGGTTAAAATACAGTAGCACACGGTATTGCACCAATTATTGATTCTTACGTAAGAAGGCACTACTCAATAATTGTTACAGTAGTTATTATTCAATATTTTATTTTATTGATTCAATAATTGCTGCGTTGATATTTTATATTATTGTTGTTTCAATAATTGTTGCTGCACAGTATTTTCATTTATCAGATCAATAATTCATATTATTTGAATAATATTATTAGATAACATTATTGGCAATGTCTAGAAAGTTCTGTCTAAGGAGAGATTTGGTCATCTAATTGCGCGCCAGTAAGGAGAAATCCTTATTGGAAAGCCCCCTCTTTCCTGGGAACGGCCTGGTTGCCATAAATGTGATTCTGTAATATTATTTGTGAATAATTAATTATTGATTCATATTATAAGGAAATATTTATTTTATGTGGATATAAATGAGGGATATATTTTTGTGGTTAAAAATGAAGGAGTTAATGTTGAGGTTTTTGTCAGTATTTTTGTCGGAATGGAGGTATTAAAAATCAGGGTTTTTGAGATAGTTTGCGGGGGTTATAATTTTTAATCCGACCGTTGGATCGTGGTAATTTTTGGATATGTTATACATATATAAGTTGAGTATATGTCCACAAATTTTGAACCGTTAAAAATGAACGTATGATTTATTACGAATTTTACAAGATGACTGGTTCAGAAATTGTTGAATTTTCGGAGTTTATCATTTTGATGGAAAATTCTAGAATTGGTGGGCCCCACTTGTGGTTGCTGAAGAAATGTGCTGAATTATATTTCAAATGTGGTGGGTGGGAATAGTAGCAGGTAAAGCCATCAGGTTGCAGGTCAAACCTACCAAAATTTTCCTATAAATAGAGGGCTAAGTTAGAATTGAAAATCACACCAAAAACATAAGCTTTCTCTCTTTCTCTCTCTATATTATGAAGCATATTTTGTGAGTTTTTAGATACTTGGTGAGTTGCTATTCATCAGTGCAAGTTTCCTTCAGCATCATATCCGATATCCAGTCAGAAGTACTGCTCTTTTGAGGTAAGGGATTGTAAGGGATAGTAAGGGATAGTAAGGGATTTTAAGGGTTGTTATGATTTTTAATTTCGTAATTTTTCTGACCTTCAAAAATTCTGAAAAAATTTGAAATGATATTTTGATGAGTTTTCTTGATTGTGTCCAAAAATGGTGATTTTTGGATGTATAGATTGAGAGTTATGAATTTTATGAGAAAAGACTATTTTAAAAGTAACAGCTTATAATTCCTTGTGGTTAACTCCAAAATTGATGAAATTTTTATTGGGAGTACATGTATATGATAGAAGTATACTCTGTAAATTTCAGAATTTTTAGACAAAAGTACAATTTTTGATAAATGTCTAAATATTCGGCTATTTTGGCCATATGAAAAATAGTAAATGACTTTTAAAAATTCTGAGAAAAATATATGTTCACTATGGGACTATATTATGCTAAATTCCAGAAAAGAAATATTTTTGGAACTGATTTGGTATTTTTCATGAAAATGGTCTAGTTATGAGTAAATGAATTAAATATGTTTTGTGAAGAAAGAAAATTGAAAAATAGGATTTTATGGCTTGAGAATCCTATATGAGGTATATGCAGATTTTTGATGAGGGTTTTGGTTATTGATGATGAAATTGTAAGAGTTGGCATTTTATGATGATTAAATGCATTAATTAGTAAAGTGTAAACAATTAAAATAAATTGTTTATAAATTTAAGTAATGTTATTCTTTCAATATCATTATACCGAAATATTGGTATGAATTTTATTGTAGAATTTCTATCTTTTGTGTCGGGGTTACTATTCATGAGTTACGAATATTACTCTTGAGATTAAAACTATATGTTGATCATATTATTTTTATCATCATATATAACATTTTTATAACCCTGATGTTGAAATTCTCTTTCACTGGAGTGTAAAGATGGGTAGATTATTGGTATGATCATGACTAGGGTCCTCTTTGGCCTGTAGTGCAAAGTTGAATTGTGACTGGTATGATCATGACCATTGAATTTATAATTGAATATCTTAAGCTGAAGTGCAAAGGTGAATTGATCAACATGGTTATAATTATTGTTTATATAAATTCTAAAATGATTATAATTCTTTGAGATATTAATATATTTGGCATGTAGTGCAAATATGAACTGTTGATGAATATATTTGGCCTGTAGTGTAAAGATGAACTGTTGATGAATATCTTTGGCTTGTAGTGCAAAGATGATATGTTGTTGAATATCTTTGGCCTGTAGTGCAAATATGAACTGTTGTTGAATATCTTTGGCCAGTAGTACAAAGATAAACTGTTGACGAATATCTTTGGTCGTAGTGCAAAGATGGATTTATTAGTATGATTATGAACAGGAACTGTGATTTGGTATAACCACTATCTTTGATGTTTCAGGTAAAGACATGTGATGAAAATATTCTTCGTCCTGGGTGCGAAGAAAAATTTAGAATCACAATTATGATTATGAGTTATTCATATGATTGTGGAAAGGAATTGTTGATTGATGTTACAGGGATAAAACATTATTGGTGGATTTTTAACATGGAGAAGATAATAGACTTTATAGTCTATTTGACTCTTCTAATGGATTGCTCGTTCCGCTGCAACTATGGTTGAAATTTTTATCATTTACCATATGTTCTAAATCTCTGATTTATTATTGATGAAGGCTATTGATAATTTAATTATCTTTAGTCATGATATTCTTTACTGAGCTAGTTGTGCTCACCCTTTTGCTTCACAATTCCTTTCAGGTAATAAAAGTGTAGCTGGGTCGAGCGAGGGTAACGGGGAAATAGAACGGTGGTCTCTAGCTGTGGATGTTCTCCCGAAGCAGTATAGAAAAGTTCATTTAGTAGTTATATTTGGTGAATCCAATAGGGTGAGGCGAACCTAACGTTGGAAGGGTGTTTTGCCACTGTCATACAAGATGTCTAATGACATACAACCTCGTGTCGTCATAAGACAGGGATGTGCTCATCCACTTGCTGAGTATATCTATGGGCACTACCTATATAATCTTGGTGTTTGTTTGAAGTATAATTCTCAATTAGAGACAGTGGAGATAATGATAAGTCAAGAGAAGACTCACCATTGGGAAGAATATGATAGTAATCTTCTCGTTTTTCTTTGGGGTCTATTGGGTCAACCAAGGATAATTCTGTGGCCATATGATATCTATCATAACCTAGACGCGTGGCCTCCCATGTACGAAGGTTTCCTTGAGCACTTCCCAAAGATTCTAATTTCTAAAACAGTTTTTGACTATACCTTTATGTAAGGTGTTATTGTGAGGTGATGTCCACGGTTGGAACATGAGTCACATTTGGTATATATTTGTATCCAAACTCACAGCATATGTGTTGTTGTATTTTGCACGACAATTGTTGTAATAAAGTTGTAGTTATTTTCTGTACCATGTATTTGACGACTCAGAATAAGTTGGATGGAATGAACCTATTTTGGGGTTGTCACATAAGCTGGATTGCTGTTCAACTTCATCCAATCCATGTGTAACACACTTTTCATAGCTTTTAATTGTTATGTTTTAGTCTCAGCAAAAACTACAAAGAGAAAAAAAATCAAGCTGAAATCCATTTTGTATACAACAAATCATAGAGTTATACTATGTTTTAAAACTCGCTCTAGGAGAAGGCAGGCAGCTGATACCAGTTCAATAAACTAGAAGATCCACACTGCTTTAAACCACAAACCAAGGGGCACAATAAGTAGAAGGGAAAATATGACAAAACCGAGAGAAGAGACATTAAATAAAGAGAAACGAGAAACACATATTATATCTGTCATTTGAATAATTAAGGTCTATATGGAAAACCTTAAGTGGCTAAACTGGAAGCAATGACAAAATCAACAAA
The DNA here is from genome assembly GCA_016801055.1 of Panax notoginseng. Classification (NCBI taxonomy): domain Eukaryota; kingdom Viridiplantae; phylum Streptophyta; class Magnoliopsida; order Apiales; family Araliaceae; genus Panax; species Panax notoginseng. The sequence goes on from CM029012.1 coordinate 249,612,638, forward strand.
CAAAATTACAGTAGAAATAGAAATGGGCAGAGCGACATCCTGTTATGCTCTGTGACCCATGAAGATTAATTATCATTATGAGATGTTGATAATATCTCGTGCAATCCGTTTGTGAGAAACAAAAATGGACACTTTAGCAAAGTTCTCCAACATCAGATCTGGGGCTTACTGCTGCAAAAGATTAAAGAAAAATACCGATCAGTTATTACTGGGCAGGACTTTGTTGAAGAATTTGATAACACCAACAAATTAAGTGATATTCTAATTACCTCAGGTTCTGCTGCTGGTTTAGATACTTCCCCTTTAAAGTTGTCGCCTGCATATAATCATTTCGCTTCACTGGATTTTGCCAAATAACCAAGATTCTATTACAATTGAGGGCGAAGTTCATATCCATATCCTTATTCCTCCAAATCCCTAAATAAAATATCAGACAAAATTCTTATTTCTTATTTTAGATAATGGCTAAATAATACCTCCATCCTCGGGGAAATCAGAGGTCCACAGAGTGAGGTTGTACCTCAAAAATGAACAACAGATATTCTCAGTTGTCTATAAACCATACTTTTAAGTCACAAAAATCCATTGCATTTCATTATTTTATCAATTTGCATTTCATACATTCTAAAATATACATCATTTGGATACATAAACATGAAGCTCATATTCACTTTAGCAATCATTGCAATCATGCTAAAACCTTTTAAAAAAAACAAAAAGAAAAAAAGATTAATCTACAGTCTTGACTCTTAAGATTTCAAAGACAGATTTCCATATTGAAGTCCCAATGATTTACAATCTTAATTAGGCATATTAATACTACTTTCGTTCAAATTAGTTTCACTTAGATGCTCTGAGTTATAAAACTAAAAAAAATCAAGACACATAATCTTATTTTTCAAAAAAGATAAAACTTTCATTTCATGAAAGCTACTACAACTGGAGTAACTTTACTAAATTCCCAAAAAAAAAATATATTGTTTTCTATTAAATTTTATAAGCAACCAGAACCAGATATGTAAATAAATGATAAATCCATAAAATTTCTGCAAACAACCAAATCAAAACTATAAACAAAGTTCACAAATTACCCATAACAATACTTACTAATTGAAAAAAAAAGCCGCAGATTGTGATAAAACCGATGAAAAATGAAGAAATTGAACCAATTTTCGACAAATTAATGAGATTCAATGGAGTAATCAACTACCGATAGAAATGAAAAACTACTTTTTCAATTTTGAGATTTTAAACCCTAAATTTCTTATGCTATAAAATTAAATTAAAACTTAATATAGTTATGGAGCATTACCTTCGTAGAGAGAGACGCTAGAGTGTCGATTTGGTCGGAGCCGGTACGAAATTGCCAGAGATTTGGTTCGTAGTGAGAGAGAGAAGAGTACTTAGAGAGAGAAAGAGGTTGTATAAAATGAATTTAGATGGGTTTTTTTGGTTTAAGTCAGTTGACCCATTTAACACCCAACCCAGCCAATCTATCACCCTGCGTGTTTTTTTTTCCTTTGGTCCGTTGTCTAGTCCGTTGTTTCGATCCGTTTCTGAACGGGACTCTATATATACATATATATATATATATATATATATATATATATATATATATATATATATATATATAAAACAGGTATTTGTTATGGATTAAAAATATGCATACAACATCGCTATAGGAATCAACGATCGAAATTAATTCATGTCTGTTTCTATTAGTGTAACAAGTATTTGTTATGGATAAATATGCATACAACATCGCTATAGGAATCAACGATCGAAATTAATTCATGTCTGTTTCTATTAGTGGCGGACGATGGGTTACGTCCGCTACTAATAGTAACGGACAACGGTACTATTTTCTGCGTCATCCGCTACTATTAATAGCGGATATGAATTCATCTTGGTCGTTAGCTCATATATTGAACGATAGAAATGATGTAAATCTATTTTTGAGCCAAAGTAAATACATGATATAAATCATTGCCCTATATAAGATAATGATCCATTGCCAAAGTTGAATAGGAGTCACATCCATCCGACGCAGATCCCACCATTCATTTTTGTGATCTAAAAGCTATAAATATTCTTATCCGCATAAATGTTATGCAGATGGTAGATCCCATCCGCACAATAATTATACAGATGGGATACACCATCTGCACAACTATTGTGCCTATGATATAATTTTTAGGTTTTCGTTTGCATAATAGTTGTGCGGATGGTATATATTCCAACCACATAACTATTGTGCAGACAGAATAAATTTTATGTCATTGGATCTGTTTGTTTAAACAGTCAGAGATGAGTTGAGTTGGATAATAAAAGCTACTATATATCAAACTTTGAATATATAGATCATTATATTATAGTGTTTGTCAGAGTTCTTATATTTTCTACACAAATGAAATGCAATACATGACCTATTCAATTATGGCTCTTCTAAGTTTAGCCATCTTCTTCCGTCTTTATCCGTACTGAATGACTCGTGAAAGCAATCAGCAAATGCATCATGCATGATTTCAAAATGTTATACCACCTCCGTCCCAAAGTGAGAATTCTAATTTACAAATTTATGCATTTTAAAGTTTTCAATATCTTAAGTAACCTCTCTCCAAACTTAAATTAAAACGAGTTATATTAAGGAACAGAAGGAGTACATTATATAAAGAATAAGTCTAGTCGGACAGGAAATTGGGACCGGAAAATTGGACCGGTCCAATTTTTTTTTTAATTTTTTTTATTGTGACAGACTGTATAACCCTGTATTTGTATATGTATCCAAATTATACCTAAAACACAAAAAATGAAGCTTTTTTCACTTTACATTTTTACCCTTAAAAATTGGAAAAAAAATGGAAACACAACTCCCATACTCGCTCTGGCTAACTCCGGCTAAAAAGCGTGTCTATTAGTGGGAATTTGTTATTAATTCAAATATGCAAACTTTATCCCCAACAGTTGGCGCAGTAGTTCAAGTTTACTCTGAAATGAACCTTAAATCTGGACATCTTAGGTTCAAACACTCACCAATAACAATTAATTTGTTAAGGTCAGAAATGGTTCATAGGCTGACCTGAATTCGTGGAGATTAGTCCGACTGCGGTTGGAAAACTCCCGATTATCAATATATATATATATATATATGCAAACTCTACTTCCCCTTATTTTTCTCCCTCGCTTTCTCAACGTACTAATTTTGAAATAAGAAGTTATCCACGTTTTTTGCTTGAAATCCAGAAGCCCTTGACGGCGCACTTAACAAACACAGACCCAAAAATCATGACAAAAATAAATACTTCATCCGTTTAAAAGTCCTTGTTAGTATTATTTTAGGTAATCCCATGTTAAATGTTCATTTTCTTTTAATAACTAAATTTTTACACATTTTTTCCTATAATACTCGTAGCATTAAATATCTCATATTTTTCTTATTTTAATTCTCTCTCCATATTTAATAAGTATAATTAGTTATGTGATGAAAATATTTTGAATTGAAAAGCTAGAAAAGTCACTCTCTCACCTACATTTAAAATAATTAATGACATTATTATAAGTAATTTTGTCATTTTATTCCTCTTCTTAATATGCGTGAAAAGTCCACCAACATTTATCGTGGGATTGAGGGAGTAAATAGTACCAACATTTGCTCTTCCTCCAGGGTAACACGCTAATTAAATAAACACGTCTAAATATGAGCTTTAAGCAAGAATTTCAACAACTCATCCTGCAGCGGTAAACATGACTAATGGCAGAGAGCAGATCCTCTGTCCCCAAATTCTCTGTCCCCCTTGTGTCCCCCCATTTAAATTATGACACATGTCATTTTATTTTATTTTAGAATTAATTAGTGTTAAGTAAGAGACTATGTGTCAAAATGTAAGTGGAGGGACACAAGGGGACAGAGGATCTGCTCTCCTAATGGCATGCTTGTGACTTTTATTTCAGGGAAAAGAAAAGTTATTTTTTCCAAAAAAATTGAAATTAAAAACTTCACCTTCCTCCAAAACAAAACTCACGCTTAAGGTGGTTTTTTTTGTCCAATTAGAGGTGAGCTTTTGCCTTTGCCACAGCTAAGGCACGGACATGACTTTTCTCAAAGACTCTTCTGATTGATTTGCCAAGGTAGAGGAGATGTTGGATTTGGCATGGTGGTGTATGTTCCTGAGGGTGTAATTCCATCTCAGGCTGTGTTTGATTATATCTGAATACCTCTTAATAGAGGTGCCTCTGATTCGGTCAGAGGTTAAACTTGTTTGGTAAAAAAATTGTTGTCTCTTAATGCCTTTTAATCGGTAAGAGAGAAATATAATTCTAAACTATTCAGAGACACATCTGAATGAGTTTATATTTTTTTGGACAAAAATAACCTCTTCAATATTATAAAAACTCTCTTATATCCCCTAAGAAAATACACAATCCACAGTCCATCGCCAACTTCTTTGATCTGCAAGTCGAAATTCACCATCTCCGGCGAGGTTTGTTATGGGTTCATGGACAGTGGTTGGTGTTGGTCCCATTCTGAGCAGGTCTTGCTTTGGTCTGTGGTGGTGTTGGATCGATTGGATTGTAATCGTTATTGTTCTTTTTTTTTTTTTTTTTTTTTGCATCTTGGGTTATGCTCCAATTTATCAGATTTGATTGTTATTGCTTAGAAATTGTTTTATTGATTTTGAGTTTTAAATCTTCACTATCTAGATTCATCGACATCTATGGTGCAATTTCGGATCTGGACAGGTAAGGGTTTGAAGATATGTTTTTTTCCCATGGCTGATTTTGTGGACGGAAGTCATGGTGGTTTTCCCTGTTGATTTCTTACGTGTTTATTACCTTATCCCCTCCATTAAATCAGTTATGGGTGCTTTTGTTAGATCTGTTTGCCTTAGTTCAAATGGCTTTAACAGTATTTTTCGGCATCTTAACAGGTTTTATCATCAAAAATTTTCTTTTTTGGATTTAGTTATATAGGGATATATGATATTCATGGCTGGTGTGTTTGGTTGAAATCATCCAGTGGCTAGAAGCCGCTTGATCCCATTCTTGATGGTGCTAGTTCACGACGGCGCCGATGGAATTGGGTGGTGAGATTTATAGGATTTTTCAAGGAGAAGAGGGTAGAAAGATAAAATTCAGAAAAGAAAGAACATAATAATTATTTGCGATGATTTAGAAATTAAGGAGTGGATTTTTAACAAGTTTTGATTAAATAATTTATAAGGTTAAAATGGTAAAATATTATTATTCAGACATTTAAAAAAAATTAATTATCAAACAATATTTCTTCATTCAGATACAATTTTAAACAGACCCTCTATAGTATTTAGATGTCTAAATTATTCAGATCTTAACATTCAATTTTATCAAACACCACCTCACAAACATTTCTTTATTCATCATTCAGATACAATTCTGGACAGATGCTCTATATTATTCAGATGTCTAAATATCTAAACTGTTCATATCTTCAAATTCAATTTTATCAAACACAACCAAAGTAATCCATTTTCATAGACAAGTACTACTTCACTGGCTAAAACAAAAAAAATAATATGCAAATTGGAGAAACAGATCCTCGTTCCATTAGCAAAACAAATTATAACCCAAAATCTCAATCAATTCAAAGTAGACCAGTAGTACACATCAAGCAGTCAAATGAACTACTTGCCATAAAAAAAAACAGTCAAAATCACCCCAGCATACTATTGTAGTATTCAGAACTAACATCCAGACAACTACTCTCAAAACCAAGGACAATAGCCCAACCTAGGCAGCAATGGAAGGCTTAGAGGCTGCAGAGAGTCTGGATCTCTTTTTTGCCAAGCTCTCGCTGCGTCGTTCCCTCTGTTCCTTCAACCTACTGGCGAGAAGTTTCTGGTAGTCTGCTGCCTCTGATTTGGCCTTAGCAATCCTTTGCTTCTTCTCAGCAATTCTAGCACGCTTCCTTTGCAAAGTCAGTGGAGTCACCAACCTCTGAATCTTGGGAGCTTTACTGACCTTCTTTCCTGTAAACACAATTAAATAAAGATTAAAAGATGTGTTAGTTAGTTGAAATTAATATATAATCTGTAAACTATAACATCACATCTCTATCTGTATTTTCATTTGTTGCGCTCACTTGTAAAGTAATCAGTAGAAAATAACAAGGAGAAGATTAGAGAATTCACCATTTTTGGTAGTGAAGGTTCGACGATATGTGTTAACATACTTCCTGACATCATCTTCCTTGGTAAGGTTAAAGAGTTTCCTGATCTTCGATGCTCTCTTGGGACCTCTCATCCTTGGTTTCTCAACATCAGTCAGGCCAGGAAGATCATTGTCACCCTTCTTCACAATTACCAAGTTCAGAACTGAGAGATCAGGGCTTACAATGCATCCTCTTACAGACTTCCTTCGACGCTCTCCGTTACGCCTACCATATCCTCTGAAGCATGGAGTACCTGCACATACATCCAAGTTGAATTACTTCCATCAAAAGAGAATATCAGAAAGTATCAGATCCACATTCTACCAACCTCTGACAAGTAAAAGACGAACACGGCCAGGAGTCAACACTCCCTGCTTCATCGGGAAACCTTGCTTGTCACAGCCTCCCATGATCTTGAAGACATAACCCTTGAACTCCTGTAGTCATTTAACATGACTATGTTACCATCACCCTCTCACAAAGCATACATCAAAAACAGAAAATAACACTCAGAAGTACAAAAGTCATACCTCACCAAGAGCATCACCGCTGACCTCTTGAGAAATCCTCTTGTCATAAAAAGCACGGCTGAATAATAAAATAACAAGTCATATATCACACCACGTCATAAGTAAATGACTTTAGAAAAAATGAAGCACAAAAGAATGACAAAAACGCTTTATTGCTCGATAAGATAAGTAAATATGTTCAAAAGTTCCATGTTTCTACACACACATGACTATTACCATCTCACATAGAAAAACTACTATTAAAATTTAAAACACTAAATCAGTTGTCTGAACATATTCATAAACTTCATTCCTCTCCAACACAAAACAAACTCAGTATTTAAAATTCAAAAATGAAGTTCAAACAGCAAACACATGCTATTAGAGAAGAAACCAAGGGACTATTTTAATCAACTAGTTAAAAATTATAAATTATACATAGGTCTATTAAAACAACAGTAAATAGATTTTAGACCAAATAAAGAAAACAAAACAGTACACCATGGACTTTCTGAGTTTATTAAAGACCATTGCATTAGATATAAACAAATTTTACAGATGTTTAAACTCCAATGATAGGAGCCAAGTGGTCATTTGTGACAACTTAAAACAGGATAAAAAGAACATCATTTAGTCGTCCTTTGTAACTTGTAAACTAGATAAAATCATACAAGTAAAATAAACCAGTCAGAATGAAGCATTAAAACTTAGAAAGATAAATATATTTATCGACTACTTTATATACATGAAAAATTTGTCTCCCTGTTCCAGTCAAATAGCAGCTTGAATTACGAACTAATTCATTAGCTCTGTAAACCAATGCATTGGAGTTTCAAAAAGATTGATTATTAGCTCTAATACAAATGAGCATGCAAACTTTAACTGCTCTATGCTTACGAATATAAGCATTGGAATTGCTCAGTACAATTTGCATGTTGAAGATAAAGGAAAACAAGAGCAAATTTAGCTACTATTTGCTACCAAAACTTGCATCAAATAATTAAATCTAGTGATTCAAATACATGGAATCCACTAAAACAATATAATACTAGCTAACAAAGTTAGCTAAACAAAGTGCTAATATAAAGGATATATTATTTTACTTCCTACCCAAATTTTTTATTTAAAAAATTGTTAATGACTACTAAGGAATCAAATTCAAAAGATTAAGCGAGTCCAAAACAATATGGTTGTTACGCAGGTGGAGGATCTAAACAAACAAAATCAAATGATGTTGAAGAAACAGTCTTACTAAGTAAACCCAAATTCAGCTAAAATCTAAAGCATATGCCTAGTATTTCATATAAGGTTTTTGAATGAGCGCATTAATTTATAGGTTCGTATCAATTATAAGCAGAAATACATCAACAAGTACTAGAGCTAAAAATAAAAATCACAAATATTCAAATTCATAAAAATTACAATAAATACTACACAATTATCAGAGTGAAGCTAACTAAACAATGAAATGAAATTGTCCATACAGGAAGAAATAAAGTAAAGAGAGATTTAAAACAGAGCTCACAGTTTCTGGTCATCGTCAATCTCGAGCTTCTTCTGGCACCCTGTGGTCGGATTTGCAATGTTGAACTGAAATTATAACCAACAATTGAAAGAATACTCCATTAAATACATCATTGATGTTTACAGATAATATATGTATAAATAATACAGATAGATACAGTGAGAGAGGAGAAACAAAGAGATGAATAACCTTCATCTTCTTCGATTGGACAGAGAAGAGACCGCCAAGATTTGGAAGAAATGGCTATGCTGCTCTCTGGGGTTGCTCTTCTTAACTGATTAGGTTTTGGAGGTGACCTTTTCGCCAATATATAATGGACTACGTATACTGGGCTTGGGTTTGCCTCCCCTTCCCTCCATGAATAAGACTGACGGACTGGGCTCTCTCATTTAAAACTTAATAAGTAAAGCCCATTCAAGGCACTGGCAAAATGACCTTTTGGTTTTGAAAGCTAGAGTGAGGTAGGATAAGTTTCTGCTTAATTTTTTTAATGGTAAATTATCTTTTGTTTTGAAATAGAGAGTATATATTTTTTAGTTTTAATAATAAATTAATTTAATCTTGTTGGAAATATATTATTTGATGTCAACTGTATATGACATCTTATTCAACATGCGTAGTAGTTTAATTAAAAATTTTAAAGACATAATTTTTTTTTATATATAAATGAAGATTTCTAATTTGTTCCAAAATCATGTAACTTCTCATTTTGACCAGAAATAGGAATAGAAATTCTCATTTTATTCCATTCTCATTCTCATTCCAATGTTATAACTAAACATGCCATAATATAATTTCAAAATTATTAATGAATCATTTTAATTTTTAATTTAAAAATATTTTAAATTAACTTTTAAAAATCAATAATAATCTTATAATTTAGAATAGAAATAATATGTTATTACCTTTTAGTGATAATCTAACCCAGATATCACGATCAACTATCAAGTGCATGACTCATTTTATTGTTGCATTTGTCAAATGATACATATTTTAATATTAATATGAATAATAAGCTTATTCTAAAAATGCTTCTTCTTTATAAGATTTATATAGTGTTTTGTATTGCATGGTTTTACTTAACAACAACTCCGAATTATTATTCTGTTGAAACTCGTCCAATCATCATAAAAAATTCGGTCACCCAACATGACTTGAACCATAAAAAAAAAGGGGCAAGGGTCACGCAGAATGACTTGAACTAATAGGAAAATTCTAATTCATTCAGCTTTTCGATACAATCAAATAAAAAATTCGATCACCCAGAATGACTTGAACCAAAATAAATTCGGTCAACCAAAATGACTTGAATCAATAGGAAAATTCTAATTCATTGAGTTTTTCCGTTTGAATTGAAGGAATGGAATAGAGATTGAAATGATTCATTCCATTCTAGTTGAAATGAGTTGTTCTATAATCTCTCTCACTCAAAACACTTATGGCTCAATGATAAAAAAATAACTATTCATAAAGATTTGGGCATAAAATCTTGGGTAAGAATGTTAAATTTCAATCGAAAATAGCAACAAAAAAATAATAATGGTTCAATCCATTCCAATAGGCAACCAAACACAATTTTTTTCATTCCATAAGATTGAGTCATTCCATTCCCACATTTATTACTTCAATCTAAACATAGTATTAAGTGGACACGAAAAGACACTCATAAATTTTTATGTCCACCTAAAAGAGCTCATCATATAAAAAGCCCCAAGGGCGCCGGCACCATATTCTAGGAGCCCAAACGCCGAACAAATAGAAACTGATAATACATAAAAATAAAAATTTAACTTCACTGAATTAATGATTTGAAAGTATTAACGTAAATCAACTATACAATCAGCAGATCACCAGAAGCTTTAGGAATTTGGAATATCTCAACCATGGAAGACTGGAAAAATGAATCTCATTCTGGTGCCAATTCAGGTTTTAGTGGAGTGCTTGACATGACTATGCTTCGATTTTAATGTGATGTCTTGTCATTTTGTAAGGCTGTTCAATAGATTTTAGCATTCCATCTCTAAGATTTCTATGGCTTGTCATGCTTGCCAACTTATAATACAAAAGGTCATATGTTTTTATAGACAAACATATTAGACAGTAAACAACAATCTACCTACCTCTTTTTTAGTTAAAATTAAAATCCCCATATAACATGAAATATCTCGCCAGATATGGTATGGAAGGAGTGTCCTGCCTCCATCTCCCTGTCCCGAACTGTGTCACCTAAATCTCATATCCCGGAAACCTAGAATTTTCTGGCACGAGCAAATTGAACCATAAGCAAGCTGTACCAGCAAATCCTCGGAAAAGGGAATTTGTATGGTCGGCTCCCTGAGAATTTCCAACCGTCATAAGCTTTCTGGCTTTATGGTACAAGAAGCTTGCAAATGCCTTTGCTCTCACTTCATATATGCTCTCTCCTGTAAGACGGTAGAGAGACAGGAATGCATATGCATTCCCAGAAGCACCATCAGCAAGTCCTGGCTTCTCCACCAACCCACTCTTCCACACAACTTCTCCTGCTTCTATTGCAGCACCTCGGAACTCCCTGTCACATGAAAACACCTGCAAAAGCAAAAGGCAAACAATTAAGCACAAAACATTTTTTATGTTACCCATTGCTTTCTCAGACAACGCCTGGGGCACATTTCCTAACAAGGATAATATTTTCTCCAAAATACCCCTTCAGGTGTGTTCATGTGTTTGGTTTTTTCCCTTCTATTTTTTTCCCCTGTTGGGAGGGGGTAGAGGTAAGTTCACAACTTATTATGCATCAGAAATAGCATCTCTAGAGTTGCGCTAGCTAAGGTTTTAGACTTCCAACTTATTAACAAAAAAAAGAAAAAAGAATGAGGTTCTTAGACTTCTACATGATCAGCTTCAGACCAAAACGTGCATTTGAAGAACATTGAATTGGTGGCTCAAAACTCAAAAGAAATTTTATGAGCTGCATTGTTTTCTCATTGCTTCAAATTTATTATAAATTCCATTTGTTAGGGCTGCAAACCTCTGATGCCTTGCACAGTGTGATGGCCATGCTGGTTGCACCATGAGACCATTGCACCAGCTTGTCCCTTGGGTTCCCTTCACTTGAGGGGTAATTGCCACTATGAGGGAACCTATTACTCATCATGTACCTTAAAGTGCCCTTAACATCTTCGGCATCCTCCTCTGATAGTGGGAAATGAAGCAACACATGCAAGATACCTGAGAGACCATGAGCTGCACCCCAGTACCTCGTTCCATGCCATCTATACATCAGTGGGCAGGCTGTCTTGTCAGATGCCCCTGCTCTGCCCCCAGCTAACACAGCTTCAACAACTGGCATAAGAAGATCACATGGAACAGCCTCCTGCCCTAGGTACTTGTTTATGAACAAAGCTGCCCATAAAAACCCAGCACGTCCATAAAGAAGATCATATGACATTCCAAGACCTCCTTCTTCAGCTCCAACAGGAAGCGCTCTCTCTTCTGCCAACTGGAGATTAAGAATGAACATGCAAGATCTCCAACAACAATTCCTTAAAGAAATTACATAAGAAAAAATGATCATGATACACTGATATTGGTTGAAGTTCTAGTTTGAAAAAGAGATCTAAGAAGGAACTGGTTTAATAATAAAATTGTCTCACCTACTGTGTAAAGAAAATAGATCCATGTACAGATATTCTCGCACTCGCAGTCATAGCAAAGAGTACAGGAAGCAACAGAATCAAGTACGTGTTCATAGCTCATTTCTAGAGTGAATGTTTGTAGTTAGTTTACAAATAATTTTTAAAAAAAATTAATTTAGGATTGTAGGACCATATGGAGAACTGCAAAATTCTGATTACCAAGGGGACATTTCTTTTCTTTCTCAGACTTCAATTACATCGTTTCCTGTTCTTAAAATTATAATTCTTCCCTAGGATTAAAAATTTATTTGTTACCACAACTCGTCAAACCAAAAGAAATTTAGATAAACTTCTAACTAGCCAAGCAGGTAAAATATGTAGATCTTTATATTGCATGGAGATCAAATGTTTTTCATTGTGTTGGGATTGGCTCATACTTCTGCGGGTTCGACTAATGGCCACTACGACAGTGTTCCCTGTGAGCGAGCGATTGCCCAGCTCGCCGGTGAGCTGGCGGAGGTTGCAAGAGGGCAACGCCCTCTGAAAGCCAAGCGCAAAGTGCAATTGGGCTTGGAGATTTATTAGTAACCCATCGGTTTTACTAATGTATTGGACCTCGAGAGTTTGAGCTCATGTTATAGTAGCAAAGGTTTTCTAGTTATTATAAAAAATATTATTTGGTGTGTGGATCATTGTAGAGTGTGTGAGGTATCTTATGAATACATCAGACAAGTAGAACAAGCCAAATTGGTGAACCTGGATATATCATGTGTTCTTTCTTTTCCGTCTTTCAGATATTATATAATATTTGTGTGATTTTAATATTATTCGTTCTTAAATTCTAACACATTGTTTATAAAAGTGCTCATATTATCAAAAGATCAAAAGATCATCCTAATGGAGTTATACTTGCTTGTTTATAATATTTGTAATTGATAATTAAGAGTTTAGGACTTGATTAATAAGCCTTATCCACTAGGCAAAAATCAAATATATATAGACAAAATCTCCATGTGAGTATATTTTGATTATTTTCACCTCCTTGGGCTATCTCAAGAACTAGCACAAGCATAAAACAAATTGAATTAAGCACATAATTTAAATCAACCCAATCTTATAGACCTGTGTATTAATTAACCCAATGCTTCAAAACTTACCATATTGGGCCTCTTTAGGCCGATGAGCTGTTGAAAGTTGAGGCCCTTAGATTATGTAAAAAACCTATATTGCTAAGCAAGTTATATGCAAAATCTCATCAACTATATATATATATATATATATATATATATATATATATATATATATATATATATATATATACACGGTCCGTCTATCAAGCGAACCATATGGAGCGAACTAAAAACAAACTAGCTATAGCTACGGTTTTGTCCGTCGTTATAGCCGGTTCGTTTTTAGTTCACTGGAGAGAGCCGTGCTATTACACGTCCTGAGATATTAAGGCACTAGCACCTCCAATATTTGAACTTACTTACCTTTCTCTTTTTCGAAAGGTGATACTAGGGTCTCAAATATTTGGTCTTAAAAAGTATTTCAAATGATGTGTCACCATCACATTGGTTAGGTAGATCTTGTTATCTGTAATATATAGTATTATTTAATATATATATATATATATATATATATATATATATATATATAAAGTTAAGCAAAGCAGAAAGTATTACACTTACTTGAAAATTGAAGTCAGATATTTTGGAATTATAAAACCAGATAATCCGAGTTCTTTGAATTCACAAAGTCTCCTTAAAGCAAATTTATTCCTTCCCTGGTGCTAAAAGATTTGTTGAATAATTGCTTCTCAAAATAAAACGGATTCACAATTCTTAATTAGTAGCACTACAAAATTAAGAATTCAGCGAACGCAAAGTCTAGGTTATATACTCGAACTTTACTGTGATGAATGAACAATAATATGAAAACTGCATAACAGAAATGCAATAACTTAAGAGGGAAAAATAATATATATATTACAGAACGGGACGGAATTGCAGAAACGGGAAACAGGAAGGAAGAGAACAGAACAGAGAGCGGGGGGAAATAACTTGTATAATTTTTAGCGCGCCCAGATGGATTATTTATAAAAATAATTCTGCGGTTTATCAGTTAGGTTATTACCGTTGGCGTGCAAACCGTTCAATACTACGTAGTATCGTGACAATAACTAAAACAAAATCTAATAATATATTAAACAGATTTTGTCCAAAAAATTATGTATCACTACCCGCCCTGACCCCGGGCCCGGCCCGCCCGTCCGACCGGACGGACGGCGGCGGCGGCGACGCGCGTGTGGGTTCGAACCAAGCCTTGGCTAGGTCCTCTCCCTTCCACAAAATTAGGGTGCCCCTTGGGGCCCTTCCCATTGAGCAAACATCCCATTGAGCAAACATCCCATATATAAATTCTTTCATTTTTTCCTCTAATGCCCTATGTGAGACTTTTACAATTTTCAACATTTCAAGTAGGTGACTTTGGAGCCAATTTTTTCATTCAATTCTTAATGGATTTGAATACATAAATATATCACGTTATACTCCTCGCGGAGGAGAACGCATTGGTGCAAAAACCCGACATTTTCGGAAAGTGGGTCCCTCATTAAATTGAGCCTCAAAATGCTCTAATATTTAATGTTTCAAACCCATTTCCAACAGATCTCATATATTTACGCACATACTGCTTTTTCTCTCTATTTGTGCACAACTATTTGTGTCAACTAATAGTAGATCACTTGGGTAGTATAAAAGATTTAGGACCGTAAACTTGTAACAACACTTGGCGGTCCTCCTAAAGATATTTTATGTGAGAGATAGTTGTCAACTTGAAGGAGAAAATCTTTGCAGATATTTAGGACTAACCAATGCAAAGGAAAACCTTCCAAGAATCCAACCGTACTGCAATGTCATGGTGGAACATTAGAGAGTGATAAGGATTTATTAGCTAGGTACCTCACAGAAGAGATCCAAATACATGTCACGCTTTTGATGGCCCCCTTTGTAACTTGCAACCACAGCACCCAATGCGTATATTCCTCCTCTTCCACACAAAAAAGTGACATGCCTGTTCCCAATTTAAATACTGAAAGTAACTCAAATGAAACAAGGTATATATTAGACTAAACCAATGAAAAACAAGATATTTGCATCATCTTAATCTAACACAAAATTTTACCACAAATAAATATTCAGTAAGTAATAATTATTATAGAATTATTACAGGTAACAAGTTACATATCAATTCAACTAAAAAATAAAGTAAAAAATAACAGAATTATACATTTTCTATTCCAATTAAAGTATCACCATGTCCTTTTGTTGGAAATAATCTATTTATTCTCTAATAAAAGTGAAATGATGTTGTTGGGGCGTAATTATTTGGGCCCAAAATATATGGTGTGCCAAAATCCACGTGGAGGTATTTAACCCTACGTAGAACTTGTTTGGGCAGTTGGGTATTTTAAGGAATCAAAAATTCCTAATTACATTTAATTTCCAACTCCTAAGGAAAGAGTCGGGATATAATTCAAGTATTCAACTTCCTTTCTTTAAGGAGATTCTATTCAATCTCATTAAAGAATCATACCTAATGAGAAATCCTAATTTTATACGGGGAAGGAGGTGCGATCACTATAAATACAAGGTTATACCCTCATCAGGTACACATTCATACTCCCTCCGTTCCTTAATATAGGTCGTTTTAGGGTTGTGCACAAGTATTAAAGTAATGATTGTATAACATTAACTATAATATCAATTGTCTATATTACCCTTGTATTGGAATAAGAGATTGTTATTTATTGGACAGAAAATAGCGAGAGAACCAAAGCTACATTTAATAATTGAGGTAATATTGAAAACTAATCAATTAATGCCTACTTGAAATTCTCAAAAGACTTATATTAAGGAACATAAACATTTCTCTAAAACGACTTATATTAAGGAACGGAGGGAGTATTATTTTACAGCACTAGAACATTAAGTCTTCAGCCTATACTTATTCTCACACCGGAGCTATCCCCCGACGGCCCAAGCCGTCAAACTTTTGGTGTGACTTCGTTTCTGTGCAGAATTGGCGCGCTTTGGTGATTGAGGCGCGCGAACGAATCTTGGCATTAACAGATGCTTTAAATTTTCCTTTATTTGAAAAATGATTGATACCAAGTAACTTTCAATGAATATCAGTATTGAAATTAAAATTGTGTTAAGAGGTAAAATAGAAAACTATCAAACCATATAACTTGTATTCTCTGAGGGCCTTGTATTCAGCGAACTCTTTTTCTTTGGCGTTGAAGAAGCTAATCATGTTCTTCCTCTCCTCGTGCATTTTGTAGCTGGTTTATCATAGTCTCATCGTTTGTCTTCAATTCTTCGTTTTCTTGTTTCACTGCTTGGCTATCGGATAGTGGAATTTTATGGCGTTCTTGCTCTTCGGCGATCTTCTATTTTGCAGCCTTCAGTTCGCCCTCGAGTTTATTGCAGTAAAAGGTGTTGTTGGAGTGAAGACTATGTTCCTTCTTATACCCAACAATGGCGACATCCATCTTGAGTTTTGACTCCGTTTCATCGAGTTCGAACTTAAGCTGTTGAATTTCCGCTTCCAGTTCTTTTTCTCTAGCTTCAACCTGATTGAACCGACGGATGACTCGGCCCGAAACAGCAGCAATCTGTTTATAAGAATTCGAAAGTTAGTGGTGTGGCAATGAAGTGAGTTTTATAACAGTGAAAGGTAGAAGTTGCTTACCCGACCTTAATGCATGATACCAGAATGGATCAATCCTTGGAGGCTAATATCTTTGAATCGATTCTCATCAGCATGGAGGATAAAATTTTCAAAAAGCTCATGAGGGTATTCTACGAGTTCGGATGGTCATAACGTCATGTTTGCTCGGGTCTCCCGCACTTGGCTGGTTGAAGGTCCGACCTGTTAAGGAGATCGGATAGGAGATGGGTGTTTGGGAGGTGATTCATTGCGAGGTTTTTTGGTTGGAGGGAGAGATCTTCGGGAGTTTCTTCATATGTTTTTTGGTTGGTTACATTTTGGACTTCAAATGTTTCGATTGTTGGTGCGTTATTAGGAATGACTATTGGTGTTGGTTCGGGGATGATTACTGGTGTTTGGATGGTAGTATTTTCAATTTGAATTTGGGATGGTTTGGAAGGACAGGCTTTTGTCGTTTGGTTGCTTCGGTTGTAGGCTTTGATCGTCTTCATTTAATTCTAGGAGAGTGATCCTTTTGAAAAGGGGCATGTCCATAGGACCTATTTCAGTAAAGGACGGAGTAGGAATCGTAGTTGTTTGGGGTACATTTACAGGTGGGTTGGCTTTGAAGTTGGTAATGGATGACCCTTCGGTTACAATCACTATAGCGATAGTTTCGGTGATAAGGGGGTCGGAGGGGACCTGATTGGTGCCTTTGGAGTTGGCATCTTCGGGTTCGTCCCTTTCAGGGAGCGTTGGTTAGATGAGAGATACTGCAAATAAAAAATAGGTCAGTATCGGATATAAAGGTATCGGATATGAGAGATACTTGCGTTTGTGTTCATATAGCCAGTATTGTTTTGTCAGAAGTTTGAAGGGAAACTCTTTCGATAGCAATTTCTCAATTAGCTTTACTATCTCTACTACTCTGTCTAGGGGAAGTTCTCCAATGATAACGTTCGGTTGTCCGTAACGGGCCCAGTCTGGGATTTAGAGGGTGTTGGGTCCTTTTACAAAGAACCAGTGGGTGTGCATCCCTTGTTGCTTGAAGGGGCGCTCATCAGGGTTCGCTTTTCAATACGTTGGTGTGGTTTGGGTTGTTGTTTGCTTAAGGACCGAAACCCTGGCTCTCAGGATCGGCCCAGAGAGAATAAGGAGAAGAAAAAGTCGATTATGGGAGGAACGCCAAGATCGTGGCAGACGGCGATGAAAGCGACCATGTTGATGTACAAGTTTGGCACTACTTAAGCTAATTTGATGTCAATAAACCCTAGTAGAATTAGGATGAAGGCGTGAAGGGGTAGCCGAACTCTTTTTTCCAGCATAGTAACGGGCATTACGGTCCAACTGTTGGTTCGATGGTAAATCAGATCGAATTCTGAAGGGCCTTTGAGTTGGTAAGTTACGGGGATGTGGAAGTGGTCTCGGATTTTGACGAGTTCATCTTCGGTGATGGTGGATTTGGTATTGGCGTGGGGGAATTTTGTTTCATCTGAATATTCTTTGATCATTTTTTGGAATTCCGACTCTGCTTTTGTTAGGGCTGGTGTGTGGAGGGCAAAGATGGTGGTAACAGTGGTAGATTCGGTGGTAATGGCGATGGTGGTTGTTGTGGGGGTGGTAGTAGCCTTCACTGGAAGGGGAGAATTGAAGAAATGGGGATTGCGTTGATTGGTTCAGTATTTGCAGGATTGGATGAGATGGGAGTGGTTGGGGATGCCATTGATGTTGAATGAGTTCTTGCCGGAAAAAATTTCAGCTGTAAGAAGGAAGGGGAAGTAGGAAAAGTTTTTAGAATTCGAAATTAAGAGAATGGATCTGTTTGATTTGGGGAAAGGTTTTTTAAATTAAGTTGTATTTTCAACTTCACGCGCTTCCCAATGAGCGGCTATTAAATGACTTGTTATGATTATAGACGTGGGAGATGGATCCAGTAGCATGAAGTTGTTTTTTTGATAAGTTGGTCAATTGACCAATAGAATACTGACACACATACAATCTCGCCTGCGTGTCAGTATTCTATTGGTCAATTGACCAACTTACCTCAAAATAAACTTCATACTAACCAGTTCCGTGGGAGATGATCCTTGTATTGTGTGGGGCCCTGGCTTTATGGGTTAAGTAGTTTTCCGAGGAGGTTGGGCCTTGCAACATTTATTCTTAATTATTGGACTTTTATTGAGGAACTCTCCCATTAAATGCTCCATTTAACAAAAGACTGGGGGGCAATATTGGGGCGTAATTACTTGGGCCCGAAATATATGGTGGGCCAAAATCCACGTGGATGTATTTAATCCTACGTAGGAACCTGTTTAGGCAATTGAATATTTTAAGGAATCAATGATTCCTAATTACATTTAATTTCCAACTCCTAAGGAAAATATCAGGATATAATTCGACTTTCTTTCTTTAAGAAGATTCTATTCAATCCCACTAAGTAATCATACCTAATGAGGAATCTTAATTTTATATAGGTAATGATGTGTGATCACTATAAATACAAGGCTATACCCTAATCATCACGTACACATTCATATTATTTTACAGCACTAGAGCATTAAACCTCCATTGTTAAACCTTATTCAGTATGTATTTATTCTCACATCAGAGCTATCCCCCGGCGGCCCAAGCCGTCAAGCTTTTGGTGTGACTTAGTTTCTGTGTAGGATTTGACGCGCTTCGGTGATTTAGGCGGACGGATGAATCTTAACGTTAAAAGATATTTTAAATTTTCCTTTATTTGAAAAATGGTTGACACCAATTAACTTTCAATGAATATCAGTATTTGGAATTAAAATTTTGTTATGAGGTAAAATAGAAAACTGGTAAACCTTATAACTTGGATTCTCCTGTTGGGAAGGAAGGAGTATTATTATTTTGACATCTATATTACTTACTCCTATACTGACTCGGGATATGAGATAGTACTACTTACATACATTAATTTATTATTACCCTTGGTAATATTTCCTATATCTAAATATATAAAAGAAAGATCTAGAAGCTATGATAAATAGATATGTACCCATTATCCATATTGATTACTCCCTCCCTTCTAAAACAAAAAATACATTTTTCTTTTTATCCATTACAATTAATTAGAGGGATATGTCTATTAATTTTAGACTATATCTATACTCTTGTCCTTAACTAATTTAGTATTATAATGCTACTGCCTCACTTCTATGTACATTGATAGAGTATATATTTAGTATGTAAATAATCAGTGGTATTTGATTAATCATGTCTTTAATTATAGCCTAGAATCAAGCATTGTAATCATAGCCTAGAATCAAGCATTGTAATATCAACCATTGTAATCATGTATATATACTGAGTGTGTGAAATGAGAATCACGGAAGACATTTCCTTCATGGTATCACAACTCAATAAACCCTAGCCGTTCCCTAAGTGTTTCTCTATCACCCATCTCCTTCTTCTGCCTCATCTCGTTTTCTCCTCTCCTTTCCTCTCCTTTCCTCTCATTCTCCATGGCCGATAACTCACGCTTCCATCCGGCCCTAGCTTTAAGCAATGTCGAGAACTTTATCCCAATTATTCTTGAGATGGAGAAAGGCCAATACTCGTCATGGGCAGAGCTTTTTAAACGTGCGTATTAGGTGATGGACCATATCATCCCTACGCTACCCATGTCGTCTGACAAGGGTAAGGAGACGGTGACAGCTCGAGACGATGAATTGTGGTCTCGTTTGGATGCAATAGTCCTTCAATGGATTTATGGAACGATTTCGAACGATCTCCTACACACTATCTTGGAGCCCGACTCTTCGGCACAACAAGCATGGGAACGCTTGCAAAGCATTTTCCAAGACAACAAACACTCACGGGCAGTTTACTTGGAAAATCAATTCACCCAAGTTCAAATGGATGATTTTCCTAATGTCTCGGCATATTGCCAAGAACTCAAGATGCTTGCGGATCAACTGTAAAATGTTGGGGCTCCGGTTAATAATCACAGGTTGGTTCTCCAATTGATTGCGGCGGTAAATGAGAACTATGATAGTGTGGCTACGTTCATACAACAAAGTGACCCATTACCTCCGTTTTACGAGGCTCGATCGAAACTAATTCTCGAAGAGACGCGCAAAGCCAAACAAGTGGCTATGGCGTCAGGTGCCTCCGGCACGGCTCTCGTAACAACCAACACCGACAACGAAGAGACACACGGTTCTGGACGGGGGACAAGCCATGGTAATGGTCAACATCGAACTATACCGGTTGACGTGGGAAGAACAATAATAGCCAAAACAACCGTACTAATAATCAAGGGAAGAATAATAGCGGATGCAGTCGAGGAAATGGTGGTCAAAACCAGTCCTTCGGTGGCGGCAACCACTAACAGGCCACCCATCCCCGTCCATGGCAGCATCCGCCACCATGGTGGCAGTATAACGTCGGTTGGGCTCCATCGGGTTGGGCTATGCCTCCATGCCCGTACCCATCATCTTCTTGGACACGCCCCCCA
The DNA here is from genome assembly GCA_016801055.1 of Panax notoginseng. Lineage (NCBI taxonomy): Eukaryota > Viridiplantae > Streptophyta > Magnoliopsida > Apiales > Araliaceae > Panax > Panax notoginseng. The sequence continues at coordinate 249,633,675 of CM029012.1, forward strand.
TCAGTACGTCAACCGGGAATTTTAGGACAACGTCCGCAGTAGGCTTACAGTGCTTAGGCGCCCAGCTCCCCCTCCTATGCACCCACGGATATTGAAGCAGCGATGCATACTATGTCTCTCAACGTTCTCGATGACAATTGGTACATGGACACCGGTGCTACTTCGCATATGACGGCGTCGCAAGGTACTCTTTCGTCTTATTTTAATTCGAGCAATAATAACAATATAATTGTTGGAAGTGGTCATGTTATTCTGATTCGTGGTTATGGACAAAAATCACTATCTCCACCTCATCCACCCCTAACACTGTCCAATGTCCTCCATGCCCCAAACTTAATTAAAAACTTGGTTTATGTTCGTCGTTTCACAACTGATAATCATGTTTCTGTTGAATTTGATCCTTTTGGGTTTTTTGTGAAGGATTTGCAGACGGGGATTCCCATAATGTGATGTGATAGCATCGGGGACTTATACCCCTTATCCACTACCACGGGTCCTCCCGCCTCCACTCCTCTGTTCTAAAAATTCCCGCCTAGGTCCGCCTAGGCCCCGCCTAGGCGCTAGGCCCCCCTTGACGCCCCGCCTAGACGCTAGGCCCCCCTTGACGCCCCGCCTAGGACCTAGGCCCCCCCTTGGCGCCTCTAAGCCCCCCAGACGCCTCACCTAGGCCCAAGGCGACAAAAAAATTTCTTTAGAAAATTAGGCGGGTTCTAGGCGGAGAGATTTTTTTTATTTTAATAGCCAAACCAAATCTTGATATATTTATTTTTCTAATGATTTGTCATATTCATAATACAGATTGTAGCATATCAAATCACAACAAGAAGCGAACAATATCAAGTCAAAATGGATAATTTTATTATAATTATAATTTTTTTAACTTGTACCAACTTCAAATTATATAAATGAGAATACATTTGTAATATTTAGTTTAATTCAATTTTATAATTCTTAAATTTATGTTTAATTTCTTAAGTTTTAATATTGAATTAAATTCTTGAAATTTTAAATTTTATTATTTAATAGCAATCTTGTTTATAAATAAAACGAATACGTTAAAAATATGTTTAAACTTTGAACAATTGCATGTTTGTGTTTGAACTTTGACATTAGCAATATGGATATGTGTTTAAATTTTAAGAAAAGGTCTTTATTATATTTATTATAGATTGTTTTGCTTTATATTATTATTTTATTTGGATAAATGTAAGATAAAATATTAGAATTGCCTTAAAATAAAAAATTCCGCCTAGGCCCCGCCCAGGCCCCCTAGGCGCTAGGCCCCCCTCGGTCGCCCGACTCCCGCCTAGCGCCTTTTAGAACATTGCTCCACTCCATCAACTTTTGCTGCTCTTTCTCCTACTTTATGGCATAATCGTTTGGGCCACCCGGGACCACAGTTTTTCGTTCTCTTTGCAATAATAAATTGATTACATGTAAACAATCTTCATGCACTAGTATTTGTGTTTCGTGTATTTTTGGGACACATGTTAGGTTGTCATTTTATCCATCTACTTCTTGTACTACTATGCCATTTGACATTATTCATAGTGACTTGTGGACATCTCCCGTTTTAAGTTCAGCAGGACACAAGTATTATATTCTTCTTCTTGATGATTATTCTAATTTTCTGTGGTCCTTTCCTATTGGCAAAAAATCGCAAGTCTACACCAGTTTCCTTTCCTTTTAGCACTTATATTAAAACTCAACTTGAGAAGGAAATAAAATGTTTTCAAAGTGATAACGGGAGGGAATTTGATAATGAACAATTCCAATCTTTTTATCGCAATCATGGTATGAGTTTTCGGTTCTCGTGTCCCCACACCTCCTCTCAAAACGGAAAAGCAAAACGTAAAATTCGAACCATAAACAGCTTGATTCGAACCCTTCTTGCTCACTTATCTATGCCACCGTCATTCTGGAATCATGCTTTACATATGACAACATATTTATTAAACATTCTCCCAAATAAAAATCTTAAACACTTTTCTCCTACTCAAATTCTTTACTTTCGGGATCCCTCCTATGCACATTTAAGAGTATTTAGTTGCTTGTGCTTTCCTCTTCTTCCCCCCACCAATAATAATAAACTCCAAGCTCGTTCTAACCCGTGTGTTTTTCTGGGCTACCAACAAAACCATAGAGGATATAAGTGTTATGACCTCTCGAGTCGTAAAATAATTCTCTCTCGACATGTTTTGTTTGATGAGACTAACTTCCCCTTTGCTAACGCCTCCATCACATTCCTATGAATTTCTTGATGATGGACTCCATCCCGTGTTACATAGCTCGCTATTCTTCCTACTCCCACCATCAGCCCGCAAATTGGGTCCATCTCCAATAACACTCCCAGTGATTCTAGGCCCCGCTCAATTCTCATCCACCGATCCCCAAGTTCTCCACCCGGCCCACTACAATCCCCTTTTCTATCAAACAGTCCTACACCCGGCCCAAGAAACTCCCCAAGCTCATCAAGCCCATCAAGCTCCCACCCCAACCCGCCCACATCCTCACCAGATCCACACATACACCACTCCAATCCAAACCAAAACCGCTCCATGGTCACACGCAGCATGCATGGGATCTTTAAGCCCAAACGTCATTTTAATTTAACTTCTTCGGTTTCACAATCCCCTCTGCCATCTAACCCCAAAACTATGTTGTCCAACCCGAATTGGAAAGCGGCCATGTTGGATGAATATGATGCTCTTATTAAAAATAAGACTTGGGAGTTAGTGCCCCGTCCGTCTAATGTGAATATTATTCGGTGTATGTGGATTTTATGTCATAAAAAGAAATCTGATGGATCTTTTGAGCAGCCTAAAGCCCGTCTTGTTGGTGATGGCAGGTCTCAGCAGGTTTATGCCGACTGTGGTCAAACATTCAGCCCGGTAGTGAAACCCGCTACAATTTGCACTGTGCTCAGTTTGGCTTTATCGAATTATTGGTCCATACATCAACTAGATGTCAAGAATGCATTTTTGCACGGTCACTTACAGGAAACTGTCTACATGCATCAACCTATGGGTTTCTGCGACCCGAACCATCCAGACTATGTATGCTTGCTCAAGAAGTCTCTGTATGGCCTCAAACAGGCACCCCAGGCTTGGTATAAACGGCTTACGGATTTTGTCTCTATAATGGGGTTTATACATAGCAAATCGGATCATTATTTGTTTATATATTGCAAAGGAAATGACATGGCATACATTCTTCTCTATGTTGACGACATAATCCTTACCACATCATCTGAGGCTCTTCGTCGACATATCATGTCTATTCTGGCATCAGAATTTGCTATGAAAGATTTAGGTTCCTTACATTATTTCTTGGGAATTGTTGTGCCCCATCACGAAAGAGGTTTATTTCTTTGCCAAAAGAAATATGCTGAGGACATCATTGAGAGGGCAGGTATGTCTTCATGCAAGCCGTCACCCACCCCTGTGGATACGAAGGCAAAATTGAGCAATTCGGGTGGAGCACCTTATGAAGACCCCACGCAGTATCGCAGCTTAGCCGGAGCCTTGCAATATCTTACGTTTACACGCCTAGATATCTCATATGAGGTCCAGTAGGTATGTTTGCATATGCATGACCCCAAGAGCGAACACATGACTGCACTTAAGAGAATCCTACGATATCTTCGTGGATCGCTCGACTTCGGCTTGCATCTATACAAATCCAAGTTTTCTGTTCTCACTGGCAATACGGATGCGGATTGGGGAGGGTGTCCTGACACTCTAGGCTCAACATTCGGTTACTGTGTATTTCTTGGAGATAATTTGATTGCTTGGTCATCTAAGCGACAACCCACCTTATCTCGGTCTAGTGCTGAAGCTGAGTATAGAGGTGTCGCCAATGTTGTTGTCGAATCATGTTGGCTTCGAAATCTACTATTAGAATTACATGTTCCGTTCAAGAAGGCAGCGTTGGTGTACTATGATAACGTCAGTGCCATCTATCTTTCCGGTAATCCTGTACAACATCAATGTACTAAGCATATTGAGATGGATATCTTATTTGTTCGAGAGAAAGTTGAAAGAGGACAAGTTCGTGTTCTTCATGTCCCATCTCGCTACCAGATAGCTGATATTTTCACGAAAGGGCTTCCGCGCATACTCTTTGATGATTTTCGGAACAGTCTCAGCGTACGACAACCTCCCGCTTCGACTGCGGGGGTATGATAGAGTATATATTTAGTATGTAAATAATCAGTGGTATTTGATTAATCATGTCCTTAATTATAGCCTAGAATCAAGCATTGTAATCATAGCCTAGAATCAAGCATTGTAATCATGTATATATACTGAGTGTGTGAAATGAGAATCACGGAAGACATTTCCATCATACATTATTACATTTCTAGCCACTGTTCGGGATAAATATGAAAAAAAAAATAGTAGTACAGTAAAACCTCTATTTAGAAATAGACTTGGGACCAAACTATTTGTATTCTAATTGAGAGGTTATTACTAAATAGAGGTATTGGTACAAAATATTTTTCGAACACCCAAAAATATCCACTTTAACAAAAATATCAATAACCTCCCTAATATTTATTATTCAAAAAATATTTATGCAAAGTAGTCTTTTATAGAAAAATATGGTCTTTTATAGGAAATGTAGTCTTTTATAGGAAAATGTAGTCCTTTATAGAAAAGGCAGTCTTTTATAGGAAAATGTAGTTCTTCATAGGAAATGTAGTCTTTTATAGAAAATATAATCTTTTAAAATTAATATTGTCTCTCTCATATATATATATATATATATATATATATATATATATATATATATATATACGGTAAGGATCAAGAGCATTCTCTTTAAATAACATTCCTCCTTAAATAGCATTATTTTATTAAAACGACGTCGATTTTGAGAGACGCGGTGGCATTTTTGTAAATACAATGCCACCTCGTATTTACAAAAATGTCACCGCGTCCCTCCAAAACGACGTAGTTTTAATAAAATAATGTTATTTAAGGAGAATGCTCTTGATCCTGACCGTATATATATATATATATATATATATATATATATATATATATACACACACACACACACGTATCCTTCCAAAACGACGTAGTTTTAATAAAATAATACTATTTAAGGAGAATGCTCTTGATCCTGACCGTATATATATATATATATATATATATATATATATATATATATATATATGAAATTATTACTATATAGAGGTATAGTTTCTTAATACCGAACTTAAAAAGTATATAATATATTACAATTTAAAGGTTATTCCTATTTATAACTGGCCCAAATTGGGATCAAATTTTTTTATAATATTGTAGAGGTTATTCTTATATAGAGTATTCTTAAATAGGGTTTTAGTGTAGTAGTTGTTTAATTGTTTTATAGATACATACATCTCCAATTTTGGAACAATCTAATCCCCAGTCTAATACTACCGCTACTACTTCAATATCAAACAGAGTTTGAAGCTGATTTTCAGACAAAAATTACCTAATGGAAGAAGTACGAGCGATGGTGGCACAGGCATCAACAATCTCGGCGCACAATAGCAAGTCCTGCTGATTACCAGTAGCCTCGTAGGACCTCAAGCAGGTGAAAGCTGTCCCCAGAAGACCCGAAAACATAGTCGGGTCAGTGATATTATTGCTCTGTCCTTTCCACGTAATTTGTACCACCTAGTTTCCGTACACAAAACCGGTCAAAAAACGAGTCGCACTGAGTCGAGTGGAGTCCAGTCGAGAATGATAATAATACTAGTTCATTGGTATCATACCTGGTTCTTGAGAGATATGGCAGCTTTGAGAAAGGTCTCGGCCGGAAGTGACAGAGTATCAGACGCTAGATCCGTCATGTTAAGCAAATCGAACCGTTCGTTGCATTATTGTTACCCCTTTCCTGAGAAGCAAACTCCAACCTAGATGACATTTTCTCTCTCTAAACTCCCTATATAATATTTCCTTTTGTCTCTAACTTTAAATGGGCTGCTTGAGGATGAAGCTCTATCGATAAATCTATGAATAGGCAGGAGAGAGAGAGTTTTGTACCGTAAAGTGTAAAGCGTAAAGTGTAAAGTGTAAAGTGTAAAGTGTAAAGTGTAAAGTGTAAAGTGTACGGTAAAAATAAAACCGTTGAAGTGAATGAGAAATAAGTGGGTGGTGAATACTGGGGACTGAGGAGAGAGAAAATGGGTGCGGCTGTGGCTGTGGCTGTGGCTGTGACTGTGACCGTAACGTAGCGTGGTGGTTTCATGAAGTTATCCACGTAACACGTCACCCACACTTCATTATTGATGTTTGGCTTGTGCGTTATCGGATCAGGATTCTCTCCGTTTTAAATTAAATGGAGAATTTTTTTTTTAATATTTTTTATTATCATCTCTCTTTTATCGTCATGGTATCACATTTTAATATATTTTAAATTTAAATCATAAAATAAAGACTCTTCAATTCATTTAAAATAAAATTAATCCTAATTGGTGGGTTACAGGCCCAACCCGGCTTGAAAAATATATTATCTTATTGATAATCTATATATACTAAATCACAGTACATAACACAATATTGTGACATCTGTCCTTCTACAAATCCAACACCTGTCTATCCTATTTAATGCTCTTAACTACCTTTCACATAAACATATAAAACACTAAAAAAAACTAAATTCATTTCTCAAATCTCCCTAAATCTAGGATAATATATTCAAAATTCAAAAATGCCTAGTAATTTAATTCCATATTCATTCAAATTATTTCAAACTCAAACATCCTATAGATTGCTATCCCCCAAATATGGCATCTACCCTCTCTCTCGACGCATCGATTCCTGCGATAAATTCTATAGAGACGGCGAGGCAGATGCTGACTCAAAGGATGAACATCATGATTCAGAGCATTCAAGAACAAATTCTCAGACCAGACCCAATCATGGAAAGGAAACTGATTCTTACTGTGACCTTCGATCAGATTTCCGGCGGAAGATACCACTGAGGAAGGCGGAATATGAAGAACAAAGCCACCACCTGAGGCGGCACCCATGTCCTCTTCCTTTTCCTCTCGATTCACGTCGCTCAAAATCGGCGGATCTCTTTTCTGTGTTGAAATCAATTCTCAGTGGATTCTTCAGGCGAAGGTTTCCAGAGGTAAACTCCTTTATCTGTACGCACAGTATATTTTTACCTTGGCAAAATTTGTCGTAACCAACTACAAAAAACTTGATATTCTGGTGAGAAATTCATTTTGATACCAATAAACTACTTGAAGATGAGGCAAGGGAATACCAGAAACCATTTCATATTCTTAATTTTTATGCAGGTTAATAGTACAGGAGATGATGGAAATATTGTAAACTTTGAAAGACTTGGAAGTATTATGGATGGAGCAGGGATTGTAAGCATTTATATCTTCCCACTTGTAACTTTTAAAATATTTTCCCTCCATATATATGAACAAGTGAAGTGGTACATAAGAAAAACACATTATTCAATTCATAATTACTGCACTCTGACTGACTAATCCTCAACAAGTTGTTTCTAAGCTAATCTAATCGGCGTAGACGAAAGAGGTAGAGTAACAAATATGATACTACATACTTTTTCTTTTTGAGGGTTGTACCGTATTTTGTGGCACAAGCTGGCTGACAGGGTGTAGTGATTTGGGGCTTATTTTGTGGGGATCTAAAATTCCGAAGAGTCATAATTCATAATCCTGATAAAGCAAAAACTAAGTAATTCTAAAACAGTGGAGCTAAGAACTATTATTATTAAGGAAGAGAAGATTAAAATGTTGACAAGCTAGCCTCAGTGTTTCATGTTATCTCATCTTTCTGTCCAAAGGTTGAATGAATGAAAATCCAAGTGTTACTGTTTGGGCATAATTTGAGTGAATGAATGTTGCAATATGTATACATAATATAATTTATACTTACGTTAAAGCTGATCTATTCTTCTCTCTTTCAAGGTGTGGACACTGTAAGAAGCTTGCTCCAGAGTGGAAAAAGGCTTCAAATAACTTGAAGGGCAAGGCGAAGCTGGGTCATGTAGACTGTGATGCCGACAAGGTAGTAAACTGGTTTTCTTGATTAATAATATTCTGCCAAGTTGTGGTTTTAAGCAATTTATTGAGAAATTACTGACGTTAGGCAATTATGCCAAACTATTAGTTGTCGTCTTTGTATTGTGCTTTGCATGTGAAATATATACCAACGCTATAGAATGCATCAGTTGCATTATGATAAATTTTCAATTTTATTGTTGATTGAATTCAGCATGTTCTAATGGGTTGGAGTTACCAGTCTTTAATGAGCAGGTTCAATGTGCAAGGTTTCCCAACTATCTTGGTATTTGGTGCAGACAGAGATAGACCATTCCCATATGAAGAAGCAAGATCTGCCTCTGCGATCGAGTCATTTGCTCTTGAGTAGCTGGAAACAAATGTTTCACCTCCCGAAGTGACTGAGTTAACTGGCCAAGTAAGTTTTATTTAAAGCCAAGGATTTTATTAGATAGTGTTAATATATAATGTATTTTCCATTTACTTGATAAGTAGTAAAGTACCAAGTAGTCATGACTATTTTTTCCCACATAGGATGTAATAGAAGAGAAGTGTGGTCCAGCTGCCATCTGCTTTGTTGCCTTCCTCCCGAACATTTTGGACTCCAAGGCGGAGGGAAGGAACAATTACCTAGAGATAATGTTATCAGTTACTGAGAAGTTCAAAAGGAGTCCTTATAGGCAAGAAGAAACTACCCTTTATTAAGTCCCATGAAATAACATCATATATTTCTTCCTTCATCATAAATTTCTTATATCCCAATACGATCTATTGGAATGTATGTGATATGTTGGAAATGATAATCTTCATAGACCTCCAGGTGACTGACAGAAACCATGGTTGATGCTCCTAATTAATGCTCCAAATTTCAGTTGTTGTGAGGACTGTGGTAGAAAGCAAAGCAAGCAATAACGTTCTCCGCTTATTCTATGCACTTGGCTACAAGTTACACCATGAGTTGTTGAGAGTTGGATTTTCTTTCCATTTTCAAAGAGGTGCTCAGATTACTGTCACAACCTCTTCAGCTAATAAGATGATACAATTGCATGCGACTGATGATGTTGTGCCTGTTACACCAGGCATAACTCTGGTTAAAGTGACTGCCCCTACATCCTCTGAGAATTACTCTAAAGTAGTTGTTGATGTCGTCACTTTGTGAATATCTTGCACCGTAAGTGTTCTGTTTCATGCTATTTTTATTTCCTATGTTTTTGTTTTTTTATACAAATGACATTCGATTAGCTCAAATCTTGGGGTTCGGGTAATAATTAGGTCATGGGCCAGTTGTAGGGTCTAACAGAATAATCTGTCCATAATCCATGCATGTCTAAGGTGCCAGGGATACACTGAACTTTGGATATTGAGAAAGAATTTAATGGATAATATAACTATTCCAGCCTGCAGGAATGTTAAAGAATTGATAATGCATTGAGAGAGATTTTTGTCGCAAGATTTTGAATTATTGCTTATTTTTTTCGAGTAAATATTATATAGTAAGTTCAACCAGAAAAAGCTTGTACATGCATGTCTTGAAAACAATGACAACCCTGTTTTTAATCTGGTTATTAATTATCTTGGTTTTGCATTATCATTTAGGTTGCTTCATTTGTCAAAACCAGGTGTTTCCATAGGGATTGTTCCTACTGCTGCTGTCGCTGCTTCATCTCTCATGTCAGATGGTGTTTCTGCTGCTTTTATGCTTTTGGTGGCATCACTTCTCTTTTGCACATGATGTGGAGGCTTAACTTTCTGGTGTTTTTTTTGCTGCATTGTCCTTAACAACATTTACACGCTATACTACATATGTCCCATACACACTCTTTTCACACTCAGACACAATAATCACATACTTAGAGTGTAATGCACAAACCGGCAATAGTCACATACTTAGAGTGTAATGCACAAACCAGTAAACTCTCACCACTATCCCCTACAATGTATATTCATTTGTTTTTCTGTGTAAAATTTGATTATCGCACAATAATTTACCATCTTTTTATTATATTTTAATTTATTAATTGTACGTACACATTTATTATTAAAAAATTGAATAATCCCACCGCAACGCGCGAGTTTGTATCTAGTTGTAAGACCCCAACTTTTATAAATAAAGATAAATTTTCTATAAATATCATTTTTGAATATTATGAAGTTAATTTGATATAATGTTATAGTTGTGGTTAATATTTATAAATTTTGCAAAGTACGCAAGTTGTTATATAATATTCGATTGGTCGGGGAATATTCGTTTTAACAGGAAATATTCGTACAACGGCACAATCATTGGTGGATCTCACAACAGAATTATTGTCGGATTGAGAAAACGACAAAAATATTTTATTAAAAATAACGGCGGAAGTTTTACCATTGATACTGTTAAACTACTCAGTAGTAAAAGTACAGTAATGCGTATGGTTGCATAGTAGCACACGGTATTGATTATTAATGCTTATGTGAGAAGTCACTCAGTTTGATTCAATTATTGTCAGTTAATAATATGAATTATTTAGCGATAATGACGTTTTATTTTATTCGTATTATTAACGTAATAAAATAGAAACATCTTTTTATATAAAACAGATTACTTTATTAAAGTTATTCTATAAATAGAATATATTATATTTTATTTAAAAGATTTTTCTTTAAATATGGACCGTCAGATTAAAGTAATCAATCTGGACCGTTCATGGATTAGTTACTATGCATTCTATTTTTCTATAAATAGCAGCTCATTCCTTCATTATTTCTTACGAATTCACTGAACTCTAGAGAGAGAAAATATAGAGAGAAACTATAGAGAGAGAAGAAAAGTATTCTGCTACTTAACTACTTCCTTATTTCAGCTCTTCTTTAAAACGGTAAGGGGTGTTATTCTTTCTTATTCATTAAGAGAATTGTTCTTATTTCATTTTTTATTATTCTGTTGGAATAACCTGTATACGCGGTCTACCCTATACTTGGTGACATTCTTCTGTTATTCTGTTGGAACATCCTGTCTGTGTGTTTTACACCGGACCTGGTTCCGTTTTTATTATTATTGTAAGACCCCAACTTATTAATGAATAAAATCAAATTTTCTCTAAATATTATTGTGAATAATAAGGGGTTAATTTGATATAATACTTTGGTTATGGGTGAAATGTGCAAATTTTGCAAAATAAGCAAGTGGTTATAAAATATTCATTTTGTCGGGGAATATTCGTTTGGTCGTGGAATATTCTTGCTGTCGGAGAATATTCGTACGATGGCGCAGCTTTGTGTGGGCCCCATAACGAAAAGCGTTTGGATGAAAAAAACGACAAGTATAAGTTGTTTATAAATAACGGCGTAGTTGTTACCGTTAATACTGTTGGAATACCCGGTGGTTAAATTACAGTAGCACACGGTATTGCACCAATTATTGATTCTTACGTAAGAAGGCACTACTCAATAATTGTTACAGTAGTTATTATTCAATATTTTATTTTATTGATTCAATAATTGCTGCGTTGATATTTTATATTATTGTTGTTTCAATAATTGTTGCTGCACAGTATTTTCCATTATCAGATCAATAATTCATATTATTTGAATAATATTATTAGATAACATTATTGACAATGTCTAGAAAGTTCTGTCTAAGGAGAGATTTGGTCATCTAATTGCGCGCCAGTAAAGAGAAATCCTTATTGGAAAGCCCCCTCTTTCCTGGAAACGGTCTGGTTGTCATAAATGTGATTCTGTAATATTATTTGTGAATAATTAATTATTGATTCATATGATAAGGAAATATTTAGTTTATGTGGATATAAATGAGGGATATATTTTTGTGGTTAAAAATGAAGGAGTTAATGTTGAGGTTTTTTTCCGTATTTTTAACGGAATGAAGGTATTAAAAATCAGGGTTTTTGAGATATTTTGCGGGGATTATAATTTTTAATTCGACCGTTGGATCGTGGTAATTTTTGGATATGTTATACATATATAAGTTGAGTATATGCCCACAAATTTTGAACCGTTAAAAATGAACGTATGATTTATTATGAATTTTACAAGATGACTGGTTCAGAAATTGTTGAATTTTCGGAGTTTATCATTTTGATGAAAAATTATAGAATTGGTGGTCCCACTTGTGGTTGGTGAAGAAATGTGCTGAATTATATTTCAAATGTGATGGGTGGGAATAGTAGCAGGTAAAGCCATCAGGTTGCAGGTCAAGCCTACTAAAATTTTCCTATAAATAGAGTGCTAAGTTAGAATTGAAAATCACACCAGAAACAAGTTTTCTCTCTTTCTCTCTCTAGATTATTGAGTGTATTTTGTGAGTATTTAAATACTTTGAGAGTTTCTATTCATCAGAGCAAGTTTCTTTCAGCCTTATACCGGTATTCCGACCAGAAGTACTGATATCTTGAGGTAAGGGATATTATTTTCTTCTTAATGATATTATTTTCTTCAATATCATTATGCTGAAATATTGATATGAGTTTTTATCAAATTTGGAACTTTTTGTGTCGGGATTACTATTCACGTATACGGTACTATTCACGAATACGGCACTACTCACCGAAAAATAAAATTTTTTCTTTTTGTCCAAGATGTCTATTATGGTTACTATCTTTGATTGTATCCATGTTTTGATCTTTATTTTTGAATTCTGCTTCACAATTGATTATTATGAAGTATTATTGATCTTGGATAAACTGTTATACGAATCCCTACTATTTGTCCTTATGTCTCACTGGATTCGTTTTCTTTAAGATATTTTTCATCATCCTCAGTCCTAAATGATGATATTACTGAATATCTTTGGCCTGTAGTGCAAAGATGTATGATTACTTGATGAATATCTTTAGCCTGTAGTGCAAAGATGAACAGGTGTTGAGATGAACATGACCGACTGGTGATACAAATGAATATCTTTGGCATGTAGTGCAAAGATGAATATTTGGTAAAAGATGATTATTAATCGATGTTACAGGGATAAAATATTGACGATGGACTTTTAAATCTTAGAAGATAGTAGAATTCTTTCTCTACTTGACTCTTCTAATGGTTTGTTGTTTCCGCTGCAGTTGTTGATCTAAAACTTGTTGTCGATTATATTCTATTAGATTTTGCTCTGTTGAAGACTAACGATAATTTGTTGTATATTATCTTAGTCATAATATTCTTTACTGGGCTAGTTGAGCTCACCCTTTTCCTTTTTGTTCCATTTTTCTTCTTAGGAGGTGAGAACATAGCAGGATCTAGTCGGGATATGGAGTGATGGTTCTAGAAAGATGTTTTAGCAGTCCTCACTATTTCTGTAAAATAGTATTTGAATAATTGTAATGAGGATTTATTTGAGTGTGGATATTGTCCAGAAGACAATATTTGTATTTAAACTCACAGTATGTTTTGTCGTATTTTGCACGACAATTGTATTATTGAAGTTGTAGTTTGCTTTATGTACCATGTATTTGACGACTCAGAATGGGTGTTGTATACCTATTTTGGGGGCGTCACAGTTGGTATCAGAGCTTAGGGATATGATCCCTGGCTGAGATGTGAGGCAAGAACTAGGAGGGGAGAGACGGGAAATTCCTTCGCTAGTATGACCTGACTAAATTTATTTGGTATTTTTTTGGTCGGTCAGAGTATAGGGATAATATATGAGATGACTATTAACCCTTGTTTTATGGCAGTATTTAAGAATGACAGCTGAGAACGTTAATAATGGAGTAAATCAGACCGTGGAGACACCTTTGATCACCACCCAGGGGAACGTGCAACAGGAAGACAATATTCCTCCTGTAAACAACGTTACCGAGCAAACGATGAATGATGGAATGTTTAGGAGCTTTTTGCAGTTCATGCAAAATCAGACGAGGGAGACTCGTGTGCAAAATACGGGTGGAAGTGATAGCAACGCGCGGTCTGTCACAGCCAAGCAGTTCAAAGAGTTGGGACCACCAGAATTTAAGGGAAAGCCGGATCCGATCATGGCGGAAACGTGGGTCAAGCAAATTACCAAGATATTCGATGTCTTGGGATGCACGGAGGAACAGAAGGTTCCATTCGCCACCTTTATGTGCCGTAGTGAGGCAGACTACTGGTGGGAGTCTGTGAAGCGTACCCAGCCTGACGCACTCAACATGTCCTGGGAAATATTTCAAAAACTGTTCAATGACAAGTACTTTTCTGAAAGTATTCGTCATATGAAGGAGGTGGAGTTTATCAGACTGGAACAAAACAATATGACGGTGTCCCAGTACGAGGCGAAGTTTGCAGAGTTATCCAGGTTTGCACCTCATTTGGTCGAAAATGAGGAACAAATGACAAGGATGTTTCTAAGAGGTCTAAAATCCGAGATTCGGCAATATCTTATCTCTCATAAATTTTCTTTATATTCAGATGTCGTAAACAGGGCTCAATTATTAGAGCGAGATAATGAGTATGTGCAACCGAGGGACCACAACCAGGGTCATACCGGTGGCGGCAGTCATCGAAGCAATGAAAACCAGCAGGGAGGAAAACATTCGGACAAAAGCGGTAACCACTCTGGTGGTAATCGTGGTCGTGATAATAGAAGGAGCGAGTCAGGAGGAGATTTCAAGAAGAGAAGGTACAACAATGATAACGTGAAGACGTCAGCACAAACATCAACTGTTTCTAGGGGAGGAGAACGACCACCGGTCGTATGTTACAAATGTGGGAAAGAGGGACATATCAGCCCAAACTGCCCACAACAATCCAAGGTATGTTATAACTGTGGAAAGGAGGGTCATATAGCTCGAGAGTGTTCTGTAGCAAAACCAAGTTCAGCGGGGATGGTGACTCCAAAAGTTATCCCGGATAAGTCGAAATCAGCGGTTTCTGAAAGAGCGTTTGTCGTGACTGCCCAAAACGCGAGGAACCCGAACGAAGGTATAACGGGTTAGTTAATTATAAATTCTTGCGAAGTTTATACCTTACTAGATACCGGTTCTACCCATTCTTTTATCTCTCCTGCTTGTGCTCAACGTTTAAACTTGACTCCGGAGAAATTAGACTTTGACCTATCTGTGGAGACTCCGTTAGGAGAAACTTTCATTACATCTACAGTTTATAAATCTTGCTTAATCTAAGTTGGCACAATCACATTACCTGTTGACCTTATCTCTTTAAAGATACTTGCTTTTGATGTGATTTTAGGAATTGATTGGTTAACCACTCATCATGTCAGAATTGATTATTTTCGTAAGGTTGTTAGTTTTCATATTCCTAACTAACCTGTTATGCGAATTCAAGCAACCAAACCACTAAAATCAATCGCTGTCATACCAAGCCATAAAGCCATTCGTTTATTGAAAAACGGATGTCAATCTTTCTTAGCCCATGTCATGGACTTGAACAAAAATACGTCAGATTTGAATGATATTTCTGTTGTTAGTGAAATTCCTGACGTATTTCCTGGCCTAACCCAGAGCGTGATACTGAATTTTTGTATTGATCTTCAACCCGATACAAAACCCATTACTAAAATCTCATATTGAATAGCTCCTATTGAACTTCAGGAGTTAAAAACCCAACTATAGAAGTTGGTACTCGAGCCTCTATCTGGTGACTTCCTTTGTGAAATGCACCAAAGCCAGACTCTCTGTAAGGGACTTTATATTTGTGTGGCGATAAAATAATAGGTGCCATTGTGACGTGCTATCCAAGATTGGGATATGAATCACAATTGAGAGCAACCGAAGTCGGTGACCAAAGTACGTAGCTTTCTGGGCTTAACTGGTTACTATCGGAGATTCGTGGAAGGATTTTCTCGAATCGCTACTCCGTTAACTTAACTGACTTAGAACGATACAAAATTCGTATGGAGCGAGGAATGCGAGAAGATTTTCCAATAGCTCAAGAGGCGACTCATTCGGAACCTGTTCTGACCATACCATCCTGGAAAAGCGAACGTGGTAGCTGACGCGTTGAGTAGAAGATTGTACGCGAGTACGAGTGCGATATTGTTGAACACAAAGACCTATTTTGTATAATGTATAAATGATAGAGATATAGTTAATGACTCTAGGGACCCACGTGATGATATACGAGTAAAATCGACTTTAATCGATAACGTTAAAGCCGCTCAAGCTATAGACCTGGAGCTGATGAATATAAAGAAGAAGGTGCAAGAATGTGTTATTCTAGAAGTAAGAGTCGATGAAAAGAAGAAAGCTCAAGCCTTCGATTTATTTAAAATCCTCGATCGAGTAGGAACTGTGGCCTATAGACTTGCCTTAACGCTAAGTATGTCGCGTGTTCATAACGTTTTTCACGTATCGATATTACGTAAATATGTGGACGACCCGAATCATATTATTGTGTTAGAACCAAACGAGATAGCCGAAGATTTAACGTACGAGGAGGTACCTGTTAAGATATTGGATAGGAAAGAACATGTCCTATGCACGAAGGTTATACCACAAGTTAAGGTTTTGTGGAGAAACCATGCTATTGAAGAAATGACTTGGAAGTTGGAATCAAAAATGAAAGCGAGGTATCCTCACCTTTTCGAAACACCAGGTACGTACGTCAATTTTGAGGACAAAATTTCATAAGGAGGGGAGGTTGTAAGACCCCAACTTATTAATAAATGAAATTAAATTTCATCTATTTATTATTCTGAAATAGAAAGGGTTGATTTGATTAATGTGGTTAGTTATGGGTAAAATGCGCAAATATTTCAAATAAGCAAGTGGTTATAAAATATTCATTTTTGGTCGGTGAATATTCGTATGGTCGTGAAATATTCTTTCTGTCGGGGAATATTTGTACGACGGCGCAGCTATTTGTGGGCCCCATAACGGAAAGCGATTGGATGAAGATAACGACAAAAATTGAGTTTTATATAAATAACGGCGTAGTTGTTACCGTTAACACTGTTGGAATACCCGGTGGTTAAAATACAGTAATACGCGTGGTTGCACAGTAGCACACGGATTACACAGTATTTTAGAATTATTGATTCTTACGAAGGAAGACACTACTCAATAATTGTTACAGTAGTTACTGTTCAATATTTTATTTTATTGATTCAATAATTGTTGCGTTGATATTTTATATTATTGTTGTTTCAATAATTATTGTTGCGCAGTATTTTCCTTTATCAGATCAATAATTCATATTATTTAAATAATATTATTAGATAGCATTATTGGCAATGTCTAGAAAATTCTGTCTAAGGAGAGGTTTGGTCATCTAATTGCGCGCTAGTAAGGAGAAATTCTTATTGGAAAGCCCCCTCTTTCCTGGGAACGGTCTGGTTGTCATAAATGTGATTCTGTAATATTATTTGTGAATAATTAATTATTGATTCATATGTTAAGGAAATATTTATTTTATGTGGATATAAATGAGGGATATATTTTTGTGGTTAAAAATGAAGGAGTTAATGTTGAGGTTTTATCAGTATTTTTGTCGGAATGGAGGTATTAAAAATCAGGATTTTTGAGATATTTTGCGGGGGTTATAATTTTTAATCCGACCGTTGGATCGTGGTAATTTTTGGATATATTATACATATATAAGTTGAGTCTATGTCCATAAATTTTGGAACCGTTAAAATTGAACGTATGATTTATTATGAATTTTACGAGATGACTGGTTCAAAAATTATAGAAGTTACGGAATTTGTCATTTTGGTAAAAAAATTCTAGAATTGGTGGGCCCCACTCTTGGTTAGTAAAGAAATGTGCTGAAATTTTTATTCAAATGTGGTGGGTGGGAATAGTAGCAGGTAAAGCCATCAGGTTGCAGGTTAAGTCTGCTTCGGCGTGCTAATATTTTCCTATAAATAGAGGGCTAAGTTAGAATTGAAAATCACACCAGAATTCATAAGTTTTCTCTCTTTCTCTCTCTAGATTATTGAGTGTATTTTGTGAGTATTTAGATACTTTGAGAGTTGCTATTCAGCACAAGTTTCATTCAGCCTCATATCCGATATTCAGTCAGAAGTACGGTTATTTTGAGGTAAGGGATATTATTTTCTTCTTAAATGATATTATTTTCTTCAATATCATTATGCTAAAATATTGATATGAGTTTTTAATCAAATTTGGATTTTTTTTTGTGTCGGGGTTACTATTCACGTATACGGCACTATTCACGAATACGGCACTATTCACCAAAAAATAAAATTTTCTCTTTTTGTCCAAGATGTTTATTATGGTTACTATCTTTGATTGTATCCATGTTTTGATCTTTATTTTTGAATTCTGCTTCACAATTGATTATTATGAAGTATTATTGATCTTGGATAAACAGTTATACGAATCCCTACTATTTGTCCTTCTGTCTCACTGGGTTCGTTTTCTTTAAGATATTTTTTATCATCCTCAGTCCTAAATGATGATATTACTGAATATCTTTGGCCTGTAGTGCAAAGATGTATGATTACCTGATGAATATCTTTGGCCTGTAGTGCAAAGATGAACAGGTGTTGAGATGAACATGACTGACTGGTGATACAAATGAATATCTTTGGCCTGTAGTGCAAAGATGAATATTTGGTTAAAGATGATTATTAATTGATGCTACAGGGATAAAATATTGATGATGGACTTTTAAATCTTAGAAGATAGTAGAATTCATTCTCTACTTGACTCTTCTAATGGTTTGCTGTTTCCGCTGCAGTTGTTGATCTAAAACTTGTTGTCGATTATATTCTGTCAGATTTTTCCCTGTTGAATACTAATGATAAATTGTTGTATATTATCTTAGTCATAATATTCTTTACTGGGCTAGTTGAGCTCACCCTTTTCCTTTTTGTTCCATTTTTCTTCTCAGGAGGTGAGAACATAGCAGGATCTAGTCGGGGTATGGAGTGATGGTTCTAGAAAGATGTTTTAGCTGTCCTCACTATTTTCTGTAAAATAGTGTTTGAATAATTATAATGAGGACTTATTTGAGTGTGGATATTGACTAGAAGACAATATTTGTATTTAAACTTACAGTATGTGTTGTCGTATTTTGCACGACAATTGTATTATTGAAGTTGTAGTTTGCTTTTTGTACCATGTATTTGGTGACTCAGAATGGGTGTTGTATACCTATTTTGGGGGCGTCACAGTTGGTATCAAAGTTTAGGGATATGATCCCTGGCTGAGATGTGAGACAAGAACTAGGAGGGGAGAGACGGGGAATTCCTTCGCTAGTATGACCTGACTAAGTCTATTTGGTGTTTATTTGGTCAGTCAGAGTATAGGGATAATATATGACATGACTATTAACCCTTGTTTTATGGAAGTATTTAAGAATGGCAGCTGAGAACGTTAATAATGCAGTAAATTAGACCGTGGAGATCCCTTTGGTCACCACCCAGGGGAACGTGCAACAAGAAGGCAATATTTCTCCTGTAAACAACGTTACCGAGCAAACGATGAATGATGGAATATTTAGGAGCTTTTTGCAGTTCATGCAAAATTAGACGAGGGAGACTCGTGTGCAGAATACGGGTGGAAATGATAACAACGCGCGGTTTGCCACAGCCAAGCAGTTCAAAGAATTTGAACCACCAGAATTTAAGGGAAAGCCGGATCCGATCATGGCGGAAACGTGGGTCAAGCAAATTACCAAGATATTCGATGTCTTGGGATGAACGGAGGAACAGAAGGTTCCATTCATCACCTTTATGTTCCGCGGTGAGGCAGACTCCTGGTGGGAGTCTGTGAAGCGTACCCAACCTGACGCACTCAACATGTCATGGGAAACGTTTCAGAAACTGTTTAATGACAAGTACTTTCCTGAAAGTATTCGTCATATGAAGGAGGTAGAGTTTATTAGACTGGAACAAGACAACATGACGGTGTCCCAGTACGAGGCGAAGTTTGCAGAGTTATCCAGGTTTGCACCTCATTTGGTCGAGAATGAGGAACGAATGACAAGGATGTTTCTGAGAGGTTTAAAACCCGAGATTCGGCAATATCTTATCTCTCATAAATTTTCTTTATATTCAAATGTTGTAAACAGGGCTCAATTATTAGAGCGAGATAATGAATATGTTTAACTGAGGGACCACAACCAGGGTTATACTGGTGACAGCAGTCATCGAAGCGATGAGAACCAGCGAGGAGGGAAAAATACAGACAAAAGTGGTAACCACTCGGGTGGTCATTGTGGCCATGATAATAGGAGAGGTGAGTCAAGTGAAAATTTTAAGAAGAGAAGATTTAACGATGACAGGAAGACGTCGACAGCAGCACCAGCACCAAGAACAAATTCTAGGGGAGGAGAACGACCGCCAGTTAGATGTTACAGATGCGGAGAGGAGGGACATATAAGTCCAAACTGCCCACAACAGTTCAAGGTATGTTATAATTGTGGAAAGGAATGACATATCGCTCGAGATTGTACTATAGCGAAACCAAGTCCAGTTGGGACGGTGACACCAAAGGCGGATATGGACAAAATAAAGTCGGCGGTTTCTGGAAGAGTGTTTGTCGTGACTGCCCAAAACGCGAGGAACCCGAACGAAGGTATAACGGGTTAGTTAATTATAAATTCTTGCGAAGTTTATACCTTACTAGATACCGGTTCTACTCATTCTTTTATCTCTCCTACTTGTGCCCAACGTTTAAACTTGACTCCGGAGAAATTAGAATTTGACCTATCTGTGGAGACTCCACTAGGAGAAACTTTCATTACATCTACAGTTTATAAATCTTACTTAATCCAAGATGGCACAATCACATTACCTGTTGACCTTATCTCTTTAAAGATACTTATTTTTGATGTGATTTTAGGAATTGATTAGTTAACTACTCATCATTCCAAAATTGATTATTTTCGTAAGGTTGTTAGTTTTCATATTCCTAACCAACCTGTTATGCGAATTCAAGCAACCAAACCACTAAAATCAATCGCTGTCATACCAAGTCATAAAACCATTCGTTTATTGAAAAACGAATGTCAAGCTTTCTTAGCCCATGTCATGGACTTGAACAAAAATATGTTAGATTTGAATGATATTTCTGTTGTTAGTGAATTTCCTGACGTATTTCCTGAAAAATTTCCTGGCCTAACCCAGAGCGTGATATTGAATTTTTGTATTGATCTTCAACCCGATACAAAACCCATTACTAAAATCTCATATTGAATAGCTCCTATTGAACTTTAGGAGTTAAAAACCCAACTATAAAAGTTGGTACCCGAGCCTCTATCTGGTGACTTCCTTTGTGGAATGCACCAAAGCCAGACTCTCCGTAAGGGACTCTATATTTGTGTGGTGGTAAAACAATAGGTGCCATTGTGACGTGCTATCCAAGATTGGGATATGAATCACAATTGAGAGCAACCGAAGTCGGTGACAAAAGTACGTAGCTTTCTGGGCTTAGCTGGTTACTATCGGAGATTCGTGGAAGGATTTTCTCGAATCACTACTCCGTTAACTTAGCTGACTCAGAAAGATACAAAATTCGTATAGAGCGAGGAATGCGAGAAGATTTTCTAATAGCTCAAGAGGCGACTCATTCGGAACCTGTTCTGACCATACCATCCTGGAAAAGCGAACGTGGTAGCTGACGCGTTGAGTAGAAGATTGTACGCGAGTACGAGTGCGATATTGTTGAACACAAAGACCTATTTTGTATAATTTATAAATGATAGAGATATAGTTAATGACTCTAGGGACCCACGTGATGATATACGAGTAAAATCGACTTTAATCGATAACGTTAAAGCCGCTCAAGCTACAGACCTGGAGCTGATAAATATAAAGAAGAAGGTGCAAGAATGTGTTATTCTAGAAGTAAGAGTCGATGAAGAGAAGAAAGCTCAAGCCTTCGATTTATTTGAAATCCTCGATCGAGTAGGAACTGTGGCCTATAGACTTGCCTTAACGCTAAGTATGTCGCGTGTTCATAACATTTTTTACGTATCGATGTTACGTAAATATGTGGACGACCCGAATCATATTATTGCGTTAGAACCAGACGAGATAGCCGAAGATTTAATGTACGAGGAGGTACCTGTTAAGATATTGGATAGGAAAGAACATGTCCTATGCACGAAGGTTATACCACAAGTTAAGGTTTTGTGGAGAAACCATGCTATTGAAGAAATGACTTGAGAGTTGGAATCAGAAATGAAAGCGAGGTATCCTCACCTTTTCGAAACACCAGGTACGTACGTCAATTTCGAGGACGAAATTTCATAAGGAGGGGAGGTTGTAAGACCCAGACTTATTAATAAATGAAATTAAATTTCCTCTATTTATTATTCTGAAATAGAAAGGGTTGATTTGATTAATGTGGTTAGTTATGGGTAAAATGCGCAAATATTTCAAATAAGCAAGTGGTTATAAAATATTCATTTTTGGTAGGTGAATATTCGTGTGGTCGTGGAATATTCTTTCTGTCGAGGAATATTCGTACGACGGCACAACTATTTGTGGACCCCATAACGGAAAGCGATTGGATGAAGATAACGATAAAACTTGAGTTTTTATAAATAACGGCGTAGTTGTTACCGTTAACACTGTTGGAATACCCGGTGGTTAAAATACAGTAATACGCGTGGTTGCACAGTAGCACACGGATTGCACAGTATTTTAGAATTAATAATTCTTACGAAGGAAGGCACTATTCAATAATTGTTACAGTAGTTACTGTTCAATATTTTATTTTATTGATTCAATAATTGTTGCGTTGATATTTTATATTATTGTTGTTTCAATAATTGTTGCTGCACAGTATTTTCCTTTATCAGATCAATAATTCAAATTATTTAAATAATATTATTAGATATCATTATTGGCAATGTCTAGAAAGTTCTGTCTAAGAAGAGGTTTGGTCATCTAATTGCGCTGTAAGACCCCAAATTATTAATAAATGAAATTTAATTCCTCTATTTATTATTTTGAAATAGTAAGGGTTGATTTGATTAATGTGATTAGTTATGGGTAAAATGCGCAAATATTTTAAATAAGCAAGTGGTCCTAAAATATTCATTATTGTCGGGGAATATTTGTTTGGTCGTGGAATATTCTTGTTGTCGGGAAATATTTGTACGACGGTGCAGCCTTGTGTGGGCCCCAAAACGGAAAGCGATTGGATGAAGAAAACGACAAAAATAAGTTGTTTATAAATAACGGCATAGTTGTTACCGTTAATACTGTGACAACCCCAAAATAGGTCCATTCCACCCAACCCATTCTGAGTCGTCAAATACATGGTACAGAAAACAACTACAACTTTATTACAACAATTGTCGTGCAAAATACAACAACACATATGCTGTGAGTTTGGATACAAATATATACCAAATGTGACTCATGTTCCAACCGTGGACATCACCTCACAATAACACCTTACATAAAGGTATAGTCAAAAACTGTTTTAGAAATTAGAATCTTTGGAAAGTGCTCAAGGAAACCTTCGTACATGGGAGGCCACGCGTCTAGGTTATGATAGATATCATATGGCCACAGAATTATCCTTGGTTGACCCAATAGACCCCAAAGAAAAACGAGAAGATTACTATCATATTCTTCCCAATGGTGAGTCTTCTCTTGACATATCATTATCTCTACTATCTCTAATTGAGAATTATACTTCAAACAAATACCAAGATTATATAGGTAGTGCTCGTATATATACTCAGCAAGTGGATGAGCACATCCCTGTCTTATGATGACACGAGGTTGTATGTCGTTAGACATCTTGTATGATAGTGGCAAACCACCCTTCCAACGTTGGGTACACCTTACCCTATTGGATTCACCAAATATAACTACTAAATGAACTTTTCTATACTGCTTCGGGAGAACATCCACAGCTAGAGACCACCGTTCTATTTCCCCGTTACCCTCGCTCGACCCAGCTACACTCTTATTACCTGAAAGGAATTGTGAAGCAAAAGGGTGAGCACAACTAGCTCAGTAAAGAATATCATGACTAAAGATAATTAAATTATCAATAGCCTTCATCAATAATAAATCAGAGATTTAGAACATATGGTAAATGATAAAAATTTCAACCATAGTTGCAGCGGAACGAGCATTCCATTAGAAGAGTCAAATAGACTATAAAGTCTATTATCTTCTCCATGTTAAAAATCCACCAACAATGTTTTATCCATGTAACATCACTCAACAGTTCCTTTCCACAATCATATGAATAACTCATAATCATAATTGTGACTATAAATTTTTCTTCGCACCCAGGACGAAGAATATTTTCATCACCTGTCTTTACCTGAAACATCAAAGATCATGGTTATACCAAATCAAAATTCCTGTTTATAATCATACTAATAAATCCATCTTTGCACTACGGGCCAAAGATATTCATCAACAAACCATCTTTGCACTACGGGCCAAAGATATTCAACAACAGTTCATCTTTGCACTACAGGCCAAAGATATTCATCAACAGGCCATCTTTGCACTACATGCCAAAGATATTCAACAACAGTTCATCTTTGCACTACAGGCCAAAGATATTCATCAACAGGCCATCTTTGCACTACATGCCAAAGATATTCATCAACAATTCATATTTGCACTACAGGCCAAATATATTCATATCTCAAAGAAATATATAATCATTTCAGAATTTATATAAACAATAATTATAACCATGTTGATCAATTCACCTTTGTACTTAAGCTTAAGATATTCAATTATAAATTCAATGGTCATGATCATACCAGTCACAATTCAACTTTGCACTACAGGCCAAAGAGAACCCTAGTCATGATCATACCAATAATCTACCCATCTTTACACTCCAGTGAAAGAGAATTTCAACATCAGGGTTATAAAAATGTTATATATGATGATAAAAATAATATGATCAACATATAGTTTTAATCTCAAGAGTAATATTCGTAACTCATGAATAGTAACCCCGACACAAAAGATAGAAATTCTACAATAAAATTTATACCAATATTTCGGTATAATGATATTGAAAGAATAACATTACTTAAATTTATAAACAATTTATTTTAATTGTTTACACTTTACTAATTAATATATTTAATCATTATAAAATGTCAACTCTTACAATTTCATCATCAATAACCAAAACCCTCATCAAAAATCTGCATATACCTCATATAGGATTCTCAAGCCATAAAATCCTATTTTCCAATTTTCTTTCTTCACAAAACATATTTAATTCATTTACTCGTAACTAGACTATTTTCATGAAAAATATCAAATCAGTTCCAAAAATATTTTTTTTCTGAGATTTAGCATAATATAGTCCCATAGTGAACATATATTTTTCTCAGAATTTTTAAAAGTCATTTACTATTTTTCATATGGCCAAAATAGCCGAATATTTAGACATTTATCAAAAATTGTACTTTTGTCTAAAAATTCTGAAATTTACAGAGTATACTTCTATCATATACATGTACTCCCAATAAAAATTTCATCAATTTTGGAGTTAACCACAAGGAATTATAAGCTGTTACTTTTAAAATAGTCTTTTCTCATAAAATTCATAACTCTCAATCTATACATCCAAAAATCACCATTTTTGGACACAATCAAGAAAACTCATCAAAATATCATTTCAAATTTTTCCAGAATTTTTGAAGATCAGAAAAATTACGAAACTGAAAATCATAACAACCCTTAAATTCCCTTAATATCCCTTACTATCCCTTACCTCAAAAGAGCAGTACTTCTGACTGGATATCGGATATGATGCTGAAGAAAACTTGCACTGATGAATACCAACTCACCAAGTATCTAAAAACTCACAAAATATGCTTCATAATATAGAGAGAGAAAGAGAGAAAGCTTATGTTTCTGGTGTGATTTTCAATTCTAACTTAGCCCTCTATTTATAGGAAAATTTTGGTAGGTTTGACCTGCAACCTGATGGCTTTACCTGCTACTATTCCCACCCACCACATTTGAAATATAATTCAGCACATTTTTTCACCAACCACAAGTGGGGCCCACCAATTCTAGAATTTTCTACCAAAATGATAAACTCCGAAAATTTAATAATTTCTGAACCAGTCATCTCGTAAAATTCATAATAAATCATACGTTCGTTTTTAACGGTTCAAAATTTGTGGGCATATACTCAACTTATATATGTATAACATATCCAAAAATTACCACGATCCAACGGTCGGATTAAAAATTATAACCCCCGCAAAATATCTCAAAAATCCTGATTTGATTTTTAATACCTCCATTCCGATAAAAATACTGATAAAAACCTCAACATTAACTCCTTCATTTTTTAACCACAAAAATATATCCTTCATTTATATCCGTATAAAATAAATATTTCCTTATCATATGAATCAATAATTAATTATACACAAATAATATTACAGAATCACATTTATGGCAACCAGGCCGTTCCCAAGAAAGAGGGGGCTTTCCAATAAGAATTTTTCCTTACTGGCGCGCAATTAAATGACCAAACCTCTCCTTAGACAGAACTTTCTAGACATTGTCAATAATGCTATCTAATAATATTATTTAAATAATATGAATTATTGATCTGATAATGGAAAATACTGTGCAGCAACAATTATTGAAACAACAATAATATAAAATATCAACGCAGCAATTATTGAATCAATAAAATAAAATATTGAACAGTAATTACTGTAACAATTATTGAGTAGTGCCTTCTTACGTAAGAATTAATAATTTCAAAAATACTGTGCAATACCGTGTGCTACTGTGCAATAACGCGTATTACTGTATTTTAACCACCGGGTATTCCAACAGTGTTAACGGTAACAATTATGTCGTTATTTATAAAAACTCAAATTTATCGTTTCTTCACCCGATAGTTATTCGTTATGGGGCCCACAAATAGCTGCGTCGTCGTACGAATATTCCCCGACAGAAAGAATATTCCACGACCAAACGAATATTCCCCGACAACAATGATTATTTTATAACCACTTGCTTATTTAAAAAAAAAATCATATTTCATTCATAACTTTAAACTTTTATCAATTTAACCATTTACTGAATAGTAATTATAAGAAAAATTAAATACTTTTATTTCATAAAATTCGGGGTCTTACAAATACTGTTGGAATATCCGGTGGTTAAAACACGGTAATACGCGTAGCACACAGTATTACACCAATTATTGATTCTTACGTAAGAAGGCACTACTCAATAATTGTTACAGTAATTACTGTTCAATATTGTATTTTATTGATTCAATAATTGCTGCGTTGATATTTTATATTACTGTTGTTTCAATAATTGTCACTACGCAGTATTTTTATTATCGGAGCAATAATTCATATTATCTGAATAATATTATTAGATAACATTATTGGCAATGTCTAGAAAGTTCTATCTAAGGAGAGGTTTGGTCATCTAATTGCGCGCCAGTAAGGAGAGATCCTTATTGGAAAGCCCCCTCTTTCCTGGGAACGGCCTGGTTGCTAATACTGTGATTCTGTAATATTATTTGTGTATAATTAATTATTGATTTATATGATGAGGAAAATAGTGATTTTATGTGGATATAGATGGAGAAAATTTTAATGTGACAATTGTTGAAAATTAATATTTTATCTTTTTCTGATAAAATAATTCATTTAAATATATTATTTTAATAATATATTGATGGTGGTATTTTTACAATGAATGTGGGATATATGAGTATATGAGGAGGAAGAGTATTTTTGTGGCATTAAATGATTAACACATGTTTTCTGTGTTGGTGGACATAATTCTTGACCGAAAATTTATTATTGACTGTAAAATCGTCCGTTTGTGAATTTCGGTCAATTTCTGTTTAAAATTTGGAAAAATTTTCTTCTGTAAAGTTGTAGAGAATTGAATTTACTATAAAAACTCGCGAGATTCGAATTTTCTGATAAAAGGGCTATTTATTATGAATTAATGAAGTTCTGAAGTTCCGAAATAATTGATTTTTGGAAGTTTTATTTATTATTTTGAAGAAAAACATTTTTTGGCATTTAAGTGGGCTAACATGTGATATAAATGGGCTGAGATCAGATGTCTAGAGGAGGGCTAAGGAAAATTTGATAAATATATTATTATTATATTAAATTTTCTGCTTTGGTGTTCTAAGCATTTTCCTATAAATAGGGTGCTTAGGTTAGAATTGAAATCACACCAGAAACACAAGTTTCTCTCTATTTCTCTCTCTATAACGAGCGTATTCTTGTAAGTATTTGATACTTTGAGTGTTGCTTTACGGTGCAAGTTTCCTTCAGCACTATATCTAGTATTCCAGTCAGAAGTACCGTCTTTCCGAGGTAAGGGATATTATTTCTTCTTAAATGATATTATTTTCTTCAATATCATTATGCCGAAGTATTGATCTGAATTTTTATCAAATTTGGAACTTTTCATGTCGGGGTTACTATTCATGAGTTACTATTCACGAGTTACTATTCACCGAAAAATAAAATTTCATTCTTTTCGTCCAAATATCTATTCTGGATACTAGCTTTGATTGTATCCATGTTTTGATCATTCTTGAATTTTACTTCACTATGATAAGGTATTTTTGGACATGGATAAATTGAAATACGAATCCTTAATATTTGTTATTTTGCTTCACTGGATTCGTTTTTTTTAAAATATTTTTTATCATCCTCAGTCTTAAATGATGATATAACTGAATATCTTTGGCCTGTAGTGCAAAGATGAATAATTTCTGATGAATATCTTTGGCCCGTAGTGCAAAGATGAACATGTGTTGAGGTGAACATGACCAACTGATGGATATCTTTGGCCTGTAGTGCAAAGATGACTATTTGATTCAAGATATTTATTGATTGATGTTACAGGGATAAAATATTGATGATGGGCTTTTAAATTCATAGATAATCGTAGATTTCATTCTCTACGTAACTTCTCTATGAATTATTATTTTTCGCTGTGAATATTGATTTAAAACTTGTTGTCTATTGTATTCTATTAAATTTTTCCCTGTTGAAGACTAACGATAGTTTGTTGTATATTATCTTAGTCATAATATTATTTACTGGGCTAGTTGAGCTCACCCTTTTCCTTGTTGTTCCATTTTCTTCTCAGAAGTCGAGAATGTAGCAGGTACTAGTCGGGGTATGGAATGAAGATTCTAGGAAGTTGTTTTAGTAGTCCTCACCATTTTTTTGTAAAATATTGTTCCAATAATTGTAATGAGGACTTATTTGAGTGTGGATATTGTCTATATGACAATATTTGTATTTACACTCACAATTTTTATGTTGTATTAATAAAGTTGTAGTTGTTTCTGTACCATGTTATTGACGACTCAGAATAGGTGTTGTATACCTGTTTTGGGGGCGTCACAGTTGGTATCAGAGCTTAGGGATATGATCTCTGGCGGAGATCGGGGAATAGAACTAGGAGGGGAGAGACGAGTTAATCCTTCGCTAGTGTGTCCTATCTAAGCTTATTTGTAGGTCGGTCATAATATAGGGATATTATGTGATTTGTTAATTTGTTAAATTAACCCTTGTTTTATGGCAGTATTTGAGAATGTCGACTGAGAATGTTAACAGTGGAGTAAATGAAACCGTGGAGACACCTGTACTCACCAACGAGGAAAACGTTCAACAGGCTGGCAATGTTCCTCCTGTGAACAACACCACTGAGCAGACGGTGAACGATGAGATGTTTAGAAGCTTTTTGCGATTCATGCAAAACCAGACGAAGGAGATTCCTGTTCAAAATATAGGAAGAAACAATGGCAACACACAGCTGGTCACAGCCAAGCAGTTCAAAGAGTTGGGACCACCAGAATTCTGGGGAAAGCCGGATCCGATTAAGGCGGAGACATGGTTCAAGCAAATTACCAAGATATTTGATGTCTTGGGATGCACGGAGGAACAGAAGGTTCCATTTGCCACCTTTATGTTCCGTGGCGAGGCAGACTACTGGTGGGAATCTGTGAAGCGTACCCATCCAGCTGCACTCAGCATGTCTTGGGAGATATTTCAGAAGCTATTCAATGACAAGTACTTTCCTGAAAGTATTCGTCATATGAAGGAGGTAGAGTTTATTAGACTGGAGCATAATAACATGACGGTGTCCCAGTACGAGGCGAAGTTTGCAGAATTGTTCAGGTTTGCACCTCATTTGGTGGAGAATGAGGAACGTATGACACGGATGTTTCTGAGAGGTTTGAAACCCGGCATACGTCAATATCTCATTTCTCATAAATTTTCTCTCTATTCAGATGTTGTCAACAGGGCTCAATTATTAGAGCGAGATAACGAGTACGGTCAACCGAGGGACCACAACCAGGATCATATCGGTGACAACAGTCATCAGAACAATGATAATCAGCGGAGAAAGAAAAATACAGACAAGAACGGAAACCACTCTGGTGGTAATCGTGGCTATGAAAATAGAAGAAGCGAGTCGAGAGGAGATTTTAAAAAGAGGAGATTCAACAATGACAATACGAAGACGTCAGCACCAGCAGCAACTGGTTCCAAGGGAGGAGAACGACCACCGGTCAGATGCTATAAATGTGGAAAAGAGGGACATATCAGCCCAAACTGTCCACAACAGTTCAAGGTATGCTATAATTGTGGAAAGGAAGGACATATTGCTCGAGATTGTACGATAGTGAAACCAAGTTCAGCGGGGACGGTGACTCAAAAGGCTGCCCCAGAAAAGTCAAAGTCAACGGTTCCTAGAAGAGCGTTTGTCGTGACTGGTCAGAATGCGAGGAACCCCAACGAAGTTAGCACGGGTTAGCTAATTATAAATTTTTACGAAGTCTATACCTTACTAGATATCGGTGCTACCCATTCATTTATTTCTCCTGCTTGTGCTCAACGTTTAAACTTGACTCCGGAGAAATTAGACTTTGACTTATCTGTTGAAACTTCGTTAGGAGAAACTTTCGTTACATCCACTGTTTATAAATCTTGTTTGATCCAAGTTGGCACTATCACATTATCTATTGACCTTATCTCTTTAAAGATACTTGCTTTTGATGTGATTTTAGGAATTGATTGGTTAACTACTCATCATGCCAAAATTGATTGCTTTCGTAAGGTTGTTAGTTTTCATATTCCTAAGCAACCTGTTATTCGAATTCAAGCAACCAAACCATTGAAGTCAAACTCTTTCATATCAAGCCGTAAAGTCATTCGTTTATTGAAAAACGGATGTCAAGCTTTCTTAGCCATGTCATGGACTTGAACAAAAATACGTCAGATTTGAATGATATTTCTGTTGTTAGTAAAAATTTTGACGTATTTCCTGAAGAATTTCCTGGCTTATTCCCAGAGTGTGATATTGAATTTTGTATCGACTTTGAACCCGGTACAAAACCCATTTCTAAAATCTCATATCGAATGGCTCCTATTGAACTTCAGGAGTTAAAAACCTAACGGTAGAAGTTTGTACCCGAGTCTTTATCTGGTGACTTCCTTTGTGGAATGTACTGAAGCCAGACTCTTCATAGGGGACGCCATATTCGTGCGGTAGTAAACTGATAGGTGTCATTGTGACGTGCTATCCAAGATTGGGATATGAGTCACAGTTGAGAGCAACCTAAGTCAGTAATCGAAATACGTAGCTTTCTGGTTATTATCGGAGATTCGTAAAAGGATTTTCTCGAATCGCTACCCCGTTAACTCAGCTGACTCGGAAGGATATCAAATTCGTATGGAGCGAAGAATGCGAGAAGAGTTTCCAAGAGCTTAAGAGGAGACTCATTTCGGCACCTGTTCTGACAATACCATCTGGTTCGGATGGATTTGTTATCTACAGCGATGCTTCAAGTAAAGGGTTAGGATGTGTTCTCATGCAACGTGGGAAAGTCATAGCCTATGCCTCGCGACAACTTAAAGAATATGAGAGGAATTATCCTACTCATGATCTAGAGTTGGCAGCAGTCGTTTTCGCGCTAAAGATCTGGAGGCACTATCTATATGGGGAGAAAGTAGAGATATATTCAGACCATAAAAGCCTCAAATATTTCTTCACTCAAAAAGAACTCAACATGCGGCAACGACGTTGGCTCGAGCTGTTGAAAGATTATGACCACACTATTCAATACCATCCTGGAAAAGCAAACGTGGTAGCTGACGCGTTGAGTAGAAGATCATATGCAGGAACGAGTGCGATGATGTCAAGTATACGCATAGAACCAACTTTAATCGATAAAGTTAAAGTTGCTCAAGCTACAGACCCGGAGCTGATGCGTATGAAGAAGAAAGTGCAAGAAGGTGCTATTCCAGAAGCAAGAATCGATGAAGAAGGAATACTTCGAGTCCACTCTAGACTTTGTGTTCCTAATGATTCTGATTTGAAGTACAAGATCATGATGGAGGCACACAATACACCATTTGCAATCCATCCTGGAAGTACTAAAATGTATCGTGATCTTCGACATACATTTTGGTGGAACAATATGAAGAGAGAGATTGCAAAGTTTATCTTGAGGTGTTTAACTTGTCAACGTGTAAAGGCGGAGCATCAAGTACCAAAGGGTCCATTGCAACCACTTGAGA
Organism: Panax notoginseng; assembly: GCA_016801055.1. NCBI lineage: Eukaryota > Viridiplantae > Streptophyta > Magnoliopsida > Apiales > Araliaceae > Panax > Panax notoginseng. The sequence continues at coordinate 249,666,163 of CM029012.1, forward strand.
TTCTGAAATGGAAGTGGGAACACATTACCATGGATTTTGTTACGGGTCTTCTCATGGTTTCTCAAGGCATAAATGCTATTTAGGTTATAGTTGATAGATTAACCAAGTCTGCTCATTTCTTGTCGATACGGGAGACTTATTTCCTTGAACGTCTTGCTAGTATATACGTGAATGAGATTGTAAGGTTGCATGGCATGCCAGTATCCATAGTTTCAGATCGTGACCCAAGATTCACTTCAAGATTTTGGGTTAGCTTGCAAAAAGCTATGGGCACGGATTTACGGTTCAGTTCGGCATACCATCCTCAAACGGACGGGCAATCAGAGAGGACTATTCAAACTCTTGAAGATTTATTAAGACTTTGTGTCCTAGATTTCAAAGGAAGTTGGGATAAGTACCTACCATTGGTGGAATTCTCCTACAACAACAGTTATCAGGTAAGTATAGGTGTGGCTCCCTTTGAAGCATTGTATGGACGAAAGTGTCGCTCTCCAGTATGTTGGGATGAGGTGGGAGAAGCAACGTTATTGGGACCAGAGTTGGTACGAATGACTACAGAGAAGATCCAAACGATTCGACAACGTATACAAACGGCACAGGATCGACAAAAGAGTTATGTGGATCTTCATCGAAAGGACGTGGAATTTGACATTGGGGATCATGTATTATTACGTGTAGCTCCATGGAAAGGAGTTACAAGATTTGAGAAGAGAGAAAAGCTCAATCCACGATTTATTGGTCCATTCTTGATCGAGTAGGAAATGTGGCCTATATAGACTTGCGTTACCTCCAAATATGTCTCGTGTTCATAATATTTTTCATATATCTGTGCTTCGTAAATATGTGAAAGACCCGAACCATGTTATTGAGTTAGAACCGGACGAGATAGCTGAAGACTTAACGTACGAGGAGGTACCTGTCAAGATCATGGATAAGAAGGAGCATGTCCTACGCACGAAGGTCATACCACAAGTTAAAGTTTTGTGGAGAAACCATGCTATTGAGGAAATGACCTGGGAGTTGGAAACAGAAATGAAAGCGAGGTATCCTCATCTTTTCGAAACACCAGGTACGTATGTCAATTTCGAGGACGAAATTTTATAAGGAGGGGAGGTTGTAAGACCCCAAATTATTAATAAATGAAATTTAATTCCTCTATTTATTATTTTGAAATAGTAAGGGTTGATTTGATTAATGTGATTAGTTATGGGTAAAATGCGCAAATATTTTAAATAAGCAAGTGGTCCTATAATATTCATTATTGTCAGGGAATATTTGTTTGGTCGTGGAATATTCTTGTTGTCGGGGAATATTCGTACGACGACGCAGCCTTGTGTGGGCCCCATAACGGAAAGCGATTGGATGAAAAAAACGACAAAAATAAGTTGTTTATAAATAACGGCATAGTTGTTACCGTTAATACTGTTGGAATACCCAGTGGTTAAAACACGGTAATACGCGTAGCACACGGTATTGCACCAATTATTGATTCTTACGTAAGAAGGCACTACTCAATAATTGTTACAGTAATTACTGTTCAATATTGTATTTTATTGATTCAATAATTGCTGCGTTGATATTTTATATTACTGTTGTTTCAATAATTGTCACTACGCAGTATTTTTATTATCGGAGCAATAATTCATATTATCTGAATAATATTATTAGATAACATTATTGGCAATGTCTAGAAAGTTCTGTCTAAGGAGAGGTTTGGTCATCTAATTGCGCGCCAGTAAGGAGAGATCCTTATTGGAAAGCCCCCTCTTTCCTAGGAACGGCCTGGTTGCTAGTACTGTGATTCTGTAATATTATTTGTGTATAATTAATTATTGATTTATATGATGAGGAAAATAGTGATTTTATGTGGATATAGATGGAGAAAATTTTAATGTGACAATTGTTGAAAATTAATATTTTATCTTTTTCTGATAAAATAATTCATTTAAATATATTATTTTAATAATATATTGATGGTGGTATTTTTACAATGAATGTGGGATATATGAGTATATGAGGAGGAAGAGTATTTTTGTGGCATTAAATGATTAACACATGTTTTCTGTGTTGGTGGACATAATTCTTGACCGAAAATTTATTATTGACTGTAAAATCGTCCGTTTGTGAATTTCGGTCAATTTCTGTTTAGAATTTGGAAAATTTTCTTCTGTAAAGTTGTATAGAATTGAATTTACTATAAAAACTCGCGAGATTCGAATTTTCTGATAAAAAGGCTATTTATTATGAATTAATGAAGTTCTGAAGTTCCGAAATAATTAATTTTTGGAAGTTTTATTTATTATTTTGAAGAAAAACGTTTTTTGGCATTTAAGTGGGCTAACATGTGATATAAATGGGCTGAGATCAGATGTCTAGAGGAGGGCTAAGGAAAATTTGATAAATATATTATTATTATTATATTAAATTTTCTGCTTTGGTGTTCTAAGCATTTTCCTATAAATAGGGTGCTTAGGTTAGAATTGAAATCACACCAGAAACACAAGTTTCTCTCTATTTCTCTCTCTATAACGAGCGTATTCTTGTAAGTATTTGATACTTTGAGTGTTACTTTACGGTGCAAGTTTCCTTCAGCACTATATCTAGTATTCCAGTCAGAAGTACCGTCTTTCCGAGGTAAGGGATATTGTTTCTTCTTAAATGATATTATTTTCTTCAATATCATTATGCCGAAGTATTGATCTGAATTTTTATCAAATTTAAAACTTTTCATGTCGGGGTTACTATTCATGAGTTACTATTCACGAGTTACTATTCACGAGTTACTATTCACCGAAAAATGAAATTTCCTTCTTTTCGTCCAAATATCTATTCTGGATACTAGCTTTGATTGTATCCATGTTTTGATCATTCTTGAATTTTACTTCACTATGATAAGGTATTTTTGGACATGGATAAATTGAAATACGAATCCTTAATATTTGTTATTTTGCTTCACTGGATTCGTTTTCTTTAAAATATTTTTCATCATCCTCAGTCTTAAATGATGATATAACTGAATATCTTTGGCCTGTAGTGCAAAGATGAATAATTTCTGATGAATATCTTTGGCCCGTAGTGCAAAGATGAACAGGTGTTGAGGTGAACATGACCAACTGATGGATATCTTTGGCCTGTAGTGCAAAGATGACTATTTGATTCAAGATATTTATTGATTGATGTTACAGGGATAAAATGTTGATGATGGGCTTTTAAATTCATAGATAATCGTATATTTCATTCTCTACGTAACTTCTCTATGAATTATTATTTTCCGCTGCGAATATTGATTTAAAACTTGTTGTCTATTGTATTCTATTAAATTTTTCCCTGTTGAAGACTAACGATAGTTTGTTGTATATTATCTTAGTCATAATATTCTTTACTGGGCTAGTTGAGCTCACCCTTTTCCTTGTTGTTCCATTTTCTTCTCAGGAGTCGAGAATGTAGCAGGTACTAGTCGGGGTATGGAATGAAGATTCTAGGAAGTTGTTTTAGTAGTCCTCACCATTTTTTTTGTAAAATATTATTCCAATAATTGTAATGAAGACTTATTTTAGTGTGGATATTGTCTATATGACAATATTTGTATTTATACTCACAGTTTTTATGTTGTATTAATAAAGTTGTAGTTGTTTCTGTACCATGTTATTGACGACTCAGAATAGGTGTTGTATACCTGTTTTGGGGGCGTCACATGCGCGCTAGTAAGGAGAAATCTTTATTGGAAAGCCCCCTCTTTCCTGGGAACGGCCTGGTTGTCATAAATGTGATTCTGTAATATTATTTGTGAATAATTAATTATTGATTCATATGAAAAGTAAATATTTATTTTATGTGGATATAAATGAGGGATATATTTTTGTGGTTAAAAATGGAGTTAATGTTGAGGTTTTTATCAGTATTTTTGTCGGAATGGAGGTATTAAAAATCAGGATTTTTGAGATATTTTGCGGGGGTTATAATTTTTAATTCGACCGTTGGATCGTGGTAATTTTTGGATATGTTATACATATATAAGCTGAGTATAAGTCCACAAATTTTGAACTGTTAAAAATGAACGTGTGATTTATTATGAATTTTACGAGATGACTGGTTCAGAAATTGTAGAAGTTGCAGAATTTATCATTTTGGTGGAAAATTCTAGAATTGGTGGGCTCCACTCTTGGTTGGTGAAGAAATGTGCTGAGATTTTTATTCAAATGTGGTGGATGGGAATAGTAGCAGGTAAAGCCATCAGGTTGCAGGTTAAGTCTGCTTCGGCGTGCTAACATTTTCCTATAAATAGAGGGCTAACTTAGAATTAAAAATCACACCAGAATTCATAAGTTTTCTCTTTTTCTCTCTCTAGATTATTGAGTGTATTTTGTGAGTATTTAGATACTTTGAGATTTGCTATTCAGCACAAGTTTCATTCAGCCTCATATCCGATATTCAGTCAAAAGTACGGTTATTTTGAGGTAAGGGATATTATTTTCTTCATAAATGATATTATTTTCTTCAATATCATTATGCTGAAATATTGATATAAGTTTTTTTTATCAAATTTAGAACTTTTTGTGTCGAGATTACTATTCACGTATATGACACTATTCACGTATACGACACTATTTACCGAAAAATAAAATTTTTTCTTTTTATCCAAGATGTCTATTATGGTTACTATCTTTGATTGTATCCATGTTTTGATCTTTATTTTTGAATTCTTCTTCACAATTGATTATTATGAAGTATTATTGATCTTGGATAAACTGTTATACGAATCCCTACTATTTATCCTTCTGTCTCACTGGGTTCGTTTTCTTTAATATATTTTTTATCATCTTCAGTCCTAAATGATGATATTACTGAATATCTTTGGCCTGTAGTGCAATGATGTATGATTACCTGATGAATATCTTTGGCCTGTAGTGCAAAGATGAATAGGTGTTGAGATGAACATGACTGACTGGTGATACAAATGAATATCTTTGGCCTGTAGTGCAAAGATGAATATTTGGTTAAAAATGATTATTAATTGATGTTACAGGGATAAAATATTGATGATGAACTTTTAAATCTTAGAAGATAGTAGAATTCTTTCTCTACTTGACTCTTCTAATGGTTTGCTATTTCCGCTGCAGTTGTTGATCTAAAACTTGTTGTCGATTATATTCTATCAGATTTTTCCCTGTTGAATACTAATGATAATTTGTTGTATATTATCTTAGTCATAATATTCTTTACTGGGCTAGTTGAGCTCACCCTTTTCCTTTTTGTTCCATTTTTCTTCTTAGGAGGTGAGAACATAGCAGGATCTAGTCGGGGTATGGAGTGATGGTTCTAGAAAGATATTTTAGCTGTCCTCACTATTTCTGTAAAATAGTGTTTGAATAATTATAATGAGGACTTATTTGAGTATGGATATTGTCTAGAAGATAATATTTGTATTTAAACTCACAGTATGTGTTGTCGTATTTTGCACGACAATTGTATTATTGAAGTTGTAGTTTGCTTTTTGTACCATGTATTTGGCGACTCAGAATGGGTGTTGTATACCTATTTTAGAGGCGTCACATCTTTGGCCCATAGTGCAAAGATGAATTTATCAGTATGATTATGAACATGAAATGTGATTTGGTATAACCATGATCTTTGATGTTTCAGGTAAAGACAGGAGATGAAAATTATCTTCGTCTTGGATGAGAAGAGGAATTTAGAACCACAATTATGATTATGAGTTATTCATATGATTGTGGACCAGAACTGTTGATTAATGTTACCGGGATAAAATATTGTTGGTGGATTTTTAACATGGAGAAGATAATAGACTTTATGGTCTATTTGACTCTTCTAATGGATTGCTCGTTCCGCTGTGACTATGGTTGAAAATTTTTATCATCTACCATGTGTTCTAAATCTCTGATTTATTACTGTTGAAGGCTATTGATAATTTATTTATCTTTAGTCATGATATTCTTTACTGGGCTAGTTGAGCTTACCCTTTTGCTTCACAATTCCTTTCAGGTAATAAGAGTGTAGCTGGGTCGTGCGGGGGTAACAGGGGAATAGAACGGTGATCTCTAGCGGTGGAAGTTCTCCCTAAACAGTATAGAAAAGTGCGTTATATTTTATACATCATTTAGTAGTTATATTTGGTGATCGAATAGGGTGAGGTGAACCCAACTTTGGAAGGGTGTTTTGTCGTTATCATACAAGATGTCTAATGACATACAACCTCGTATTATCATAAGACAGGGTTGTGCACATCCACTTACTGAGTATATCGATGAGCACTACCTATATGATTTTGGAGTTTATTTGAAATATAATTTTCAACTGGAGATAGTGGAGATAGTTATATGTCAAGAGAAGACTCACCATTGGAAAGAGCATGATAGTAATCTTCTCGTTTTTCTTTGGGGTCTATTGGGTCAACCAAGTATAATTCTATGGGCATATGATAGCTATCATAACCTAGACGCATGGCCTCCCATGTACGAAAGTTTCCTTGAGCACTTCCTAAATATTTTAATTTTTAAAACAGTTTTTGAATGTACCTTTATGTAAGGTGTCATTGTGATGTGCTATCCAAGTTGGTATCAAGAGTCACAGTTGGTATATATATTTGTATCAAAACTCATAACATATGTGTTGTTGTATTTTACACGACAATTGTTGTAATAAAGTTGTTGTTGTTTTATGTATCATGTATTTGGCGACTCAGAATAGGTTGGATGCAATGGACCTACTTTGGGGGCGTCATAGTTGGTATCAGAGCTTAGGGATATGGTCTCTGGCAAAGATCGGGGAATAGAACTAAGAGGGGAGAGATGAGTAATCCTTCGCTAGTGTGTCTTACCTAAGCTTATTTGTTGGTCAGTCATAATATACGGATATTATGTGATACGTTAATTTGTTTAATTAACCCTTATTTTATGGCAGTATTTGAGAATGGCAGCTGAGATTGTTAACAATGGAGTGGATGAGACCGTGGGGATACCTATAATCACCAACTATGATAATGTGATGTCAGGCGAAGAAGGAATTAGAGATATTCTTGTGGTGAGGGAAGAATTAATAATTACACCCGAGCTAGTCGCAGAGGTAGCAGCTGAGAGTGAGGAAGAAGAAGAACCTGAGGATAATTTATTAGAAGAATTTTATGATCGAAATGTAGAATTGCAAAATCGTATTCATGAGTTAGAAGAGCAGGTTGAAGAACGGCAGACGGTCGTGGAGCAAAAGGATGCAACAATTCAAGCTTGTGTTACCCGATATGTGATGCTTGAACAGAAGTATTTCTTTGGCAGAGTATAAGATGATAAAGCTGGAATCCGCCCATGATGCTAACCGCTCCCCTCTGTCACACGTAATGTACTGGTGTGACCTAGTGCCCGTTATAAAGGGCCGAACCGCAAAAGAGGTTTACTTGTCGAAAAAAGGGTAAGAAATTAAAAAACCTCATCCTCGTCATTCACGTCCACGTTAACACCGGCTAGTTTTTAATAATAATTTCTTTTTTTCTAAAAAAGGGTTGTAAAATCACTTCAACTGATAACTTGCTACTGGATGTTAATGTGTAGGGTTTAATTGTTCTTTTTACTCTTTTCTTTTGTTAGATCTAGCACCTGATTATGACAGATTTAATTCATCTTTTTGATGGCACTGTATATATAATTTATGGCTTCATCTTTTGCCGAAGCATTTCTTTTGGCGGATCACCCCTTGCAGTGTCAAATCCAGCTGAAATTATGGTGAAATCAGGGGCATACTCAAAAGCTGCAAAAAAATTGAGGATTATTTTAAACATAGTATTTGACAAACTGAGTAATTAAAAGAATCAACTATGGTCATTCTAGGTTCTGGAATTTAACGTATATTAAATGCTTTTTTCAAAATAACTTTTTGCCAGCCGAATACATAGAAACCACAAATTGTGTACCATCAAACCCATAATATTTTTATTTATTTATTTTTTTGATTCTGCTAAGGTTTGGCGATGGAGGTTGCCTCGGAGTGTCACGATCTGGGCTTATGACTGTCGAATCATTAAGGCTGTATAGAGCTTGGGACTTAGCAATGGAGATATAACTGTAAGAAAATGGATTCGAAGTATCCATATAACCAGTAATGCAAGCATAAAAACAAGGATATTCATGAATTGACATTGAACAAGACGAAAGAGCTTTGTTGTTGAGTTTAAAAATGGACAGAAAAAAAAAATTGACGTAAAATTTAAGTTTTCTTTCTAATTCTTATGTTTCTAAGTTTTTTAATAAATAGAAAAGAAAAAAAATATATATAGAAAACTTGACCACTTTTCCTGCCAAAGTTTTTCGTCCAAAATTGACCTGATTTGGACGGAAAAGAAATTGGAATAAGTAATATTTTTATAATTATCATATTATCCTCAACTTTCAATATAATAAATTTTAAATTATACTTCATGTTCCCAATTTGTTTTTATCTACTAAACATAATCTGATAAAGAGAAAGAGATTTCTTGACACGAACGACTCCTTTGTTGTCGCGAACGACTTCATATGGAGGATAAGTTATGATTGGTGTAAGAATACTTCATATATATTAAATTTTTTAAGGAATTGTAATATTATACTATATATATATATATATATATATATATATATATATATATATATATATATATACAGGCCGGATCAGGTCTTGACTCCCGGACCTGACCAAAATTCAGACATTTTTTTTTGCTTTTTTTTTAAAAAACAACTAAAAAAAATATGAAAATTGAATTTTTACATAATACAGTATTTTTGGTGTGATTTGGATACATATAACAAGACATGTCGGTACAGAGAATTTTTACATAATGTAGTATTTTGGGTGTGATTTGGATACATATAACAAGATATGTCTGTAGAGACTGTACAGACATGTCTTGTTATATGTATCCAAATCACACCCAAAACACATATATATATATATATATATATATTTCCACGAAGGAGATTAGACTAGTAGTTGATAGGTTGGTAGGATTCATCGCCCAAATATTGTAGTATTCCTACGGATTGCAGATTTTAAACCCTACTAATTAACCTTCTTTTAACTAGAAAATTGTTGGATAATTAAATTTGTTCTAAATTAATGGAGAAGAAGAAAGAAACATAGATGAAATAATATTAAGGATCTCTGTTAGTACCGATGGAAAGTGTACATACTTCGAAAAAAAAGCAAAACATCCTGATGATGAAGGTAATTAACTAGTGTGATAAATAGATTAGCTACCATATTAGAAAATAGTAAAATGCAAAGTCGACCACTGAACTTTAGAGATTTTTGGGTATTGAGTTATTTTTTTTTGTCAACGCAAATTGAGCCCCTTTTTATTAGAGATTTTTGGGTATTGAGTCCTTTTTTTTGTCAACCCAAATTGAGCCCCTTTTTATTAAAAATTTAGACTTTGAGCCCCAGACGCCACATGTACATTGACCTGCCTACGTGGCCCCTACATGGCACACGTGACAGATCTGATGTTGGCATTATTTCATTTTTTGAAATTTTTCTTAAAAATAAGTCGTTGCATAGATTCAAACTTGGAACCTCAAGGTTGAAACTTTGATCCAATGACCACTCAAGCACACAAGCTTAGCTGTTATAAATTTACAAGAATTAATCTTTATACCTAAATAATTAGATCCCTAAATTAAAAGACAAAACATATCCCCAAATTACATAATTTCCGTTAAATATTACATTATGAAATTAATGATTAACTAAAATATATTTTAGGTTAATTAAAAAAAATATTTACCGAAAATTATGTAATATTTAAAAAATAAATTTGGGGCTAAAATATTAAATATAATATTTAATATTTTACCGAAAATATATGTAAATATATTTTCAGTAAAATATATTTAATATTTTACCAGAAATATACTTAATATTTTAATTAATGATTAATTAAAATATATTTTAGGTAAATTAACAAAATATTTACCAGAAATTATGTAATATTTAAAAAACAAATTTGGGGCTAAAATATTAAATATAATATTTAATATTTTATCAAAAATATATGCAATATTTTAATTAATGATTAATTAAAATATATTTTAGGTAAATTAAAAAAATATTTACCAGAAATTATGTAATATTTAAAAAAAAAATTGGGGCTAAAATATTAAATATAATATTTAATATTTTACCTTAAATATATTTAATATTATAATTAATGATTAATTAAAATATATTTTAGGTAAATTTAAAAAATATTTACCGAAAATTATGTAATATTAAATTAATGAAATATTAAATATATTTTAATAAAAATATATCTTTGGTAAATTAAAAATATATTTTAGGTAATATACTTAATTAAAATATTTTTTTCCCGTAAATATATCCTCAAGGTTTGCTAAAAATGTTGTAGTAGTGACATTATATTTAACATTCTCGGTTGTCATTCTCAAATACTGTCACAAAACAAGGGTTAATTAAAGAAATTAACATATCACATAATATCCTTATATTCTGACCAATCAACAAATAAGTTTAGGTAGGACACACTAGCAAAGAATTTACTCGTCTCTTCCCTCCTAGTTCTATTCCCCGATCTTCGCCAGAGACCATATCTCTAAGCTCTGATACCAACTGTGACGCCCCCAAAATAGGTATACCTCACCCATTCCGAGTCCCTAAAAATATGGTACAGAAATAACTACAACTTTATTAATACAATTGTCGTGTAAAATACGACAACACATAAACTGTGAATTAAAACACAAATATTATTTTCTAGACAATATCCACACTCAAATAAGTCCTCATTACAATTATTGATACACTATTTTATAAAATAGTGAGAACTATTATAAAACTGCCTTGGAACATCACTCTACACCCCGACTACTTTCCGTTATATTCTCGCTTACTGAGAAGAAAAATGGAACAAAAAGAAAAAGGGTGAGCTCAATTAGCCCAGTAAAAAATATTATGACTAAGATAATATAGAACAAATTATCGTTAGTCCTCAACAGGAAAAAATCTGATAGAATATAATAGACAATAAATTTTAAATCAACAACTGCAGCGGAAACAACAATTCATTAGAAGAGTTAAGTAGAGAATGAATTATACTATCTTCTAAGATTTAAAAGTTCATCATCAATATTTTATCACTGTAACATCAATAAATATACATCTTGAATTAAATATTCATTTTTGCACTACAGGCCAAAGATATTCATTTGTATCACCAGTTGGTCATGTTCATCTAAACACCTGTTCATCTTTGCACAATGGGCCAAAGATATTCATCAGTTAATCATTCATCTTTGTACGACAGGCCAAAGATATTTAATAATATCATCATTTAGGACTGAGGATGATGAAAAATATTTTAAAGAAAACGAATCTAGTGAGACAAAATAATAAATATTAGGGATTCGTACTTCGGTTTATCCATATTCAAAAATACTCCATACTAAACCATTGTGGAGCAAAATTCAAGAATGAAGATCAAAATATGGATACAATCAAAGCTAGTAATCATAATAAACAACTGGGATAAAGAAAAGAAAATTTTAATTTTTTGGGAATAGTGTCGTATTCGTGAATAGTACCGTATACGTAAATAGTGCCGTATACGTGAATAGTAATCCCGACACAAAAAGATAAAAATTTCACAAGAAAAATTTTACCAATATTCCGGCATAATGATATTGAAAGAAATAATATCATTTTAAAAAAAATAACATCTCTTACCTCAAAAGGACAATACTTCTGACTAGAATACCGGATATAGTGCTGAATAAAACTTGCACCGTATAGCAACACTCAAAGTATCAAAATACTCACAAAAATACGCTCGATACTATAGAGAGAGAAAACTTCAGTTTCTGGTGTGATTTTCAATTCTAACCTAAGCACCCTATTTATAGAAAAATGCTTAGAACACCAAAATAGAAAATTTAATAAAATAATAATATTTATTAAAAAAATTCACGCCCACCTCTCGAAATCTGAATTCAGCATGTTTACAACACATGTGGGGCCCACCCAATTGCAAAAAATATTTTTCTTAAAATAAATATTTTAAACTCCAAAAATTAATTATTTTGGAACTTCAATAATTCATAATAAATAGCCCTTTTATCAGAAAAATTTGAATCTTATGTCCATTCCATAGAAAATTCAATTCTCTACAACTTTGTAAGTTTAAGATTTTCCAAATTCTAAGCAGAAATTGACCAAAATCCACATACGGATGATTTTACAGGCTATAATCAAATTTCAGTCAAAAATTGGGGTCCACCAACATGTTTAACATATTTTTATCATTTATTACAACAAAAACACTCTTCCTCCTCATTTATTCATATATCACACATTCATCGTAAAAATATCATCATTATTATATTGTTAAAATATAATAATATATTTAAATGAATTATTTTATCAGAAAAGATAAAATATCAATTTTCAACAATTGTCACTTTTCTAAGAATTCTCCCATTTATATTCACACAAATAAATATTTTTCTTATCATATAATCAATAATTAATTATTCACAAATAATATTACAGAATCACAATACTGACAACCTGGCCGTTCCCAGAAAAGAGGGGGCTTTCCAATAAGGATTTTTCCTTACTGGCGCGCAATTAGATGACCAAACCTCTCCTTAGACAGAACTTTCTAGACGCTGCCAATAATACTATCTAATAATATTATTAAAATAATATGATTTATTGATCTGATAATGGAAATACTGTGCAGTGACAATTATTGAAATAACAATAATATAAAATATCAACGTAGTAATTATTGAATCAATAAAATAAAATATTGAATAATAATTACTGTAACAATTATTGAGTAGTGCTTTCTTACGTAAGAATCAATAATTGGTGCAATACCTTGTGCTACTGTGCAACACCGCGTATTACTGTGTTTTAACCACCGGGTATTCCAACAGTGTTAACGGTAACAACTATGCCGTTATTTATAAAAAACTCATACTTGTCGTTTTCTTCATCCAATTGCTTTCCGTTATGGGAACCACACAAGGTTGCACCGTCGTACGAATATTCTCCAACAGCAAGAATATTCCACGACCAAACGAATATTCTCCGACAACAAGAATATTTTATAACCACTTGCTCATTTAAGATATTTGCGCATTTTACCCATAATTTATCACATTAATCAAATCAACCCTTACTATTTCAAAATAATAAATAGAGGAAGTTCAATTTCATTTATTAAAAAGTTGGGGTCTTACAACCTCTCCTCCTTATGAAATTTCGTCCTCGATATTGACGTACGTACTTGGTGTTTCGAAAAGGTAAAGATACATCGCTTTCATTTTCGTTTCCAACTCCTGGGTTATTTCCTCAAACAGCATGGTTCCTCCATAAAACTTTGACTTGTGGTATGACCTTTGTGCGTAGGACATGCTCCTTCCTCTCCAAGATCTTGACAGGTACCTCCTCGTACGTTAAGTCTTCGGCTATCTCGTCTGGTTCTAACTCAATAATGTGGTTCGGGTCTTTCACATATTTACGAAGCACAGATATGTGAAAAATATTATGAACACGAGACATGCTTGGAGGTAACGCGAGTCTATAGGCCACATTTCCTACTCGGTCAAGAATCTGAAATGGACCAATAAATCGGGGATTTAGCTTTTCTCTCTTTCCAAATCTTGTAACTCCCTTCCATGGAGCAACACGCAACAATACATGATCCCCAATATTAAATTTCACGTCCTTTTGATGAAGATCCGCATAACTCTTTTGTCGATCCTGTGACGTTTGTATACGTTGTTGAATCATTTGGATCTTTTCTGTAGTCATACGTACCAACTCTGGTCCCAACATTGTTGCTTCACCCACCTCATCCCAACATACTGGAGAGTGACACTTTCATCCATACAATGATTCGAATGGAGACACACCTATACTTGCTTGATAATTGTTATTGTAGGAGAATTTCACCAATGGTAAATACTTATCCCAACTCCCTTTGAAGTCTAAGACACAGAGTCTTAATAGATCTTCAAGAGTTTGAATAGTCCTCTCTGATTTTCCGTCCGTTTGAGGATGGTATGCCGAACTGAATCGTAAATTCGCGCTCATAGCTTTTTGCAAGCTAACCCAAAATCGTGAAGTGAATCTTGGGTCACGATCTGAAACTATGGATACTGGCATGCCATGCAACCTCACAATCTCATTCACGTACATAAGAGCAAGACGTTCAAGGGAATAAGTCTCTCGTATCGGCAAGAAATGAGCAGACTTGGTTAATCTATCAACAATAACCCAAATCGCATTTGTGCCTTAAGAAACCTTGGGAAGAACCGTAACGAAATCCATGGTAACGTGTTCCCACTTCTATTTCAGAATCTCAAGTGGTTGCAATGGACCCTTTGGCACTTGATGCTCCGCATTTACACGTTGACACGTTAAACACCTCGAGATAAACTTCGTGATCTCTCTCTTCATATTGCTCCACCAAAATGTATGTCGAAGATCATGATACATTTTGGTACTTCCAGGGTGAATTACAAACAGTGTGTTGTGTGCCTCCATCATGATTCTATGTTTCAAGTCAGAATCGTTAGGAACGCAAAGTCTAGAGTTGACTCGAAGTATTCCTTCTTCATCGATTCTGGCTTCTGGGATAACACCTTCTTGCACTTTCTTCTTCATACGCATCAGCTCCGTGTCTGTGGCTTGAGCTACTTTAACTTTATTGATTAAAGTTGGTTCTATACGTATACTTGTTATCATCGCATGGATCCCCAGAGTCTTGAATTCTATATTCATCTTTTGTAAATCACATAAAATGGGCCTTTATATTGACAACATCGCACTTGTTCTCGCATATGATCTTCTACTCAATGCGTCAACTACCACGTTTGCTTTTCCATGATGATATTGAATGGTATGGTCATAATCTTTCAACAGCTCGAGCCAACGTTGTTGCCGTATATTGAGTTCTTTTTGGGTGAAAAAATATTTGAGGCTTTTATGATCCAAAAATATCTCCACTTTCTCCCCATATAAATAGTGCCTCCAGATTTTTAATGCGAAAACGACTGCTGCCAACTCTAGATCATGAGTAAGATAATTTCTCTCATATTCTTTCAGTTGTCGAGAGGCATAGGCTATGACCTTCCCATGTTGCATGAGAACACATCTTAACCCTTTGCCCGAAGCATCGTTGTAGATAACAAATCCATCCGAACCAGATGGTATTATCAGAATAGGTGCCGAAATGAGTCTCCTCTTAAGCTCTTGAAAACTCTTCTCACATTCCTCGCTTAATACGAATTTTGTATCTTTCCGAGTCAGTTGATTTAACGGAGTAGCGATTCGAGAAAATCCTTCCACGAATCTCTGATAATAGCCAGCTAAACCCAGAAAGCTATGTACTTCGGTCACCGACTTCGGTTGCTCCCAACTTTGTATTGCTTCAATCTTCACCGGGTCAACAGATACTCCATGTTTTGACACCACGTGCCTAAGGAATGCTACTTCCTCAAGCCAGAACTCACATTTCTTCAACTTGGCATAAAGCTTGTTTTCATGAAGCCTTTGAAGTACCAGCTTCAAATGGTGCTCATGATCTTCACGGCTTTTAGAATAGATGAGGATGTCATCAATAAAGACAACAACAAACTGATCCAAATATTTCTTGAATACTCGGTTCATCATATCCATGAAAGTCGCAGGAGCATTAGTCAATCCAAAAGACATGACTAGGAATTCATAATGCCCGTACCGAGTTCTGAAGGCAGTCTTCAGAATATCCTCAGTTTTAATCTTCAGCTGATGATATCCAGAACGAATATCGATCTTTGAAAAGAATTATGCTCCTTGCAACTGATCAAACATGTCATCAATACGAGGTAGCGGATACCTATTTTTGATGGTGACATGGTTCAATTGCCGGTAGTCAATACAAAGTCGCATACTCCCGTCTTTCTTCTTTACGAATAAAACAGGAGCACCCCAAAGAGATGTACTAGGATGAATAAAACCGATGTCTAATAACTCCTGTAGTTGGACCTTTAATTCCTGAAGTTCAATAGGAGCTATTCGATATGGGATTTTAGAAATGGGCTTTGTACCAGGTTCAAGATCAATAAAGAATTCAACTTCACGTTCTGGGGGTAAACCGGGAAGTTCTTCAGGAAATACGTCAGGAAATTCACTAACAACAGAAATATTATTCAAATCTGACGTGTTTTTGTTCAAGTCCATGACATGGGCTAAGAAAGCTTGACATCCATTTTTCAAGAAACGAATGGCTTTATGGTTTGATATGACAGCGATTGACTTTAGTGGTTTGGTTGCTTGAATTTGCTTAACAGGTTGGTTAAGAATATGAAAACTAACAACCTTACGAAAACAATCTATTTTGGCATGATGAGTAGTTAACCAATCAATCCCTAAAATCACATCAAAAGAAAATATCTTTAAAGAGATAAGATCAACAGGTAATGTGATGGTGCCAACTTAGATCAAACAAGATTTATAAACAGTAGATGTAATGAAAGTTTCTCTTAACAGAGTCTCCATAGATAAGTCAAAGTCTAATTTCTCCGGAGTCAAGTTTAAACGTTGAGCACAAGCAGGAAAGATAAATGAATGGGTAGAACCAGTATCTAGTAAGGTATAAACTTTGCAAGAATTTATGATTAGCTTACACGTGATCACCTCATTCGGGTTCCTCGCATTTTGGCCAGTCATGACAAACGCTCTTCCAGGAACCGCTGACTTTGATTTGTCTGGGACAGCCTTTGGAGTCACCATCCCCGCTGGTCTTGGTTTCGCTACATTACAATCTCGAGCGATATGTCTTTCCTTTCTATAATTATAACATACATTGAACTGTTGTGGACAGTTTGGGCTGATGTGTCCCTCTTTTCCACATTTATAACATACGACTGGTGGTCATTCTCCTCGTTTCAAAACAGTTGACACTGGTGCTGACGTCTTCACATTGTCATTGTTGAATCTCCTCTTTTTGAAATTTTCACTTGACTTGCCTCTCCTATTATCATGACCACGATTACCACCAGAGTGGTTACCGCTTTTGTCTGCATTTTTGCCTCCCCATTGGTTATCATTGCTCCGATGACTGCTGTCACTAGTATGACCCTAGTTGTCATCCCTTGGTTGAACATACTCATTATCTCGCTCTAATAATTGAGCCATGTTTACAACATCTGAATATAAAGAAAATTTATAAGATATAAGATATTGCCGAATCTCGGGTTTTAGACCTCTCAGAAACATCCGTGTCATTCGTTCCTCATTCTCTACCAAATGAGGTGCAAACCTAGATAAATCTGTGAACTTCGCCTAGTACTTGGACACTGACATGTTGATTTGTTCCAGTCTGATAAACTCTACCTTCTTCATATGACGAATACTTTTAGGAAAGTACTTGTTATTGAATAGTTTTTGAAATATTTTCCAAGACATGCTGAGTACGGCTAGCTGGGTACGCTTCACAGATTTTAACCAGTAATCTGCCTCACCACGGAACATAAAGGTGGCGAATGGAACCTTCTGTTCCTCCGTGCATCCCAAGACATCGAATATCTTGGTTGTAAGACCCCAACTTTTATAAAAAAAGATGAATTTTCTACAAATATTATTTTTGAATATTATGGAGTTAATTTGATATAATGTTATAGTTGTGGGTAATATTTATAAATTTTACAAAGTACGCAAGTTATTATATAATATTCGATTGGTCGGGGAATATTCATTTTAACAGAAAATATTCGTACAACGGCACAATCATTGGTGGACCCCACAACGGAATTATTATCGGATTGAGAAAATGACAAAAATATTTTATTAAAAATAACGGCGGAAGTTTTACCATTGATACTGTTGAACTACTCGGTAGTAAAAGTACAGTAATACGTGTGGTTGCATAGTAGCACACGGTATTGATTATTAATACTTATGTGAGAAGTCACTCAGTTTGATTCAATTATTGTCAGTTAATAATATGAATTATTTAGCGATAATGAAGTTTTGTTTTATTCGTATTATTAACGTAATAAAATAAAAATATCTTTTTATATAAAACAGAATATTTTATTAAAGTTATTCTATAAATAGAATATATTATATTTTATTTAAAAGATTTTTTTTAAATATGGACCGTCAGATTAAAGTAATCAATCTGGACCGTTCATGGATTAGTTACTATGCATTTCATTTTTATATAAATAGCAGCTCATTCCTTCATTATTTCTTACGATTTCACTGAACTCTAGAGAGAGAAACTATAGATAGAAACTATAGAGAGAGAAGAAAAGTATTCTGCTACTTAACTACTTCCTTGTTTCAGTTCTTCTTTAAAACGGTAAGGGGTGTTATTCTTTCTTATTCATGAAGAGAATTGTTATTATTCCATTTCTTATTATTCTGTTGGAATAACCTGTATACGCGGTCTACCCTATACTTGGTGACATTATTCTATTATTATGTTGGAACATCCTGTCTGTGTGTTTTACACCGGACCTGGTTCTGTCTTTATTTTTATTCTGTTAGAACATCCTGTCTGTGTGTTTTACACCGGACCTGGTTCCGTCTTTATTATTACTCTGTTGGAATATCATGTCTGTGCGTTTTACGCCGGACCTGGTTCCATTATTTATTATTCTGTTAGAATAACCTGTCTGTGCGGTCTATCGCATGCATGGTGATTTCTTTTGTTATTCCATTCTTTATTATACTCAGTTGGTTAAAGTTTTGACTTCTATACTCCATGAAATTAGTGGAATATCTTTGATATTTGCGCTTCATCTAGTATCTTTTCATGAAAATATTCTTCTAGGAATTCTTGAATTTTACTCCACAAAGCAGTATCATATTGACAATTTGGACGTTGTTAATTCTTGGATAAATTAATTCTTGAACTTGTTTTATTAAATTCTTATATCATTGTCATCATCCTCATGTTTATAAAATGTTGAAAGTCATCTGTGGCCTGTAGTGCATAGATGGACTTGGTATGATTATGACCAGGGATCATTCGGTATAATCATTACCGTAATATTACAAATGATATGGTAAAAGTCCTCATTAGCCCGTAGTGCATTGGTGGACAGTTGTTGGCATGAGCATGACCATTAATGAATACACAAATATTCTAGGCCCGTAGTGCATGGATAATTGTGGTCGTGATACTAAAGAATATCATTGGCCGTAGTGCAGGGGTGATTCGATGATATGGATTATTTTGTTAAGCTGAGTCCCAGGGATAACAGTGTTGAAAAACCTTTTAAATCATAGAAGATAGGAGATTTTATTCTCTACTTGACTCTTTTAATGGATTGCTTGTTCCGCTGCAGTTAAACTTGATGTTCGTTATATTTTATCAGTTTAACACTGTTGAAGGCTAATGATAATTTATTCTGCATTATCTTAGTCATAATATTTCTTACTGGGCTAGTTGAGCTCACCCTTTTTTTTCACTGTTCTCTTCAGGAAATGAGAATATAGCTGGGACGAGTCGGGGAACGAAGTGATGGACCAGATGATAGTATTAGTAGTCCTCACTATTCTGTTAAATAATGTGACAATAATTGTAATGAGGACTCCTTTTGAGTTTGTATAGTCTCTAGTAGACAATAATTATATTCAAACTCACAGTTATATTTTGTCGTATTGTACACGACAGTTGTATTAGTAAGTTGTATTTGTATTCTGTACCATGTATCTGACGACCCAAGATGGGTGATGTATACTTAATTTTGGGGGCGTCACAGTTGGTATCAGAGCTTAGGGATATGTTCCCTGGCTAAGATGTGAGAATAGAACTAGGAGGGGAAAGACGGGGAATTCCTTCGCTAGTATGACCTACCTAAGTTTATTTGCATGATATTTAATTGGTCGGTCAGAATATAAGGATAATATATGACATATCAATTAACTTTTGTTTTGTGGCAGTATCTGAAAATGACATCCGAGAATGTTGAGAATAGCAATGGAGCACAGACGACTGTTGATTCACCACATATCAATAATCGGGATAATGTGCATCAGGAAGGCGACAATCCTCATGCAAACAACAATACTGATCAAATGATGAATGATGAAATGTTCAGAAGCTTTATGCAGTTCATGCAACAGCAGCCGAGAGCGGCTCCTGTTCAAAATGTAGGTGGAAACACTGAAAACTCTCGGACGGTCATCGCTAAACAGTTCAAGGAGCTGGGACCACCGGAGTTTAAGGGAGAGCCAAAACCACTTATAGCGGAAACATGGATAAAGAAGATCACCAAGATATTTGATGTCTTGGGATGCTCCGAGGAGTAAAAGATTCCCTTTGTCGCCTTTATGTTGCGAGGAGAGGCAGATTACTGGTGGGAATCGATTAAGCGTACCCAACCTGCCGCACTGAAGATGTCTTGGGAGAAGTTTTAAGAGCTGTTCAATTACAAATACTTTTCTGAAAGTGTTCGACATATGAAGGAGGTGGATTTCATCAAATTGGAGCAGAATAATATGACCGTGTCGCAGTATGAGGCTAAATTTGCTGAGCTGTCCCGATTTGCGTCCCACTTAGTGGATAATGAAGAGCGAATGACGCGAATATTTTTGCGAGGTTTGAAACCTGAGATACGTCAACATCTTATTTCTCATAAGCTGTATTTGTATTCAGATGTTGTGAATATGGCTCAGTTAGTGGAGCGCAATAACGAGTCAACACAACCAAAAGAGAGCAGTCGGTAAAATGATATACCAGTGAGAGCAGTCATCGAAGCAGTGACAACAAGCGTGGAGGGAATCAACAGGCCAGAAATGGTAACCACTTCGGTGGTAATCAGGGCCAAAATAATAAGAATGGTCATTTCAAGAAGAGGAGATTCAACAATGATGGAAAGACGTCAGCACCAGCACCCTTTGTTAAGGAAGGAGAACGACCACCTATCATATATTTCAAATGCGGAGGGGAGGGGCACATCAGTCCAAACTGCGTGATGCCATCTAAAGCATGTTATAATTGTGGAAGAGAAGGTCATTTAGCTCGATTTTATCGTTTACCAAAAACAAGTTCAGCTACGATGGAGGCACCAAAGGCCGTCCCAGAAAAGTTAAAACCGGTAGTGCAAGGGAGAGCGTTTGTTGTGACCTCACAGAAAGCAAGGAACCCGAATGAGGTCATCACGGGTAAGCTTACCATCAACTCTAATGAAATCTATACTTTATTTGATACCGGTTCTACCCATTCTTTTATTTCTCCTACTTGCGCTCATCGATTAAATTTGACTCCGGAGAAATTAGACTTTGACTTATCTGTTGAAACTCCATTGGGAGAAACCTTCATTACATCCACGGTTTATAAGTCTTGTTTGGTTCAAGTTGGTACCCACACATTACTCATCGATCTTATTTCATTAAAAATACTTGCATTTGACGTGATTCTAGGGATTGATTGGTTAACTACTCATCATGTAAAAATTAATTGTTTTCGTAAGGGTGTTAGCTTTCATATTCCTAATCGACCTATTATACGAAGTCAAGCAACCAAACCATTAAAATCAATCGCTGTCATCTCAAGCCATAAAGCTATTAGTTTATTGAAAAACGGATGTCAAGCTTTCTTAGCTCATGTCACGGATCTTAACAAATATACGTCAGTTTTGAATGATATTTCTATTGTTAATAAATTCCCTGTCGTATTCCCTGAAGAACTTCCTGGCCTACCCCCAGAGCGTGAAATTGAATTTTGTATCGACCTTGAACCCGGAATAAAACCCATTTCCAAAGCCCCATATCGAATGGCTCCTATTGAACTTCAGGAGTTAAAGATCCAACTGCAGGAATTGTTAGACATTGGCTTTATTCGTCCTAGTACTTATCCTTGGAGTGCTCCTGTTCTATTCGTGAAGAAGAATGATGGAAGTATGCGACTTTGTATTGATTATCGGGAGTTGAATCATGTCACCATCAAAAATAGGTATCCATTACCACGTATTGATGACATGTTTGACCAGTTGCAAGGAGCACAATTCTTTTCAAAGATCGATCTTCGTTCTGGATATCATCAGCTGAAGGTTAGAACTGAGGATATTCCAAAGACGGCTTTCAGAACTCGATACGGGCATTATGAATTCCTAGTCATGTCCTTTGGATTGACCAATGCTCCTGCTGCCTTCATGGATATGATGAACCGGGTATTCAAGGAATATTTGGATCACTTTGTGGTCATCTTTATTGATGACATCCTTATTTATTCCAAAAGTCATGAAGATCATGAGCAACACTTGAGGTTGGTACTCCAAAAGCTTCGTGAATACAAGCTTTATGCCAAGTTAAAGAAATGCGAGTTCTGGCTGGAGGAGGTAGCATTCCTTGGGCACGTAGTATCAAGTCGTGAAATATATGTTGACCTGGCAAAGATTGAAGCTATTCAAAGCTGGGAGCAACCTAAATCAGTAACCGAAGTACATAGCTTTCTCGGTTTAGTTGGTTATTATCGGAGATTCGTGGAAGGATTTTCTCGAATCGCTACTCCACTAACTCAGCTGACTCGAAAAGATACAAAGTTCGGTTGGAGCGAAGAATGTGAGAAGAGTTTTCAAGAACTCAAGAGGAGACTCATTTCAGCACATGTTCTTACAATACCATCTGGCTCGGAGGGATTTGTCATCTATAGTGATGCTTCGAGCAAAAGGTTGGGATGCGTTCTCATGTAACATAGAAAAGTCATAGCCTATGTATCAAGATAACTCAAGGAATATGAGAGGAATTATCCTACTCATGATCTAGAGTTGGCAGTTGTTGTCTTTGCACTTAAAATTTGGAGACATTACTTGTATGGGGAGAAGGTGGAGATCTTTACGGATCATAAAAGCCTCAAATATTTCTTCACTCAAAAGGAACTCAAAATGCGACAACGACGTTGGCTTGAACTGTTGAAAGATTATGATCATACCATTCAATACCATCCTGGAAAAGCGAACGTGGTAGCTGACGCGATCATATGCAAGTACGAGTGCGATATTGTCAACACAAAGGCCCATTTTGTGTGACTTGCAATAGATGGAGATAGAGTTAAAGACTCCAGGGACCCATGTGATAATGGCGAATATATGAGTAGAACCGACTTTAATCGATAAAGTTAAAGCTGCTCAAGCTACAGACCTGGAACTGATGCGTATAAAGAAAAAAGTGCAAGAAGGTGTTATGCTGGAAGCAAGAATCGATGAAGAAGGAATACTTCGAGTCAACTCCAGACTTTGTGTTCCTAACGACCCTGATTTAAAGTATGAAATCATGATGGAGGCGCACAACACACCGTTTGTAATCCATCCTGGGAGTACCAAAATGTATAATGATCTTCGTCATACATTTTGGTGGAGCAATATGAAGCGAGAGATAGCGTTGTTTATCTCAAGGTGTCTAACTTGTCAACGAGTCAAGGCGGAACATCAAGTACCAAAAGGTCCATTGCAACCACTTGAAATTCCAGAATGGAAGTGGGAGCATATTACCATGGATTTCGTTACCGGTCTTCCTAAGGTTTCTCAAGGTATTGATGCAATTTGGGTCATTGTTGATAGATTGACCAAGTCTGCTCATTTTTTACCGATACGAGAAACTTATCCACTTGAACGTCTTGTTCGTATGTACATAAACGAGATTGTAAGACTGCATGGTATGCCAGTATCCAAAGTTTCTGATCGAGACCCAAGATTCACTTCACGATTTTGGGTTAGTTTACAAAAAGCTATGGGCACGGATTTACGATTTAGTTCGACATATCATCCTCAGACGGACGGACAATCAGAGAGGACTATTCAAACTCTAGAAGATTTATTAAGACTCTGTGTCCTTGACTTCAAGGGAAGTTGGGACAAGTTCTTATCATTGGTGGAGTTTTCCTACAACAACAGTTATCAAGCAAGTATTGGCATGGCTCCATTCGAAGCGTTGTATGGAAGAAAGTGTCGTTCTCCAGTATGCTGGGATGAGGTGGGTGAAGCAACGTTGTTGGGACCGGAGTTGGTACGTATGATTACAGAAAAGATTCAAACGATCCGACAACGTATAAAAACCTCACAAGATCGACAAAAGAGTTATACTGATCTTCATCGAAAGGACGTGGAATTTGATATAGGAGATCATGTGTTCTTACGTGTTGCTCCATAAAAAGGAGTTACGAGATTTGGAAAGAGAGGAAAGCTCAATCCTCGATTCATCGGTCCATTTTTAATCCTCGATCGAGTAGAAACTGTGGCTTATAGACTCGCTTTACCGCCAAGTATGTCTCGTGTTCATAACGTTTTTCACATTATTGAGTTAGAACCGGACGAAATAGCGAAGGATTTGATGTATAAAGAAGTTCATGTTCAAATCTTGGATAAGAAGGAACATATTCTACGCTCCAAGGTTATACCTCAAGTCAAAGTTTTGTGGAGAAGTCACGATGTTGAGGAAATGACTTGGGAGTTAGAATCTGAAATGAAGTCAAGGTATCCTTACCTCTTCGACATATCAGGTACGTACCCTAATTTTGAGGGCGAAATTTCATAAGAAGGGGAGGTTGTAAGACCCCAACTTTTATAAAAAAAGATGAATTTTCTATAAATATCATTTTTGAATATTATGGAGTTAATTTGATATAATATTATAGTTGTGGGTAATATTTATAAATTTTACAAAGTACGCAAATTATTATATAATATTCGATTGGTCGGGGAATATTCGTTTTAACAGGAAATATTCGTACAACGGCACAATCATTGGTGGACTCCATAACGGAATTATTGTCGGATTGAGAAAACGACAAAAATATTTTATTAAAAATAACGGCGAAAATTTTACCATTAATACTGTTGAACTACTCGGTAGTAAAAGTACAGTAATACGTGTGGTTGCATAGTAGCACACGGTATTGATTATTAATGCTTATGTGAGAAGTCACTCAGTTTGATTTAATTATTGTCAGTTAATAATATGAATTATTTAGCGATAATGAAGTTTTGTTTTATTCGTATTATTAACGTAATAAAACAGAAACATCTTTTTATATAAAACAGAATACTTTATTAAAGTTATTCTATAAATAGAATATATTATATTTTATTTAAAAGATTTTTTTTAAATATGGACCGTCAGATTAAAGTAATCAATTTGGACCGTTCATTGATTAGTTATTATGCATTCCATTTTTCTATAAATAGCAGCTCATTCCTTCATTATTTCTTACGAATTCACTGAACTCTAGAGAGAGAAACTATAGATAGAAACTATAGAGAGAGAGAAGAAAAGTATTCTGCTACTTAACTACTTCCTTATTTCAGTTCTTCTTTTAAACGGTAAGGGGTGTTATTCTTTCTTATTCATGAAGAGAACTGTTGTTATTCCATTTCTTATTATTCTGTTGGAATAACCTGTATACACGGTCTACCCTATACTTGGTGAAATTCTTCTATTATTATGTTGGAACATCCTGTCTGTGTGTTTTACACCGGACCTGGTTCCGTCTTTATTATTATTCTGTTTGAACATCATGTCTGTGTGTTTTACACCGGACCTGGTTCCGTCTTTATTATTACTCTGTTGGAATATCCTGTCTGTGCGTTTTACGTCGGACCTGGTTCCATTATTTATTATTCTGCTGGAATAACCTGTCTGTGCGGTCTATCGCATGCATGGTGATTTCTTTTGTTATTCCATTCTTTATTATACTCAGTTGGTTAAAGTTTTGACTTCTATACTCCATGAAATTAATGAAATATCTTTGATATTTGCGCTTCATCTAGTATCTTTTCATGGAAATATTCTTCTAGGAATTCTTGAATTTTACTCCACAAAGCAGCATCATATTGACAATTTGGACGTTGTTAATTCTTGGATAAATTAATTCTTGAACTTGTTTTATTGAATTCTTATATCATTGTCATCATCCTCATGTTTATAAAATGTGAAAGTCATCTGTGGCCTGTAGTGCATAGATGGAATTGGTATGATTATGACCAGGGATCATTCGGTATAATCATGACCGTAATATTACAAATGATGTGGCAAAAGTCCTCATTGGCCCGTAGTGCATTGATGGACAGTTGTTGGCATGATCATGACCATTAATGAATACACAAATATTCTAGGCCCGTAGTGCATGGATAATTATGGTCGTGATACTAAAGAATATCATTGGCCGTAGTGCAGGGGTGATTCGATGATATGGATTATTTTGTTAAGCTGAGTCCCAGGGATAACAGTGTTGAAAAACCTTTTAAATCATAGAAGATAGGAGATTTTATTCCCTACTTGACTCTTTTAATGGATTGCTTATTCCGCTGCAGTTAAACTTGATGTTCGTTATATTTTATCAGTTTAACACTGTTGAAGGTTAATGATAATTTATTCTGCATAATCTTAGTCATAATATTTCTTACTGGGCTAGTTGAGCTCACCCTTTTTTTTCACTGTTCTCTTCAGGAAATGAGAATATAGCTGGGACGAGTCGGAGAACAGAGTGATAGACCAGATGATAGTATTAGTAGTCCTCACTATTCTGTTAAATAGTGTGATAATAATTGTAATGAGGACTCCTTTTGAGTTTGTATAGTCTCTAGTAGACAATAATTGTATTCAAACTCACAGTTATGTTTTGTCGTATTGTACACGACAGTTGTATTAGTAAGTTGTATTTGTATTCTGTACCATGTATCTGACGACCCAAGATGGGTGATGTATACTTAATTTTGGGGGCGTCACATTGGTAATTTACTTGACCCAGGTTTTCGCCTTAATCGGGTCCGGCTTTTCCTAGAATTCTGGTGGTCCCAACTATTTGAACTGTTTGGCTGTGACAAATCGCACGTTGCTATCATTTCCACCTGTATTTTGTACACGAGTCTCCCTCGTCTGATTTTGCATGAACTGCAAAAAGCTTCTAAACATCTCATCGTTCATCGTCTGCTCAGTGGTGTTGTTTATAGGAGGAACATTGTCTTTCTATTGCACGTTCTCCTGATTGGTGAGTAAAGGTGTCTCCATGGTCTCATTTACTCCACTGTTAACATTCTCGATTGCCATTCTCAAATACTACCACACAACAAGGGCTAATTAAAGAAATTAGCATATCACATAATATCCTTATATTCTGACTAACCAATAAATAAGTTTAGGTAGGACACACTAGCGAAGGATTTACTCGTCTCTCCCCTCCTAGTTCTATTCCCCGATCTTCGCCAGAGACCATATCCCTAAGCTCTGATACCAACTGTGACGCCCCCAAAATAGGTATACCTCACCCATTCTGAATCGCCAAAAATATGGTACAGAAACAACTACAACTTTATTAATACAATTGTCGTGCAAAATACGACAACACATAAACTGTGAATTAAAATTCAAATATTATCTTCTAGATAATATTCACACTCAAATAAGTCCTCATTACAATTATTGATACACTATTTTACAAATAGTGAGGACTATTATAAAAATTGCCTTGGAATATCACTCCACACCCCGACTACTTCCCGCTATATTCTTGTTTCCTGAGAAGAAAAATGGAATAAAAAGAAAAAGGGTGAGCTCAATTAGCCCAGTAAAGAATATTATGTCTAAGATAATATAGAACAAATTATCGTTAGTCCTCAACAAGGAAAAATCTGATAGAATATAATAGACAACAAATTTTAGATCAACAACTGCAGCGGAAACAACAATCCATTAGAAGAGTTAAGCAGAGAATGAATTCTACTATCTTCTAAGATTTAAAAGTCCATCATCAATATTTTATCCCTGTAACATCAATCAATATACATCTTAAATCAAATATTCATCTTTGCACTGCATGCCAAAGATATTCATTTGTATCATCGGTTGGTTATGTTCATTTAAACACTAGTTCATCTTTGCACAACGGGCCAAAGATATTCATCAGTTAATCATTTATTTTTATACTACAGGCCAAAGATATTCAATAATATGATCATTTAGGACTGAGGATGATGAAAAATATTTTAAAAAAAACGAATCTAGTGAGTGAAAAGAACAAATATTAGGGATTCGTACTTCGGTTTATCCATGTTCAAAAATACTCCATAATAAACTATTGTGAAGCAAAATTCAAGATTGAAGATCAAAATATGGATACAATCAAACCTAGTAATCATAATAAACAACTTAGACAAAAAAAAATTTAATTTTTCTGTGAATAGTGCCGTATTCGTGAATAGTGCCGTATACGTGAATAATGTCATATACGTGAATAGTAATCCCGACACAAAAAGATAAGAATTTCACAAAAAAATTTTTACCAATATTTCAACATAATGATATTGAAAGAAATAATATCATTGTAAAAAAAATAATATCCCTTACCTCAAAAGGACAGTACTTCTAACTGGAATACCGGATATAGTGCTGAAGGAAACTTGCACCGTATAGCAATACTCAAAGTATCAAAATACTCACAAAAATATGTTCGATAATATAGAGAGAGAAAACTTCAGTTTCTGGTGTGATTTTCAATTCTAACCTAAACACCCTATTTATAGGAAAATACTTAGAACACCAAAGTAAAAAATTTAATAAAGTAATAATATTTATTAAAAAATTTCACGCCCACCTCTTGAAATCTGAATTCAGCATGTTTACAACACATGTGGGTGTGAAGTCCCCAAAATAGGTATACATCACCCATCTTTGGTCACCAGATACATGGTTCAAAATTCAAATACAACAGTCGTGTAAAATACGACAAAACATAATCTAAGAGTTTTAATAAGAATATTGTCATCTAGACAATATCCATACTCCATGGAGTCCTAATTACATTTATTGTCACACTATTTAACATAATAGTGAGGACTACTAATGCTATCATCTGGAGCGTCACTCCGTTCCTCGACTAGTTCCGGCTACGTTCTCATTTCCTGAAGAGAACAGTGAAAGAAAGGGTGAACTCAACTATCCCAGTAAAAAATATTATGACTAAGATAATGCAGAATAAATTATCATTAGCCTTCAACAATGTTAAACTGATAGAATATAATAGACAACAAGTTTAACTGCAGCGGAACAAGCAATCCATTAGAAGAGTCAAGTAGAGCATAAAATCTACTATCTTCTATGATTTAAAAAGTTTTTCCTCAACTTTATCGCTGAGACTCAACTTAATAAATAAAATCAAATCATCCCTGCACCACGGCCAAGGATATTCATGTAATCATCAATGGTCATGATTATACCGAATAATCCCTGGTCATAATTATACCAACAACTGTCCATCAATGGACTACATGCCAATGAGGACTTTCACCACATCATTCGTCACATTACGGTCATGATTATACTGAATAATCCCTTGTTATAATCATATCAAGTCCATCTCTACACGTAAGCCAAAGATGACTTTCATCACAATATAAGCATGAGGATGATGACAATGACATAATAATTCAATAAAACAAATTCAATGATAAATTTTAAAGATTTATAATTTTAATTTATCCAGTAATCAATAACGTCCAAATTGTCAACATGATACTTCTTTGTAGAGTAAAATTCAAGAATAATATTCATGTACCAAAAATAATTTGGACAAAAAAGAAATATATTTTTCGGGTAAATAGTATCCCGTGAATAGTACCCCATGAATAGTACTTCGAGAATAGTACCTCGTGAATAGTACCCCGACATGAAAAGTATCCCAAATACCCGAGTGAATAATATTTGGGTGAATAGTAATTTGGGTAAATAGTAACTCGTGAATAGTACTCAGACACGAAAAGTGTCCCGAATACCCGAGTGAATAATACTAGAGTGAATAGTAACTGGGTGAATAGTAACTCATAAATAAAATACCAAATAAAATGATACTTCATGACGAGTACAAAAGAAATGATATCTCATACGAGTATAATAGAATGTACGAAACTGCAAATGAATTTTCATCTGTTATGCGGTAATCCACGTAGACAGATCATTTTCACAATTTAATAAAGAATGAATACGAAAGGTCATTCACCATACATGCGGTAATCCACATAGACAGGTTATTCCAACATAATAATAAAGAATGGAATAACAGAAGAATTCACCAGGCATGCGATAGACCACACAGACAGGTTATTCCAACAGAATAATAAATAATGGAACCAGGTCATGCGTAATACGCACAGACAGGATATTCCAACAGAATAATAAAGAATAGAACCAGGTCATGCGTAATCCGCACAGACAGGATATTCTAATAGAATAATAAAGAATGGAATAACAGAAGAATTTCACCATGTATGCAGTACTTCGCATAGATAGGTTATTCCAACATAATAATAATGAATGGAATAACAGAAGAATTTTACCATGTATGCGGTACTTCGCATAGACAGGTTATTCCAACATAATAATAAAGAATGGAATAACAGAAGCTCTCTTCATGAATACGAAAGAAATAATACCCCTTACCTTAGAAGAAAACTGGATACTGGAATAGTGAGGTAGCAGACTTCTCTTCTTCTTTCTCTCTATAATTTCTCTCTATAATAATTGCTCTTGTGAGACTTTGTGAATTGGTGAGAATGAAAGAAGAATGAGCTTCTATTTATAGGAAAATATAGTTTCGATAATTGTACATTTTGGGGCTCGAAATATTACAGTACAATACCTTTCTCTTTTTCTTCATTTTTAATTTAGTCCTGCAAGTATTATCAAACTTGCACCACCTCCCCTAATAATAAATCATGTGAATCAATAGTTCTAGACATGTGAAAATATGAATTACAGTATAGTACCTCCATCTATAACTTAGTCATGCAAGTATTATCAATCTTGCACCAACTCCCCTAATAGTAAATGAATGTGAATCAATAGTACACACATGTGAATAAATAGTTATAATCATGTGAATCAATAGCAATTAATTGCTCATTTATCCGGTTAATTACCTGATTGGTCAATATAACCTCCAGACATCAATTATTATCGAAATAAATGTCTATTTTCACTAACATTAATAATTCTCACACAATGGAACTATCAATTTCATCTTTAATCAACACGAACTTATTCATCATTAATATTATAATTCATAATATTTAACAATCAGGTCGTTCCCAGGAAAGAGAGGACTTTCTGATAAGGATTTCTCCCTATTGGCGCGCAATTAGATTATCTAACCTCTCCTTGACAGAACTTCTAGACATTGTCAATATTGCAAATATTAATATGAATAACTTTGCCATCTCAATTATTGATTTAATAATATAACATATTATGCAGATGATATTGTGACAATAATTGAATCAATAATATGAGAGATATGATGCAATAATTACTGTAATAATAATTGAGTATAACTGAGTGAGTTATCACGTAAGTATCAATAATTAATATCGTGTGCTACTATGCAATCACGCGTATTACTGTACTTTTACTACCGGGTAATTCAACAGTTTAACGGTAAAACTTTCGCCGTTATTTTTATAAAAAGATAATTCTGTCGTTTTCTTACTACGACAATACTTCCGTTGTGGAGTCCACCAATGATTGTGTCGTCGTACGAATATTTTCTGTTAAAACGAATATTCCCCGACCAATCGAATTTTATATAACAACTTGCATACTTTACAAAATTTATAAATATTACCCACAACTATAACACTATCTCAAATCCACACCATAATATTCAAAAAAAATATTTTGAGAAAATTAAATCTTTATTCATAAAATTTGGGGTCTTACAGTGGAGCCCACCCCATTGCAAAAAATGTTTTTCTTAAAATAAATATTTTAAACTCCAAAAATTAATTATTCTGAAACTTCAATAATTCATAATAAATAGTCCTTTTATCAGAAAAATTCAAATCTTATGTCCATTCTATAAGAAATTCAATTCTCTACAATTTTGTAAGTTTAAGTTTTCCCAAATTCCAAGTAGAAATTGACCGAAATCCACATACGAACGATTTTACAGGCTATAATCAAATTTCAGTCAAAAATTGAGGCCCACAACATGTTTAACATATTTTTATCATTTATTGTAACAAAAATACTCTTCCTCCTCATTTATTCATATATCACACATTCATCGTAAAAATATCATCATTATTATATTATTAAAATATAACAATATATTTAAATGAATTATTTTATCAGAAAAGATAAAATATCAATTTTTAACAAGTGTCACTTTTCTAAAAATTCCCCCATTTACACAAATAAATATTTTTCTTATCATATAAATTAATTATTAATTATTCATAAATAATATTACAGAATCACAATACTGATAACCAGGCCGTTCCCAGGAAAGAGGGGGCTTTCTAATAAGGATTTCTCCTTACTGGCGCACAATTAGGTGACCAAATCTCTCCTTAGACGGAACTTTTTAGACATTGCCAATAATGTTATCTAATAATATTATTAAAATAATATGATTTATTGATCTGATAATAGAAATATTGTGCAGTAACAATTATTGAAACAACAATAATATAAAATATCAACGTAGCAATTATTAAATCAATAAAATAAAATATTAAACAGTAATTACTATAACAATTATTGAGTAGTGCCTTCTTACGTAAGAATCAATAATTGGTGCAATACCGTGTGCTACTGTGCAACACCGCGTATTACTGTATTTTAACCACCGGGTATTCCAACAGTGTTAACGGTAACAACTACGCCGTTATTTACAAAAAACTCATACTTGTCGTTTTCTTCATCCAATTGCTCTCCGTTATGGGGCCCACATAAGACTGCATCGTCGTACGAATATTCTCCAACATCAAGAATATTCCACGACCAAACGAATATTCCCCGACAACAAGAATATTTTATAACCACTTGCTCATTTAAGATATTTGCGTATTTTACTCATAATTTATCACATTAATCAAATCAACCCTTACTATTTTAAAATAATAAATAGAGGAAATTCAATTTCATTTATAAAAAAGTTGGGGTCTTACAGTATGACAATAATTTTGTAAAAGTAATTTTTGTTTAACATTTACTTGGATATTTATATTTGATTATGGAAAAAAAAATTGATTAAATTTATCTTGTATTTTTATTCATGGTTCAATGGTTATAATTAATAGAATGATAAATTTATAAAAGTGATATTTTTCTTTTTCTTTTTCTTTTCATTGGAACTTAAAAACGCAAGAAAAGAAATTTTTTAAATTTTCTATTCTTTTCTATTAAAAATTTAGAAACAACACAAAGGAAAACTTTAGATTTTCTATTCTTTTCTTTTCTGTTCTAATTTAAATTTTCTATTCTTTTCTTTTTCGTCCAAAACTCAGAAACAGAGTGTAAAAAATGATGAAGGAAAAGAAGGAAACATGAAAATTAATATTTTATTAATTGCCCTCTCTGAATACAAATGAGTGTATATATAGGAAATTATCCTAACACCTATAATTTCTACTAAAACCAAATTAAGCTCGCTTTTGAATTAAATTACACTCATGCCATTTATTAGCTATTGCAACTAAGACTGTAAACGAGCCAACACAGTTCGGGCTCGATTCGGGCTCGACTCGAAAAAATACGAGCAAAACTCGGATTCGTTATTAAAATGATCCAAATTTGAGCATTAAAAATAGTTCGAATAAAAATATGAGTAGAATTTGAGCAAGGTTATACTCGACTCGTTTAGGATTCAAACTACTCGAATTTTTTATTGTGATTCGATACATACTCGGTTAATACATATTCGATTAGATGTTCGATACATTCTCTTATAATTTATACACATTTAAATCAAATTAGGATAATTAGTTATTATTTTGTTTTATTTTTAACTTTAATTGTGATTTTATATTTGTAAAGTGTAATAATAAATATATTTTTTTATTTTTAAGTAAAATAACAAATTCAATTTATAATTATATTTATTATAAAACTAGTTATTACGTGGAGACTCGAATTCGAGTTTGAATTTGAAGCTCGCGAGTAGTTTGAATAAATATTCGAGTCGAGTCGGATCGAATTCGAGTAATAAATATTCGAGTCGAGTCGAATCTGAGTAGGATTTTTTAAATATAATTCGAATTCGAGCCGAATTCGAGTACGGATTTATCATTTCGAGTCGAATTCGAGTAGCTATCTATTCGCTCCGGTTCGACTCGTTTACACCCTTAATTGCAACACGGAGCTGGTGAGGTAATTTTGAAATTTATTGGGTTGATCAATGTGTCGGATCTGGTGGTTGTTTTCATCGGGGAAAAGTAATTCGAAGGAGTAGAGAATAGAGGAAGGATAGGGGAGGGAGAGAATAGAAGAAGGATAGGGGAGGGAAAGAAAATCGGGAGAAAAAAGAGAAAAACTTATTTTTTTTATTAAATATTTTTTTGCCACGTGTCAGTCGCCAACTAGCTGACATGTCTATTAATGGGAGGGGCATAGGTGAGCTGAGTTTTATAACGTCAGGGGCACCTCTGAAAAAAAATCATGGACTAATTAGGATTTCGACCAAAACCATAGAGGCAATTTTGCACCTTTGCAAAATATATATATATATATATATATATATATATATATATATATATATATATATATATATATATATATATATAATTTTAAATCTAACTCTCTTGTCCATCTCTAAGAACAACGCAAAAAATTAAAACACGTAAATAAGTTACAAATTATTTTAAATATTATCTAAAATATAGATTAAAGTGCTAACTATCTCATATGAATTATAATAATACATTATTTGAACACTTCTACATACTGTCAAGCTAGGCGTTATCTGCATTGGTTTTATGGTTTATACATTAATTAATTACTAAAAAAATTATTAGAAAATCATGTCTTTGTAATATACTAGGTGATGGCCCGTGCAATGCACGGGCTAGTTTGAATAACGGGTTAGTATAATTTGTCAACCATTCATGTACTTATTTCCGTTAAACATTAGTTTTCATTATCTGAAAGTGGAGTAGAATAGTAAATCGTTGTTGCGTGTAAAGTTGTAATCCTAGGTTTTCTACATGAAGGCAATGTCAATTCATAAGGATTACTCCCTTGCAGGTTGCTTTAGCAACTAAAATGCAACATAAACATTAACTAAAAAACTCCCAGAAGAGGTTCAAAATTTTCATACAATAAAATAATTGATAGGATATTAATTATTTCTCCTCAAATTTGACTTAACATACCTTAGACATGCAAAATAGTTCTTGAGAATGTATAGTTCTTTAAAAGTTCTCAAAGTTCAACGTGATTCAAGCAATTTGGATTCATAACATTATGAATCTGAAGTGCCCTTAACACCATCCCATTATATTATAGGCTTCTTTTACTACAAAAATAAGATTTATAAGCTCTATAAAAGAATTATAACTTACTTTTGAAAATCTATCAATATTAAACAACCCCAAAACGGATAATAAATTCATTACCCAACAAAACGAAGAATATTCTATCATCTCAAACTCCAAACAAAAGCAACTCAATCATTCATCAATAAAGGCCAAATGAAGAATGTTCTATCATTTCAAACTCCAAACAAAATTAAGCAACTCATTCATTAATCAGTAAAGCTCAAATTTTTAACAGATTACCAAACATATTTAATTAACTCACCAACTTGCACTTCAACTTGGGATGCAGGTTCCTAATATAACTTACCACTCTATAAGAATCAAAAAAAATAAACCAACAATCAGACATTATCTTGGCCATCCATCCTCATCTAGATGTAGAAACAAATTAATAGTTGTTAATGCTATATAATTGGCTTTCAATCTTTCATAGAAGTCATCATGTCAAGTTGCCTTTGGAAAAAATGAATGCTTTCAAGAGAACCTATAGAAGGTTGAGTAGTTAACTAATTCCAGAAGCAAAGAGCGTCAAATCCAATTGAGAATATATTAACATACTGAAAACTACAAAAGCCAAACAATAAAAAAAACAATAACAGTAGTACTTTCAAAAAGCAGTTGAACAATGGAGATAATAAGGGTGATAATTAAGGCTACAACAACAATGGAGATAAATTGGATCGATTTCGTTGAAGCTATCTGCAGTGCAGAAATAATATATACTTACCTATAACTGAATTTTATTAAACTTGAGTCTAGGATTAGATTTGCAGTCTATCAACAACTCTAATACACATATACTATATATCAAACAAATATAAACCATAACAGAAAACAAAAAATTATTGTCCCTCTTCGGTATCTCCTAAACTTTAATATCAGAAAATGGAAGTACCAAAATATCAATTATATATTTAAAAAAAACCCATTTTCTTAGAAATCAAAAACAAAATCAAGATAATGCAAGGAAAATAAATTTACCCCTGTTTCTCATTCACCTTCATCATCTTCTTCTCCTTCCACTACCTCTTCAGGTTCTCCTTATAATTTCTCTTAAAGGTCCTATTCTTCAGGCCCATTGCCATTTCTCTCTTCTTTCTTGTCACTTTTAACCACTCCCACCTAAAATGTGAAAACTTTATTTGCATTAAAACCTAAAAAAGTACATAGCAATATGTAATGTTTCATCTAATCCCACATGAAGTATAAAATTAGCGTTCATAAATCACACCAATGAAAGTGTATTCATGGATACAAATAAACCCTAATGAAAATAAAGCAATATTTGGTCTACCGAGATAAAGAATGTTCTCTAATGGTATGCCAACTGGTATGCAAGTGAAATCTTAGCAATGAAACAAATTTATTTCTTTTAACTGAAACTTGAAGGGGGAAAGGGAGGAGGGGGAAGAATATAGAATTTAACTGATAATCCATAGACATGAATATAGACGGTTGCAATCAAAAAATAGCTTTAACAGCATAAACATAAAGAAGAATGCCAATCCAACTTAAGACAGATTTCCATTTGAGTAGATGAAAATGAACCGAATCTATTGTGTACCTATTGCACATTATTATGTATCTTTATATAAACTATAAAGAGTACAATGCTTTATGTGAGTTAGGCTCGAGGGATGGGATGAAAGATCACCCTTATCAGACTGCTAGATTACATGTAGTGAGAATTCTAAGGACAACCCTGAAAGTTTTTCCATTTAAGATTTTTATTTGTTACACCATGGTTTTCAAGTGTTACTACTTCTAATAAGAACCCTTCATCTGACAACTAAAAAAGTCAAAAACTTGACATTGATTTTCTTTTGCTTTAATAATTTCAATATGATTATAATTTTCTCCAGGGATTTATGGACCAAAAAAGTCAAGTAAATATGTTTTTCATGTTATTATTCAATAGCAGAATGTAGGGGTGTTCATCGGTAAAAAATCGGACCGGGCCGGCCCGAACCGAATACCGAAAGTAGTCAATTTCATGTACCGATACCGGTACCGATTAAACAGGTATACCGAACCGATTACCCGATTCGGTACCGGTTTATACATGGTTTGTACCGGTTATATGTAAGAAAAAAAATAACACATTCATGTATAAACACCCTCAAACTCAATTGACCTATTCATGATTCATGTACCTGTTCTGTTCACGTATAAAACACCCTCAATTCATGTATGTACCTGTTCATGTACCTGGGCAGTGAATAATGGACCCATTCATGACACCATAGTGATTAAACATAAAGTGATCATGTTGTAACTTGCAAGGCAGTGACCAGTGACAATGAGCCTGTTAAGTCTTAACCATAGTATCAATACAGGCTATACAGCTAAATGATAAAATAACTTCTCCAAAATAGGACATAACATCAATACAGCTAGACTTCTCCAAAATAAAACATAACATCAATATTATACAAAATAATACTTCTCCAAAATAGGACATAACATCAAAACAAAATAATAAAACTTCAATATTGTAGTAGTAATAAAACAGCCAGCACTCGGCACTTCAGCAGCAGCGTGTCAGTGTCATTGTGTCAGTAACAAAACAGTTCAGAGCCACCATTTAGATGTTAAGGGAAGTATGATCCACCATTACTGCAAAGCATAAATCCCAAATGTTAGCTTTGCAAACTAATCTTTACAGTCAATTGAACTCCAATAATAATTAAAAAGACAATTGTATTGGATGATATTGGTACATCAGTATCCATAATTTACATCAAACTGTACATAAAAACACAAACAAATTAGTTTAGATGTACACTAAATGAATCAAAACACTGAATTATGATGAGAACACAAGATAGAGAAAGTTCAGGTTCTTCAAATATACCTCACTTTAGATGGACTGCCAAAATCTTCCTCATTTTGTAATTCCCAGTATTAACCTAATTCAATAATTTGTAACTTATTTTGAATATGAAATATTTTACAAGAAGACAGTATCATTTTTCTCTTTGACGAGTACACCATCAAGTTAATTAATCACATCACTTCTCTTACTTCTCAAAGCAAACTCACTACGATTTTTAGCTTGCAAGAAGCAGGAAAAGTACATACACGATCGAAAATGATTGTAAGTTCTGAAAAGATTTTACTTCACTAATCCAGATAATGATTCGATCCATCTAAAACATGTGAATGAGTAAGAAATTAATGAAAGCAACCACAAAGATTGTAACAAATGACATAATACCTATAGTATATGTCAGTGCAAGTCTTCAAGCTATATGCAGGTAGGTCAAGAAACACAAATGATGCTTAGTGACATACATACATACATACTCGTGCACAAATCTAATTGTTCATTTTAGTAAACAAGATCCAGCGTATAAGGTGACTATATAACTACTTAGCATATCTTTCTATGATTCTATATAAACATATTATCTTTCTATGATTCTATATAAACATATTACCACACATACATGAATTGGTACAGAAGTACAAAATGTAAACATGAAACAGAGTATATACCAACTCCGATTTAGATTTAAGAACAAATCAAAGCACTAAAATTTCTCAGTTAATACTACACATTGGAAGGAACCTTGAACATTTGTCAAAAAAAGTGACCCTTAAACAGGCTCAAATTTAATTTTAGAAATCCTTCCATTGCATAATACCAGATGCACAATACCAGAGGAAGATGAAACTAAAACTCTACCGAATGGCCAAGATTATTTTCATCAGTTACATCCCATGACTCATGAGCCATGACCATGACCATGACCACCAAAATAAACAAAAACCACCAGCAAAAAAAAAGCCCTAACAAAGTAACAAGTAACAGTGTAACACCCATATGCCATATATAGACAAATCGACATAAATAGGGAGAAATCAATTAACTAAATCTCAAAATAAACTCAAAATTACCTAAGAAAAAGGAATATTCTGGAATCCCGAGACTAGAGTTGGAGAGGCGACTGCGATGCGGTGACTGACGAGTCGAAGGTTGGCTGGTGGGAGAAGAATGGATGGATCGTCGAGGTGGAGACTTCGAGAATCGAGATGGATGCACTGGGTTCATTTGACTGCTCAAGAAGAAGGGGACTGGGTTCGCGTTCGACTGTTCGAGACGGGACTTGGGAGAGAAAGGTTTGGCGTGTTTAGGAATAAACTAAACAAAGGGAAGACTGAATCAAATACAGAGATAGTGAGATATTTTTATTTTTTAATATTATTAAATAAATTGGTACAACCGGTTCGGTTCGGTTCGGTTCGGTTTGGTTTATACCGATCAAACTAAACAGCCTACCGAAACCGGTCCCGAAAACCCGGTATGTACCGATTTTGTGTACCGGTACCGAACCGGTCCATCTTTGCACCGAACCGACTGGTTTGAGCCGGTTTAATTTCCCTAAAAATCGAAAATACCATTTTTAACACCTCTAGCAGAATGAAATTCATAGTCATAGATCACAACATTTCTAATAGTTTTCGATTGCAAATTTATTGAGTAAGCCAAGGCAAATATCACAAAGATACGACTGCACATCTTCATTTCAATTTATAAACAGATTTCTTAATAGATAGAAACTGAAAAACATGATGGAGCAAAATGAAGGATGAATTCTTACTTGCCCAATTAATCATCTGTGTTAGTGTAATTATATGTGGAACAAGGTCCAATGCAACCTTTATACCCTTTGACAAAGAGATGATAATAGGCGGATTGATTCTTTCCTTCCAATATTTACTGATCTCTTCAAATATCTCGCGCGTTTCAGTTGAAGGCAGGCCATTCACCACAATATCAGTATCCCAAACTGCCTCCTGCAAATTAGTCACAACTTTTAAAGGACAAAACGGGGTATCAATCATGTTCAAGCAAAATCCATCCTTCAAGATCTCATCGGTATAAAGTGTCCGATCACCTAGTCTTGCTTCCACATACTTCAGATATGCGCAACGCCTAATCAACCTCCTCAACACATCCTCCCTTGAATTGATCACTTCAAATAAATGCTTTGTAATGGCTCTATCAACAGCTCTTCCAGGCCTTCTTCATATCCTGATTTGTACCTTATCTCGAAATTGACCATAACTATCTTGAAGCAAAGCTGCAAAAACACTACCCTATGCACCTTCATCTAATTCCTACATTTAAAATTGATCAAATATTTTTGCTTTTTCATATTATTGATTTTAAATAATGGAGGAACTGGGTAAAAGTAGATGTGGAGTTTGACAACATGATAATGATATACGGCATACATAGTCATAGTCTTGATATATATATTTTCAAT
This sequence comes from Panax notoginseng, assembly GCA_016801055.1. Taxonomy (NCBI): domain Eukaryota; kingdom Viridiplantae; phylum Streptophyta; class Magnoliopsida; order Apiales; family Araliaceae; genus Panax; species Panax notoginseng. Next base: position 249,706,742 of record CM029012.1, read on the forward strand.
TTATGATGGCATAAATTGGAAGTTTCTTGGTTTTGATTTGAGCAGACACAATTAACTTGCATACATAGTCATAGATATCAACTTTGCAAGAAATTAAATCTATAGGCATGGTCAGCCAAATCATAAAATGGTTTATTTATCAACTTAATAATTGAAACCAAAGAAGCCAACATATAAAAGCAGAAAGAGAATAATAAACATACTAATTACAATCCTAATCCCACAATCATTGCAATCACCAGAAATGAAGTGTCAATAATGTAAAACCCCAGATTTTATGAATAAAGATTTAATTTTTTGAATTTTTTTTTAAAATATTATGGTGTGAATTTGAAATAATGTTATAGTTGTGGGTAGTATTTATAAATTTTGCAAAGTATGCAAGTTGTTGTATTATATTCGATTGGTCGGGGAATATTATTTTTATCGGAGAATATTCGTACGACGGCACAATTATTGGTGGACCCCACAACGGAATTATTGTCTGATTGAGAAAACGACAAAAATATTTTATAAAAATAACGGCGGAAGTTTTACCGTTAATACTGTTGAACTACTTGGTAGTAAAAGTACAGTAATACGTGTGGTTGCATAGTAGCATACGGTATTGATTATTGAGGCTTACGTGATTAGTCACTCAGTTTGATTCAATTATTGTCAATTAATAATATGAATTATTTAGCGATAATGAAGCTTTGTTTTATTCGTATTATTAACGTAATAAAATAAAAACATCTTTTTATATAAAACAGAATACTTTATTAAAGTTATTCTATAAATAGAATATATTATATTTTATTTAAAAAAATTTTCTTTAAATATGGACCATCAGATTAAAGTAAATCAATCTGGACCGTTCATGGATTAGTTACTATGCATTCCATTTTTCTATAAGTAGAAGCTCATTCTTTCATTATTTTCTTACGAATTCACTGAAATCTAGAGAGAGAAACTATAGAGAGAAAGAAGAAAAGTATTCTGCTACTTAACTACTTCTTTATTTCAGTTCTTCTTTAAAACGGTAAGGGATATTATTTGTTGTACTCGTAAAGGGTATTCTTTCTTTCTTATTCATGAAGAGAACTTCTGTTATTCCATTCTTTATTATTCTGTTGGAATAACCTGTATACGCGGGCTACCCTATACTTGGTGAAATTCTTCTGTTATTCCATTATTTATTATTCTGTCGGAATATCATGTATGTGCATTTACGCCGGACCTGGTTCTATTATTTATTATTCTGTCGGAATATCCTGTATGTGCTTTACGCCGGACCTGGTTCCATTATTTATTATTCTGTCAGAATATCCTGTCTGTGCGTTTACGTCGGACCTGGTTCCATTATTTATTATTCTGTCAGAATATCCTGTCTGTACGTTTACGCCGGACCTGGTTCCGTCTTTATTATTATTCTGTTGGAATAACCTGTCTGTGCGGTCTATCGCATGCATGGTGATTTCTTTTGTTATTCCATTCTTTATTATACTCAGTTGGTTAAAACATTGACTTCTATACTCCATGAAATTAGTGGAATATGTTTGATATTTGCGCTTCATCTAGTATCTTTTCATGGAAATATTCTTCTAAGAATTCTTGAATTTTACTCCACAAAGCAGTATCATATTGACAATTTGGACGTTGTTAATTCTTGGATAAATTAATTCTTGAACTTGTTTTATTGAATTCTTATATCATTGTCATCATCCTCATGTTTATATTTTGTTGAAAGTTATCTATGGCTTGTAGTGCATAGATGGACTTGGTATGATTATGACCAAGGATTATTCGGTGTAATCATGACCGTAATATTACAAATGATGTGGAAAAAGTCCTCATTGGCTCGTAGTGCATTGATGGACAGTTTTTGGTATGATTATGGCTATGGATTCTCTTTGGCCGTAGTGCAAAGATGAATTGTTTTATGGCATGATCAGGACCGTTGATAAAAAAATGATTATCTTTAGCCGTAGTGCATGGATAATTCATGGTCGTGATACTAAAGAATATCCTTGGCCGTAGTGCAGGGGTGATTCGATGATGTGGATTATTTATTAAGCTGAGTCCCAGCGATAAAAGTCATGAAAAACCTTTTAAATCATAAAAGATAGTAGATTTTATTCTCTACTTGACTCTTTTAATGGATTATTAGTTCCGCTGCAGTTAAACTTGATGTCTATTGTATTTTATCAGTTTAACATTGTTGAAGACTAATGATAATTTATTATGCATTATCTTAGTCATAATATTTTTTACTGGGCTAGTTGAGCTCACCCTTTCTTTCACTGTTCTCTTCAGAAAATGAGAACGTAGCTGGGACTAGTCGGGGAACAGAGTGATGGTCCTAGATGATGGCATTAGTAGTCCTCACTATTCTATGTAATAGTGTGATAATAATTGTAATGAGGAGTCCTTTTGAGTATGGATACTCTCTAGAAGATAATATTTGTATTCAAACTCACAGTTTATGTTCTGTCGTATTGTACACGACAGTTGTATTATTAAGTTGTATTTGAATTCTGTACCATGTATCTGGCGACTCAAGATAGGTTATGTATACCTAATTTTAGGGGCGTCACAAATAATCCTCATGATCCATTAAAAAGAAAAGCTTTAACAAAAATTATTACACGGGAAGCTTAAAATGAGAGAAAAAGAATCAAACCCATGCCAAACACAAAATACTTGAAGAAAAGCATCATCTTTTTTTTAGCTAAATAAAAAAACTTGAGGAAAAGTGTCATCCTTTATAGCATACTATTATAATTAGCTGAATAGATAGATATGTTAATCAAAGAACAAACATCTTAAAAGTCAGATATAAGTTACCTTGCAATTTCGCATATCTGGGGTGTGAGCTCAAAGCGAGGGAAACCGTCTTTATTATTTTAATTTTCTATCTAATTTATGTTTCATTGAGTGACCTAAATATGTGAAAAACACTAATGGTATTCGCAAAATATAAGTGATGTGTACCTCAAAAGGAATAGAAGAATTCCATTTGGCCCGTCTTTTCTACTTTCTCTTTGTCAGGCCTCTCAGTCTCCTATTCATAATGTTCTGGAACAACACATAACAGTATAGAAGATATTAAAAATAGAGAAAAACTAAAGTATGTTAAAATTAATGTACTTTTTAATTTATCTTTCTGGTTCTCCCTTAATTCATCAGGCAACCAAAAACCTCACAAAAATCCAAACTTCACAATAATGAAAGTCAAATTCTGCATAATTACAATTTGAACTGTAATGTTTGTAAAAGCTTTAAATTTGTATTTTAGTCACATATGTCGTATATGTTTTACCAAGTAAAATCATCATAGCATAATGAAAATAACAATTGGTACATCGTGCTCGAAATCTTCGCATTGAATCAATCAGCCTAGCTCCTGCTCAAAATCTTCCCATCAAAACATTCATAACTAATTTGAAATTGATGAAATTGTGGATGAGTTCAAGAAATTAGGGCTTACTATAGGAAGATGTAGAGGAAAAATAAAGGAGTCTCAGATTCAGTCATGGCGGCATAAGGAAATAGCTTAACGTTGTCGTCATCGGCTATAAAATTCGATCAATCCACAAACTCCACAGTTCGCAATCTCTAAATTTGCTCCATCCAAAAAGCCCCAATTAGCGTAAATTAGAGATAGAGAATAAGAGAAAAAAAGGAATTTTTCTTGTATCAAATGAAAAAAGAAAGAGTAAAAAAATAAAATAATATGTCGTTCCAAATTTATTTGAATTGGCCTGCAGATTAACAGATGTCAAATAATAGTAGGGGATCAAGAATGTCACATTGAAATGACAACAAAGCAAATGGAAGAGATACAAAAGAAATTGGGGACGAAATTGATTTACTCAAGAGCCAATGCACCAACTCAGCCTCTCCTGTTCGTCGACATGGAGCGTTATGCCCTTCTCGAATGGCTATTCTTCAAGTCTCTCACTCTAACCCTCTTGTTCTCTCTCTAATACTCATACTCTCTCTGTATCTAAATTCAATTAGTTCTGATTTTGATCGTCTTTTCTGCGCATTTTCTTCAACGGAATAGAAGATAAGATGGAATTGTTTATGGCTGAGGATGATTATGAAGAAGAAGAAGAGGAATCATTTATGGCAAAGGATGAGGATGAGGAAGAGGAAGAGATTAGACCAACTCGGTAAATAACTCAGTGAAATTGAACGAAATTGATTAAGAGTCGACTCCAAATTGGGATCGTCTTTCCTGCCTTTATATATAAAAGGTATTGATATGTGATTTGAATTTTAGTAACCTGAGTGTTTTTATCAAAACATTTTCTTCACTACTTTTGTCGAAATTTGTCCTCACTATTTTTGTGGTTTAAGAGGTAATGTCACATTTCATAAATTTCCTAACGAATTTTACTAGTTGATTAAAGTTTTGTAATATATTATTATATATGGTAATTGTGATTAATTATCAATCTTATTTGTTGTTGACCTTCGTTACCAACAATTACTGTAAGACCCCAAATTTTATGAATAAAGATTTAATTTTCTCAAAATATTTTTTTGAATATTATTGTGTGGATTTGAGATAGTGTTATAGTTGTGGGTAGTATTTATAAATTTTGCAAAGTATACAAGTTGTTATATAATATTCGTTTGGTTGGAGAATATTCTTTTTGTCGGAGAATATTCGTACGACGGCACAATCAATGGTAGACCCCAAAACGGAAGTATTGTCGTAGTTAGAAAACGACAGAATTATCATTTTATAAAAATAACGACAAAAGTGTTACCGTTAAAATGTTGAACTACTCGGTAGTAAAAGTACAGTAATACGCGTGGTTGCATAGTAGCACACGGTATTGATTATTGATGCTTACATGATAAGTCACTCAATTATACTCAATTAGTGCTACAGTAATTGCTGCATCATATCTCTCATATTATTGATTCAATTATTGTCACAGTATTATCTGTACAATATGTTATATTATTAAATCAATAATTGAGACGATAAAGTTATTCATATTATTATTTGCAATATTGACAATGTCTAGAAGTTCTGTCAAGGAGAGGTTTGGTCACCTAATTGCGCGCTAATAAGGAGAAATCCTTATCGGAAAGCCCCCTCTTTCCTGGGAACGACCTGGTTGTTAAATATTGTGAATTATAATATTAATGTTGAATAAGTTCGTGTTGATTAAAGATAAAATTGATAGTTCCATTGTGTGGAAATTATTAGTGTTAGTGAAAATCGACAATTATTTCGATAATAATTGATGTCTGGAGGTTATATTGATCAATCGGGTAATTAATCGGATAAATGAGCAAATAATTGCTATTAATTCACATGCTTATAACTATTTGTTCACATGTGTGTACTACTGATTCACATTCTTATACTGTTAGGGGTGGTGGTGCAAGATTGATAATATTTGCATGATTAAAATAAAAATGGAGGCATAGTTGAAGGTACTATACTATAATTAATTTTTTTCACATGTTTAGAACTATTGAGTCACATGATTTACTATTGATTCACATGATTTACTATTAGGGGAGGTGGTGCAAGTTTGATAATACTTGAAGGACTAAATTAAAAATAAAAAAAAAAGAGGAAGGTATTGTACTGTAATATTTCGAGCCCCAAAATGTGCAATTTTTGAAACTATATTTTTTTATAAATAGAAGCTCATTCTTCCTTCATTTCTCACCAATTCACTAAACCTATAGAGCATTTATTATAGAGAGAATTTATAGAGAAAAAGAAGAAGAGAAGTTTGCTACCTCACTATTCCAGTATCCAGTTTCTTCTAAAGTAAGGAGTATTATTTCTTTCGTATTCATTAAGAGAGTTATTTCTTTCAATATTCGTAAGGGGTATTATTTCTTTCGTATTCATGAAGAGAGCTTCTGTTAATCCATTCTTTATTATTATGTTGGAATAACCTGTCTATGCGAAGTACTGCATACATGGTGAAATTCTTCTGTTATTCTATTCTTTATTATTATATTGGAATAATCTGTCTATGTGAAGTACCGCATACATGGTAAAATTCTTCTGTTATTCCATTCTTTATTATTATATTAGAATAACCTGTCTATGCGAAGTACCGCATATATGGTGAAATTCTTCTGTTATTTTATTCTTTATTATTCTATTGGAATATCTTGTTTGTGCGGATTACGCATGACCTGGTTTCATTCTTTATTATTCTGTTGGAATAACCTGTCTGTGCGGTCTATCGCATGCATGGTGAATTCTTCTGTTATTCCATTCTTTATTATTTTGTTGGAATATCATGTCTGTGCGGATTAAGCATGACCTGGTTCCATTATTTATTATTCTGTTGGAATAACTTGTCTGTGCGGTCTATCGCATGCATGGTGAATTCTTCTGTTATTCCATTCTTTATTATTCTGTTGGAATAACCTGTCTATGTGGATTACCGCATGCATGGTGAATGATCCTTCGTATTCATTCTTTATTAAATTGTGAAAATGATCTGTCTACGTGGATTACCGCATGGCGGATGAAAATTCATTTGCAGTTTCATATATTTTATTATTCTCGTATGAGATATCATTTCTTTTGTATTCATCATGAAATATCATTTTATTTAGTATTTTTCTGTTACGAGTTACTATTCACGAGTTATTATTCACCCGGTTACTATTCACTCTAGTATTATTCACTCGGGTATTCGGGATACTTTTCGTGTCAAAATATTATTCACGAGTTACTATTCACCCAAATTACTATTCACCCAAATATTATTCACTCGGATATTTGGGGTACTTTTCATGCCGGGGATACTATTCCCGAAGTACTATTCACAGAGTACTATTCACGGGATACTATTTACCCGAAAAATATATTTCTTTTATGTCCAAATTATTTTTTTGTACATGAATATTTTTCTTGAATTTTACTCTACAAAGCAGTATCATGTTGACAATTTGGACGTTATTGATTTCTGGATAAATTAAATTATAAATCTTTAAAATTTATCCTTGAACTTGTTTTATTGAATTATTATGTCATTATCATCATCCTCATGCTTGTATTGTGATGAAAGTCATCTTTGGCTTACGTGCATAGATGGACTTGGTATGATTATGACTAGAGATTATTCGGTATAATCATGACCGTAATATAATGAATGATGTGGTAAAAGTCCTCATTGGCCCGTAGTACATTGATGGACAGTTATTGATATGATTATAACCAGGGATTATTCGGTATAATCATGACCATTGATGATTACATGAATATCCTTGGCCGTGGTGCAGGGATGATCTAATGATGTGATTTATTTATTAAGCTGAGTCTCAGCGATAAAGTTGATGAAAAACTTTTTAAATCATAGAAGATAGTAGATTTTATGATCTACTTGACTTTTCTAATGGATTGCTTATTCCGCTGCAGTTGTTGATCTAAAACTTGTTGTCAATTATATTCTATCAGTTGTTATACTGTTGAAGGCTAAGAATAATTTATTCTGCATTATTTTAGTCATAATATTTCTTACTGGGCTAGCTAAGCTCACCCTTTCTTTCACTGTTCTCTTCAGGAAATGAGAATATAGCTGGGACTAGTCGGGGAACGGATTGACGGTCCAGATGGTTGTTTTAGTAGTCTTCACTATTCTGTGAAATAGTGTGATAATAAATGTAATGAGGACTCCATTGAGAGTGGATATTGTCTAGAAGGCAATATTCTTGTTTAAACTCTCAGCTATGTTTTGTTGTATTTTACACGACTGTTGTATAATTAAGTTGTATTTGAATTCTGAACCATGTATCTGGCGACCCAAGATGAGTGATGTATACCTATTTTGGGGGCTTCACAGTTACAATCATGTCATTATATTTTTATTTGCTATTTTGATGTACTACATTTTGATAATTATTTGTTTTTAAAAATTTAAAAGTTCTTGTATTCACATTTATAACCACATTTGAACTGCATTCGCATGCGCTTCAATATAGTATTCGCACATATGTAAACGCGGATATGGATACTCATTATATACGTATCAATTCGTACTGCGCTCTCCCCTATCATATTGTAAAATTTTTATCTTCAAATTTAAATAACATAATACTTCATCCATGTAATACCCCAACTTTTAATAAATAAAACTTAATTTTCTTTATAAATATTAGTCTAAACAGTAGGGTGCTAAATTGATAAAAAAAAGTTAAAGTTAAAGATGATATGTGCATATTATAAGAAACAAAAAGAAAGTTGGTCAACCATAGTAGGGATAGTTAATGTTACATTATAACTTGAAAGTTATATTGGACATTATATTAAAAATATTTTTAGATATTAGTAGGTCAACCATACTAGGAACAGTTAATTTTACATGTTGTAAACTACATGGATACTGACTGATATTTGAAAAATTAAAGAGACGATGAGGGTTATTATAATTATCTACAAAAGAGTGTGAGTATATTTAACTCTTTACAAAAAATTAATTAAAATTATTGGGCAAAGGTCCAAAGATGCACTGGCGTTTATCCCGCAGTTCCACTTACACGCTAAACTTTTTTTTCTTCCCAAAAGTACACTTGACGTTATCAATTTTAGGTCAACTATGCCCCTACTCCTAACACACATACCACTTAGACTAACTTCGCTTACACCTAGACAAATTTTGTTGACTAGGTATAACTAACAATTAATACGTGAAAAATAGCTAGCAATTCTAATCAAATATATTTGTTCCAATAAATGTGCCCATTTATTATTACTATAATTGTTGTTGTTATTATTATTATTTATTACTATTACTATTATTATTATTATTATTATTATTATTATTATTATTATTGAAGTTTTAAATTTAATTTAAATATTTTTTTAACAAAAAATATTGTAATTAATGAAACCTTTTATATAATTTATAATTATTATAATTTACTATATAAAATTAATCAAAATTTATTTTTAAAATACCTCAAATAATAATAATAATAATAATAATAATAATAATAATAATACCGCCTCCGTTACAAAAGAAAAAGGGAAAAAACCACCAATAGACCACCATTACTCTACCATCAAAACCACCGCCTCACCATTGCACTACCGCCGCGTCAAAATCTACACCTCCCAAACAAAATTAGCGCGTCACCACAGTCGTTCACAATTAGATCTAGTGCCTAACACATTCAATCTCACTCTGTCATTAAAAAATTACTCAACTTAAGATCTCAATCGAGTTTTCGATCTGAATATACCCCACTTCGATCTATCATCGGGAGGTAAACATTAAAACTCAAAATAAGTTCTCATTACATTTATTATCACACTATTTCACAGAATAGTGAGGACTACTAATGCTAACATCTGGACCGTCACTCCGTTCCCCGACTAGTCCGAGCTATATTCTCATTTCTTGAAGAGAATAATGAAAGCAAAGGGTGAGCTCAACTAGCCCAGTAAAAAATATTATGACTAAGATAATACAGAATAAATTATCATTAGCCTTCAACAGTGTTAAACTGATAAAATAATAAACATCAAATTTAACTGCAGCGGAACTAACAATCTATTAGAAGAGTCAAGTAGAGCATGATATCTACTATCTTCTATGATTTAAAAAGTTTATCAACAATTTTATCGCTGAGACTCAGCTTAATAAATAATCCATATCATCGAATCATCCATGCACTACGGGCCAAGAATATTTATTAGTATCACAAATGGTCATGATCGTACCAACTACTGTCCATCAATGCACTACGGGCCAATGATTACTTTTACCACATCGTTTGTAATATTACGGTCATGATTATATCGAATAATCCCTGGTCATAATCATATCAAGTCCATCTATGCACTACAGGCCACAGATGACTTTCAACATAATATAAACATGAGGATGATGACAATGATATAAGAATTCAATAAAACAAGTTCAGGGATAAATTTTTAAAGATTTATATTTTAATTTATCCAGAAATCAATAACGTCCAAATTGTCAACATGATACTACTTTGTGAAGTAAAATCAAGAATAATATTGTATCAAAAATAATTTGGACAGAAAAGAAATCAATTTTTTATTATGAATAGTACTTCATGAATAGTAACTTGTGAATAGTATTTCGTGAATAGTATCCTGTGAATAGTACTCCGGCATGAAAAGATTAAACTTTAACAAGAATGTTCAGAAAAATATCATTGTGAAACGATACTAGATGAAGCGCAAATTTCAAGGATATTCTACTAATTTCAAGGAGAATAGAAGCAATACTTAACAACATGAGTGTATAATTCAGAATCTGAAACGAAATAATATTACTTACATACTACAGAGTATGGAAGAAAATATTATTTCATACGAATATTGAACAAAAATAATATCCTTTACGAATACGAAAGAAATAATACCCCTTACCTTAGTGATCGGATACTGAAATAGTGTAGTAACAGAATACTCTTCTTCTTTCTCTCTGATTCTCTCTCTATAGAATTCTCTAATGAGTCGTAGTGAATTGGTGAGAATGAAAGAAGAAATAAGCTTCTATTTATAGAAGATTTCTAGCTTATCCCTTGCAATATGAAAAGGCAAGTGGCTTGACAACTGGTGATGTGAAAAGAAAAGTGGTTTGACGCCTGCAATGTGAAACAACAAGTGGTTTGATGCCTGTAATGTGAAACGACAATTGGTCGACGCCTGTAATGTGAAACGACAATTGGTTCGACGTCTGTAATATGAAACGGCAAGTGGTTTGACGTCTGGTAAAGGCAATTACTATTGGCAAAAGTGACTCTTAGATGATGACATATGGGCCCCCATAGAATAAACCAAACTTACCACAAACGTCTCATAATAGACTTCTTATATATATCAAAGATTGAATAAATATTACCATAAATCATTTTATCTTCAATCAACACATTTTTAATCTTCCAACAATTATTCATTATTAATATTATAATTCACAATATTCAACAACCAGATCATTCCCAGGAAAGAGGGGGCTTTTTGATAAGGATTTCTCCATATTGACGCGCAATTAGGTGACCAAACCTCTCCTCGACAGAACTTTCTAGACATCGTCAATATTACAAATAATAATATGAATAGCTTTGTCATCTCAATTATTGATTTAATAATATAAAATATTATGCAGATGATACTGTGACAATAATTGAATCAATAATATAAGATACTATGCAGCAATTATTGTAGCAATAATTGAGTATCACTGAGTGGCTTCTTACGTAAGCATAAATAATCAATATTGTGTGCTACTATGCAACCACGCGTATTACTGTACTTTTACCATCGGGTATTTCAACAGTTAATGATAAAACTTTCGCCGTTAGTTTTATAAAAGATAATTTTGTCGTTTTCTAACTCCAACAATAATTCTGTTGTGGGGTCCACCAATGATTGTATCGTCGTACGAATATTTCCCGATAAAAAGAATATTCTCCGACCAAACGAATATTTTATAACAACTTGCTTTACTTTGCAAAAAATTTCACATATCACCCTTAGTTTTAATCTTTTTATCAATTTAATCATTTACTAAATAAAATAATAATTATAAGAAAAATGAATACTTTCATTTCATAAAATTCGGGGTCTTACAAAATTAATTAAAATAATTCTAATCTTATTTAAATAAATAAATAAAACTAATAATTTATTTAATTAAATAATACTTATTCTATAATAAGGGTAAGCTCCATTAGCGATCAACGACTTTCTAGATAATATAGATTTCAACATTGATCATAAAAGAACCTTTGAGTAAATAGTTACTGTACAATCCATTCATTTTATCATACAATGTCTCAATTAAATATAAGACATGGATTTACTATCAAGTCTTATTTTATTTAATTATATGTATTCCGATCCTAAATGCACAAACTCCGATAGTGCAAATTAGAAACAACTTTCTAATTTTATTCTGCCTTGGCCAAAGACTACTAAGTTGTTATTTATCGAATCACATAGGACATTCACTTCTTTTACTAGAAATGGTAGATCCTTTATTGATCATTCATTATCTTAATGTATAATTAATTATACCCAAGCATACCCTTTTATATGCCCTTAGGGTCTTAAGGGACATGTCAAAGTATAACTCATCATACATAAGATACTATGATGATATCAAGTCTAAGGATTACTTGTACTACTATCACTAAAGGAATTCCTATTAGGTTTTCCTTAGCGAGCACGTTCAGTGTACTTATTCTTCAATAAGCACCTACCTACTTGTTTTAGTGTCTCCACGCAAATGTTTATGAGATCGATCATCCTCTTCCAAAGAGCAAGTAACGTATGTATCAATATCTGGATTCACTAATCCCCAATTTAGTAATCCATCGATTGGGAACTATTTTAGTTTTAAGATATCTAAGAGTTTAGATCTCATTAGCACGATCATCATCACGATTCTAAAAACATTGCTTAAAATTATGAGTTTATCACAGTTAAATATAACAACATTATGTAGATAATATAAGCGCCTTTAAATAAACAATTTTTTTATTAATAAATGAATAAAATTGTTACAAAGTATATGCTTTATCATCATACATGATTGGTATGTGTGCATACTACTTTTATGAATAGGAGACCTGTCGCAAATATAGGAAAATGGGTCGAAGGAAGTGGCGGTTGAGAGAGAGAGAGAGAGAGAGAGAGAGAGAAATGCGAGGATAGATTAAGGGAGTAGAATTAAGAGAACCAGTCGACATTCCAGATCTAAAACCCTTTTCGTAATCTGCATAAATAATTTCTGAGGGCTTTTGAAATTAATCATCATCACTTTCTTAATTTAAATTCATCCACCAAACATTTAACAGAGCATAGATCAAGAACAACAAAAAAAAAGAGAGAGAGAAAAGTTCTAACAATGTTCAAACTTGAAGAAGAAGAAGAAGAAGGGTTTTGAATTTTCAATTCTTAAGTGAAGAACAAATGGTAGCCAGTCATTATCGTAAAGTAATTTTTTTTAGCTAAAAATGATATTTAGAAAGATCGGACTAAATTACTGATTTCATGCCTCGTCAGCAAAATATGTCCACGTGTGAGTGACGTTAGTTTAAGTGGCATGTTCGTTAGGGGCAGGGGCAAAGTTAACCTAAAATTTGTAACGTCAAGTGTACTTTTGGAAAAAAAAGTTTAAAGTGTAAGTGAAATTTCGGGATAAATGTCAGAGGCATTTTTAGACCTTTGCCCTAAAATTATTTACACCAGACTCCTGAATAAGCCAAATCTAAAGCAACTAGCCTTGGGTTCAGTTTGATGCTTATTTCAGTAACATAAATCAAATGAACAAAATATAAATATAGAGAATTAATATTTCTACAAGCTAATTTGATATTTGATATTTCCACAAGTGGGTCTTATTTTTAACTAAATCAACCCTTTGCGCACTAGACTAACTATAGGATTTAATTCTTATGTCCAATTTGCCCTTATTTAATAAAAGTTGAATTCTAATTTATTTTACTTAAAATTCAATTCAAATAGAACCAATACAAAATAGCATGTCGTCGTTTTGATATTCAAATAAATTTTAACCACCAAATTTGATTTGTACCCCATGCATATATTCTTTATTTAAAAATTAAACCAAATTTTTTATTTTTTATTTAAAAATGGTGACCATGAAACTAACTAGATAACATAGAGTGATTATGCTTTAGCAAACTAAGTTGGTACTACAAAGTTAAGCACAACATCCCACATAGATTCTTGATTTTATATCTAATCTACTAACCCAAATATGGAATATATTTTTATTTGCTCAACAACTAATTGTGATCACAAAAGTAAATTAGAAAAATTATATTATGTGTAAATGTGAATATAAAAAAAATGCAGGAAAGGCACTTCAATGCTCCATTTATTACAAAAAAAAGAAGAAGAAGTATGGGAGCTGTCGTTGACATTCCTAAATTAACCTCACTTTTACTTCACAATTTGTAATAATTAGCACAGTAGCAAGTAAGGATCGATCCCACAGAGAGTAAAGTTATTTTAGAATTATTCTACTATTTCAACAGAAAATAAAGATGGGGGTTTTTGTAAATTATTTTTAAACTAAGAGAATAAAAATTAATGATTTAACCAAATATGTAAAAACTTCAGTTCTGCAGTTCAGTTTCACCAAGTACAACAATCAATTAATCAAGTTATTATTATTTTTCCTTCAATGAAACTATTAGCCCTAGATAACAATAAGCTCTACTATCCGAAATTCTCCTTAGATTATCACTGTATGAAACAAGCTCTCCACCAGATTCTAACTACCATATAACCAAGAACAAGCTCTCTAGATTTAATATGATAAAAGCATTAAGAAATAGAGAATTAGGCTAATCCAAGCAACAAACACATAATCTCGATTTGTTTAACTTGTTTTCTGATAATCTTAGCAATAAATAAAAGCTTGTCCACAATTATTATTACCAAGTTGCTACTTATGATGAAGACATATATCAATTACACGTAATATCAATCATAATCTAGCATATGATAATGATCAAACTAATTCATTTGGCCATATTAAATCAATTAGATCAATTAGCATGCAATCACTAAAAACAGATTATTAGAAGAAATTTCACACAAGAAAGAGTAAATAATAATACTCAATTAATCAATTACTTGTAACAAGGATTCACCTCCCTTTAGAAATGAATAAAAAGAACTAGCCTGACATGCTCTTGAGTTTGCACTCCAATAGATGATAGATGATAATTGAATGAATAAAACCTTGACTAGCATCATCTATTTATAGTGCTAGACAAAGTCTTAAATTCTATGGGAAGTAGAAATCCAAATCCTAAAAGGAATTACAAATCATAACTAGTTTCTATAAAGAAATAGAATTCAATTTGAAAATAAATCTTAGTTTAAAGGAAATCCTAAAGCTAATAGAAATATCAATTCAATTTCATGTAGAAATCTTCCAAAATCTGCATTTAGAAACTTTCCAAAAATCTAAGATTTTCCAATTTTCCCGCTTAAATTCATTGGGGCGAATTTTCATTTCCTACTGCAACGTCCTTTGGTAAAACGAGTATAACTTTTGATTCTGTAGGAGTTACGGGGCCTACTACCTATCAAAACGAAGATATCGACGAGATCTACAACTTTCATTCTTCGAGAAGTAACAGATTCTGGCTGCATCAAGGTTGAAATCTGGCTCCAAGTGACTGCTGTGTAAATTGCAACTTTCAAACTTTGAGGTTCAACGTTCGTTTAGTAAAAAGATCATAACTTTTTCATATGAACTCCGATTGGGACGATTCAAGATGTTCTAAAAAGCTAAGGAACAGCTCTACAATAAAATCCATGTTCCAAGCCTAGACCATGCATCCAACTTAATGCTAAAAACCTTACAATTTTCCATTTTTTCTCATTTCAGCTCCAATTCTTCTTGAAATCATTAAACACCTTAATAAGCTCATATACACATGAAACATGCAATAAAACTAAATATAAAGGAATTAAAATAAATGAATAATATGCACTCATCAAATTCCTCCACACTTAGCCTTTACACGTCCTCGTGTAAACCAAGAGTTTGATTTCCAGAAAAATTCTATTCAACAATTATGTTAAAAGATTTCAAGGTACAAATCATGATTATCAACACTAAATTTACAGAAATCTAATCAACGCCTTATCAATCAACTCATAATTACCAACCTTACCATTTCACCAATGAATTTTATTAAATCTAACTGTAGCCACACAAGTAACTTTCCCAAAATCATCATACTTACTAAACTTAGTTACCATGGAGCAAAAACCGTGCACACTGACTCACAATCAAGAACAAATTTTTCTTGTTTTTTAAGTTTTTTTCATATAACTTTCTTTTTAGCACAGATGAATGTATTTTCATACTTCTCTTTTTTCGTATATTTTTTTTTCTTGACATATACAATGTCTCCTTTTCTTAGGCTTTTCAAAGTTACTCATTAGCGAACTTTCCACCAACGACTCCCAAATCAGATGATCTTAGGGCGCTAGGTGTAGAGACACCCATAAGGCTTGCTTATTCAAGTAACAAAGGACACAAAAGTCGACTAGTCAAGCTACTTTTATCCATCACACTTTTTAGCGTGAATACCGATGCTTCCCGAGGCTTAGATACCCAATTATTTCGCACAATGGACATTGAAGCAAATTTTTAATTTTCATTTTTTCCTTCTCTTTTTTCTTTTTTTCATACATCATTTTTTTCACATGGTTCTACAACAACATAATCAAGTTAAATAGTTCTAAGTCATGAAATCAGTGCACATAGACAACTCCACAAATAACTTAGCCAAATAAACATGCTTCTCATATTCAAGTACTCATGTATCACAAATTCAATTCAAATCAATTACTATGGATCATGGCTTAGTTGTTATCATTCATTAAAAAATTAAGCATCAATTAGATTATGAAATTTAGCATTAATTTTCAATCTTTGACTTTAATCTTTTTAACATTTAGCCAAATAGAATCATGAAACCAAAATTTTACACATTTTTCAAAAGCATTAATTTTTTCTAATTTTCCATCAAAATCGGATCAATATCTCCTAATAAAATAAAAACATAAATCTTTCCCCACACTCAAACCTTACATTGTCCCCAATGTAAGAAAATTATGCAAAGAAGAAAATACTACTAGCGAACATGCAATAAAAAAACTAAAAAGTAAAGGGATAGAAAGATCAAATCTGAGATCTTGGGTTGCCTCCCAAGCAGCTGCTGTGACGCCCCCAAAATAGGTATACAACACCCATCCCATTCTGAGTCGTCAAATACATGGTACAGAAAATAACTACAACTTTATTACAACAATTGTCGTGCAAAATACAACAACACATATGCTGTGAGTTTGGATACAAATATATACCAAATGTGACATTGGACACCATCATGTATCAGCACCTCACAAAGGTACCTTACATAAAGGTACAGTCAAAAACTGTTTTAGAAACTAGAATCTTTGGGAAGTGCTCAAGGAAACCTTCGTACATGGGAGGCCATGCGTCTAGGTTATGATAGATATCATATGGCCACAGAATTATCCTTGGTTGACCCAATAGACCCCAAAGAAAAACGAGAAGATTACTATCATATTCTTCCCAATGGTGAGTCTTCTCTTGACTTATCATTATCTCCACTGTCTCTAATTGAGAATTATACTTCAAACAAACACCAAGATTATATAGGTAGTGCTCGTATATATACTCAGCAAGTGGATGAGCACATCCCTGTCTTATGATGACACGAGGTTGTATGTCGTTAGACATCTTGTATGATAGTGGTAAACCACCCTTCCAACGTTGGGTACACCTTACCCTATTGGATTCACCAAATATAACTACTAAATGAACTTTTCTATACTGCTTCGGGAGAAAATCCACAGCTAGAGACCACCGTTCTATTTCCCCGTTACCCTCGCTCGACCCAGCTACACTCTTATTACCTGAAAGGAACTGTGAAGCAAAAGAGTAAGCACAACTAGCTCAGTAAAGAATATCATGACTAAAGATAATTCAATTATCAATAGCCTTCATCAACAATAAATCAGAGATTTAGAACATATGGTAAATGATAAAAATTTCAACCATAGTTGCAGCGGAACGAGCAATCCATTAGAAGAGTCAAATAGACTATAAAGTCTATTATCTTCTCCATGTTAAAATCCACCAACAATATTTTATCCATGTAACATCACTCAACGGTTCCTTTCCACAATCATATGAATAACTCATAATCATAATTGTGACTATAAATTTTTCTTCGCACCCAGGACGAAGAATATTTTCATCACCTGTCTTTACCTGAAACATCAAAGATCATGGTTATACCAAATCACAGTTCCTGTTTATAATCATACTAACAAATCCATCTTTGCACTACGGGCCAAAGATATTCATCAACAAACCATCTTTGCACTACGGGCCAAAGATATTCAACAACAGTTCATCTTTGCACTACAGGCCAAAGATATTCATCAACAGGCCATCTTTGCACTACATGCCAAAGATATTCATCAACAATTCATATTTGCACTACAGGCCAAATATATTCATATCTCAAAGAAATATATAATCATTTCAGAATTTATATAAATAATAATTATAACCATGTTGATCAATTCATCTTTGCACTTAAGCTTAAGATATTCAATTATAAATTCAATGGTCATGATCATACCAGTCACAATTCAACTTTGCACTACAGGCCAAAGAGAACCCTAGTCATGATCATACCAATAATCTACCCATCTTTACACTCCAGTGAAAGAGAATTTCAACATCAGGGTTATAAAAATGTTATATATGATGATAAAAATAATATGATCAACATATAGTTTTAATCTCAAGAGTAATATTCGTAACTCATGAATAGTAAATCGTGAATAGTAACTCATGAATAGTAACTCCGACACAAAAAATAGAAATTCCACAATAAAATCCATACCAATATTTCGGTATAATGATATTGAAAGAATAGCATTACTTAAATTTATAAACAATTTATTTTAATTATTTACACTTTACTAATTAATGCATTTAATCATCATAAAATGTCAACTCTTACAATTTCATCATCAATAATCAAAACCCTCATCAAAAATCTGCATATACCTCATATAGGATTCTCAAGCCATAAAATCCTATTTTCCAATTTTCTTTCTTCACAAAACATATTTAATTCATTTACTCATAACTAGACCATTTTTATGAAAAATACCAAATCAGTTCCAAAAATATTTCTTTTCTGGGATTTAGCATAATATAGTCCCATAGTAAACATATATTTTTCTTAAAATTTTTAAAAGTCATTTACTATTTTTCATATGGCCAAAACAGCCGAATATTTAGATATTTATCAAAAATTATACTTTTGTCCAAAAATTCTGAAATTTACTGAGTATACTTCTATCATATACATGTACTCCCAATAAAAATTTCATTAATTTTGGAGTTAACCACAAGGAATTATAAGCGGTTACTTTTAAAAGAGTCTTTTCTCATAAAATTCATAACTCTCAATCTATACATCTAAAAATCACCATTTTTGGACACAATCAAGAAAACTCATCAAAATATCATTTCAAATTTTTCCAAAATTTTTGAAGTTCAGAAAAATTACGAAACTGAAAAACATAACAACCCTTAAAATCCCTTACTATCCCTTACCTCAAAAGAGCAGTACTTCTGACTGGATATCGGATATAATGCTGAAAAAAACTTACACTAATGAATAGCAACTCACCAAGTATCTAAAAACTCACAAAATATGCTTCATAATATAGAGAGAGAAAGAGAGAAAGCTTATGTTTCTGGTGTGATTTTCAATTCTAACTTAGCCCTTTATTTATAGAAAAATTTTGGTAGGTTTGACCTGCAACCTGATGACTTTACCTGCTACTATTCCCACCCACCACATTTGAAATATAATTCAGCACATTTCTTCACCAACCACAAGTGGGGCCCACCAATTCTAGAATTTTCCACCAAAATGATAAACTCCGAAAATTCAACAATTTCTGAACCAGTCATCTCGTAAAATTCATAATAAATCATACGTTCAATTTTAACGGTTCAAAATTTGTGGGCATATACTCAACTTATATATGTATAACATATCCAAAAATTACCACGATCCAACGGTCAGATTAAAAATTATAACCCCCGCAAAATATCTCAAAAACCCTAATTTTTAATACCTTCATTCCGACAAAAATACGGATAAAAATCTCAACATTAACTCCTTCATTTTTTAACCACAAAAATATATCCCTCATTTATATCCACATAAAATAAATATTTTCTTATCATATGAATCAATAATTAATTATTCACAAATAATATTACAGAATCACATTTATGACAACCAGGCCATTCCCAGGAAAGAGGGGGCTTTCCAATAAGAATTTCTCCTTACTGGCGCGCAATTAGATGACCAAACCTCTCCTTAGACAGAACTTTCTAGACATTGACAATAATGTTATCTAATAATATTATTCAAATAATATGAATTATTGATCTGATAAAGGAAAATACTGTGCAGCAATAATTATTGAAACAACAATAATATAAAATATCAACGCAACAATTATTGAATCAATAAAATAAAATATTGAACAGTAATTACTGTAACAATTATTGAGTAGTGTCTTCTCACGTAAGAATCAATAATTTCAAAAATACTATGCAATACCGTGTGCTACTGTGCAATAACGCGTATTACTGTATTTTAACCACCAGGTATTTCAACAGTGTTAACGGTAACAACTACGCCGTTATTTGTAAAAACTCAAATTTGTCGTTTTCCTTCACCCGACAGTTATTCGTTATGGGGCCCACAAATAGCTGCGCCGTCGTACGAATATTCTCCGACAGAAAGAATATTCCACGACCAAACGAATATTCCCCGACAACAATGATTATTTTATAACCACTTGCTTATTTTGAAAAAAATTCATATTTCACCCATAACTTTAAACTTTTATCAATTTAACCATTTACTAAATAGTAATTATAAGAAAAATTGAATACTTTTATTTCAAAAAATTCGGGGTCTTACAATCTCCCCTCCTTATGAAATTTCGTCCTCGAAATTTACGTACCTGGTATTTCAAAGAATTGAGAATACCTTCCTTTCATTTTAGATTCCATCTTCCCTGCCATCATAATTTCTCCATTGCTCATCTCCTGTATTTCAAATATCATTCTAGAATACAGCTTCAAAACAAGGGTTAATTTAACAAATTAACATATCACATAATATCCCGATATTATGACTGACCAACAAATAAGTTTAGGTAGGACACACTAGCGAAGGATTTACTCATCTCTCCCCTCCTAGTTATATTCCCCGATCTCCGCCAGAGATCATATCCCTAAGCTCTGATACCAACTGTGACGCCCCCAAAATAGGTATACAACACCCATCCCATTCTGAGTCGTCAAATACATGGTACAGAAAACAACTACAACTTTATTACAACAATTGTCGTGCAAAATACAACAACACATATGCTGTGAGTTTGGATACAAATATATACCAAATGTGACATTGGACACCATCATGTATCAGCACCTCACAAAGGTACCTTACATAAAGGTACAGTCAAAAACTGTTTTAGAAACTAGAATCTTTGGGAAGTGCTCAAGGAAACCTTCGTACATGGGAGGCCATGCGTCTAGGTTATGATAGATATCATATGGCCACAGAATTATCCTTGGTTGACCCAATAGACCCCAAAGAAAAACGAGAAGATTACTATCATATTCTTCCCAATGGTGAGTCTTCTCTTGACTTATCATTATCTCCACTGTCTCTAATTGAGAATTATACTTCAAACAAACACCAAGATTATATAGGTAGTGCTCGTATATATACTCAGCAAGTGGATGAGCACATCCCTGTCTTATGATGACAC
Organism: Panax notoginseng; assembly: GCA_016801055.1. Lineage (NCBI taxonomy): Eukaryota > Viridiplantae > Streptophyta > Magnoliopsida > Apiales > Araliaceae > Panax > Panax notoginseng. Next base: position 249,728,166 of record CM029012.1, read on the forward strand.
GAGGTTGTATGTCGTTAGACATCTTGTATGATAGTGGTAAACCACCCTTCCAACGTTGGGTACACCTTACCCTATTGGATTCACCAAATATAACTACTAAATGAACTTTTCTATACTGCTTCGGGAGAACATCCACAGCTAGAGACCACCGTTCTATTTCCCCGTTACCCTCGCTCGACCCAGCTACACTCTTATTACCTGAAAGGAACTGTGAAGCAAAAGAGTAAGCACAACTAGCTCAGTAAAGAATATCATGACTAAAGATAATTCAATTATCAATAGCCTTCATCAACAATAAATCAGAGATTTAGAACATATGGTAAATGATAAAAATTTCAACCATAGTTGCAGCGGAACGAGCAATCCATTAGAAGAGTCAAATAGACTATAAAGTCTATTATCTTCTCCATGTTAAAATCCACCAACAATATTTTATCCATGTAACATCACTCAACAGTTTCTTTCCACAATCATATGAATAACTCATAATCATAATTGTGACTATAAATTTTTCTTCGCACCCAGGACGAAGAATATTTTCATCACCTGTCTTTACCTGAAACATCAAAGATCATGGTTATACCAAATCACAGTTCCTGTTTATAATCATACTAACAAATCCATCTTTGCACTACGGGCCAAAGATATTCATCAACAAACCATCTTTGCACTACGGGCCAAAGATATTCAACAACAGTTCATCTTTGCACTACATGCCAAAGATATTCATCAACAGGCCATCTTTGCACTACATGCCAAAGATATTCATCAATAATTCATATTTGCACTACAGGCCAAATATATTCATATCTCAAAGAAATATATAATCATTTCAGAATTTATATAAACAATAATTATAACCATGTTGATCAATTCACCTTTGCACTTAAGCTTAAGATATTCAATTATAAATTCAATGGTCATGATCATACCAGTCACAATTCAACTTTGCACTACAGGCCAAAGAGAACCCTAGTCATGATCATACCAATAATCTACCCATCTTTACACTCCAGTGAAAGAGAATTTTAACATCAGGGTTATAAAAATGTTATATATGATGATAAAAATAATATGATCAACATATAGTTTTAATCTCAAGAGTAATATTCGTAACTCATGAATAGTAAATCGTGAATAGTAACTCATGAATAGTAACCCCGACACAAAAGATAGAAATTCCACAATAAAATCCATACCAATATTTTGGTATAATGATATTGAAAGAATAGCATTACTTAAATTTATAAACAATTTATTTTAATTGTTTACACTTTACTAATTAATGCATTTAATCATCATAAAATGCCAACTCTTACAATTTCATCATCAATAATCAAAACCCTCATCAAAAATCTGCATATACCTCATATAGGATTCTCAAGCCATAAAATCCTATTTTCCAATTTTCTTTCTTCACAAAACATATTTAATTCATTTACTCATAACTAGACCATTTTTATGAAAAATACCAAATCAGTTCCAAAAATATTTTTTTTCTGGGATTTAGCATAATATAGTCCCATAGTGAACATATATTTTTCTCAGAATTTTTAAAAGTCATTTACTATTTTTCATATGGCCAAAACAGCCGAATATTTAGATATTTATCAAAAATTATACTTTTGTCCAAAAATTCTGAAATTTACTGAGTATACTTCTATCATATACATGTACTCCCAATAAAAATTTCATTAATTTTGGAGTTAACCACAAGGAATTATAAGCGGTTACTTTTAAAAGAGTCTTTTCTCATAAAATTCATAACTCTCAATCTATACATCTAAAAATCACCATTTTTGGACACAATCAAGAAAACTCATCAAAATATCATTTCAAATTTTTTCAAAATTTTTGAAGTTCAGAAAAATTACGAAACTGAAAAACATAACAACCCTTAAAATCCCTTACTATCCCTTACTATCCCTTACCTCAAAAGAGCAGTACTTCTGACTGGATATCGGATATAATGCTGAAAAAAACTTGCACTAATGAATAGCAACTCACCAAGTATCTAAAAACTCACAAAATATGCTTCATAATATAGAGAGAGAAAGAGAGAAAGCTTATGTTTCTGGTGTGATTTTCAATTCTAACTTAGCCCTCTATTTATAGGAAAATTTTGGTAGGTTTGACCTGCAACCTGATGACTTTACCTGCTACTATTCCCACCCACCACATTTGAAATATAATTCAGCACATTTCTTCACCAACCACAAGTGGGGCCCACCAATTCTAGAATTTTCCACCAAAATGATAAACTCCGAAAATTCAACAATTTCTGAACCAGTCATCTCGTAAAATTCATAATAAATCATACGTTCAATTTTAACGGTTCAAAATTTGTGGGCATATACTCAACTTATATATGTATAACATATCCAAAAATTACCACGATCCAACGGTCGGATTAAAAATTATAACCCCCGCAAAATATCTCAAAAACCCTAATTTTTAATACCTTCATTCCGACAAAAATACGGATAAAAATCTCAACATTAACTCCTTCATTTTTTAACCACAAAAATATATCCCTCATTTATATCCACATAAAATAAATATTTTCTTATCATATGAATCAATAATTAATTATTCATAAATAATATTACAGAATCACATTTATGACAACCAGGCCATTCCCAGGAAAGAGGGGGCTTTCCAATAAGAATTTCTCCTTACTGGCGCGCAATTAGATGACCAAACCTCTCCTTAGACAGAACTTTCTAGACATTGACAATAATGTTATCTAATAATATTATTCAAATAATATGAATTATTGATCTGATAAAGGAAAATACTGTGCAGCAACAATTATTGAAACAACAATAATATAAAATATCAACGCAACAATTATTGAATCAATAAAATAAAATATTGAACAGTAATTACTGTAACAATTATTGAGTAGTGCCTTCTCACGTAAGAATTAATAATTCCAAAAATACTATGCAATACCGTGTGCTACTGTGCAATAACGCGTATTACTGTATTTTAACCACCGGGTATTTCAACAGTGTTAACGGTAACAACTACGCCGTTATTTGTAAAAACTCAAATTTGTCGTTTTCCTTCACCCGACAGTTATTCGTTATGGGGCCCACAAATAGCTGCGCTGTCGTACGAATATTCTTCGACAGAAAGAATATTCCACGACCAAACGAATATTCCCCGACAACAATGATTATTTTATAACCACTTGCTTATTTTGAAAAAAATTCATATTTCACCCATAACTTTAAACTTTTATCAATTTAACCATTTACTAAATAGTAATTATAAGAAAAATTGAATACTTTTATTTCATAAAATTCGGGGTCTTACAGCTGCCATTATTTATTGTCATTGGCTTGACATCATCCTTCTCATTCTACGTAATTGGACTTGTGAACTTCAAGTGGACTGGTAACAATTTTAATTCTTTATTAAGAGCATCTTTTAGATCATGATTTTGCTCCATTCCAGCCCTCAAATCTTTCTCATATAATTATATTTAATCAAAAGATTCATGCACTATAGAGTCAACAACATCAGTAGAAAAAACAAAATCAACAATACCAAGATACCTTTTAGTCTCATATGTGCTGAACTGGACATGTGCCACATCAAATTCCATAGTTAAGGTCCTATGATATGTATCATATAGTGTTTTTGTTGTTTGCAACGCTTTATCACCTATATCCTCTTTGTAAAGATCTACAAAACTTATCCAATTGGTCTCCTCTTTTTCTAGTTCAACCTTTTCAGACTTTGAATACCTGATTTCTTCTTCAAATTTAGTAGTAGCCTCAAGAACTTCCAACTGGTTTCCACTGGTGAACTCCTCATGATCTTTAAGTTTTTGTTCCCTATTCGCCATTTCTTCCAGGAATTTTTCATTAGACTCCGTATACCACGTTGAATTCTTTCCAACTTTTAAATTCCTTGTTAGAACTTGTGGAAAAGGTAGTTTCGGTTCATAAGCTGAAAAAGGTGGAAATTTGTGCTTGAGTACATCATTGATGCCTGTTTCACTATTGTCGGACTTACTTTGTATTGAATTTCCTTGATGTTGATCCTCTGCATCACATCTCAATGTTATGGCACTTACATTTTCAACAATTTGAGAAAGTGACCTTCCTACTGTGGTTGCAAGCTGACCAACTTGGTCCCTTAGATCTTGAACAGAAGTTCTTGTCTCCTGCTGGAATTGTTGTGTCTGACTCATGAACTGTTGTGTTTGGTTTCCTGAATACCTTAAACATATCCTCCATAGATGTCCCAGAATTGACAGGTACTTCTTGGTTCTCTGTGTGGTACTGAGGTTGAGCTTGCTGAAAATATTACGTATTCCTTACAGCCATTTGTCGAACTATAGCATTTAATTCAGAAATTTGTTGCTCAATATTAGAAGTGCTCACCTCTTTTACCCTTTGTGGTGCATAAGTCATCCTAGTACCATACTATTGTGAGTTGGCTGCCATGGTTGAAATTAAGTTCTTTGCAGCGTCTGGAGTTTTGTCTACTAGTGCTCCTCCACTAGCCGCATCGATCATACTTCTTTCCATTAGTAGCAACCCCTCATAGAAGTACTGGATCAAGTGATGGTCATCAATTCCGTGAGGTGGACAACTGGAACACAACTTCTTGTGTAAGATCCCAAATTTTATAAATAAAGATGAATTTTTTATAAATATCATTTTTGAATATTATGGAGTTAATTTGATATAATGTTATAGTTGTGGGTAATATTTATAAATTTTGCAAATTACGCAAGTTGTTATATAATATTCGATTGGTCGGGGAATATTCGTTTTAACACGGAATATTCGTACAACGACACAATCATTTGTGGACCCCACAACGGAATTATTGTCGGATTGAAAAAAACGACAAAAATATTTTATTAAAAATAACGGCGGAAATTTTACCATTGTTACTGTTGAACTACTCGGTAGTAAAAGTACAGTAATACGTGTGGTTGCATAGTAGCACACGGTATTGATTATTAATGCTTATGTGAAAAGTCACTCAGTTTGATTCAATTATTGTCAGTTAATAATATGAATTATTTAGCGATAATGACGTTTTGTTTTATTCGTATTATTAACGTAATAAAACAGAAACATCTTTTTATATAAAACAGAATACTTTATTAAAGTTATTCTATAAATAGAATATATTATATTTTATTTAAAAGATTTTTCTTTAAATATGGACCGTCAGATTAAAGTAATCAATCTGGACCGTTCATGGATTAGTTACTATGCATTCTATTTTTCTATAAATAGCAGCTCATTCCTTCATTATTTCTTACGAATTCACTGAACTCTAGAGAGAGAAACTATAGAGAGAGAGAAGAAGAGTATTCTGCTACTTAACTACTTCCTTATTTCAGCTCGTCTTCAAAACGGTAAGGAATATTATTTCTTTTATATTCATGAAGAGAACTTCTGTTATTCCATTCTTTATTATTCTGTTGGAATAACCAGTATACGCGGTCTACCCTATACTTGGTGACATTCTTCTATTATTCTGTTGGAACATCCTGTCTGTGTGTTTTACACCGGACCTAGTTCCGTTTTTATTATTATTCTGTTGGAACATCCTGTTTGTGTGTTTTACACCGGACCTGGTTCCATTATTTATTATTCTGTCGGAATATCCTGTCTGTGCGTTTACGCCGGACCTGGTTCCATTATTTATTATTCTGTCGGAATATCCTGTCTGTGCGTTTACGCCGGACCTGGTTCCATTATTTATTATTCTGTTGGAATAACCTGTCTGTGCAGTCTATCGCATGCATGGTGATTTCTTTTGTTATTCCATTCTTTATTATACTCAGTTGGTTAAGTTTTGACTTCTATACTCCATAAAATTTGTGGAATATCCTTGACATTTGCGCTTCATCTAGTATCTATTCATGAAAATATTCTCCTGATCATTCTTGAATTTTACTCCACAAAGCAGTATCACGTTGACAATTTGGACGTTATTAATTCCTAGATAAATTAATTCTTAAACTTGTTTTATTGAATTCTTATATCATTGTCATCATCCTCATGTTTGTAACAAAAATTGTTTAAAACATGTTTTTCATTTTTGGTGCATTTGTGTGGAAAATGTGTTTTTGATGTGGTGGGCTAAGAAAAATTTGGTTATAAATATATTATTATATTCAATTTTCTGCTTTGGTGTTCTAAGCATTTTCCTATAAATAGGTGCTTAGGTTAGAATTGAAAATCACACCAGAAACTGAAGTTTTCTCTCTATTTCTCTCTCTATATATCGAGCGTATTCTTGTGAGTATTTTGATATCTTGAGTGTTGCTATACGGTGTAAGTTCATTCAGCGTTATTCCAGTCAGAAGTATTGCTCTTTTGAGGTAAGGGATTGTAAGGGATTGTAAGAGATAGTAAGGGATAGTAAGGGATAGTAAGGGATGTTATTTCTTCTTAAATGATATTATTTTCTTCAATATCATTATGCCGAAGTATTGATCTGAACTTTTTATCAAATTTAGAACTTTTCATGTCGGGGTTACTATTCATGAGTTACTATTCATGAGTTACTATTCACGAGTTACTATTCACGAGTTACTATTCATGAGTTACTATTCACGAGTTACTATTCACGAGTTACTATTCATGGGTTACTATTCACGAGTTACTATTCATGACAAAATTGGTTTCTTTTTCTAACCAAATTATAGTTGATTTATGAATATTACTCTGGAGATTAAAACTATATATTGATTATATTAATTTTATTATCATATATAACATTTTTATAACCCTGATGTTGAAATTCTCTTTCACTGGAGTGTAAAGATGGGTAGATTATTGGTATGATCATGACTAGGGTTCTCTTTGTCCAGTAGTGAAAAGTTGAATTGTGACTGGTATGATCATGACTATTGAATTTATAATTGAATATTTTTAGCTTAAGTGCAAAGGTGAAATGATCAACATGGTTATAATTATTGGTTATATAAATTCTGAAATGATTATATATTTCTTTGAGATAATAATATATTTGGCCTGTAGTGCAAATAAGAACTATTGAGGAATATCTTTGGCCTGTAGTGCAAAGATGAGTTGTTGTTGAATATCTTTGGTCCGTAGTGCAAAGATGACTTGTTGTTGAATATCTTTGGCCTGTAGTGCAAAGATGAGTTGTTGATGAATATCTTTGGCCCGTAGTGTAAAGATGAACTGTTGATGAATATCTTTGGCCCGTGATGCAAAGATGAATTTATTAGTATGATTATGAACAGGAACTGTGATTTGGTATAACCATGATCTTTGATGTTTCAGGTAAAGACAGGTGATGAAAATTATCTTCGTCTTGGATGCGAAATTTAGAATCACAATTATGATTATGAATTATTCATATGATTGTGGAAAGGAACTATTGATTGATGTTACAGGGATAAAACATTGTTGGTGGACTTTTAACGTGGAGAAGATAATAGACTTTATAGTCTATTTGACTCTTCTAATGGATTGCTCGTTCCGCTGCAACTATGGTTGAAAAATTTTATCATCTACCATATGTTCTAAATCTCTGATTTAATTCTGTTGAAGGCTATTGATAATTTAATTATCTTTAGTCATGATATTCTTTACTGAGCTAGTTGTGCTCACCCTTCTGTTTCACAATTCCTTTCAGGTAATAAGAGTGTAGCTGGGTCGAGCGGGGGTAACAGGGGAATAGAACGGTGGTCATCATTTAGTAGTTATATTTGGTGAATCATCTAGGGTGAAGCGAACCCAACGTTGGAAGGGTGTTTTGCCACTATCATACAAGATGTCTAACGACACACAACCTCGTGTCATCATAAGACATGGTTGTGCACATCCACTTGCTGAGTATATATACGAGCACTACCTATATAATCTTGGTATTTGTTTGAAGTATAATTCTCAATTAGAGACAGTAGAGATAATGATATGTCAAGAGAAGACTCACCATTGGGAAGAATATGATAGTAATCTTCTCGTTTTTCTTTGGGGTCTATTGGGTCAACCAAGGATAATTCTGTGGCCATATGATATCTATCATAACCTAGAAGCATGGCCTCCCATGTATGAGGGTTTCCTTGAGCACTTCCCAAAGATTCTAATTTTTAAAACAGTTTTTGACTATACCTTTATGTAAGGTGTCATTGTGATGTGCTATCCAAGGTTGGGACATGAGTCACAGTTGGTATATATTTGTACCCAAACTCATAGCATATGTGTTGTTGTATTTTGCACGACAATTGTTGTAATAAAGTTGTAGTTGTTATCTGTACCATGTATTTGGCGACTCAAAATGGGTTGGATGGAATGGACCTGTTTTGGGGTCGTTACATTTGGTATCATAGCTTAGGGATATGATCTCTGGCGGAGATCGGGGAATAGGACTAGGAGGAGAAAGACGTGTAAATCCTTCGCTAGTACCTAAGCTTATTTGTTGGTCAGTCATAATATCGGGATATTATGTGATATGTTAATTTGTTCAATTAACCTTTGTTTTGAAGCTGTATTCTAGAATGATATCTGAAATACAGGAGATGAGCAATGAAGAAATTATGATGACAGGAAAGAAGGAATCTGAAATGAAAGCAAGGTATTCTCAACTCTTTGAAATACCAGGTACGTAAATTTCGAGGACGAAATTTCATAAGGAGGGGAGATTGTAAGACCCCGAATTTTATGAAATAAAAGTATTCAATTTTTCTTATAATTACTATTTAGTAAATGGTTAAATTGATAAATGTTAAAGTTAAGGGTGATATATGAATTTTTTTTTCGAAATACACAAGTGGTTATAAAATATTCATTGTTGTCGGAGAATATTCGTTTGATCGTGAAATATTCTTACTGTCGGGGAATATTCATACGACGGCGCAGCCTTTTGTGGGCCCCATAACGGAAAGCGATTGGATGAAGAAAACGACAAGAGTAAGTTATTTATAAATAACGTCGTAGTTGTTACTGTTAATACTGTTGGAATACCCGGTGGTTAAAACACAGTAATACGCGTTGTTGCACAGTAGCACACGGTATTGCACCAATTATTGATTTTTACGTAAGAAGGCATTACTTAATAATTGTTACAGTAATTACTGTTCAGTATTTTATATTATTGATTCAATAATTACTGCGTTGATATTTTATATTACTGTTGTTTTAATAATTGTCACTACACAGTATTTTCTATTATCGGAGCAATAATTCATATTATCTGAATAATATTATTAGATAACATTATTGACAATGTCTAGAAAGTTCTGTCTAAGGAGAGGTTTGGTCATCTAATTGCGCGCCAGTAAGGAAGAGATCCTTATTGGAAAGCCCCCTCTTTCTTGGGAACGGCCTGGTTGCCAGTACTGTGATTCTGTAATATTATTTGTGTATAATTAATTATTGATTTATATGACGAGAAAAATATTAATTTTATGCGGATATAGATGGAGAAAAAATTTAATGTGACAATTGTTGAAAATTAATATTTTATCTTTTTCTGATAAAATAATTCATTTAAATATATTATTTTAATAATATATTAATGGTGATATTTTTACAATGAATGTGGGATATATGAATAAATGAGGAGGAAAAGTATTTTTGTTGGATTAAATGTTTAACACATGTTTTGTGTGTTGGTGGACACAATTCTTGACCGAAAATTTATTATAGACTGTAAAATCATCCGTTTGTGGATTTCAGTCAATTTCTGTTTGGAATTTGGAAAAACTTTCTTCTGCAAAGTTGTAGAGAATTAAATTTTCTATGGAAAGGACGTGAGGTTTGAATTTTTCTGATAAAAAGACTATTTATTATGAATTATTGAAGTTCCGGATTATTGAGTCTGAATTGATTTTGTAACAAAAATTGTTTAAAACATGTTTTTCATTTTTGATGCATTTGTGTGGAAAATGTGTTTTTGATGTGGTGGGCTAAGGAAAATTTGGTTATAAATATATTATTATATTCAATTTTCTGCTTTGGTGTTCTAAGCATTTTTCTATAAATAGGTGCTTAGGTTAGAATTGAAAATCACACCAGAAACTGAAGTTTTCTCTCTATTTCTCTCTCTATATATCGAGCGTATTCTTGTGAGTATTTTGATATCTTGAGTGTTGCTATACGGTGCAAGTTCATTCAGCGTTATTCCAGTCAGAAGTATTGCTCTTTTGAGGTAAGGGATTGTAAGGGATTGTAAGGGATTGTAAGAGATAGTAAGGGATAGTAAGGGATAGTAAGAGATAGTAAGGGATGTTATTTCTTCTTAAATGATATTATTTTCTTCAATATCATTATGCCGAAGTATTGATCTGAACTTTTTATCAAATTTAGAACTTTTCATGTCGGGGTTACTATTCACGAGTTACTATTCACGAGTTACTATTCATGAGTTACTATTCACGAGTTACTATTCACGAGTTACTATTCACGAGTTACTATTCATGGGTTACTATTCACGAGTTACTATTCATGACAAAATTGGTTTCTTTTTCTAACCAAATTATAGTTGATTTATGAATATTACTCTGGAGATTAAAACTATATATTGATTATATTGATTTTATTATCATATATAACATTTTTATAACCCTGATGTTGAAATTCTCTTTCACTGGAGTGTAAAGATGGGTAGATTATTGGTATGATCATGACTAGGGTTCTCTTTGTCCAGTAGTGAAAAGTTAAATTGTGACTGGTATGATCATGACCATTGAATTTATAATTGAATATCTTTAGCTTAAGTGCAAAGGTGAAATGATCAACATGGTTATAATTATTGGTTATATAAATTTTGAAATGATTATATATTTCTTTGAGATAATAATATATTTGGCCTGTAGTGCAAATAAGAACTATTGAGGAATATCTTTGGCCTGTAGTGCAAAGATGAGTTGTTGTTGAATATCTTTGGCCCGTAGTGCAAAGATGACTTGTTGTTGAATATCTTTGGCCTGTAGTGCAAAGATGAGTTGTTGATGAATATCTTTGGCCCGTAGTGCAAAGATGACTTGTTGTTGAATATCTTTGGCATGTAGTGTAAAGATGAACTGTTGATGAATATCTTTGGCCCGTGATGCAAAGATGAATTTATTAGTATGATTATGAACAAGAACTGTGATTTGGTATAACCATGATCTTTGATGTTTCAGGTAAAGACAGGTGATGAAAATTATCTTCGTCTTGGATGCGAAATTTAGAATCACAATTATGATTATGAATTATTCATATGATTGTGGAAAGGAACTATTGATTGATGTTACAGGGATAAAACATTGTTGGTGGACTTTTAACGTGGAGAAGATAATAGACTTTATAGTCTATTTGACTCTTCTAATGGATTGCTCGTTCCGCTGCAACTATGGTTAAAAAATTTTATCATCTACCATATGTTCTAAATCTCTGATTTAATTTTGTTGAAGGCTATTGATAATTTAATTATCTTTAGTCATGATATTCTTTACTGAGCTAGTTGTGCTCACCCTTCTGTTTCACAATTCCTTTCAGGTAATAAGAGTGTAGCTGGGTCGAGCGGGGGTAACAGGGGAATAGAACGGTGGTCATCATTTAGTAGTTATATTTGGTGAATCATCTAGGGTGAAGCGAACCCAACGTTGGAAGGGTGTTTTGCCACTATCATACAAGATGTCTAACGACACACAACCTCGTGTCATCATAAGACATGGTTGTGCACATCCACTTGCTGAGTATATATACGAGCACTACCTATATAATCTTGGTGTTTGTTTGAAGTATAATTCTCAATTAGAGACAGTAGAGATAATGATATGTCAAGAGAAGACTCACCATTGGGAAGAATATGATAGTAATCTTCTCGTTTTTCTTTGGGGTCTATTGGGTCAACCAAGGATAATTCTGTGGCCATATGATATCTATCATAACCTAGAAGCATGGCCTCCCATGTATGAGGGTTTCCTTGAGCACTTCCCAAAGATTCTAATTTTTAAAACAGTTTTTGACTATACCTTTATGTAAGGTGTCATTGTGACGTGCTATCCAAGGTTGGGACATGAGTCACAGTTGGTATATATTTGTACCCAAACTCATAGCATATGTGTTGTTGTATTTTGCACGACAATTGTTGTAATAAAGTTGTAGTTGTTATCTGTACCATGTATTTGGCGACTCAAAATGGGTTGGATGGAATGGACTTATTTTGGGGTCGTTACAATCACAGTGTTAGAAAATCTTTTAAATCATAAAAGATAGTAGAGTTTATTTTCTACTTGACTCTTTTAATGGATTGCTTGTTCCGCTGCAGTTAAACTTGATGTCTATTATATTTTATCAGTTTAACATTGTTGAAGGCTAATGATAATTTATTCTGCATTATCTTAGTCATAATATTTCTTACTGGGCTAGTTGAGCTCACCCTTTCTTTCACTGTTCTCTTCAGGAAATGAGAACGTAGCTGGGGCAAGTCGGGGAACGGAGTGATGGTCCGAATGATAGTATTAGTTAGTAGTCCTCACTATTCTATGTAATGGTGTGTTAATAAATGTAATGAGGACTCCTTTTGAGTATGAATACTCTCTAGAAGATAATATTTGTATTCAAACTCACAGTTTATGTTTTGTCGTATTGTATACGACAGTTGTATTAGTAAGTTGTATTTGTATTTTGTACTATGTATCTGACGACCCAAGATGGGTGATGTATACCTAATTTTGGGGGCGTCACAGTTGGTATCAGAGCTTAGGGATATGATCCCTGACTAAGATGTGAGAATAGAACTAGGAGGGGAGAGACGGGGAATTCTTTCGCTAGTATGACCTACCTAAGTTTATTTGCATGGTATTTAATTGGTCGGTCATAATATAAGGATAAAATATGACATATCAATTAATTTTTATTTTGTGGCAGTATCTGAAAATGGCATCTGAGAATGTTGAGAATAGCAATGGAGCACAGGCGACTGTTGATTCACCTCATATCAATAATCAGGATAATGTGCATCATGAAGGTGACAATCCTCATGCAAACAACAACACTGACCAAATGATGAATGATCAAATGTTCAGAGGCTTTATGCAATTCATGCAACAACAGGTGAATGCGGCTCATGTCCACAACGTAGGTGGAAATACTGAAAACTCTCTGGCGGTCACCGCTAAACAGTTTAAGGAGCTGGGACCACCGGAGTTTAAGGGAGAACCCAAACCACTTGTAGCTGAAACATGGATAAAGCAGATCACCAAGATATTTGATGTCTTGGGTTGCTCCGAGGAGCAAAAGGTTCCCTTTTCCGCCTTTATGTTGCGAGGAGAGGCAGATTACTGGTGGGAATCGATAAAGCGTACTCAACCTGCCGCACTGAAGATATCCTGGGAGAAGTTCCAAGAGCTGTTTAACGACAAATACTTTCCCAAGAGTGTAAGACCCCGAATTTTATAAAAAAAATGTATTCAATTTTTCTTATAATTACTATTCAGTAAATGGTTAAATTGATAAATGTTAAAGTTAAGGGTGATATACGATTTTTTTTTTCAAAATACACAAGTAGTTATAAAATAATCATTGTTGTCGGGGAATATTCGTTTGGTCGTGGAATATTCTTTCTGTCGGAGAATATTCGTACCACGGCGCAGCTATTTGTGGGCCCCATAACGAATAACTGTCGGGTGAAGGAAAACGATAAATTTGAGTTTTTACAAATAACGACGTAGTTGTTACTGTTAACACTGTTGGAATACCCGGTGGTTAAAATACAGTAATACGCGTTATTGCACAGTAGCACACGGTATTGCGCAGTATTTTTGAAATTATTGATTCTTACGTAAGAAGGCACTACTCAATAATTGTTACAGTAATTACTGTTCAATATTTTATTTTATTGATTCAATAATTGCTACGTTGAAATTTTATATTATTGTTGTTCAATAATTGTTGCTGCACAGTATTTTTCATTATCAGATCAATAATTCATATTATTTGAATAGTATTATTAGATAGCATTATTGGCAATGTCTAGAAAGTTCTGTCTAAGGAGAGGTTTGGTCATCTAATTGCGCGCTAGTAAGGAGAAATCCTTATTGGAAAGCCCCCTCTTTCCTGGGAACGGCCTGGTTGTCATAAATGTGATTCTGTAATATTATTTGTGAATAATTAATTATTGATTCATATGATAAGAAAATATTTATTTTATGTGGATATAAATGAGGGTTATATTTTTGTGGTTAAAAAATGAAGGAGTTAATGTTGAGATTTTTATTCGTATTTTTGTCGGAATGGAGGTATTAAAAATCAGGGTTTTTGAGATATTTTGCGGGGGTTATAATTTTTAATCCGACCGTTGGATCGTGGTAATTTTTGGATATGTTATACATATATAAGTTGAGTATATGCCCACAAATTTTGAACCGTTAAAAATGAACGTATGATTTATTATGAATTTTACGAGATGACTGGTTCAGAAATTGTTGAATTTTCGGAGTTTATCATTTTGGTGGAAAATTCTAGAATTGGTGGGCCCCACTTGTGGTTGGTAAAAAAATGTGCTGAATTATATTTCAAATGTGGTGGGTGGGAATAGTAGCAGGTAAAGCCATCAGGTTGCAGGTCAAACCTACCAAAATTTTCCTATAAATAGAGGGCTAAGTTAGAATTGAAAATCACACCAGAAACATAAGCTTTCTCTCTTTCTCTCTCTATATTATGAAGCATATTTTGTGAGTTTTTAGATACTTGGTGAGTTGCTATTCATCAGTGCAAGTTTTTTTCAGCATCATATCCGATATCCAGTCAGAAGTACTACTCTTTTGAGGTAAGGGATTGTAAGGGATTGTAAGGGATAGTAAGGGATATTAAGGGAATTTAAGGGTTGTTATGATTTTCAGTTTCGTAATTTTTCTGATCTTCAAAAATTCTGGAAAAATTTGAAATGATATTTTGATGAGTTTTCTTGATTGTATCCAAAAATGGTGATTTTTGGATGTATAGATTGAGAGTTATGAATTTTATGAGAAAAGACTATTTTAAAAGTAACAGCTTATAATTCCTTGTGGTTAACTCTAAAATTGATGAAATTTTTATTGGGAGTACATGTATATGATAGAAGTATACTCTGTAAATTTCAGAATTTTTAGACAAAAGTACAATATTTGATAAATGTCTAAATATTCGGCTATTTTGGCCATATGAAAAATAGTAAATGACTTTTAAAAATTCTGAGAAAAATATATGTTCAATATGGGACTATATTATGCTAAATTCCAGAAAAGAAATATTTTTGGAACTGATTTGGTATTTTTTATGAAAATGGTCTAGTTATGAGTAAATGAATTAAATATGTTTTGTGAAGAAAAAAAATTGGAAAAATAGGATTTTATGGCTTGAGAATCCTATATGAGGTATATGCAGATTTTTGATGAGGGTTTTGGTTATTGATGATGAAATTGTAAGAGTTGGCATTTTATGATGATTAAATGCATTAATTAGTAAAGTGTAAACAATTAAAATAAATTGTTTATAAATTTAAGTAATGTTATTCTTTCAATATCATTATACCGAAATATTGGTATGGATTTTATTGTGGAATTTCTATCTTTTGTGTCGGGATTACTATTCATGAGTTACTTTCACGATTTACTATTCATGAGTTACGAATATTACTCTTGAGATTAAAACTATATGTTGATCATATTATTTTTATCATCATATATAACATTTTTATAACCCTGATGTTGAAATTCTCTTTCACTGGAGTGTAAAGATGGATAGATTATTGGTATGATCATGACTAGGGTTCTCTTTGGCCTGTAGTGCAAAGTTGAATTGTGACTGGTATGATCATGACCATTGAATTTATAATTGAATATCTTGAGCCTAAGTGCAAAGGTGAATTGATCAACATGGTTATAATTATTGTTTATATAAATTCTGAAATGATTATATATTTCTTTGAGATATGAATATATTTGGCCTGTAGTGCAAATATGAATTGTTGATGAATATCTTTGGCATGTAGTGCAAAGATGGCCTGTTGATGAATATCTTTGGCCTGTAGTGCAAAGATGAACTGTTGTTGAATATCTTTGGCCCGTAGTGCAAAGATGGTTTGTTGATGAATATCTTTGGCCCGTAGTGCAAAGATGGATTTGTTAGTATGATTATAAACAGGAACTGTGATTTGGTATAATCATGATCTTTGATGTTTCAGGTAAAGACAGGTGATGAAAATATTCTTCGTCCTGGGTGCGAAGAAAAATTTATAGTCACAATTATGATTATGAGTTATTCATATGATTGTGGAAAGGAACTGTTGAGTGATGTTTCAGGGATAAAATATTATTGGTGGATTTTTAACATGGAGAAGATAATAGACTTTATAGTCTATTTGACTCTTCTAATGGATTGCTCGTTCCGCTGCAACTATGGTTGAAATTTTTATCATTTACCATATGTTCTAAATCTCTGATTTATTATTGATGAAGGCTATTGATAATTTAATTATCTTTAGTCATGATATTCTTTACTGAGCTAGTTGTGCTCACCCTTTTGCTTCACAATTCCTTTCAGGTAATAAGAGTGTAGCTGGGTCGAGCGGGGGTAACAAGGGAATAGAATGGTGGTCATCATTTAGTAGTTATATTTGGTGAAGAAAATAGGGTGAGGCGAACCCAACGTTGGAAGGGTATTTTGTCACTATCATACAAGATGTCTAATGACATACAACCTCGTGTCATCATAGGACAGGGTTGTGCTCATCCACTTGCTGAGTATATCTATGGGCACTACCTATATAATCTTGGTGTTTGTTTGAAGTATAATTCTCAATTAGAGACAGTGGAGATAATGATAAGTCAAGAGAAGACTCACCATTGGGAAGAATATGATAGTAATCTTTTCGTTTTTCTTTGGGGTCTATTGGGTCAACCAAGGATAATTCTGTGGCCATATGATATCTATCATAACCTAGACGCGTGGCCTCCCATGTACGAAGGTTTCCTTGAGCATTTCCCAAAGATTCTAATTTCTAAAACAGTTTTTGACTATACCTTTATGTAAGGTGTTATTGTGAGGTGATGTCCACGGTTGGAACATGAGTCACATTTGGTATATATTTGTATCCAAACTCACAGCATATGTGTTGTTGTATTTTGCACGATAATTGTTGTAATAAAGTTGTAGTTATTTTCTGTACCATGTATTTGACGACTCAGAATGGGTTGGGTGGAATGGACCTATTTTGGGGTCATTACAAAGAGTATTCGTCACATGAAGGAGGTGAAGTTCATCAAATTGGAGCAGAATAATATGACCGTGTCGCAGTACGAGGCAAAATTTGCGGAGTTATCCCGGTTTACGTCCCACCTGGTGGATAATGAAGAAAGAATGACGCGGATGTTTTTAAGAGGTTTGAAGCCAGAGATACGTCAACATCTTGTTTCTCATAAATTGTGTTTGTATTCAGATGTTGTAAATAGGGCTCAGTTGGTGGAGCGCGATAACGAGACAACGCAATCAAAAGAGAGCAGCCGGCAAAATGATAATACCAGTGAGAGCAGTCATCGAAGCGGTGACAACAAGCGTGGAGGGAATCAACAGGCCAGAAATGGTAACCACTTCGGTGGTAATCAGGGCCAAAACAATAAGAATGGACATTTCAAGAAGAGGAGATTCAACAATGATGGAAAGACGTCAGCACCAACACCTGTCGTTAAGGAAGGAGAACGACCACCTATTATATGTTTCAAATGCGGAGGGGAGGGGCACATCAGTCCAAACTGCGTGATGCCGTCCAAAGCATGTTATAATTGTGGAAGAGAAGGTCATTTAGCCCGATTTTGTCGTTTACCGAAGACAAATGCAGCTAGGATGGAGGCACCAAAGGCCGTCCCAGAAAAGTCAAAACCGGTTGTGCAAGGAAGAGCGTTTGTTGTGAACTCCCAGAAAGCAAGGAACCCGAATGAGGTCATCACGGGTAAGCTTATCATAAACTCTAACGAAGTCTATACTTTATTTGATACCGGTTCTACCCATTCTTTTATTTCTCCTACTTGCGCTCATCGATTAAATTTGATTCCGGGGAAATTAGACTTTGACCTAGCTGTTGAAACTCCATTGGGAGAAACCTTCATTACATCCACGGTTTATAAGTCTTGTTTGGTTCAAGTTGGTACCCATACATTTCCTGTCGATCTTATTTCATTAAAAATACTTGTATTTGACGTGATTCTAGGGATTGATTGGTTAACTACTCATCATGCAAAAATTGATTGTTTTCGTAAGGTTGTTAGCTTTCATATTCCTAATCGACCTATTATGCGAATTCAAGCAACCAAACCATTAAAATCAATCGCTGTCATCTCAAGCCATAAAGCTATTCGTTTATTGAAAAACGGATGTCAAGCTTTCTTAGCTCATGTCACAGATCTAAACAAAAATACGTCAGCTTTGAATGATATTTCTGTTGTTAATAAATTTCCTGACGTATTTCTCGAAGAACTTCCTGGCCTACCCCCAGAGCGTAAAATTAAATTTTGTATCGACCTTGAACCCGGTACAAAACCCATTTCCAAAGCCCCATATCGAATGGCTCCTATTGAACTTCAGGAGTTAAAGACCCAACTGCAGGAATTATTAAACATTGGTTTTATTCGTCCTAGTACTTCTCTTTGGGGTGCTCCTGTTCTGTTCGTGAAGAAGAAAGATGAGATTATGCGACTTTGTATTGATTATCGGGAGTTGAATCATGTCACCATCAAAAATAGGTACCCATTGCCACGTATTGATGATATGTTTGACCAGTTGCAAGGAGCACAATTCTTTTCAAAGATCGATCTTCGTTCTGGATATCATCAGCTGAAGGTTAGAACTGAGGATATTCCAAAGACTGCCTTCAGAACTCGGTATGGGCATTATGAATTCTTAGTTATGTCTTTTGGATTGACTAATGCTCCTGCTGCCTTCATGGATATGATGAACAGGGTATTTAAGAAATATTTGGATCACTTTGTGGTCGTCTTTATCGATGACATCCTTGTTTATTCCAAAAGTCGTGAAGATCATGAGCAACACTTGAGGCTGGTACTCCAAAAGCTTCGTGAATACAAACTTTATGCCAAGTTAAAGAAATGCGAGTTCTGGCTGGAAGAGGTAGCATTCCTTGGGCACGTAGTATCAAGTCGTGGAATATCTGTTGACCCGGCAAAGATTGAAGCTATTCAAAGTTGGGAACAACCTAAATCAGTAACCGAAGTACGTAGCTTTCTCGGTCTAGCTGGTTATTATCGGAGATTCGTGGAAGGATTTTCTCGAATCGCTACTCCGTTAACTCAGCTGACTCGAAAAGATACAAAGTTCGGTTGGAGCGAAGAATGTGAGCAGAGTTTTCAAGAACTCAAGAGGAGACTCATTTCAGCACCTGTTCTAACAATACCATCTGGCTCGGAGGGATTTGTCATCTACAGTGATGCTTCGAGCAAAGGGTTGGGATGCGTTCTCATGCAACATGGAAAAGTCATAGCCTATGCATCAAGACAACTCAAGGAATATGAGAGGAATTATCCTACTCATGATCTAGAGTTGGCAGTTGTTGTCTTTGCACTTAAAATTTGGAGGCATTACTTGTATGGGGAGAAGGTGGAGATCTTTACAGATCATAAAAGTCTCAAATATTTCTTCACTCAAAAGGAACTCAACATGCGACAACGACGTTGGCTTGAACTGTTGAAAGATTATGATCATACCATTCAATATCATCCTGGAAAAGCGAACGTGGTAGCTGACGCATTGAGTAGAAGATCATATGCAAGTACGAGTGCGATATTGTCAACACAAAGACCCATTTTGTGTGATTTGCAAAGGATGGAGATAGAGTTAAAAACTCCAGGGACCCATGTGATGATGGCGAATATACGAGTAGAACCGACTTTAATCGATAAAGTTAAAGCTGCTCAAGCTACAGACCTAGAGCTGATGCGTATGAAGAAGAAAGTGCAAGAAGGTGCTATACCGGAAGCAAGAATCGATGAAGAAAGAATACTTCGAGTCAACTCCAGACTTTGTGTTCCTAACAACCCTGATTTAAAGTATGAAATCATGATGGAGGCGCACAACACACCGTTTGCAATCCATCCTGGAAGTACCAAAATGTATCATGATCTTCGTCATACATTTTGGTGGAGCAATAAGAAGAGAGAGATAGCGTTGTTTATCTCAAGGTGTCTAACTTATCAACGAGTCAAAGCGGAGCATCAAGTACCAAAAGGTCCATTGCAACCACTTGAAATTCCAGAATGGAAGTGGGAGCACATTACCATGGATTTCGTTACCGGTCTTCCTAGGGTTTCTCAAGGTATTGATGCGATTTGGGTCATTGTTGATAGATTGACCAAGTCTGCTCATTTCTTACCGATACGAGAAACTTATACACTTGAACGTCTTGCTCGTATGTACATAAACGAGATTGTAAGACTGCATGGTATGCCAGTATCCATAGTTTCTGACCGAGACCCAAGATTCACTTCACGATTTTGGGTTAGTTTACAAAAAGCTATGGGCACGGAGTTACGATTTAGTTCAGCATATCATCCTCAGACGGACGGACAATCAGAGAGGACTATTCAAACTCTTGAAGATCTATTAAGACTCTGTGTCTTTGACTTCAAGGGAAGTTGGGACAAGTTCTTACCATTGGTGGAGTTTTCCTACAACAACAGTTATCAAGCAAGTATTGGCATGGCTCCATTCGAAGCATTGTATGGAAGAAAATGTCGTTCTCCAGTATGCTGGGATGAGGTGGGTGAAGCAACGTTGTTGGGACCGGAGTTGGTACGTATGATTACAGAAAAGATTCAAACGATCCGACAACGTATAAAAATCTCACAAAGATCGACAAAAGAGTTATGCTGATCTTCATCGGAAGGACGTGGAATTTGATGTAGGAGATCATGTGTTCTTACGTGTTGCTCCATGGAAAGGAGTTACGAGATTTGGAAAGAGAGGAAAGCTCAATCCTCGATTCATCGGTCCATTTTTAATCCTCGATCGAGTAGGAACTGTGGCTTATAGACTCGCTTTACCGCCAAGTATGTCTCGTGTTCATTACGTTTTTCACATATCCATGTTACGCAAATATGTGGAAGACCCGAACCACATTATTGAGTTAGAACCGGACGAAATAGCGGAAGATTTGACGTATGAAGAAGTTCCTGTTCAAATCTTGGATAAGAAGGAACATATTCTACACTCCAAGGTTATACCTCAAGTCAAAGTTTTGTGGAGAAACCACGATGTTGAGGAAATGACTTGGGAGTTAGAATCTGAAATGAAATCAAGGTATCCTTACCTCTTCGACATACCAGGTACGTACCCTAATTTCGAGGGCGAAATTTCATAAGAAGGGGAGGTTGTAAGACCCCAAATTTTATAAATAAAGATGAATTTTCTGTAAATATCATTTTTGAATATTATGGAGTTAATTTGATATAATGTTATAGTTGTGGATAATATTTATAAATTTTGCAAAGTACGCAAGTTGTTATATAATATTCGATTGGTCGGGGAATATTCGTTTTAACAGGGAATATTCGTACAACGACACAATCATTTGTGGACCCCACAACGGAATTATTGTCGGATTGAAAAAAACGACAAAAATATTTTATTAAAAATAACGGCGAAAATTTTACCATTGTTACTGTTGAACTACTCGGTAGTAAAAGTACAGTAATACGTGTGGTTGCATAGTAGCACACGGTATTGATTATTAATGCTTATGTGAGAAGTCACTCAGTTTGATTCAATTATTGTCAGTTAATAATATGAATTATTTAGCGATAATGACGTTTTATTTTATTCGTATTATTAACGTAATAAAACAGAAACATCTTTTTATATAAAACAGAATACTTTATTAAAGTTATTCTATAAATAGAATATATTATATTTTATTTAAAAGATTTTTCTTTAAATATGGACCGTCAGATTAAAGTAATCAATCTGGACCGTTCATGGATTAGTTACTATGCATTCTATTTTTCTATAAATAGCAGCTCATTCCTTCATTATTTCTTACGAATTCACTGAACTCTAGAGAGAGAAACTATAGAGAGAGAGAAGAAGAGTATTCTGCTACTTAACTACTTCCTTATTTCAGCTCGTCTTCAAAACGGTAAGGAATATTATTTCTTTTATATTCATGAAGAGAACTTCTGTTATTCCATTCTTTATTATTCTGTTGGAATAACCAGTATACGCGGTCTACCCTATACTTGGTGACATTCTTCTATTATTCTGTTGGAACATCCTGTCTGTGTGTTTTACACCGGACCTGGTTCCGTTTTTATTATTATTCTGTTGGAACATCCTGTCTGTGTGTTTTACACCGGACCTGGTTCTATTATTTATTATTCTGTCGAAATATCCTGTCTGTGCGTTTACGCCGGACCTGGTTCCATTATTTATTATTTTGTTGGAATAACCTGTCTGTGCGGTCTATCGCATGCATGGTGATTTCTTTTGTTATTCCATTCTTTATTATACTCAGTTGGTTAAGTTTTGACTTCTATACTCCATGAAATTTATGGAATATCCTTGACATTTGCGCTTCATCTAGTATCTATTCATGAAAATATTCTCCTGATCATTCTTGAATTTTACTCCACAAAGCAGTATCATGTTGACAATTTGGACGTTATTAATTCCTGGATAAATTAATTCTTGAACTTGTTTTATTGAATTCTTATATCATTGTCATCATCCTCATGTTTATAAAATGTTGAAAGTCATCTGTGGCCTGTAGTGCATAGATGGACTTGGTATGATTATGACCAGGGATTATTCGGTATAATCATGACCGTAATGTTACAAATGATGTGGTAAAAGTCCTCATTGGCCCGTAGTGCATTGATGGACAGTTGTTGGCATGATCATGACCATTAATGAATATACGAATATCCTTGGCCGTAGTGCAGGGGTGATTCGATGATGTGGATTATTTTATTAAGCTGAGTCTCAGCGATCATAGTGTTGGAAAATCTTTTAAATCATAAAAGATAGTAGAGTTTATTTTCTACTTGACTCTTTTAATGGATTGCTTGTTTCGCTGCAGTTAAACTTGATGTCTATTATATTTTATCAGTTTAACATTGTTGAAGGCTAATGATAATTTATTCTGCATTATCTTAGTCATAATATTTCTTACTGGGCTAGTTGAGCTCACCCTTTCTTTCACTGTTCTCTTCAGGAAATGAGAACGTAGCTGGGGCAAGTCGGGGAACGGAGTGATGGCCCGAATGATAGTATTAGTTAGTAGTCCTCACTATTCTATGTAATGGTGTGTTAATAAATGTAATGAGGACTCCTTTTGAGTATGAATACTCTCTAGAAGATAATATTTGTATTCAAACTCACAGTTTATGTTTTGTCGTATTGTACACAACAGTTGTATTAGTAAGTTGTATTTGTATTTTGTACTATGTATCTGACGACCCAAGATGGGTGATGTATACCTAATTTTGGGGGCGTCACATCTTGAACCTTTCCCAATACTCGTAAAGAGTTTCTCCATTGAACTGCCTGATTCCACATATCTCCTTCCTTGTATCGACAACTCTTGATGCAGGGAAATACCTCTCCAAGAATAACCTTTGCATATCATTCCATGATCGTATTGATCCTGATGGTAGATAGTATAACCAGTCTTTAACCAAATCCGTTAAGGAAAATAAAAAAAGTCTAAGCTTGATCTGCTCCTCTGTCACTCCTTGTGATTTTGTCGTGGAACACACCACATGGAACTCCTTTAGATGCTTATATGGATTTTCACCTATAAGACCACGAAAAATAGGCAAAAGACGAATTAGTCTGGATTTAAGTTCAAAAACAACATCTAAAGTAGGATACTCAATACAAAAAGATGGTTGAGTCAGATCAGGAGTAGCTAGTTCTTTCAAAGTTCTGTTATTGTGTGGCACTGCCATCTCTTCCACTTCAAGTGATGGAAAAAGAGCTTCTTTTGTATCTGCAGTTTTCTCTATCTCTTAATCAAAATTTAAGTCAATAAAGTTAGAGGATTAAGTTATAAAACAAAAATAAAAAGAAAAAGAAAATAACAAATAAATGAAAACAAAGAATAAGCAAAAAAAATTAACACTCCTCGGTAACGGCGCCAAAATTTAGGAGCTGTCGTTGACACTCCTAAATTAACCTCATTTTTACTTCACAATTTATAATAATTAGCACAGTAGCAAGTAAGGATCGATCCCACAGAGAGTAAAGTTATTTTTGAATTATTCTACTATTTCAACAGAAAATAAAGATGGGGGTTTTTGTAAATTATTTTTAAACTAAGAGAATAAAAATTAATGATTTAACCAAATATGTAAAAATTTTAGTTCTGCAGTTCAGTTTCACCAAGTACAACAATCAATTAATCAAGTTATTATTATTTTTCCTTCAATGAAACTATTAGCCCTAGATAACAATAAGCTCTACTATCCGAAATTCTCTTTAGATTATCACTGTATGAAACAAGCTCTCCACCAGATTCTAACTACCATACAACATAGAACAAGCTCTCTAGATTTAATATGATAGAAGTATTAAGAAATAGAGAATTAAGCTAATCCAAGTAATAAACACATAAGCTCGATTTGTTTAACTTATTTTCTGATAATCTTAGTAATAAACAAAAGCTTGTCCACAATTATTATTACCAAGTTGCTACTTATGATGAAGACAGATATCAATTACACGTAATATTAATCTTAATCTAGCATATGATAATGATCAAACTAATTCAATTGACCATATTAAATCAATTAGATCAATTAACATGCAATCAATGAAAACAGATTATTAGAAGAAATTTCACACAAGAAAGAGCAAATAATAATATTCAATTAATCAATTACTTGTAACAAGGATTCACCTCCCTTTAGAACTGAATAAAAAGAACTAGCCTGACATGCTCTCGAGTTTGCACTCCAATAGATGATAGTTGATAATTGAATGAATAAAACCTTGACTAGCATCCTCTATTTATAGTGCTAGACAAAGTTCTAAATCCTATGGGAAGTAGAAATCCAAATCCTAAAAGGAATTACAAATCATAACTAGTTTCCATAAAGAAATAGAATTCAATTTGGAAATAAATCTTAGTCTAAAGGAAATACTAAAGCTAATAGAAATATCAATCCAATTTCATGTAGAAGTCTTCCAAAATCTGCATTTAGAAACTTTTCAAAAATCCAAGATTTTCCAATTTTCCCGCTCAAATTCGTTGGGGCGAATTTTCATTTCCTACTGCAACGTCCTTTGGTAAAACAAGCATAACTTTTGATCCTGGAGGAGATACGGGGCCTACTACCTATCAAAACGAAGATATCGACGAGATCTACAACTTTCATTCTCTGAGAAGTAAAAGATTCTGGCTGCATCAAGTTTGAAATCTGGCTCCAAGTGACTGCTGTGTAAATTACAACTTCCAAACTTTGAGGTTCAACGTTCGTTTAGTAAAAAGATCATAACTTTTTCATATGAACTCCGATTGAGACGATTCAAGATGTTCTGAAAAGCTAAAGAAGAGCTTTACAATAAAATCCATGTTCCAAGCCAAAACCATGTATCCAACTTAATGCTAAAAACCTTGCAATTTTTTATTTTTTCTTATTTCAGCTCCAATTCTTCCTGAAATCATTAAACACCTTAATAAGCTCATATACACATGAAACATGCAATAAAACTAAACATAAAGGAATCAAAATAAATAAATAATATGCACTCATCAAAGTACAAACTTAAAAAAAAAGGAAGAAGCAAACAAGAATAAAAAGAAAAAAATTAATAGTAGAATTCACATATGATTTTTTGATTTTACCTCAAATCGCTTCTTTCATTCTCGCTTAACCTTTTGTAGATAAATAATGGCGATAGGAGCAAAAATTGATACAGAGAGAATAAGAAAATTGGACAAGAGAATATAAATAAACTTTTGAACAATAGTTAAAATAAATTTGAAATAAATTTTTACTAAATAAGGACAAATTGAATATAAAAATTAAATCCTAATAATTAGTCTATTGTATAAAGAATTGATTTAATTAAAAATAAGATCCACTTACAAAATTATATTATGAAATCGCCGACCTTTGGAATTGCCTCATTCCCTTGGCAAGTTACCAGCTTTCCCGTCACTATCCGAGAACCGAGAACCCGAGAACCCGAGAACCCGAGAACCGCTCTTTTTCCAGTCTTTGCATCTCTCTGCGAAAATCAAATTGAAATTAGAATCCCAGAACCGCTCTTTTTCCAGTCTTTGCATCTCTCCCACCCCTCTAAAATTCCTGTTTCTCTCTCCTAAAAACTCACTCTTCAGCATGGCGTCGGCTTCCACTCCACGAGAAGACAACGTTTACATGGCGAAGCTCGCCGAACAAGCCGAGCGCTACGAGGAAATGGTGGAGTTCATGGAAAAAGTTGTCGCCTCCTCCGAATCGGGCAATGAACTCACCGTGGAGGAGCGCAACCTCCTCTCTGTCGCCTACAAAAACGTGATCGGCGCTCGCCGCGCCTCCTGGCGGATCATCTCCTCCATCGAGCAGAAAGAGGAGAGCCGCGGTAACGAGGGACACGTGGCCACGATCCGTGACTACAGATCCAAGATCGAGAACGAGCTCTCCTCGATCTGCGATGGCATTTTGAAGCTTCTCGATTCCAAGCTCATTGCCGCGGCTTTTGCTGGTGACTCCAAGGTGTTTTATCTAAAGATGAAAGGTGATTATTATCGCTATTTGGCCGAATTTAAGACCGGAGCTGAAAGGAAAGAAGCTGCTGAGAATACGCTTAACGCTTATAAGGCTGCTCAGGTTTGAATATTTTGCTTTTTGTGACGATTTTTATTTGTGCTGCTTCATTTGTTTACTGAATTTATTCTGTTTACTTGCTAAGAAATTTATAAAAATGATACGAACTAAAGCTAAGATCTTGATGTTTCTTAAGCATTTTTAGAAAATGAATATTCATAGCTCCGAATCTGGCGTGCAAGCTTTAGATCTATTTATGTTT
This sequence comes from Panax notoginseng, assembly GCA_016801055.1. NCBI lineage: Eukaryota > Viridiplantae > Streptophyta > Magnoliopsida > Apiales > Araliaceae > Panax > Panax notoginseng. The sequence continues at coordinate 249,755,186 of CM029012.1, forward strand.
CCATTTGATTTTTTATCTGTATCTTTTTTTTTGAAAATTCTAATTTATATGATTTGACATTTATAAGAAATGTTTTGTGGTTTCAACTATTAGATTTTGGAAGTTTTGGGTTTGCCGCTCAATATGGCAAATGCATTATGTACTTGTGAATTATTCATGTTGACGGTGTATAATGGTTTTGGTGACCATTATGAAACTTAGTGGTTGTCACTCATTTTGTATACTAAGTCGATGTGAATTCACAAGTGTGTTGCCACAATTTAGTAAATCTAATACGTCAAGTGGATATACTTTTGTGATTTATTGAAATCGGATATACTTGTGTTGTAGGATATTGCAAATGCGGAATTAACTCCTACACATCCAATCAGACTAGGACTGGCACTTAACTTCTCAGTGTTCTACTACGAGATTCTGAGTTCTCCTGATCGTGCTTGTAATCTTGCAAAACAGGTGAAAATAGTTCCACTTTTAATTTTATCCCCATATATACATGTGTGCACATTGATTGATATGAATCACTTTCAGAACAAACTATTTACGTGTGTGCACATTGACGTATATATATACATTGACTGACTGACGTATATATACATTGATTGATTGACGTGTGTTACTGATTCTAATCAAACTACTGATATGTTGATAGGAAACTATATAAACATGGTGCCTTGTAATTTATTTTACTATAGGTTCATCATTTATGTAGGCATTTCCATCTCATGTATAGATGGAGTAGTTTTGCACAAAATTTTGTATATAAAATGGAGTAGCTCATTGTGGTCTCAGAGATCTAATAAATTATGCCCATAATGTTTGGTTTTGATCCTAGATTGCCATTGGCATTTCATTCTGATGCAAAGTTCTGTTCAAAGATTTGTTTGTGAAACAATTTCCTTGATATATCACTAAATTTGTTTAACTTTTGATTCCACTATGGAAAGGCTTTTGATGAAGCCATTGCGGAGTTGGATACCCTAGGAGAGGAGTCCTACAAGGACAGCACTTTGATAATGCAGCTTCTTCGTGATAACCTTACTTTATGGACTTCAGATATGCAGGTAGTTGTTTTGCTTCATCTTTTTATTATTCCACTGATCTTTCCTGATTGTTCTTCTAATTCAAATTTGTTGCTTGCTGATTTTTAATCCATAGGATGATGGTACAGATGAGATCAAAGAAGCAGCCAAGCCTGACAATGAATAGTGAAGTTCCCTACTTTAGGATTTGGCTTTGCCTAATATTAGTCTGTTTTTAATTGGAAACACTGCTTGTGGCCATGATCAACTGGATCAACTCTATAGTATTAGGGTTTCCTTGAATTCCAGTCATGTTAACACTCTCAAATTCTCCTCATTTACTTATTTTTATTTGGTTTATTTTCATTTCAGTATCTTCTTCATTGTAGTTTTTTTGTGGTTAATGTTTGTGCTTTTCATTACTTGATAGCATCTTTCTGCTAATTTTGTTTTTTGAAGTAATTAATTAGTTAAGTGAGCTTACATTACAGAATTACTTTACTAATTTAAGATCGATAATGTTCTCTCACTCAACTGACAATAGTATGCAATTGAAACATGATGCTCAATATGATTTTGGATTGCTCAAGTGAGCTTACATTGCAGAATTGCTTTACTAATTTAAGAAGAATAGTGTCTTGAGTTCGATTGTTTTCAAGTTGTCAGTTATCAAGGTTGGTATCTATGATTAATTTAAAAATCTATATTTTGAGATGTCCTTTTCCTTTGTGTTCAAGGTGCTTTGGTTGATGAGAAGTTAAGAGTTAGCCATTAATGCTTTTACAATGCTTCCCCGTTGTAGATGGTGAACTCTCCCTAGCCCTCATCAGGGCGTTTTTCTTGTGAGGAAGGTGCTCTTTCTTCCCCTTGTCACCTCATTATGACCTTCAACTTTACTGTTATGTCTTTATAGCGGAAGAGTGGAACAAAACATATAATACAGCCATACAGGCACTACTTTTACTGGTATCTTAAAGGAATGGCTATGAATTATGCTTTATAGCTGGATATATGACTGTATTAGTAGTTTGACTATGTATGCATTATAGCTGGATATAGGGCTATATTAGTATATAACTAGTGCACCCTTTTAAAAAGAAATTTTAATTCATATGAACCTGAATGGCAGGTCTAAGATTGATCGTCTTTGTTGTGGAGTGGAAGGTTGGATGATTAGGTATTGGTGCTGTTGTGTTGAGCTTCCTAGTTCCTACTAAAAACAGGAGCATTGATTGTTTGATCCATGAATTCCATGTGGAACAAATTTCTTATGTAAAAACACTAGCAGCTAGGTCCTAAAACTGCAATTTCTTTGTTTGCATTGCAGCTGTACAGGTAGCTTAAAAGAATACAGTAATTAATACATGTACTACCTCCGGATTTTTCTTCTTTTTTTATTTATCGTTTGTAGATTTCAATGAAATATTAAATGCTTAATTTTACATATTATCTTTTATGATTAAAGGCTAATTTGTTTCTCTCTCGTCTTTTTAATAAATTTTAGAAGGTTAATATTGAAATTTTTACTCAATTTAGTTAATGAGACAAATTATTAATTGTATTTCTTAATTTAATTTATGTACATAACCATAAAACCTTAATTAAAAAGGGATGGGGGCGGAGTAATTTCTAAGAAATATTTAATATTTACACATACATGCTTAGAACATCTCCAGTAGATGGACTATCTGCTGGACTATATTTAGTCCATCTGACATCAGCAAATGTCCTTTAGTCTTCACTCTTTCCAGCAGATGGACTATTCTGTGGACTATCTCGTGGACTATAATATAAAAAAATTAAAATAATCAATGAATTTAAAAAAATTCCAACGGACATAATCCAACGACCATATTCTAACGGTCATATTCCAACGGCCATATTATAACAGCTATATTTTAATAAACAAATAGCATCTATAAATATAAGTCACATCTAGTCTCTCATATTTATTCATCTTAACTTCATTCTTCCAGTCAAATAAGTTATTTTAAATATGTCTCGTCAATTCGAACTATCTATAAATATGTTGCACGTGGATGAAGAAGAAGATGAAGAAGCATATGGACAATTTTTAGGCATGGCGGCTATTGAAGAAAAATAATAAAATGTCAATAGGCATACATCACGTCATCGTGGTTCTGTGCAAGGTCGTATTACCATTGATCGTGGTAGACATGAAGGTCATAATCGACTTTTTCGTGATTATTTTGCAGAACATCCTACATACCCCCCGTATCTATTTCGGAGAAGGTTTAGAATGTGGCGCCTGCTTTTCCTCCGAATTCAAAGAGCAGTTGAAGCGTATGATTCATACTTCGTCCAAAAACTGAATGCTGTAGGACATCTCGGTTTATCTTCTCTACAAAAGATAATTGTCTCAATGTGGATGCTTGCCTATGGTGTTTCAGCAGATTCTGTTGATGATTATGTGCGGATCGGTGAAAGCACGGCTATATTGAGTCTTAAAAGGTTTGTAAAAGCAGTCATTTCAATTTTTGGTGATGAATATCTGAGATCCCCCAATAGTAATGACATTGTTAAATTGCTATCAAAAGCTGAAGAGCGTGGTTTTCCTGGGATGTTGGGGAGCATCGACTGCATGCATTGGAAATGGAAGAATTGTCCGGTTGCGTGGCATGGTATGTATTCTGGACATGTGCATGAGCCAACAATTATTTTAGAAGCGGTGGCTTCATACGATCTTTGGATATGACATGCTTTTTTTGGATTACCAGGCTTTCATAATGATATTAACGTTTTGGAGAGATCATCTATCTTCTCTGATCTTACTGAAGGTCGTGCTCCACCAGTGAACTACTCAATTAATGGAAATGAGTACACGATGAGATATTACCTTGCTGATGGTATATATCCCCCATGGGCAACATTTGTTAAAACCATTTCGGCACTTCGGGGAAATAAAAGAAAACTATTTGCTAAAACTTAAGAGGCACTTAGAAAGGATGTTGAGCGAGCATTTGGGGTATTGCAAGTACGTTTTGCGATAGTTCGTGGTCCTGCACGATTTTGGGATCAAACAACACTAAATGAAATTATGACTGCATGCATAATATTACATAATATGATCGTTGAAGATGAACGAGATGAAAATCAAGAACCAACAACCTACGATACACATGGCGAGATTCCAACTGTAGAAGTGTCTCATGAGCGTACCCCACAATTACTTGAATTCATTGAAGCAAATCATCGCATAAGGGATAAACAAGTTCATTCTAAACTGCAAGAAGATATTATTCAACACTTGTGGACACTGTAAGACCCCAACTTATTAATGAATAAAATCAAATTTTCTCTAAATATTATTGTGAATAATAAGGTGTTAATTTGATATAATACTTTAGTTGTGGATAAAATGCGCAAATATTTCAAATAAGCAAGTGGTTATAAAATATTCATTTTTGGTCGGTGAATATTCGTTTGGTCGTGGAATATTCTTGCTGTCGGGGAATATTCGTACGACGGCGCAGCCTTGTGTGGGCCCCATAACGAAAAGCGATTGGATGAAGAAAACGACAAGTATAAGTTGTTTATAATTAACGGCGTAGTTGTTACCGTTAATACTGTTGGAATACCTGATGGTTAAAATACAGTAGCACACGGTATTGCACCAATTATTTATTCTTACGAAAGAAGGCACTACTCAATAATTGTTACAGCAGTTATTGTTCAATATTTTATTTTATTGATTCAATAATTGCTGCATTGATATTTTATATTATTGTTGTTTCAATAATTGTTACTGCACAGTATTTCTCATTATCAGATCAATAATTCATATTATTTGAATAATATTATTAGATAACATTATTGACAATGTCTAGAAAGTTCTGTCTAAGGAGAGGTTTGGTCATCTAATTGAGCGCCAGTAAGGAGAAATTCTTATTGGAAAGCCCCCTCTTTCTTGGGAACGGCCTGGTTGTCATAAATGTGATTCTGTAATATTATTTGTAAAATAATTAATTATTGATTCATATGATAAGGAAATATTTATTTTATGTGGATATAAATGCGGGATATATTTTTGTGGTTAAAAATGAAGGAGTTAATGTTGAAGTTTTTATCAGTATTTTTGTCGGAATTGTGGTATTAAAAATCAGTGTTTTTGAGATATTTTGCGGGGGTTATAATTTTTAATCCAACCGTTGGATCGTGGTAATTTTTGGATATGTTATACATATATAAGTTGAGTATATGTCCACAAATTTTGAACCGTTAAAAATGAACGTATGATTTATTATGAATTTTATGAGATGACTGGTTCAGAAATTGTTGAATTTTCGGAGTTTATCATTTTGGTGGAAAATTCTAGAATTGGTGGGCCCCACTCTTGGTTGGTGAAGAAATGTGCTGAGATTTTTATTCAAATGTGGTAGGCTTGAATAGTAGCAGGTAAAGCCATCAGGTTGCAGGTTAAGTCTGCTTCGGCGTGCTAACATTTTTCAATAAATAGAGGGCTAAGTTAGAATTGAAAATCACACCAGAAACAAGTTTTCTCTCTTTCTCTCTCTAGATTATTGAGTGTATTTTGTGAGTATTTAGATACTTTGAGAGTTTCTATTCATCAGAGCAAGTTTCTTTCAGCCTTATACCGGTATTCCGACCAGAAGTACTGATATTTTGAGGTAAGAGATATTATCTTTTTCTTAAATGATATTTTCTTCAATATCATTATGCCGAAATATTGATATGAACTTTTTATCAAATTTGAAATTTTTTGTGTCGGGATTACTATTCACGTATACGTCACTATTCACGAATACAGCACTATTTATCGAAAAATAAAATTTTCCCTTTTTGTCCAAGATATCTATTATGGTTACTATCTTTGATTGTATCCATATTTTGATCTTTATTTTTGAATTTTGCTTCACAATTGATTATTATGAAGTATTATTGATCTTGGATAAACTGTTATACGAATCCCTACTATTTGTCCTCCTGTCTCACTGAATTCGTTTTCTTTAAGATATTTTTCATCATCCTCAGTCCTAAATGATGATATTACTGAATATCTTTGGCCTGTAGTGCAAAGATGTATGATTACCTTATGAATATCTTTGGCCTGCAGTGCAAAGATGAACAGGTGTTGAGATGAACATGATCGACTGGTGATACAAATGAATATCTTTGGCCTGTAGTGCAAAGATGAATATTTGGTTAAAGATGATTATTAATTGATGTTACAGGGATAAAATATTGATGATGGACTTTTAAATCTTAGAAGACAGTAGAATTCATTCTCTACTTGACTCTTCTAATGGTTTGCTGTTTCCGCTGCAGTTGTTGATCTAAAACTTGTTGTCGATTATATTCTATCAGATTTTTTCCTGTTGAATACTAATGATAATTTGTTGTATATTATCTTAGTCATAATATTCTTTACTGGGCTAGTTGAGCTCACCCTTTTCTTTTTTGTTCCATTTTTCTTCTCAGAAGGTGAGAACATAGCAGGATCTAGTCGGGATATGGAGTGATGGTTCTAGAAAGATGTTTTAGCTGTCCTCACTATTTCTGTAAAATAGTGTTTGAATAATTGTAATGAGGACTTATTTGAGTGTGGATATTGTCTAGAAGACAATATTTGTATTTAAACTCACAGTATGTGTTGTCGTATTTTGCACGACAATTGTATTAGTGAAGTTGTAGTTTGCTTTTTGTATCATGTATTTGACGACTCAGAATGGGTGTTGTATACCTATTTTGGGAGCGTCACAGACACTGCATGGTGGAGCCTAATCCATTACATTCTACTACAATAATAAGCAAATTATGATTCTCTAATAATAAGCAAGTCAACTACTAGATGTAACTCTTTTCATGATTTCTTTCTTGTGTTGTTTGTAATATTCAGCTACTTCAGGCTCCATGTTAGCAGTGTCAATCATCATGATCCTTTCATCCTCTTGTGTTTTCAGTATATTCAACTTCTCTTGCTTTTGAAAATATATTCTGTCCATGTTCTCTTGTCTCTTTTGTTGGTTCAATTTCATCTTATGCTCGAACTTTTCAAACCTCAACTTCATAGGTGTACTAGTATCACCGATTCCTTTGCCCTTTTTAAATAATACTTTCGAAGCCTTTCTTCCCATTGGCCTCTCTAATCTTGCAGAGATTGTATCTTCAATACCATCGTCTTCACCCAAACTGACTTCTTCTGCGGTTGATGGAGAAGATGCTGCTGGACTTGACTTTCTATTACTTTTCTAATTTTTTTCACTATTATTTGTTCTCCATTTCAGTGCATCCTTTAATATTCTCCAACAATGCATAAATCTAAATGGTTGATTTTGCATACTTTTGAACATCTCTAATGCTTGACATATCTATTGAAAAATTATTTACAAAGTATTAAATATAAAATATAAGAATAAAACTTAATAAAATTTTACATGTAAAAAATTGAAATACCTTATCTTGTTCGCCTACACCGCTTTGTTGCATTCTTTCAATTGAAGCATAATATCCACAAAATTTGTTCACCGCGAGTTGAATTGTTGACCAACGTTTCGCCAAAGCAGTAGAATTGCGTTCAGACTCAAAATTCTTGTATTCGTGAAAGTATTCGTGAACTCTTTTCCAATATCTTTCATGTTTCTGATCGTTTCCTTGAATTGGATCCATGCTTACATTAAGCCATGTGGAAACAAGAAGGGTATCTTCATCAATAGTGTAATTTCCCTTTCGCCCTGTTCTTTTATTGGACTCATTTTCAGGAGTCTGAATTGGTACATCAGTTTGAATTGAAAATTCATCCAACAAATTTGGATCATCAAGTGAGAAACTTTCAGATAATAATGAAGAATAATGCATCGGAGGACCATGATTTTCCATCTAAAAAAAATTAAAGAGATATTATCAATAAAATCTAAAATTAAATATAATAAAAATATAATAATTAACAAAATACTTACAATTGCTAAATGTTGAACTAATTGATTGAGAAATTGTAAAATGTGTTGAATAATGGTACATATTTATAAACTTTCATTTTCTATCCGTTGATTTCATTTTAATACCGTTCTGATATTTTTTATTACCGTTCTGAACTTCTCAGATCTATCCGTTGGCATACTCTTCGTCTCCTTCATCTGTCTCCTTCTCCTTCATCTTCAACCTCCATTCTTCAACCTCCCTTCTTCTCCTATCCGTTGAGCCTTCTATTTAAATATAATATAAATTATAGTCCATCAGATTTGGTTCGCAGATTTAGTCGATTTGGCTTGCCGGAAAAAGGGGCGGACTAAATTTACTCCATCTGCTGGAGTGCGATTTCCGTCTTAGACTAAATATAGTCTACGAATCAAGTAGCTCCGGCCTGCTGGAGTTGCTCTTACCATGAATAATAGCTAATATGAATGTCTAGTAACTTTAGATTAAGAATAATAAAAATACTACCTCCTTGTGGAAGTAAGTCTTATTATTTTTAATTTTGTTGTCCTTTTTAATATTAAGGTTTGGACTTCACGCATAGTAAAAATGAAATAAAATGATAACAATGATTTTTCTTACTTACTATTTTTACTCTTTCAGATTTCACATTAAAAAAAATTATAAAAAATAATGGTCAAGTTTGTCTAATGCACATCTTAATCTTAATCACAATGAAATTTGAATTTGAAAATGTATTGGGTTTTTTTTAAAGCCCAATACATTCTCATAATAGAATAAATAAACTCATGGGAAATACTATATAATTTCATTCTCATAATAGAGCAACTATACAATATAATTTTATTCTTATAATAGAATAAATAAACTCATCTAAATGAGAATCGAACCTGAAACTTAAAGATCAAGTAACTCAATTTTTACCATTAAGCTAAGATTTCATGGACGAAAATGTCTTAGTTTGAGTTTATACTTAAATTTGCTCTTGTATTTTGGAAAAAAAGAGTATTTAATACTAAATCTGAAAAATAAAGAAGCTTAAAATAATTCAAGTAGGTTCTGTCTTTTTGTTTGTTTACAAGCTTGTAACCCGTGCGTGACACTTTGGCTTTTAAAATCGTATTTTTATGATGAGATATAATTTTAATATGAGAATTATTCATTGTAATGGAAAACTTGAATCCACTAATAATTATAATTTTCTAATTAGCATGATCTATTATAAGCCAATAACATTATTTAGAATTATTTTTCAATAATAGTAATGCAAAATGAATTGAAGAAAAAAACTTCTGAACCTCTACAACCTTCTGCTTCATTGATATCACTGTTGCTATCATCACTAATGACAATGAATTTATGCTTAGGTTGGGCCGGAATAGGCTCTTTTCATATATGTAATTGTAATATGAAAATAAAAATATTTTGTTAGATATTTGCACTAAGTTATACTTTATTCGTTTTAAATTATACTAGTTTTTTTTCATTCTTCTTGTCGCTTCCTTTACTTCGAAAGAGCGTTATTGTTTGTTTTTTATTTTTGATTTAGAAGCTTGTTTAAATGGTATTAAATTAGTTAATAGTAATAATATTTTGTTGTCATTTAATACATAATTTGTATTTAATTTGTGAATGTATCTAAGAATGTTTAGAAGATTTGTGACAGTTGGTTTTAAGTGCATAATGTATCAAAGGTTTAATGATTTTTTTTTTTTTGTATTATGTGGGAATTGTTTTGGGTAGATTAAGAGTACATATTTTGCATTCAAAAAGATTACCTATAAGTCATATAACCCCGCCGCTTGGCTCAGTAATTTAAGGGAGAACTTGAGATCAGCCGTAAATCCGGAGGTCACGTAAGCCTGTTTCAGAATCCTTGTTTGAGGTGGGGCAACTCACTAATCGCATGATCAGAAACTCCTTGTATCAAAAAAAAATTACCTATTTAAATACAATGATTATAAATTAATTACCAAGTTATCTTAAGATAATGACTAACCAAATTAATTTAGAGGTTGAGTTGTTATATATGTGTATTGATTGATGTGGTAAGCATGTAACTCGTTAATGACCAACCAAATTAATTTAGATGTTGATCGTTGATGAAAAATTATATATTAAAGTAAAGCCCTTTGTATATTTGTATATTACAATATTTTTTATAAACCTGATACGTCAATATTACAATTTTCATTCAAGTTTAACTTTTTAAAGTTAACATGATATTCAAAATTACAGTATAAAAATTTAACTTCAGCTCAAAGTTTTCAAGAAATTAACTTGTTGGAATGAAGATTTGCATTCTTTTCTTAAACTTTTTCAGAATAAGATTTCTATTCTTGTGTGTGTGAGAGAGAGACAGAGAGAGAGAGGGAGAGGTATATGAAAATATCAGTTTCCGTAAGTTCAGTTCATTAGGAAAATGTGAGAAAAATCAAAGTAGTACTACTTTCAAGTCAATAATATGTGTTGCCTCAGAGGTCATATGAAATCCATAATATGATGACAATTATTATTAATACAAATTGCAGCACTTAACGATGAAAAGATTACAAGTTCATAACACTCAGATTATGTACATGCAAGTAATAAAGCAATACAGATATGTATAATAGCCTTTCAAAACATATTGTTTCTTCTTTAAACTGTGAAACACTTCAATTATTGAGCAAGATCACATTGTACTTTGCATAGTGCAAAGTTACATTGCATAATAATCAAGATTTGTATATGTAAAAAATATATGGGTTTCAGACAAGGGCCTACTGATCAATGATGGCCGCCGGTGGTTCAGTTTTATGAAAACTTTTTCTCATTATCAGATCTCCAAATCTCTTAAACAGCGCTGATCGCCTTCTTCTATGGGAATTCCTTTCACTATCTGAAGAATCCTCCAAATTGGAACCATCTATTTGTTCAAAATCTTCCGAGCTCATAGTATCTGCGTAATCTGTTAACGCAGAGGATTTTCTCCGGTGATGAGATGGCGGTTTTGGTGTATGAGGCTCTGACTTTGGCGATTCTGTGGAGGGGTCAAATATTGAGCCCTTGAGTGCCTCAGCTTTTACTGGATCCTCATCTACCAACTTTTCATCAACATCTTCATGTTTACTCAATAACTTTATCTCATTAAGATCGAAACTGAAACCTTTCTTGAGTGCATTTTCTTCATTAATCTCCTCAAATGCCGACTCCGGTGACAAGAATGTAGCGTTTTCCTCCTTATCCTCGGTCTTCAACTCTGCGTAAGTTGCAGCCAGCAGTCGCTTCAACTCCTTCATCCTTTCGTTAGCCGCGGCTTCATTGATCCTAAGTCGTTCATTTTCTCGTGTAAGAAAATGAAGGGCATCATCCTTGTCGGCTAGTGAATCCTTGAGTTGGGAGTTTTCCTCTCTAGCAATACTAGCAGCTTCTTTTGCAACATTAGATTCATTAAGGGCCTGTTTGAGTATATCCCTCAGTTTGTGATTGTCTTCCCTTGCTGACATAGTTGATTTCTCGGCTGATTTTAGGGATTCGGTAAGTCTACCGTTTTCGTGTAGTGCATGAGCTTTTTCCTCCTCAACTTTTCTTATGACACTAACAAAGCCCATTTCTTTACCATTCCATGCCAAAAGTGACTCCTCAGCTTCTAGTCTCAATCTATCTCCAGTGTTCTTGTGCAGCTCTGCTTCTTTTTTCGCTTCATCCAAAAGCTTTTTATACCTTTCCTCATTGCTCCTCAAAATCACCTTCAATTGTTCTGCCTCCCCTTTTAAATGCTCTAGTTCTATCTCTGTAGAGCTAAGTTTTTCCTTTGCCTGGTTGGCTTGCGTTGCAACTTCTTTTAACGCTAAAGCTAGATCATCCAATGCCTTTGTGCTCTTCTCTTCTCCATCCATTGCAGCCTTCAGTTCATTTTTAAGCACTCCAATCTCAGTTAGTAGATCATTTGCTTTCAATGAGGCAGCCTTCTCAGACTCTTGCACGCGTGCCAAATTCTCCTTTGCCTGCTGAAGCTCAGACTTGAGATTTTCATACGCTTCGTCTGCAGAATCAATACGCTCATTACCGAGAAATCCGTTGACCTCTCTACGACTTACTGGGGATGAATTTTGTAACTTTTCCATCTTCTCACGAAGAGAAGCAATTTCAAGCTTGGATTCTTCGAGTGCAATCTTGGTTTCCTCGAGCTGTTGTGTTTGTAACCCTACTGACTTGAGCATTTTGGATTCTGACAACTTTCCTCTCTCCATTTCAGTCTCGAGTTCCTCAATCCTTTTCTTACTTTGTGAAAATAAATCCATAGCTCGAGTCTCAGAGGCCTTCACTTTACGCAATTCCTCATTCAGCCTATCTATTGATGAATCTCTAATCTCAATATGCTTCGCTTGCTCAAGTTCAACTTTCATAGCCTCAATATCCTTCTCTTTTATTGTCAATTCCTTTTGGGAATTCGACAGAGATTCCTTCATGGCCTTAAGCTCAGCAAGTACTTGTCCAGCCTTCTTAGGGGACAAGGCCTCGCTTAACCTCATGTTGGCCTCATGAGCCACCATTTTCGACTCTCGAAGTTCATCAAGGGCTCGATCTCTTTCTTCTGCAGCTGCATCCAGTTGATCCTTTGTCAACTTCAGCTCCTCCCCAAGCTGACTCATCTGCTTTTGCAATGTCGAAATTCTAACAACCCGATTCTATATCCCAAAATCACAAGGGATTATTTAAAACAAAGCATAATCTATGTTGAACAAAAATTCGATACAAACCCAATAGTAAATACATGAAAAAAATTAAATTAACCTTATATTTAAATAGTTTGATTAATAATATACCTCAGATGAATTCACAATCTTGGCAGAAGGCTCTCTTTCAACAGATATAAGAGCCTCTCTATCAATCAAAGGATCCCCTCTACAAAATTTCGATGCAGAAAATGTTCTAGAAAAAATTGATGATTGGTGCTTGGCTCCAAAATCAAAAGCCCCAGATCTAAAAACCATGTAAATCACACGAACTCAATACCAAATTCAGCCTTGAATGATGATAATAGTAAAACAATATATACCCATCAAAGCAAAATCAAGTTGAAACCAATAAAATATCTATCTCACAGATGATATATATTACAAAAATAGATGCAAGAAAAAAGGAGAGTAGAGGGAAAAGATAGTACCTTGATTTGGACCTTAACATGGTTGGAATTTGATAATTCTTGGCTATTATGTATATACCATTCCTCCTATCTTTGGGAAAATCAGAAAAAAGTGGGACAAAATATAGCACCACATGCAGTACACAAAGATGGATTTACTGGTCATGAACAAGTCCGAGGTTGGCGGGGTTTTTTGCCGTAGAAGCAAAAGTAGGAGGACACAAGACAAGGACAGCAGCTGACCTTCTACGAAATTATACCTGAAGTTTTCCGTATCAACTCCTAATTTATTAATTACCATATAGGTTTTTAAATAATAGGTATATTTTTATTTTTTAAGTAAAATAGGACATGGATTTCTGTATCTGTTACGATTATGATTATTTTTACTTGTTCTACTACCATTACTAAATTTGTGGTAATAAAATTATTTTAGGTTAAAAAAATAATATACGACTAATGTTGGGACGGAGGGAGTAGTTTTGTACTCGCCTCTGACCCTGTCCACCGGCCTTCAAACATGATCTATTCATCTTTTGAATATGAACAGAAAAAAGGAAAGAGTTTTAATTAAGAATAATGCTAGAGACACAAACTATTTTACAAACATTTTACAAACTGCTGATATGGTATACTCCACCTCAGCATATTGTGTGGGGCCGAAAACTATATTGAAATAATTTATTGATCAATATGCTGAGGAGGAGTATACCACATCAGCAGTTTGTAAAATGTTTGTAAAATAGTTTGTGTCTCTAGCGCTACTCTTTAATTAAATTACTAGTAGTCAACTTTAACATTGTGGACTTGGACCACCTTACTTTAAGATATGGGCCTCCTCACGATCACTTTTACTTGTTCATAAATTTAAGTTGTTATAATATGTAACAAAATAAGTCTGTTTTGTTTTTTGAAAATTTCAAAGAATACAAGTATGATTCAACATTCATGGCGTTATGCAACAGATAGCACCAACCTGACTTCAATGATGGGTTCAGATCATCCTTACAACCTTTCAAAACTAGTATATGTCAACCACCGAGTTCCAATTAACTAACATACGATTTAGATTGAAAGAATGGAACGGAAAATAGATTGATTCATGGAATGAGTTATTTCATATTCTTTTTCTCCTTTCCCAAGAATAAAATTTATAAATTTGAGAGAAATAACAATGGTCCAATAACAACCAAACATAATTTTAGCATTATCATTTTAGAGCAGTCTTCCACGTGCTACGACCATTCCAGATCATGAAGAGACTAGTGATTAACGTATCATCATTTCAAAGTCCAAGTCTAAGAAGCATCCCAATTTGAATAGTTAGTACCAAAATAGGAATAATAATACTCGGTCATCATGTTTTCTGGTTTCAACATGGTATGCCATGGCACAGATCTAACTCAATAATCTCGACGCGTTGCTTCTCCTTTTTGCCGGCTGTTATCTGAAATAAACTTCATCACAATTACTTTTGGACTCCATGATCAGGTTTTGATTGCATTCATGTACACTTCATTTCATACGAATGAGATTGGAGAATGAACAAAACACAACTTTTTTCATTCAATAACAATCATGGCACAAGTTTATCTGCCAAAACTAGTATATAATAATCTAAAACAAACCCTACTACATTACTTGATAATTGAAAAGATTGTTCAACATCCACATTGCATTCCCTTAAAAAACACCACCACCCCATAAAAGATAACACCACCTCCCAACCCAAATACCCTATCCTGGAAACATTCAACTAATGCTATCACTCGACTAAAACTTATAAAGCACTAAAATCTACGAATTTTGGGATAAAAACAAAAAAAAAACAGCCTTGCACACCACATCATCCAGGAGCATCCACAAGCTTAAGCACGCTCACCACGGATCCTCCTAGCCAACTGGATGTCCTTGGGCATGATTGTCACACGTTTAGCATGGATGGCACACAGGTTGGTATCTTCAAATAGACCTACAAGGTATGCCTCAGCAGCCTCCTGCAGAGCTAGCACAGCATGGCTCTGGAAACGCAGATCAGTCTGCAACAAACACATCACTCATTGCTCAAACAAATGTTACTCAAAAAAAAGAAAGCAGCAGTTTAATGACTTGCCTTGAAGTCCTGAGCAATTTCACGAACAAGCCTCTGGAATGGCAGTTTCCTGATAAGGAGCTCAGTGCTCTTCTGGTACTTGCGAATTTCACTGCACAGTATTAGACAAAAACATAAATTCTTCTGCAATCAAGTTATAAATATATTGAAGAATTGACATTTCCAAAAGAATTAATACCGAAGGGCAACAGTTCCAGGGCGGTATCTGTGGGGCTTCTTCACTCCACCAGTGGTTGGAGCTGACTTCCTAGCAGCCTGTAACCAATGGTTAAATATGAGTATTACAATATATAAATACAGATACAAAAATAGAAATTCTCAAATAGATGCATAACAAATAAACATGAACTGCAGGAACCTTAGTAGCAAGTTGCTTCCTTGGGGCCTTTCCTCCAGTGGACTTACGAGCAGTTTGTTTGGTACGAGCCATCTGCAGAAACAAAGAAAATTACCAAATTTTTAGGCCCTAGAAAACATGAAGTCTAATAATTTAGAGAATTCCACAGTCAAATATTATATTTGATCAACTCAATTTAAAAAGAAATAGTCAAACATCTACAACCTAGTTGAGCCTGAATATCTTTCAAATTCTTCATTCAAACAATGTTAACAATATCCAGTCAAACATCTAAAACCCTAACTGAGATCTTCAAATTCTTCTTTAACGTCCTTATTATTACGAAGGTATGCTCTCAAAAGGGGAACTTTTAGAAATTTACAAAATTAACCGAAACCCTAAAATCTTATGGAAACAAAAAAAAATTCATAATCCTAAAACCAACCAAAGAATGAAGCTAATTGAAGAACAAATAAACAAAAGAAATCCGAAACAAAAATCAGATCGAAGCAAAACCTAAAAAATATTCCACATCAGAAATATCTTCATACGAATTAGCAAGTAAAAATATCACTACGAATCAAAAACGTATACATTAAATATGATGCACATAATATAAATCGAGAACAAATAGAAAGAACAAGAAGAAGAAATCACCTCTCAGTTCTCCTTCAATCTCTTTCTGCTTCTCTCTCTCAAAAAATGGGCAAATGAAAAAGTTCGGAAAGAAACGTAGTACGTAGGTATTTATGGGGCGGTAGATAGAGGCGGACGGTTGAGATTCGCTATCCCTGTGCTTTCTTAGTACGGTATCGGACGGTATATAAGGGCATTACTTGTGCTTTCTGCAACTGAAACGGACGGTTGAGATATTATTTAAGAGCTCGAGTGGATCGTGAGGCTTGATTTTTGTTTTGATTGAAATGGTTCCTAAAATTAATTTAATGGTAAGTTAATCATTAATAGAATGCTGACATATAGAGAGAGAATACCTCTTGACCGTGTTGACAGTGACTTGACACTATATTAGTTAAGAGTAATTCTAAACCTGACAAAAGAGGTCTAGGCCCGCTGTAGGGCTTTGGGCGACAGTTTTTTAGCCTAGTAAAATTTGGGCCTATTTGGCCCGTCCCGTTTGAGCTAAACCCAAAAAAATAACATAAAATAGGCATAAAATTTGTCACGACCCGTGGGCCGGGCTTTGGGCTGAAGATTTTTGGCACAACAAATATCGGGCCTTTTTGGCCCGCCCATTTTTTACCCGCCCCGTCACTCGCCCGGCCAGTTTGGGCCGGACCCGCCTGTTTGTCAGGTATAAGTAATGCTATAAACACAAATTGTTTTAAAAATATTTTATAAATTGTTGATGTGGCATACTTCACTTCAGCATATTGATCAACAAATTATTTCAATATAATCTTCGGTCCCACACAATATACTGAAGTACAGTATATCACATTAATAATTTATAAAATAATTTATGTCTATAATATTATTCATTAATCAATTGATCAAACTCATCTTCATAGTAATCACTCCCGATTTAACCGATTTCAATTGTATCTGACAAGTTTGGCACTGGTTGTGTTTAGCCTATTTTAGTAGGTGTAGGACTCGCCAATTTGGCTCTATATTCCGAAAAGATTAATATCGTAATAAAAAAAATATTGCAAATATTTTATGTAATTTTATTAATTTATAAATTATATAATTTTATTTACTCGCGCGAACTTATTTTTGACATATTATATAAAAAGATTTATTTATATTTACTAAAATCAAGTGGCTCGCTAATACTCTTTTATTGTATTTCTTGTTTAGGGGTTGATAACAATAAGTCACTAAAGTCGTGTTTGTTTTGTAAAAAGTATATTTGGAATTAAATTATTTGTCTTAATTTAACATTATTTTAAATTATTTAATTTGTTGACGAATAATTATTAGTTTCTTAATGTGAGACTATTAGTCTCATAAAATCATTTTATAGTTAAAAATGAAGAGGACTAATAATTTCACATTCATCATGTGATTATATAGTCCATCATAAATAGTGTTAAATTAAGATAAATAATTCAATTTCAAACATATTTTTTTACAAAGAAACATATCCTAAGAATAAAGGAATAGTTAAGAAGTCTTTGTAACACCCCCAATTTCGAATACCTTTAAACCCCAACAATTGTGCATTACAGAACTATCTACTAGGCATAATCATAAAGATAGAGGGTTAAATGTTTATTTAGTCACTGTACTATACGTCAACTTACAAGTGAGTCACTAAACCGATTTTTCTTACAGTCAACTCACTGAACTACATTTTACTTACAAAATGTTAGAAATTCCGTTAAGTCTGTTGACTTTAGACGGAATTGAACAAATAAGCTGCTTATGTGTACAAAATTTCTGATGTGGCACATATCAGTCCCATGTGGCTTTTATTATGTAGAAATGGAGAAAAATTGACAAATGTAATAATATAAATTAGAAAGTTAGTAAAAAAAAGAAGAAAATAAATGGAAAATATATTCAATTATTTTGTAATTAATATCAAATAAATTTTTATTTAATTCTTTACAAATATAATAATATAAATTAGAAAAATTTGCCAAAAAAATAAGAAAATAAATGAAATATATATTCAATTATTTTGTAATTAATATCAAATGAATTTTTATTTAATACTTTATAAATATAATAATATAAATTAAAAAAGTTTGCCAAAAAAATAAAAAAAATAAATGAAATATATATTTAATTATTTTTTAATTAATATCAAATGAATTTTTATTTAATTCTTTATAAATATAATAATATAAATTAAAAAAATTTGCCAAAAAATAAAAAAAAATGAAATATATATTTAATTATTTTTTTAATTAATATCAAATGAATTTTCATTAATTCTTTACAAATGACATGATTTTTTTTATTTAATTCTCTCATTAATTCGTTCTTGATCTTTCATTTGCAGGTATTGTTCTCCGACTCCATTAATGGACAGTCACAAGCAACAACCGAGATCACCATGATAACGGTAAGATCTCCGACATACACAGCCAAAATCAGAGAACCCAAAATCGGTTAAGATCAAATTCTAAAAAGATCAAATTCGGTCAAGATCTAAAACTCCAAAATCGAACCCAGATTCCGGCGAACAGATCCATCATCCAAAAAACCCAAACACATGCATCCATCAAGATCTGAAACTCCAAACCAGAGACCCCGAGCATATTCTCCTCTCCAGATCATAACCCCCAATTTCAAAACATACAAAATCCGTGCCCCCTGCTAATCGAACAAAGAAAGCCCACAATCTATTAACTCTCAGACTTGACTCACAATAGATTATAAAGAGATGTTCAGGCAGGCCTCATCCAGTTGCCGCAATAGATTAGAAAGAGATGTTCAGGTAGGCTTCATCTGAAATATTTTTGATGGTGCATAACAAATTTGGGCAATTAGTAGATCTAGGCTTTTGGAGGTTTCATAGAGGTTAAACGAAGAAGGAGATGAACAGTACCAACATTTAGCTAATTTAAATGTTAAAATAATCATTTTTACTACATTTAAATTATTAATTTTCCAAGTAAAAAATGCATGCATATAAATGTCAAAATAAATTTATAAATATGTATGTATATAAAATCAATAAGATTTGGTTTGTAATTTTAGTATACTTTAATTTTATAATTTTTTAAATAATTATACTTGTTATTAATTATCTAAAATTTATTTTCTAATTTCTATTATTATATTTGTAAATAAAAATTCATTTGATATGAATTACAAAAATAATTAAATATATATTTTATTTATTTTCTTATTTTTTGGCAAAATTTTCTAATTTATATAATAATATTTGTAAAGAATTGAATAACAATTAATTTGATATTCATTACAAAATAATTGAATATATTTTTCATTTATTTTCTTATTTTTTGACTAACTTTTCTAATTTATATTATTATATTTGTAAATAATTAAACAAAAATTCATTTGATATTAATTTCAAAAATATTTAAACATATTTTATTTATTTATTTTCTTATTTTTTAGCAAACTTTTCTAATTTATATTATTATTTGTAAAGAATTAAATAAAAATTCATTTGGTATTAATTACAAAAACAATTAAATATATTTTTCATTTATTTTCTTGTCTTTTTTGGCTAACTTTTCTAATTTATTTTAACATATGTTGTTTTATTTGCTATTTTTTTTACTTTGTTTTATTTTTAAAAAAAATCTTTCATTTCCACTCAAAATTGGTCACATTATACATGCCAGCTTTCTCTCTCTTCCACGTAAGAAAGCCAACAGACTTAACAGCTGATGTGGCAAATTTCATCTAAAGTCAACAGACTTAACGGAATTTCTAACGTTTTGTAAGTAAAATGTAGTTCAGTGAGTTGACTGTAAGAAAAATCGATTTAGTGACTCATTTGTAAGTTGACGTATGGTACAGTGACTAAATAAGCATTTAACCCTAAAGACAAAAAGATAATTACTAAATTATTACAAACCATATTAATCTAAGTTCACATGTTCTAAGACCTTCACAAGTTTGGAAGCATCAAAATATAATAATTATTACATCATTCTACTTAATAAATATCATTCATAACCCAAACTATTACATAACATCTTTTTACTCGAAACTTTTTCTTTTCCTTTGCCTTTCTGACCCAAGCTTTTCGCCCCGGTCGAGTTTAGCTGAAAATATTTTTATATAAAGCAAGAATAAGCTAACAAGTTCAGTAAATATAGCAGTTGAATAACAACAAATCAAAAATCATGTTTTCATTTCAAATTTTGAACAATAGTTGTGAAACTATCTCGAATAAATAGGAATAATAATAAGAAGTTCCCTTTTTATTTAACATTCTTAAAACTACATATTGAGTTGCCAAAGGACCTTGAACATTTTCTTTTTCATGAAAGGTTTAACAGAAATTCATATGTAATCGTCATTTTCGACATACGTTAGGGGATCAGCCTATTATACTTGTGTTGTGCACAACTTATTTCTTTTAAACGACTATTTGCGTTACTTTTACACCGCGAAGGCCAGTTAGAAATTCGACTAAAAGTTTTCCTAATAATAGGGTTGTTCATCTCAAACTTGAGTTAGAGTCATTACCAATTTAATTTGGTTTAGATAACATTTAAGAATCTAATAAATTTAAATCATGTCTTAACATGTGTCTAGCCGAAACAACAAGACATCGACATAATTTTATACTCCTTCCATTCTTTAATAACTGACGTTTTAGAATAATTCTTTTGTTCCTAAATATATGACATTCTAGGATTTCTAGGAGAATTGGTTACATTATTTCCTTAATTACCCCTAAACATTTAATACTCTATTTAATTCTCTCCTATTTTTCCAAAGCTACTTTTTTTCTCTTTTAATATCTCACCCATATAATCTCTTTAATTCCTATATTTTCTTTATCATCTAATAATATGCCTCTCTCATCGTTATCACCTAAAATTTAGCTTTTCATTTATTTATGCAAGGGTGTTTTTGGTAATACATAGTAATTTTAATGGAGTAATTTTAGGAATTTTAACTTACTTAATCCATGTGCAAAAAAATCTTAAACGTCACATATCTAGGAATGGAGGAAGTAATAGATTATGAAATATCGAGTTTCGAATCTTTAAATAACATGAAGTTTTAGCATACCGAATAACTTGTGCAATTTATAAAATTTATTGCATAACTTTAGAATATTTCACACAATGGATAAATACTGTGTAAATTAATATTTTAATAAATTTTGTAATCGATGCTGAAAAGCTCGCACGATAATATAATTTGTGGAAATAAAACTCAAGAAAGAGTAAGAATACTTGTCTGAAGCGTTCTTTATTAATTACTTTAAAAATGCTCTTCAATTATCCTACACATTTAATTAACAATAATATGCCAATTAGTCACATAAAAACTCCACATATTGGTTTACATCGCATTATTACTCATTTTATATTGTTCGTGTTTTATAATTTAATTAGCTTAACAATCTTTTTTTAAAACGTCTTACGACACTACGGTGTTCGGGAACGCCACAACCTTCCGACTCCTTATGATGGTTTATATCGATTAATAATTATTTTATAATATTTATTATTATTGTTTTTTATTTTTAAGTTGGAATATTTTAGAACAATTGTCAAAATAGCGCATGTCATTGCGACACGGCACGACAACTACCTGTGACACGCCCAACACGAACGACGCCACACAACGTCGCCCAACACGCCCCGACGCGCACCATGTCGCTCGGTGTTCCTCAAAATGCTTTGACACGCACCACATCGCGCAACGTTGCATAACATGTCTTTCTTGACTATAACATTTATTTCTAACGTCATTTTCTTCCTTATAACATCTAATACAAATCCCCCGGGCTGAATTTTTTTCCAGACTCATTTTTTGGCCAAAATAATAGTCCCAAATACCTCTTGACAACTAACTTTTTGTTTTTGGCAGATTTGACTAGTCTCCTTTCGAAGGGCATAACTCCCACCTCCAGACTCGGAATGAGGTCAATCTTACGTCGACGGATTCCTTACTCAACGTATTACATAACACCCAAAATAGAAAAAATTTCCAACAAGACAATCGGAACAGAAATCTGTCCGATTATTTTTAGCTTTTAACTAATTTTACAAAAAAATCGCCATGATACAACATGTGATGCCCCCAAATCCGGGTTCTCTAATCTTGGATCCAGTGCTCACGATCCATTTATATCATGCACATTCTATGTCTATAGCAGAATAATAAACATATATTGTTCATCATAATAAAGTCTTATACATAGTCTCAAGGTTTATTAACCTTCACTTAAACATACCCTTAATACAATAAAGAGTTTACATAACCAAATATCATTTAAAGTAAACTAATACATAAGTTTTCTCGTTTAACTACTCTTGCACCTTCCCTTTGCCTTTGTCCTTCTTGGACGTCTCGGGCTTAACTGAAATAAATGTCATGATATAGCAAGATTAATTTGCTTAGCAAGTTTAAATACAAGGGGGATATATCATGATTAGAAATGAATTTAGCTTTTAATGTTCAACAATAGGATATGATTGTGAAAGAACATGAATTAATTCTCAATAATTGAATAATAGATGCTGAGTGGTTTGAAATAACCATGAACATATATGAAGCTTGTTAGTATTTAAATTGGTCCTCTCAATAAGTTTTGGTAATCAAGGGGATCAACCTTTCATACCTGGTGACTTATGCATAAATACTCATAATCAACATTACAAGAAAAAAGCTTAATTCCGACGGAATTTTTCGTCGGAATTAAGCTTATTCGGTCGGAATAAGCCCAAGTCCGACGGAAAATTCCGTCGAAAATTCAATCATATTAAAGCTCGTCGGAAATAAGTCCGTCGAGAATTCCGTCGAAAATAGTTATTTCCGACGGAATATTTCTAACGGAATTTTCGTCGGAAATAAGTTATTTCCCACGGAATATTCCGTTGGAAATAACCTTTTAAAAATTTAAAAAAATTAATTATGTTTTCTTTTTTCTTAAGTTTTCAAATGAATTCATTCACGCCCTACAATATCCAACACCTGAATGAGCATATAGTGCTTATGTCAGACTGGAATATAGTGCTTGAGCTACTTGTTTACAATTATCGAAATAAATATACTTCCAGGATGCTTAAAGCCAACAAAAGAAAGGTGATAGGACTATGAGTTTTTGACATGAACACTGTGGAATCATTAGGAATCATCCTAGATACTACCACAACATGGCCCTCCCACATAAATATTTCTTTACTACATGTTTTGCACCAAAAAATGGTTAATCAATTTCAAATTCCAAAGAATATCTTTTTTTAGTTTTAGCAAGTGTAAAAATCATATTTAAGGTGATCGTAAAACACTAATGTTACGTTTGGATTGAAGGAATGAAATGAAGAATGGAAAAAGGAAGAATCTTTTAATTACTTGCCAATTCTTGACCAGCCTCATGCCAATAGGAAAAGGGAAATAAGAAAAAGAAACAATAACTACAATCCTTAAACCAAAAGAAAAATATATAACGAGCAATGAGACTTGAGTCAAAGCTGCTCAAACAAAAATATTTTGCATAGCTTCTAAAGCACTACAAATTTGCACAATCATAGGTAAGGTACTAATTGTCTACCTTGTCAAATACATAGAAAGATAACAAATACATAAGCACGTACGTATTCATTCAGATTTTGAGTAGTAAAATTGAAATACACTAAAGGTTTTGATTTATATGAAAGCTAGAAGTAGTTGGTAAGGCACGCACACATTAATTTCAGCTGAATGATTAGCTTTAAGACTAGGCCCAAAAACAAAAATGATATTCCTTATGGCATAACTGAAACTAACTAATAATTTTCTTTTGAGCAAAATGAAGTAATAAGTACATTCTATGGAGGCATGAGCTATGCACAGGCTGCATAGACAAAATAAATAACAACATATACAAATTTTAGAATAATTGACTAAAAATATGCAAGGACCTAGGGGAGTAGGAAAAACCTCCTTAAGTGTAAATTGCAAAGAAAAGAACACTGAGCTCAATTCCAAATGCTTTGTCAATCAGATAGAATACACATACCCTGAGTATAATCAGCAGCTCCATCTATACCATTTCCCAATACATTCCAGTACACAAACTAAACTCAATTTTCCTATAAAGGAGTCCAAAATAGTTGAAATTGAGTTGCTCAAATAAGATAGACACAACTTTTAACAGATGACCAACATAACCTATTAAATTATAAGCATTCACAAAGCAAGTCCTACACGATTAGTTCAACTACTCCACAAGGAATCAACATGAACATTCCAACCAAATACCAACCAAAAAACAAAATGTACAACAGGCTACTATGGCATAAGTATCAAGATCAGGAAGAGAAGCAGGCTACTATGGCATAAACAGATGTACAACAGTAGTATAAAGTTTCTTATACTATAAACCAATAAGAAGCAATTTATCCTGCAAGTAATAATAAAAAGAAAAAAAGAAGAAGTTGGTGCTCAATAAGTTGATTCATATCAGAACCGTCATCTCTAATTGAAGTCAACACCAATTGAAAACATATATACACCGCACCACAAAAAAATTGAAACACAATTCAACCAAAATCATGTGGTCAGGTTTATTCTGTACAATTTACAGTAATGAACCTCACATGTATATATATAAAGTTTTAATCTTTGCTGTTTTTTCCTAACTTTAGATTGTCTCATCCAGTAAAGAGAGCAATTTAGCTTCTTACTCCCTTCTATTAGCAATAAAACAAACCACAACATATCCTCACACCTAGACATACTTAGATGAATTTTGATAAACAAAAAAGAAATATTTTTCACATGTACCTAATTGACACAACCAATACACCACGGTTTAAACATTTCTTGGCAACGCGAATCCTATTTCATACACCACAAGTGCATTGTATATACATGATATAATCAACTATAAATAAACAATATCAATACATATACATAATATCATGCACATTCAAAAATTAGGGCATATGCATGTGAAACCAAAATTACAAGCTATTGTGCATGTAAATATGTGTAAAATTGGGAAAATCGCCAAATTGAATACTAACTGTTAACTATAGGTAATAGAAGATAACAATGGAAGAGAATGAGGCAAAGGAAGTTGTGACGCCCCCAGAATAGGTATACATCACCCTTTCTGAGTCGCCAAATACATGGTACAAAAATTAAATACAAACTTCATTTATATAACTATTGAACTGTCGTACAGAATATGACCACAGTTAAACTGTGAGTTTTAATACAAATATATGCAACTCTCATGGTGCCTCGACCACAACTCCTTACAATGGTACCTTACATAAAAGTACAGTCAATAACTGTTTTAGAAATTAAAATCTTTAGAAAATGATCAAGGAAACCTTCGTACATAGGAGGCCATGCGTCTAAGTTATGATAGATATCATATGACTCGAGAATTATCCTTGATTGACCCAATAGACCCCAAAGAAAAATGAGAAGATTACTATCATGTTCTTTCCAATGGTGAGTCTTCTCTTGACATATAATTATCTTCATTGTCTCCAATTGAGAACTATATTTCAACCAAACTCCAAGATTATATAGGTAGTGCTCATAGATATAATCAGCAAGTGCATTTGCACAACCTTGTCTTATGATAACACGAGGTCGTCTGTCAATAGATGTGACGCCCCAAAAATAGGTATACATCACCTATTCTGAGTCGCCAAATACATGGTACAGAATACAAATATAATCTTAAATATACAACATGAGCTGTGAGTTTTAATACAAATATTATCTTCTAGACAGTATTCAAACTCAAAATAAGTCCTCAATACATTTATTATCACACTATTTTATAGAATAGTGAGGACTACTAATGTTATCATCTGGACCGTCACTCCGTTCTCCGACTAGTCCCTGCTACGTTCTCATTTCTTGAAGAGAACAATAAAAGTAAAAGGGTGAGCTCAACTAGCCCAGTAAGAAATATTATGACTAAGATAATGTAGAATAAATTATCGTTAGCCTTCAACAGTGTTAAACTAATAAAATATAACAAACATCAAGTTTAACTGCAGCGGTACAACCTTTCCATTAAAAGAGTCAAGTAGAGAATAAAATCTACTATCTTTTATGATTTAAAAAGGTTTTTCATCACTTTTATCGCTGAGACTCAGCTTAATAAATAATCCACATCATCCCTGCACTACGGCTAATGATATTCATTAGTATCACGACCACAAATTATCCATGCACTACGGGCCAAGGATATTCGTGTATTCATCAATGGTCATGATCATGCCAACAACTGTCCATCAATGCACTACGGGCCAATGAGGACTTTTACCACATCATTTGTAACATTACGGTCATGATTATGCCGAATAATCCCTGGTCATAATCATACCAAGTCCATCTATGCACTATAGGCCACAGATGACTTTCAACATAATATAAACATGAGGATGATGACAATGATATAAGAATTCTATAAAACAAGTTCAAGAATTAATTTATCTAAGAACCAATAACGTCCAAATTGTCAACATGATACTGCTTTGTGGGATAAAACTCAAGAATTCTTGAAAAAATATTTCCATGAAAAGATACTGGATGAAGCACAAATATCAAGGATATTCTATTAATTTCATGGAGTATAAAAGCCAAAGCTTTAACCAACTGAGTATAATAGAATATATGAAACTGCAAATAAATTTTCGCCCGCCATGCGGTAATCCACGTAGACAGATCATTTCCATAATTTAATAAGGAATGAATACGAATGATCATTCACCATACATGTGGTAATCCACATGGACATGTTATTCCAAGAAAATAATAAAGAATGGAATAACAGAAGAATTCACCATGCATGCGATAGACCGCACAAACAGGTTATTCCAATAGAATAATAAATAATGGAACCAGGTCATGCGTAAACGCATAGACAGGATATTCTGACATAATAATAAAGAATGGAACCAGGTCATGCGTAAATGCACAGACAGGATATTCCGACAGAATAATAAAGAATGGAATAACAACAGAATTTCACCATGTATGCGGTGCTTCGCATAGACAGGTTATTCCAACAGAATAATAAGGAATGGAATAACAGAAGAATTTCACCATGTATGCGGTACTTCACATATACAGGTTATTCCAACATAATAATAAAGAATGAAACAACAGCTCTTACGAGTATTGGAAAGAAAATAATTCTCTTCATGAATATGAAAGAATAATACCCCTTACGAGTACAACAAATAATATCCCTTACCTTAGAAGAAACTGGATATAGGAGTAGTGAAGTAACATAATACTTTTCTTCTTTCTCTCTATAGTTTCTCTCTCTAGAGTTTCAGTGAATTCGTAAGAAATAATGAAGGAATGAGCTTCTATTTATAGGAGAATGGACTGAATAGTAACTAATTCATGAACGGTCCAGATTGATTTACTTTTAAACGGACGGTCCATATTAATTTACTATGCAATATTAATAAAATATTTTAATAAAACAAAATCTTTTAAATAAAATATAATATATTCTATTTATAATCTAATAAAACGAATAACTTTATAAAAGTATTTTGTTTTATATAAAAAGATTTTACTATACAAATACTATGCAAGTACTATGCAAACACTATGCATAATAGAATATTATATATTCTATTTATAGTCTAATAAAACAAATAAATTTATAAAAGTATTCTGTTTTATATAAAAAGATTTTACTATGTAAATACTATGCAGATACTATGCAAATACTATGCATAATAGAATATCATATATTCTATTTATAGTCTAATAAAATAAATAAATTTATAAAAGTATTCTGTTTTATATAAAAAGTTTTCTGTTTTATTACATTTATAATAATAATAAAACAAAACTTATTACCTTTATTATAATTCACAATATTAATCGATCAGGTCGTTCCCAAGAAAGAGGGAGCTTTCCAATAAGGATTTCTCCCTATTGACGCGCAATTAGGTGATCAAACCTCTCATTGGCAGAACTTCTAGACAGCGTTAATATTGCAAATAATAATATTAACAACTCTGTTATCTCAATTATTGATTTAATAATATATAAAATATCGACAATAATTGAATCAAATAACGTGAGATATTATGCAACAATTACTGTAGCAATAATTGAGTATAACTGAGTGACTTCTTAAGTAAGCATCAATAATCAATACTGTGTGCTACTATGCAACCACGCGTATTACTGTACTTTTGCTACCGAGTAGTTCAACAGTTTTAACGGTAACATTTTCACTGTTGTTTTTATAAAAAGATAATTCTGTTGTTTTCTTATTACGACAATACTTCTGTTGTGGGGTCCACCAATGATTATGCCGTCTTACGGATATTCCCAGACAAAAAGAATATTATATAACAACTTGTATACTTTGTAAAATTTATAAATATTATCCACAACTATAACACTATCTCAAATCCATACCATAATATTAAAAAAAATATTTTGAGAAAATTAAATCTTTATTCATAAAATTTGGGGTCTCACAATCTCCCCTCCTTATGAAATTTCGCCCTCGAATTTTACGTACGTACCTGGTATGCCGAATAAGTGAGGATACCTTGACTTCACTTCAAATTCTAACTTTTGAGGTATAACCTTTGAGTGTCGAATATAATCTTTCTTATCCAAAATTTTAACACGTATCTCCTCATACGTTAAATCTTCTATTATCTCGTCCAATTCTAATTCAATAATGTGGTTCGGGTCGTCCACATATTTACGTAACATCGATACATGAAAAAGAACGTTATGAACACGCGACAAACTTGGCGGTAAAACGAGTCTATAGGCCACAGTTCCTACTCGATCGATGATTTTAAATGGGCCAATTAAATTGAGGGTTGAGATTTCATCTCTTCGTCGATTTTTGCTTCTAGATTAACGCCCTCTTGAACCTTCTTCTTCACATTCATTAGATTCGGGTGTGTAGCTTGAGCGACTTTAACTTTAACGATTAAAGTCGATTCTACTCGTATATTCGTCATCATCACATGGGTCCCTGGAGTCTTTAACTCTATCTCCATCCTTTGCAAGTCATACAAAATGGGTTTTTGTGTTAACAAAATCGCACTCATAAACGCGTCAGCTACCACGTTCGCTTTCCCACGATGGTATTGAATGGTACGATCGTAATCTTTAACAGCTTGAGCCAACGTCTTTGGCGCATTATACGTTCATTTTGGTTGAATAAATATTTAAGGGTTTTAGAAATGGATTTTGTACTGGGGTCAATACAAAATTCGATTTCACGCTTTAGGGGTAGGCTAAGAAGTCTTCAAGAATACGTCAGGAAATTTATTAACAATAGAAATATCATTCAAAACTGTGACTCTCATCCCAAGACTTGGATAGCACGTCACATTGATACCTATCAACTTGCCATCGTCATTCACAACATCCCCTACGAAAAGTCTGGCTTCTGTGCATTCCACACAAGGAAGTCCACAACGAAAGGACCGATGCTCTTTACTTATGGCTTGATATGACAATGATTGACTTTAGTGGTTTGGTTGCTTGAATTCGCATAACAAGTTGGTTAGGAATATGAAAGCTAACCACCTTACGAAAAGCTTGATGAGTAGTTAACCAATCGATTCCTAAAATCACATCAAAGGTAAGTATTTTCAAAGAGATAAGATCGACAGGTAACGTGAAAGTGTCGATTTGAATCAACAAGATTTATAAACAGTGGAGGTAACGAAGGTTTCTCCTAATGGAGTTTCAACCGATAAGTCAAAGTCTAATTTATCCGTAGTCAAATTTAAACGTTAAGCGCAAGCAAGAGAGATAAAAGAAATAGGTAGAACAGATATATAATAAGGTGTAGACTTCACAAGAAATTATAATTAACTAACCCGTGATAACTTCGTTCGTGTTCCTTGTCACAAAAAAATCCTCTCTTAAACTATCGATTTTGACTTGTCTGGGACATCCTTTGGCGTCACCATCCCAGCTAGACTTGACTTTGCTATAGAGTACATTCCACCCTTACTTGCTTCGTCACATTCCTGATCCATGATTCGAATCATTACTCTCCGATCCATATCGAATTGGGGTTGACCGCTCTGCACAGGGTAATTTCGAATTCGATGTTGGATTTTCCCAATTGTTGTCCAAAAAGCAAAATCCATTTTATCTATTTTGGCCTTATTGGATCGGACGTCTTTTTCTACAATATCTACGCGTCGTGCGGCTTTTACCCATACATCATCTATTCTCTTTCGTTCAGTTGTTTCTTCTTTTATCAGAACTTTGATCATAGTATTCTCAGATTCCAGCTCTAATATCTTATACTCTGCCAAAGAGTGCTTCTGTTCAAGCATCGCACATCAGGTAACACAATTTTGAATTGTTACATCTCTTTGCTCCACGACCGCCTACCGTTGTTCAGCCAGCTCTTCTAACTCATGAATACGATTTTGCAATTCTACATTTCGATCATAAAATTCTTCTAATAAATTCTCCTTAGGTTCCTCTTCTTCCTCACTCTCAGCTGCTACCTCTGCGACTAGCTCTGGTGCAACTATTAATTCCTCCCTCACCATAAGAATATCTCTAATTCCTTCTTCGCCTAACATCATATTATCCTGGTTGGCGATTAGAGGTGTCTCCATGGTCTCATTCACTCCATTGTTAACGTTCTCTGCTGCCATTCTTAAAAACTGCCATAAAATAAGGGTTAATTGACATATCACATATTATCCCTATACTCTGACCGACCAATTAAATACCAAATAAACTTAGGTAGGTCATACTAGTGAAGGAATTCCCCGTCTCTCCTCTCCTAGTTCTTATCTCACATCTCAGCCAGGAATCATATCCATAAGCTTTGATACCAACTGTGATGTCCCCAAAATAGGTATACATCACCTATTCTGAGTCGCCAAATACATGGAACAGAATACAAATACAATCTTAAATATACAACATGAGCTGTGAGTTTTAATACAAATATTATTTTCTAGACAGTATTCAAACTCAAAATAAGTCCTCAATACATTTATTATCACACTATTTCATAGAATAATGAGGACTACTAATGCTATCATCTGGACCGCCACTCCGTTCCCCGACTAGTCTCTGCTACGTTCTCATTTCTTGAAGAGAACAATGAAAGTAAAAGGGTGAGCTCAACTAGCCCATTAAGAAATATTATGACTAAGATAATGCAGAATAAATTATCGTTAGCCTTCAACAATGTTAAACTGATAAAATATAACAAACATCAAGTTTAACTGCTGCGGAACAAGCTATCCATTAAAAGAGTCAAGTAGAGAATAAAATTTACTATCTTTTATGATTTAAAAAGGTTTTTCATCACTTTTATCGCTGAGACTCAGCTTAATAAATAATCCACATCATCCCTGCACTACGGCTAATGATATTCATTAGTATCACGACCATAAATTATCCATGCACTACGGGCCAATGATATTCGTGTATTCATCAATGGTCATGATCATGCCAACAACTGTCCATCAATGCACTACGGGCCAATGAGGACTTTTACCACATCATTTGTAACATTACGGTCATGATTATAACGAATAATCCCTGGTCATAATTATACCAAGTCCATCTATGCACTACAGGCCACAGATGACTTTTAACATAATATAAACATGAGGATGATGACAATGATATAAGAATTCAATAAAACAAGTTTAAGAATTAATTTATCCAGGAACCAATAACGTCCAAATTGTCAACATGATACTGCTTTGTGGGGTAGCCTTCGTCCAAATTATCAATAGCCTTCGTCAGTAATAAATCAGAGATTTAGAACATATGGTAGATGATAAAACTTTTCAACCTTAGTTGCAGCGGAACGAGCAATCCATTAGAAGAGTCAAATAGACCATAAAGTCTATTATCTTCTCCATGTTAAAAGTCCACCAACAATGTTTTATCCCTATAACATCAATCAACAGTTTCTGTCCACAATCATGTGAATAACTCATAATCATAATTGTGGTTCTAAATTCCTCTTTGCACCCAGGACGAAGATAATTTTCATCACCTGTCTTTACCTGAAACATCAAAGATCATGGTTATACCAAATCACAGTTTCTGTTCATAATCATACTAATAAATCCATCTTTACACTACGGGCCAAAGATATTCATTAACAGTTCATCTTTGCACTACAGGCCAAAGACATGCAACTGTATTTTAGAAGAGTCAAGTAGAGTATGATATCTGCTATCTTCAACGAATTAAAAGTTTATTATCAATATTTTATCGCTGAGACTCGGCTTAATAAATAATTCACA
The DNA here is from genome assembly GCA_016801055.1 of Panax notoginseng. Classification (NCBI taxonomy): domain Eukaryota; kingdom Viridiplantae; phylum Streptophyta; class Magnoliopsida; order Apiales; family Araliaceae; genus Panax; species Panax notoginseng. Next base: position 249,787,584 of record CM029012.1, read on the forward strand.
TCATCGAATCATCCTTGTACTACGGCTAAGGATATTCATGAGTATCACGACCATGAATTATTCATACACTACGAGCCAAGGATATTAGTGTTTTCACCAATGGTCATGATTATACCGAATAATCCCTGATCATAATCATACCAAAAACTGTCCATCAATACACTACAGGCCAATGAGGACTTTTACCATATCATTTATAACATTGCGGGTCATAATTATACTGAATGATCACTGGTCATAATCATACCAATCAACAGTTAATCTTTGAACCCTTGGCCGAAGATGACTTTCATCATAATATAAACATGAGGATGATGATGACAATAATATAAGCATTAATCAAACGAAATCAAGGATAATTATTAAAGACTTTAAATTTATCCAGAGTTTAATAATATCTAAATTGTTAACATGATACTGCTTTGTGGAGTAAAATTCAAGAATAATATCCATGTATGAAAAATAATTTGGACAGAAAAGAAATAAAATTTTCGGGTGAATAATATCCCGTGAATAGTATCCTGTGAATAGTATTTCGGGAATAGCACCCCGTGAATAGTACCCCGTCATGAAAAGTGCCCCGAATACCCGAGTGAATAATATTTAAGTGAATAGTAATTGGGTAAATAGTAACTCGTGAATAGTACCCCGACATGAAAAGTGCCCCAAATACCCGAGTGAATAATATATGAGTGAATAGCAACCGATGAATAGTAACATATGAATAGTAACTCGTGAATAGTATCCTAGCATGAAAAGTGTCCCGAATGAATAATATTTGAGTGAATAGTAATCGGGTGAATAGTAACTCGTGTATAGTAACTCGTGAATAGTACTCTAGGTGAAAATATTGATTTTTAATAAGAAAGTTCAGATCAATATTCCAATGAAACGATACTGGATGAAGTACAAAACTTCAAGGATATCCCACTAATTTCAGGGATTATAGAAGCAATACTTACCACAATAAGTTTAGATTTAAAAATATGAAAAGAAATAACATATGAAACTGCAAATAAATTTTCACCTATTATACGGTATGTAATCCGTGTAGACAGGTTATTTCGACATATTAAAGGATGAATACGAAAAAATAATATTCCTTATGAATACGAAAGTAAAAATACCCCTTACCTTAGTAGAAGACTGGATACTGCAATAATGAAGTAGCAGAATACTCTTCTTCTTGCTCTCTATAGTTTCTTTCTCTATAGTTTCTCTTGTGAGTCTCAATGAATTGGTGAGAATGAAAGAAGAATTAAGCTTCTGTTTATAGGAGAAATGACTAAATAGTAACTAATTCACGAACGGTCCAGATTGATTTACTATTAGAACGGACGGTACAGATTGATTACTATTAAAACCACAATCGACGGTCTAGATTGATTTATTTTTAAAACCACCATCGACGGTCCAGATTGATTTATTTTTAAAACCACCACCGACTGCCCAAATTGATTTTCTATTAAAACCACCATCGACAGTCCAGATTGATTTACTATTAAAACCACCACCAATGGTCCAGATTGATTTAACTTATTATACTTTAGTACCCTTAAAGTTTTCTAAGTTTGCATTATTCCCCTTTAACTTTTGTAATTCACTTATCTTCAATAAACACATTCTTAATAATTCAACAATTATTCATCATTAATATTATAACTCACAATATTTAACAACCAGATCATTCCCAGGAAAGAGGGGGATTTCCGATAAGGATTTCTTCCTATTCGCGCAATTAGGTGACCAAACTTCTCCTCGACAGAACTTTCTAGACATCGTCAATATTGCAAATAATAATACGAATAACTTTGTTGTCTCAATTATTGATTTAATAATATAAAATATTATGCAGATGATATTGTGACAATAATTGAATCAAATAACTTGAGATATTATGCAGTAATTACTGTAGTAATAATTGAGTAAACTGAGTGGCTTCTTACGTAAGGATCAATAATCAATACCGCGTGCTACTATGCAACCACGCGTATTACTGTATTTTTACCACTGGGAATTTTAATAGTTTAACGGTAAAACTTTCGCCGTTATTTTTATAAAAATATATTTCCATCATTTTCTAATTCGACAATTATTCTGTTGTGGGGTCCACCAATGATGGTGTCGTCGTACGAATATTTTCTGTTAAAACGAATATTTTTCGACCAATCGAATATTCCCCGACACAACGAATATTTTATATCATCTTGCTTACTTTGCAAAATTTTCAATTATCACCCTTAACTTTAACCTTTTATCAATTTAACCATTTACTAAATAGAATAATAATTATAAGAAAATTGAATACTTTCATTTTATAAAATTCAGGGTCTTACAGAAGTCGTCGTCGCTGTCGCCAAAAATTGCAGAAATCGAAATTGGGGCTATTTTTCTAAACTAGGGCAATAATGAGTAGGAAGAGAGAAAGGGGAAAGGGAGTAGTGAGGCGGAGGAGATTAAGAGAGGAGGAGGATGATGAAGCGGAGGAGATTGAGAGAGGTTTTTTCATTTCTTTTACTCTCTTCCTGCAGCAGATCGAGTATTGATGCAAATGAGAGTTCTATTCGCCTAAAAAAGGGGACTAATAATGACTGTTATTTCCCATGGAATTATTTCCGACAGAATTTTCCGTCGAAAATAAGTTATTTTTGACGAAATTATTTCTGTGGAAAATAATTTCGACGAAAATATATGTTTGTCTTGTAGTGCGAGCAACAATTGTTTTCCAATATCATGCATCAATAAAATTGTCCTTTTTCTCAGTCAAGAGTTCTTACCAATCCAATTGATTAAGAGCAACTTTTCAAAACATATTTGATTTAACAAATTTAACATGTTTGATCTAGCTGATACAACTAGCATACATCTATCTCATAAACAGTTCATGAATAAAACAACTTAAATAAATTCATAGTTCAATAATAATAGAACATGAATTCGATTGCACAAAGTGCGATTAACAATAATCATTAAGGATGTGGAGTAATCAACAATAATTATCCACTAATATGCTTCGAAAATAATAACTCGAGTTTGACTTAGGAAACTTGCTTTGTTTGCGGTCTACTGCTACGAAATTAAATTTATCCGGTTAAGCAGTTTAATCTATCTTCCTTTGAAAAACCTATGATTGATCTTTAAATTAGTAAATCAAATAATATCATTACTCTATATTAAATTTATTGAACATTTAGTCATTACACTAATTCCGTAGTAATATTATCATCCCTTATTACTATCACGTAAACATTATCTTAACTCATCTAATATTATTACCCTTAATAATATTTTATTTATCTCTTAGTATTATTAATCAACTAATAATACTTTATTCGCTTATTAATATTATTAATCTCTTAATCATATTTTAATCAATTTCTAATGTTCTTAACGTTTACTTCTTTTACTAATATTATTAATCATTTAATAATATATTAATCTTTAACTAATATTATTAAATATTTAATAATATTTTATTATTTTACTAATATTATTAACATTTTAATAATATTTTAATTATTTTCTAATATTATCATTCATTTAATGATATTCTATTCATTTACCAATATTATTAACCTTTTAATAACATTTTATTTAATTTCGAATATTATTAATTATTTAATAATATTTTAATCTAATATTATTAATCTTTTAATAATATTTTAATCTAATATTATTAATTACATTAATAATATTTTAATATAATATTATTAGTCATTTAATAATATCTTAATCATTTATTAATGCTTTAATCTAATATTATTAATCATTTAATAATATTTTAAATTCAATCTTGATCTAAATATTATTGATTATTTAAAAATATCCTTATTCTAATATTATTAATACCATAATAATATTTTAATCATTTATTAAACCCATAAAACAATTTATTTTAATGGTTTACCCTTTATTAATACCTTTATTTAATAACCCTAAAATGTCATAAATATTAGTTCACATCACAATTTGCCAAAATACCCTCCAATAATCAGCATACCACATATGTAGGGTTTCCAAGCTCTAGCATCAAATTTTTACCATTTATGACATCATATAGTTATTTATTTCCATTTATTCATTACACAACTATTTACAAGAAAAATACCAAAACAGTTCCAAAAATGTTTCTTTTCTGCAAATAGACAGAAACTAGTCTCCTGATGATTCCCAATTTTTTTTGGAATTTTACAACTTGGTTTACTATTTTTAAAGGGCCTAAAACAACAAGATCGAGTTACACACAAAGAGTTATTCATGTTTAATTTTAAAAGAGTCCTTTCTTGTAAAGGACATATGTCTCATTCTACACATCCAAAACAGTATATTCTTTTTCCTAAATGTAGATAACTCTTCAAAGTACCTTCCTGATTTTTTTTCAAAATTTTTAAAATATAGAAACTGGACGAAACTACCCTTGGTAGCAAGTGGCCAGAAACTGTCCATTAGTTTATTGTCTAGTATGGACTGTTTCGGCCCAACAGTCCTCATGGCTTAAAAAATTAGTTTTTTTGAGTGCTACTACTTGAGTTTAGTAGTTAACTTACATATCTAGCACCTTCCTTTGATGGATCACAAATAGAAGGTGTATATCTCAAGTTATAGATGATCCAAGTGAAGAAAAAGCTAAGGTTTTTCACCCTTAATTAAGGAACCTAAGTCCATTTTCTTCCTTTGGATCCTTATTCTAGCACTTAAGAGGGTTAGATCCTTACATGAAACATAAAGATCTAAGGGTTCTTGAGTCTTAAAACATAACCTCTCAATAATTTTGTAAATAAAACCAAACAAAAGAAGGAAGAACTAGGTTAGGGCTTTACCTTTATTTCTTAGTTATTCTTCTTGTCTTTCCAAAGTACTTTATGTGCTTAGGATACATGAAACTAGCAACCCCTCACTCTCTTCTCCCTCAAACTCACGGCCTCCCCCTCTCTTTTGTCGCTCTCTCTCTCTTTCTTTCTTTTGCTAATTTAGAAGTGAGATAAGATGAAATGAAGGAAATGAAAGGAAGATGGAAGTATTAGTTGTTTAGTATGTAAAAATAGACACATACATTTTATATCTTTTATTATCCCCCATATCTCTTTTACCCTCTAAGCAATAACCCTCATCTTATCTTTTAGGATTACATGTAATCTACTTTAGAGATTTTTAACCAATGAGAGATTAACACATAAGGATTAGTGGAGATAAAGAGATTTACTAGCATAAATGGTAACTTAAGCATCACATCACAAAGCCAAAAATAGCCTTGTATGGCCGGGTATACACCCCCCTTTTTGCCTTATTTGTGCTTTATTTTTAATGCCAATTTTGATTATTCAAATGTCCAAAATGTCCCTTATCAAATGAGCTGAAGTTTGGACTTTTAATTTAATTCTTTTGGGCTTCCTAATTAACTATTTGGACCATATAGGTAACATAGTTCATTACTTTTAATCTCTCTTATCCTAATTATTTATTTAGAATTTCTATCCCCAATCTTTTGGAATTTAAATACTTACTCATGTCCATTTAATTTTATAACCCAATTAGCCTTTCTTTAATTAGGTTTCAAATAAATAATCAATTGAGATAATTAGGTTAAGCTCTTAATTAGGTTAGTATAAATCTTAAAAACTAACATTTCTCAATGCTATAACCCTTAGGTTACTTACTTACCATACCTAGGGTATAATTAGGTTATGTAGCGCTTTCCTTTTTAATTCTAATTACATAACTAGTAATTACACATATCTATACATATATATACATACAATATATATGTATTTAGCCATAGTCTTCTATCACATAGTCATCACACATATTTAATCACTATATGCCTTAAAGTTTTCAATATTAATAATATATTTACTTACAAAGTGACTTAAAATTCTTGGTTTTTACACAACACCCTAGAACTTAATTTTTACAATTCGAGCACCATACAAAAAGTGCTCCAAAATAGTCCACTAAATTTATTTTCCATCCATTAAGCATAGGTTTTGCGTTCTTATTATTATGTTCCACTTTTCATGCATTTACCGGGTAGTTTGCAAACATATACATATACACCACCTTATATCTTCAAGATCCACCACGATCTTCCAACAAATAACAACATCCACCAGCAAAGCAAGTTTATATAACTTAAAGGAAAAAATTGAAAATTAGGATTTTGTTCTTACCTTTCTTGTTCTTTCTTCTTGATCTTGTTAAGACTTTCATAATCAAGTTTGTTAGACCTCTTCTTTTCTTCTCTATAATCAACCCCTCTCTCTATCTTTTCTCTCTCAAGCTCTAGCTTTTTAATTACTTAGGAAAATTAGTGAAATAAACAAGGAAAAATGCAAGTATATATACTTGCATTCCTTATTTATAGACAAAAGGTTGGGGTAGATTAGTCAATTAAGCCACTTAATCATGCTCTAGTTAACTCATCTAAGGTTGTGTTTGATAAACCTGTGAATTAAGATCTGAATGATTATGATATCTTAATAAATTAGATCATCTGAATGGTTATGAAGTCTGAATCTAAAAAATTGTTTGATAACTAAAAAATAAGTTGTCTCTTAATGACACTATTTTACCATTTTAAAGGGTAAAATTTTATTTAATAATTTTAAATATTCAATTTAATAAAAATGAGTACATAATATTGTTGAATATATTTATATAAAAAAAATTATCAAAAAAATTTCATTAAGAGGTACCTCTTAATTATTAAGATTTTATTTTCTGTCTTAACTATTAAGAGGCATTCAGAGGTAACAAAAAAAAATAAAAAAACAGCATCATGCCTATTAGCGAATAAGAGACAGTCCATTAAGAGGCAATCAGATGAAAACAAACAGCACCTAACTCTAATTAACTTAACTAAAGCTAGACAAAATTATTACCTAAGGCCTTGTTTGGGTAAATTAAATAGAATGGAGGGAACAACAATCTCCCACTTGATTTATTTGGATAAAACATACTATAAATAGTAAGCCTCTCAACCTCATACCCGGCCACCTCTATTTGAGAGTAGATCCTCTGTCCCCAATTTTCCTGTCTCTTTGTGTCCCTCAACTTAAATTTTGACACCTAATCTCTTACTTAATACTAATTAATTCTAAAATTAAATAAAATGACATGTGTCAAAATTTAAGTCGGGGGACACAGGGGGAATAGGAAATTTGGGGACAGGAGATCTGCTCTCCCTCTCTCTCCCTATCTTTTTTCCAAATTCAATTCACCATATGCTCGATTTTTATTTGCAAGACACATGGCCATCAAGTTGCCAACACATGACACATGACTTTCTCTTCCTTTGTGTGAGACCCCGAATTTTATGAAATAAAAGTATTCAATTTTTCTATTTTGGTAAATAGTTAATTGATAAAAGTTTAAAGTTAAGGGTAATATGTAAAATTTTTTTTCCAAAGTAAGCAAGTTGATATAAAATATTCGTTGTGTCGGGGAATATTCGATTAGTCGGGAAATATTCTTTTTGTCGAGAAATATTCGTACGACAGTACAATCATTGATGGACCCCACAACGGAATTATTGTCGGATTGAGAAAACGACAAAAATAATTTTATGAAAATAACGGCGGAAGTTTTACCATTAACTGTTGAAACACCCGGTGTTAAAAGTACAGTAATACGCGTGGTTGCATAGTAGCACACGGTATTGATTATTGATGCTTACGTGAGAAGTCACTCAGTTTTGTTTTATTAGTATTATTAATGTAATAAAACAGAAAAGCTTTTTATATAAAACAGAATACTTTTATAAAGTTATTCGTTTTATTAGGTTAATAGTAAAATCTTTTTATATAAAACAGAATACTTTTATAAAGTTATCTGTTTTATTAGACAATAATTAGAATATATTATATTTTATTATGCATAGTGTTTGTATAGTACCTGCATAGTGTTTGCATAGTAAAATCTTTTATAAAGTTATTCGTTTTATTATATTATAAATAGAATATATTATATTTTATTTAAAAAATTTAGCTTTAAATATGGACCGTCAGATTAAAATAAATCAATCTAGACCGTTCATGAGTTAGTTACTATGAAGTCCATTTTTCTATAAATAGAAGCTCATTCCTTCATTATTTTCTTACGAATTCACTGAAACTTTAGAGAGAGAAACTATAGAAAGAAAGAAAAAAAGTATTCTGCTACTTCACTACTCCGATATCAAGTTTCTTTTACGGTAAGGGATATTATTTGTTGTACTCGCAAAGGGTATTCTTTCTTTCTTATTCATGAAGAGAACTTCTGTTATTCCATTCTTTATTATTCTGTTGGAATAACCTGTATATGCGGGCTACCCTATACTTGGTGAAATTCTTCTATTATTACATTATTTATTATTCTGTTGGAATATCCTGTATGTGCTTTATGCCGGACCTGGTTCTATTATTTATTATTCTGTCGGAATATCCTGTCTGTGCTTTACGCCGGACCTGGTTCCATTATTTATTATTCTGTCGGAATATCCTGTCTGTGCGTTTACGTAAGACCTGATTCCATTATTTATTATGCTGTCGGAATATCCTGTCGGTACATTTACGTATGACCTGGTTCCACTATTTATTTTTCTGTTGGAATAACCTGTCTGTGCGGTCTATCGCATGCCTGGTGATTTCTTTTGTTATTTCATTCTTTATTATACTCAGTTGGTTAAAGTTTTAACTTCTAAACTCCATAAAATTAGTGGAATATCCTTGATATTTGCGCTTCATCCAGTATCTTTTCATGAAAATATTTTTCTGAGCATTCTTAAATTTTACTCTACAAATAAGTATCATGTTGATAATTTGGACGTTATTGGTTCCTGGATAAATTAATTCTTGAACTTATTTTATTGAATTATTATGTCATTGTCATCATCTTCATGTTTATATCATGTTGAAAGTCATCTGTGGCCTGTAGTGCATAGATGGACTTGGTATGATTATGACCAGGGATTATTCGGTATAATCATGACCGTAATGTTACAAATGATGTGGTAAAAGTCATATTTGGCCCGTAGTGCATAGATGGACTTGGTGTGATTATGACCAGGAATTATTCGGTATAATCATGACCGTAATGTGATGAATGATGTGGTAAAAAATCCTCATTGGCCATAGTGCATTGATGGACAGTTTTTGGTATGATTATGGCTATGAATTCTCTTCGGCCAAGGGTGCAAAGATGAATTATTTTATGGCATGATCAGGACCGTTGATGAAAACACGATTATCTTTGGCCCGTAGTGCATGGATAATTCGTGGTCGTGATACTAATGAATATCCTTGGCCTATAGTGCAGAGATGATTCGATGATGTGGATTAATTATTGAGCTGAGTCTCAGCGATGAAATATTAATTCATGGATGTGATAATAATGAATATATTTGGCCGTAGTGCATGGATAATTCATGGATGTGATACTAACAAATATCCTTGATCGTAGTGCATGGATAATTCGAAGGTGTGGATTATTTATTAAGCTGAGTCTTAGCGATAAAATATTGGTTATACACTTTTAATTTGTAGAAGAAAGTAGATATCATGCTCTACTTGACTCTTCAAAAATACAGTTGTATGTCTTTGGCTGTAGTGCAAAGATGAATTTATTAGTACGATTATGAACAAGAATTGTGATTTGGTATAACCATGATTTTTGATATTTCAGGTGAATATAGGTGATGAAAATTATCTTCGTCCTAGGTGCGAAGAGGAATTTAGAATCACAATTATGATTATGAGTTATTCATATGATTGTGGACAAGAATGGTTGATTAATGTTACAGGGATAAAACATTATTGGTGGACTTTTAACATGGAGAAGATAATAGACCTAATGGTCTATTTGACTCTTCTAATGGATTGCACGTTCCGCTGCAACTATGGTTGAAAAGTTTTATCAACTACCATATGTTCTAAATCTCTGATTTATTAATGATGAAGGCTATTGATGATGTAAATTAGCTTTAATTATGATATTCTTTACTGGGCTAGTTGAGCTCACCCTTTTGCTTTCATTTTTCTCTTCAGGAAGTGAGAACGCAGCAGGGACTAGTCGGGGAACGGAGTGACGGTCCAGATGATATCATTAGTAGTCCTCACTATTCTATGAAATAGTGTGATAGCTGTGGAGGTTCTCCCTAAACAATATAGAAAAGTATGTTGTATTCTATACATCATTTAGTAGTTATATTTGGTGAATCAAATAGGGTGAAGCGAACCCAACTTTGGAAGGGTGTTTTGACACTATCATACAAGATGTCTAATGACATACAACCTCGTGTTCTCATAGGACATGGTTGTGCACATCCACTTGCCGAATATATCTACGAGCACTATCTATATGATCTTGGAGTTTATTTGAAGTATAATTTTCATTTGGAGACAACGGAGATATTTATATATCAAGAGAAGACTCACCATTGGAAAAAAGATGATAGTAATCTTCTTGTTTTTATTTGGGGACTTTTGGGTCAACAAGGATAATTCTGTGGACATATGATATCTATCATAACCTAGACGCATGGCCTCCCATGTACGAAGGTTTTCTTGAGCACTTCCCAAATATTTTAATTTCTAAAACAATTTTTGACTATACTTTTATGTAAAGTATCATTGTAAGGTTGTGGTCGAGGTACCATGAGAGTTACATACATTTGTATTAAAACTCATAGTTAACTGTGGTCGTATTCTATACGACAGCTCAACAGTTGTATAAATGAAGTTGTATTTGAATTTTGTACCATGTATCTGGCGACTCAGAATGGGTGATGTATACCTAATTTTGGGGGCGTCACACTTTGGCTTCAAGTCCAAGCCATCTAAATCTCTAGCCAAGCCATCTTAATTTCCTAGGCTCAATTTGGCTTGGTTACAATTAACTTAGTTTTAAATTCTAGTTATTTCACTTTTCGCCTCCATTTCCTGAACAAACAATATGTCAAAGTTCAAGATTTTGAAAATACGAAAACGTGTTTTTAGCGTGAATATTGATTTTACATATTTTTTGTTAAAAATATTTTTATTGGAGATTACGTATCTATTTTTCAAATAAACGCTATGTCGTAATTCGAAAAGTTCAAAAAACGAAAATCCGTTTTCTGCGTTTTATGAATAGTGATTCAACATTTTCCTCAGAATTTTATTTTTCGTCGAAAAATTCCAACGCACATTCATAATCACATAACCCGTAATCTATGTCAAAAATCAACCTTTAACCACATAAAATACAAACATTTTCATAAAAATATTTATTTTATTTGATAAATATTAATAAGGATGCTACATTCTCAATTATTACAGTCCTGCTACACTATAAGTCTTAAAGTCTATCAATTGAAATATCAATGTGTGTGGATATATAGATGGAATGAGAGGAAATTAAGAATGATCTCCCTCTGATTTATTACTTTCCGTTCTAAAATTAAAGATAAAATGTGATTTTTAAAGTCAAACGACAACATATTAGACTTCAAAATTAGTATGACTCATAAAAAAATAGAATGAAATAAATTTTGTGATTAATTATTTTTGTTACATACTATCCAATTATAATCATTATATCAACTAAAATTAAATAAATTCATATCAATTTAAAGTTTAATATGACGTTTGATATCAAAAATCAAAATGTATCTTTAATTTTAGAATGGTGGGAGTACTCCATATGTTACCGCTTAAAGTTTTACCTAAGCCTCAGTTAAATTTCGTTACAAATTTGTTGACATATAAATTATTTTAAGAAGCATTAAAATTAATCTTTTTCACACAAAAAAATGCATTTTATTACTAAAAAATCTCTTTTAAAATACATTCAAATTAAACTGAGAAGTAATGATCACATAGAATTTCTTATAATTAAGGTTTTGTGCTTGCATTAAAAAAAAGGTTTTGTGTTTGATCCCCATAATCTTTAATTGGGGTTAAACCATGAGAATTGATACCTTTTTATATAATTTTTTAAGGTAAAAAATAATTATATAACTTTCCTCTTAATGTAATAGTGGATCATATGAGAAATTTTGAAGAAATTTACTTTTAATCTTCTGTAATGCTTGATGAATTTTGACTTGTTAGGGAGTGGTAGAAAATGAAGTGATCCTTCAAAATTTTTATGTTAATAAAGTAGTGGCCTTTTACATTTCGAATTTCAAGTACTTAGGTGTATCTATTTTTAAAACTGAGGTATGAAAAACAGTGAACAGGATCAAGTTTTATTTTTATTATTATTATTATTATTATTTATTTATTTTTAAAAATAGAACTCAGGATTGAGCCAAGATAAATGCAGGAGCAGAACTTGTAGCATAATTAATATACAGGTATTTATATACTACACAGCTTCTTCAGGCTTACACCTCCATTAATAATTACCACTATTAATTGGAGTAATACATTTTGACTGTAGAAGGCACGAATAATTTACCTCGAGCTGTTGATATTCTTTGCCAAACGACGAGTGATGAATAATTAATTTCCCAATCAATCAATCTAATAAGTACTAGTACAGTACTATAGCTGATAACTAGCCGTAAATTGCATGGGGAATAACATAATTGGGATCCATGCCTTGAAGATGATATTTGAGAATTAGTAATTCCAAGTTCTTCAATTTTTTCTTCAACATTTTAGCAGGCAATGAAAGAGAGTAATGTTGCAGCAGCATCAGCAGCATCATCCACATTTCCAACTAATCCGGCCGCTCCAAGTGCTTGGTAGTAGTAATTAATTAATTGCCATGCAATTGGCCCATTTTATGAGGGATTTTGAGTTCTAATTAAATACGTCTAGAGGTGTAGAACATAACATGCAAATGAAGGGAGTGCATGCTTGTACGTAGTTTTTTCTTTTTCTTAATAATTAAGAATTTTTAAATAAGTTTATGTTTGTAGAAGTTGGTGCCATTTGTATGATTTTGTTCATTCATTTTGCACCAGTAATAGAATTTTCCTGAAATGTCTCGCGGACTCGGTAAAGATATCGAAATAGAGCTGGTTTTCAGGGATGACTTGAGCACTAGCTATTGCTTGCTAGAGGTAGAATTTGAAACTAAATACGAAGTGTGGAGTGCCAAACACTATCACTCAAACACTTTCAATTTAATTTCATATTCTACCTCTATCAAGCAATGGCTAGTGCCAGCTCTGTTTCGATACCTTCATCGAATCTGCGAGACGTGTAGAACTGCTCTTAGTTATAACTAACATGCAAAGAGAGTGCATACCTGTACGTAGTTTTTTCTTTTCCTTAATAATTAGTATTTTTAAATAAGTTTATGTTTGTAGAAGTTGGTGCCATATGTATGATTTTGTTCATTCATTCTGCACTTCTGGTCATGATTTTTGGCCTATGATTATCAACTTGATAAAAAGAGACACCTGATTGGCTGATTTCATCATACCATGAAATGAGTTTAGATTCTATACGGAGTTTACGTAATCTGTTGTACCAATATGTGAGGAGAAAATTACGGAATTTGTTGTATCAACACTGTTGGGTCATGATATTTCTCTCCCCTATTGAATCTTGAAGTTATTGGGCCTAATTCTCACATTATATCTCCTTAATATTGGACCGGGTCAATGGGTTGGCCTATTAGATCTTTTTATATCTAAGTCTTTGACTTGTAATGATGAAAAAGGATGACTGTTGACCAAAAGTCTGCAGATCATTAATGTGGATGAGATTATATCCAGTCGGCGATATGTACAGTAGGAAAAAGGTGACAACCTGCATGGATCCGGCTGAGATCAGTGAGAGGTAGGGAGCTGTGTCAGATAAGAGTTGGTGGTACGGTAAACCAGGCAAGAGAGTATAACCTAGCAAGGAAGTCTCTAAGGAAAGGTACGCATACACATAATACACAAAATTTTTATCTCTCTAAAGACACTAGATATTTTATCCTCCATTGTTAAACCTTGAACGGCCTGCACTGACTCTCACGCCTGAGTTATCCCCCGACGGTCCAGCCGTCAAGCTTTTGGTGTTGACTGTGTTTTACTGTACAGGATCAGGACGTCTTACGTGATTGGGACGTTGACAAAAGATCTTGGCGTTATCATTGGCGCTAGAAGGAGGGCTGAGTTCTAGTGTCTTGAGTATTTTTCAATCATACATTGTGGTCGTTCTACGTCAGTGTTCATGGGGAAGAGTAGAACGCCTACACTTGAAGGGCAGCCGATGGCTGTCAGTGATTAAACACCACGAGTATCTGTCAAAGATCGTTTGGGACCTGCACTAAGTGTTCATGCCAGCACAGCGTCCAAACGTTCGCATGGAGATTCTCGTCCAAGGGCTGTGGGCAAAGCTAAGAGAAAGCTAATCTTCACGGCAGAGAAAGAATCTGGTCACGGCCGAAAATGGGTAGAAGGCACCTCGCCTAAAACTCGATACCGAGATGACCAAGGTGAAAAGGCTTCCCGGTTGGCTAAGACGGCAGACGAAGCAAATAGAACCATAGAGGCACTTATGAAGCAGCGACAGAATATAGCTGAGCAGATGTCCCGGATGGCAGAGTTGAGGGATGAAAAGTCCAGTTATGTTCAGTCCGAAGAGCGTGGGCATCGGAGTGGGAAGGAACCTGCCCATTCAGAATGTGAGTCTCGGGGCCAACCTCGAGAGAGAAGAAGATCAAGAAGCCCTACTCCTCAAAGATCGAAGATGGTACATCACCCTGTCAATTCTAAGGAGCAGGGTCGAAGCGAACGAAGAGGTCGGTCCAGGGAGCGTACTCCGGAGAATACAAAGAAGGCGATCGTTGTTGCACACTCTCATCACAGCCACAGAACCCAAAGACAAAGCAGATCTAGGGACTGTGCACCAGAAAGTCCACTGGTGGCACGTCGTTCTGTGGATCATCATCATCGTAAAAGTCCCACGAGAGTTAGAGATTCTATGGTAGAAGACCGATCTACTCGAAAGAGGAAAAACTCCCCGGAGAAAGAAGCGTCGTCTCAACCAGAGGGGGTAGATTATTTGGTTAAAGAGTTGAAAGAGCTCCGAAAACAGTTAGCAGAGGTTCAACAGGCAAAAGACACCCCGGGGAAGAAGACGTCTCCTTTTTACTCGGATATTCTTAAGGAAAAGGTAGACATCACCAAGAGGCTGCCACGTATGGAGAGCTACGACAGGTCTGGGGATCCTTATGATCATAGCCAGACGTTCGACCGGCTGATGGATTATTATGACTTTACTGATGCTGCCAAGTGCCATACATTTGTCACAATACTAAGAAAAGATGCGAGGCAGTGGATGGGAACTTTACCGTCGGATTCAATTTCCTCTTGAACCGAGCTCTGTGACAAGTTTCATACCCGCATTGGGAGCAACCGAAAAAGAGGAAAGCCTACAGGTTCTCTAGCACAGATCAGACAGTTCACCAACGAATCTTTAGGCCAGTATGTGAAGAGGTTCAGAGAAGCAGTTGGCCAGGTGTTCGACTTAAATGATCTCCAGGCGGTAGGGTTGTTTCAGAATGGGCTAGATCTGGTGAAGTCTGAAAAGCTAGTGAAGAAATTGATGTTCCATCATCCGGAGAGCCTGGCAGAGGCTTTCGACAAGGCGGAAGGTTATATTGTTGTGGAAGAGGCTATGAATAGCCTGAAGCGTCCTTCTTCGGACCAAATGAAGGAGGCAGATATTCCTAGGACTGAAGGCGATCAGAGGAAGGCGGGGGGGTATAATGATCGGCCAGAGGGCAGTTCGAAGAAGTACAACAACTCATGGGGACAAGGACAAGGAAGTAGTCGTCCATCTGCGTCTGCCTCGAAGGTGAATAAGGTTTACACCAAACTGAATACGGATAGGTCGGTGATTTTGGACCAGATCAGGAACCAGCCATTCTTTGAGCCACCTCGCGATAATTATAGGACAGGGCAACTCTCGGAAATATTGTGGCTATCATCAAGCCGCAGGCCATGATACTAATGAGTGTTGCAATCTGAAGGATTTCGTGGAGAAGAAGATTCAGAGCGGTTTGCTGGTTCGATATGTGGCCGGGAGGGACCAACAAGATCAGCAGAATGTCGACCGTGTTGTTCAGACGGTTCAAATGGTTCCGCCTGTGACGCCCCCAAAATTAGTTATACATCACCCATCTTGGGTCGTCAGATACATGGTACAGAATACAAATACAACTTACTAATACAACTGTCGTGTACAATACGACAAAACATAACTGTGAGTTTGAATACAATTATTATCTACTAGAGACTATACAAACTCAAAAGGAGTCCTCATTACAATTATTGTCACACTATTTAATAGAATAGTGAGGACTACTAATACTATCATCTGGTACATCACTCCTTTCTCCGACTCGTCCCAGCTATATTCTCATTTCCTGAAGAGAACAGTGAAAGAAAGGGTGAGGTCAACTAGCCCAGTGAGAAATATTATGACTAAGATAATGCAGAATAAATTATCATTAGCCTTCAACAGTGTTAAACTGATAAAATAGAACGAACATCAAGTTTAACTGCAGCGGAATAAGCAATCCATTAAAAGAGTCAAGTAGAGAATAAAATCTACTATCTTCTATGATTTAAAAGATTTTTCAACACTGTTATCGCTGGGACTCAGCTTAATAAAATAATTCACATCATCGAATCACCCCTGCACTACGGCCAAGGATATTCTTTAGTATCACGACCACAATTATCCATGCACTACGGGCCAAGAATATTTGTGTACTCATTAATGGTCATGATTATGCCAACAACTGTCCATCAATGCACTACGGGCCAATGAGGACTTTTACCACATCATTTGTAACATTACGGTCATGATTATACCGAATAATCCCTGGTCATAATCATACCAAGTCCATCTATGCACTACAGGCCACAGATGACTTTCAAGATTTTATAAACATGAGGATGATGACAATGATATAAGAATTCAATAAAACAAGTTCAAGAATTAATTTATCCAAGAATTAACAACGTCCAAATTGTCAACATGATACTGCTTTGTGGAGTAAAATTCAAGAATGCTTAGAAGAATATTTTTATGAAAAGATACTGGATGAACCGCAATTATCAAGGACATTCCACTAATTTCATGGAGTATAGAAGTTAAAACTTAACCAACTGAGAATAATAAAGAATAGAATAACAAAAGAAATCACCCGGCATGCGATAAGCCACATAGACAGGTTGTTCCAACAGAATAATAAATAATAGAACCAGGTATGGCGTAAACGTACAAACAGGATATTCCGACAGAATAATTAATAATGGAACCAGGTCCGGTGTAAAACACACAGACAGGATGTTCCAACAGAATAATAACAAGACGGAACCAGGTCCGGCGTAAACGCACAGACATGATATTCTGACAGAATAATAAATAATGGAACCAGGTCCAGTGTAAAACACACAGACAGGATGTTCCAACAGAATAATAACAAAAACGGAACCAGGTCCGGTGTAAAATACACAAACAGGATGTTCCAACAGAATAATAGATGAATGTCACCAAGTATAGGGTAGACCGCGTATACAGGTTATTCCAACAGAATAATAAGAAATGGAATAACAACAGTTCTCTTCATGAATAAGAAAGAATAACACCCCTTACCGTTTTAAAGAAGAACTGAAATAAGGAAGTAGTTAAGTAGCAAAATACTTTTCTTCTCTCTCTCTCTATAGTTTCTCTCTATAGTTTCTCTCTCTAGAGTTCAGTGAATTCGTAAGAAATAATGAAGGAATGAGCTGCTATTTATAAAAAAATAGAATGCATAGTAACTAATCTATGAACGGTCCAGATTGATTACTTTAACCTGACGGTCCATATTTAAAGAAAAATCTTTTAAATAAAATATAATATATTCTATTTATAGAATAACCTTAATAAAGTATTCTGTTTTATATAAAAAGATGTTTCTGTTTTATTACGTTAATAATACGAATAAAACAAAACTTCATTATCGCTAAATAATTCATATTATTAACTGACAATAATTGAATCAAACTGAGGGACTTCTCACATAAGCATTAATAATCAATACCGTGTGCTAGTATGCAACCACATGTATTACTGTACTTTTACTACCGAGTAGTTCAACAGTATCAATGGTTAAACTTCCGCCGTTATTTTTAATAAAATATTTTTGTCGTTTTCTCAATCCTACAATAATTCCGTTGTTGAGTCCACCAATGATTGTGCCGTTGTACGAATACTCCCTGTTAAAACGAATATTCTCCGACCAATCGAATATTATATAACAACTTGCGTACTTTGCAAAATTTATAAATATTACCCACAACTATAACATTATATCAAATTAACTCCATAATATTCAAAAATGATATTTATAGAAAATTCATCTTTATTTATAAAAGTTGGGGTCTTACACCGCCCGTCCAAAATGCTCCAATACCATCACCAAGGCACGTCGTTGATGTAATAACCGGTGGGACAGCAGGGAAGTTAGTAGGGAAGAAAAGGAGAGGACATTTGGATTGGGTCATGTCTGTGACGGGTGCTCCCCCGAAGACCGACAGAGCATTTCTCGAAGCTGTTATCTCTTTTACCGATGCAGATTATCCTTCGGAGCCCATCGAGCCACATGAGGGAGCGTTAGTGATCACTGCACAAGTAGGCTCGGTGGATGTAAAGCGTATGATGATAGACAACAGGTCTTCTGTGGATATTCTGTATGCCCACGCTTATCAGAGGATGCATCTTGATGGGCGAAAAATGGAGGTAGGGCAGGAGGCTCCTTTATATAGCTTTAGCAACGATCCAGTCAAAGTTATGGGCACTATTAAACTCCCAGTGATCTTCGGCACAGCTCTTCAGTAGGTAGAAATAACATGTAAATTTTATGTTGTGCATGTAGATTCGGCTTACAACGCCATATTGGGAAGGCCTACATTGACAGTTCTCCAAGCTGTGACCTCCATCCCTCATTTCCAAATCAAGTTCCCCACGGCATACGGAGTCGGAGAGGTGGCAGAAGATTTGGATCTGGTCCGACGCTGCTACCGAAATGTTGTCATTTCCTCGAGAGTAGGAGTCAGCAAACAGAAATAAACCATGGCAATCGAGATTGAGCCTTTCACTAAAAGCAGCTCGGAGCCATTGGTAATCCCTACAGGAGAGATAGAAGAGATCGAGCTGGTCCTCGAAAAGGCAGATAAAACAGTGAAGATTGGTTCGGGTCTACCAGAGCCTCTTCGGACAAACCTTATGGAACTCCTTCGCTGCTATGCGGACATTTTTGCATGGGAACCGCAAGATATACCGGGGATTAGCCGGAAGATTGACTAACACAGACTGGAGGTGGATCCATCGAAAAAGCCTGTTCGGCAAAAAAGACGGATCTTTGCACCTGAACGTCAGAGGATCATTGACGTGGAAATTGCCAAGCTGATAGCTGCTGATTTTATCTTTGAGATCGACTACCCACAGTGGATGGCCAATATAGTATTGGTGCAAAAGCAGAACGAGAAATGGCGAGTTTGCATCGATTACACCGACCTGAATAAAGCTTGCCCGAAGGACTTTTATCCTTTACCTCATATTGACCAACTTATTGATGCAACTTCGGGATATGCACTACTAAGCTTTATGGATGCTTTTTCAAGTTATCATCAAATTTTCATGTGCAAGGAGGACATTCCAAAGATAGCATTCATCACACACCGTTCGGTGTACGCCTATAAGAAGATGACCTTCGGCCTGATAAATGCTGAGGCCACCTATCAGAGAATGATGAATTTCATCTTTGAGAGGCAGCTGGGGAGGAACATGGAGGTGTACATGGATGATATAATCGTGAAAAGCATGCAGGTTCAGAAGCACTTGGATGACCTGGAGGAATGCTTTCAGACTGTCCGTCATCACAAGTTGAGACTCAATCCGGCAAAATGCACCTTCGGCCTTGGTGCAGGAAAGTTTTTGGGATATCTGGTCAGTCAGAGGGACATCAAGGCCAATCTGGAGAAAATCCAGGCCATTCTTGACATGAAGACTCCTCAGTTATTCAAAGACGTCCAGCGTCTGACGGGAAGGATTGCAGCTTTGACGAGATTCATGTCCAAATCTGCAGAGAGATGTTTGCCATTCTTCGACACACTGAAGGGGCCGAAAAATGCGAAGACATTTCAATGGACTTCGGAGTGTGAAGACGCCTTCCAAGGCATAAAGACATATCTGTCTTCGGCTCCTTTATTGATGAAACCGACTCCGGCTGAGACCTTGTACTTATATCTGGCAGCTAGCTCGTTGGCGGTTGGAGCAGTACTGGTTCGGGAAGTCAGTGGAAAGCAGCGCTCGGTTTATTATGTTAGTCACGTCCTAAGAGATGCTGAAACCAGGTATCCAAATATTGAAAAATTTGCCTTTGCTTTAATAATTACCAGTCGAAAGCTTTGACAATATTTTCAAGGCCGGCTCCTGGTCGTCTACACGAATCAACCACTGAAGAAGGTGATGAGCAAACCAGAAGTTTCGGGGAGATTAGCAATATGGACTATGGAATTATCCCAATTTTTTATTGAATATCATCCCCGAACTGCTATCAAGGGGTCAAGCCTTGGCCGATTTTATGGTGGAATGTTCGTTCTCCGAAGCAGATGCTGAGCTGCCAGAAGCTGAGACGTCCGATCGAGCAGTGGCAGTCCTTCAGCACGGTCAGAATTCCTGGACGCTATACGCAGATGGATCTTCTACGGCGGATGTCAGTGGAGCAGTGATTATTTTGACAAGTCCGGAGGGATTCAAGGTGCAGCAGGCCATCAGGTTTGGGTTCAGAGCAACAAACAACGAGGCCGAGTAAGAAGCAGTACTGGTATGAGTTCGACTAGCGAAGAGTTTAGAAGTTCAGAAGTTGATCATTTACAATGACTCTCAACTGGTCGTCAAGCAACTATCAGGAGATTACGAAGCTCGTAGAATGAGGATGATCAAGTATCTGGTGGAGTTAAAGGATCGGCTTCAATATTTCGTCTCTTATGAATTTTAGGGCATAGAACGTAACGATAATTCCATTGCCGATGCGTTGTTGAAACTGGCTACTACGGGTGCGGTTGTTTTTAATGGGTCAGTCTATTTAGAGGTTTTGCAGTAGCCGAGTATCCAACACGAAACGGTGATGTGTATCGAACGGTCTAACTGTTGGATGACTCCCTATATTGAATATCTGGCAGATGGCGTCCGCCCTTCAGATCAAATGCTGGCGAAGAAGATCAAGTACAAGAGTGCTAATTTCGTTCTTATTGATGGGGATCTTTATCGATTAGCATTTTCCTCACCATTGTTGAAGTGTCTGGTTCCATCCGAGGCCAAATATGCTCTTCAGGAAGTTCACGAGGGTATTTGCGGCGATCACATGGCTGCTAAGTCACTGGCATATAAAGTTCTTCGGCAGGGGTACTACTGGCCAACGATCTTTAAGGAAGCTACAGAGTATGTGAAGAAGTGTGAGAAGTGTCAGCTCAACAGCCCGATCCTACATCAGCCACCAGAAGAGCTGTACTCGATATTATCTCCTATACCCTTTGCTGTCTGGGGGGTAGATATATTGGGTCTGTTACCGAAAGCTAAAGGGCAGGTCAGTTTCGTCATAGTTGCTATCGATTACATGACCAAATGGGTAAAGGCTAAGCCATTTCGTTTGATAACGGAACAAGAATGTTTGAAATTCATGAAAGAATCCATAGTATTTCGCTTCGGGATTCCTAAAGTGGTGATATCGGACAATGGACGCCAGTTCTTGGGATCGAAATTTGAAGGATTTCTGAAAGAATTGGGGATTTAGCACAGAAAGACTTCAGTGACTCATCCTCAGTCGAACGGGAAAGTTGAGGTGACAAACAGAACACTGCTGAACGGGATCAAGCACAGACTAGAAGAAGCTAAAGGAAGATGGCCAGAGGAACTGCTCAGCTTATTGTGGGCTTACCGGACTACGTCGAGAACTACAACAGGAGATTCGCCTTTCAGATTGGCCTGTGGTACTGATGCCTTAGTCCCAGTCGAGATTGGATCTCTGAGTCTTCGGGTCAGTCAGTTCAAAGAGATCTACAATGATGAAGGACTAAAGGCCAACTTGGATCTGTTGGAATAAGTCAGAGAGGTGGCTTTGATCAAGTTAGCGACCTATCAGAGGAGAGTGGCTAAGCATTATAACAAAGGGGTCAAACTTCGCAGATTTGAAGTAGGAGACTTCGTCCTCAGAGAAGCCGAAACATCTACGCCTCAGAACACGGAAAAGCTAATGCCGAACTGGGAAGGGCCGTATGAGGTGATCGAAGTACCAAAGCCAGGGACTTATCATTTAAAGGCATTAGATGGGTCCGAGATCAAGAACACCTGGCATGCCGGAAGACTTCAGAAGTATTTCCAATAGGGATCGAGTCGGTTTACCGAAAGTCTGTACATGATTGTCCATTATCAATAAAAAGTCACTTTTTCACATTCGATCTTCTTCCCATTTGTCCTAAGTTCACAATGATGTAAGGAGGTATGGTCGGACTCGCTGGCCATTCGATGGTAGCCTACTCATTTGTTACCTCGTGTGGTAGACAAATCCTATGACCCTTTTTATATTATTTTTACCGAGGGCGGTAATTCAATAGGCACCGAAGTAAGGAGGACGGGGTGAACTCGCTGACAATTCGATGGTAGCCTCTTCGGCATGTGTGTCCTTATGGTTTCGTTATACCCTGCATGGTAGACAAAGTCCATGGTCCTTTTAAATTTGTTATACCCTGCATGGTAAACAAAAGTCACCAAAGTAAGGAGGTACGGTCGGACTCGCTGGCCATTCGATGGCAGCCGTATTGTCAGGAGTGTCCTTATGAATTTGTTATCCCGTGTGGTAGACAAATTCCATGGCCCTTATAAAATTGTTCTACCCCGAGTGGTAAACAAATGTCCTTATATACTTGTTCTACCCCGAGCGGTAAGCAAGATCTTGATGGTGCAAAGAGGATCAGCCGAATTCACCTTACACATGACCGATCTCATACTTCGGTAATGATAAATATACATTACTTTGTTTTATGCAAGTGTTGAGTTCGGTTCAGTTCATTTAATTCAGTTCATTTCATTCTTTAACTTAACTGTTATATGCCTTATCTGATTCACTATCTAAGTTAAGTTCGTATAGATTAATTGATGCTGAATAATTGATAAGAAACGAATCAAAACAGAAGTCATAATCAAACATAAATGGTGGTTCATTGATAAATTCATACATTCATCCATCTATTCAGTCCTAACATTAAACTATTACACAAAGTAAAAAATTACTTGATAAAGTTCTTCAAAATAACCTCAAAAAAGACAGATAATTCTCACAAGTCATTAAAATGTCAGAAGAAAGCAGAAAGGACATTCAAGCACCGCCTCCACCATCGGAGTCGATCAGAGCTGGATCTAGCTGAGCAGCAGCCAATTTTTCCTTACCACGTTCCCGGCAATCTTCATATCCTTCATAGTATACTTTCAAAATTTCTGCACCAAGCTCGTCAGACGCACGATAGTCCGCCTGTATCTGCTTACGCAGCTCTTCAGTCAAATGAGGATCTCGTTCTTCAAGCACTTTGATCTTACTTCGAAGTTTACGGCGTTTCACCCTATGTGTTTTCCTATCAACCCGAGCCTTCGTCTGAACTTCTCCAAGTTGTATTGACAGGTTTTGATTAGCTACAACAAGCTCCTCATTGGTGTTCTTCAACGCTTCAGTCTCTGCAACAAACCTGACATTCATGTTGGCTAATTTCTGTTCACTGGCTTTTGATGTCTTCAGCTCTTCTCTGATCGAGCTCAGCACATCGTAGGTATCCCTCAGATCCCCCTTAGTTTGGGCCAATTCCCTCTGAAGGCCTTCATTGACATGAAGAGTGGCTTCATGCTTACCTCTCTCCAGAGTCAAGGTAGCCTTCAACAGGTTGTTCTCCCTTCGCAGGGTCTCCTTATCGGATTTTACATTTATATGTCTGGGACGTAAACGTCCGAAGACTGCGTTTACCTGCACATATGCGACAATATCCAGTCAATTTCAGATAATTAAATGAGAAAAGAAATATTTAACCAAGAAAACTGTAACTTACCTTTGCCAAATAGCTCATGCCTTCATCCAGAAAGTTCCCGTTTGTATGGTCATCGAATCGACGATTGTCGATTTCCTGGACAAATGCATCAAAGAGCTAGAAGGGAAAGTTGGCATTGAACCGAGGCCATAAAGTTGGTGCTCCAGTAGCCTCACTATGGAAATTTTGCGATGAAGACCTTGGGGGGAAGGCATAGGTTGATCACGAGGAGGAGAGGGATCCGTATATATATTTTCTGGGGAGGGAGATCGAGCTAGGGACGGGACGCTGTCAGAAGGTTGTTTTCTCTTTCGAGATGGTGTTACAGCGGGTTCAGTTCGCTCTTCCTCAGTAATGGTTCAAGTCTCCATTGGGGTTATTGGGGGGAGAACACTCGAAGAAGGTACCCTAAGCTCGTCGGAGGTTAAGGGGGTAACTTGGGTTTTCAACTTCTTGATCCGAATAAGTTGCCTTCGATCACCTACAGGTAGATCTAACAGACTTTTTCGGGCTGGCAGAGTCGAGTCGACAATTGGCAGAATTGGGCCGACAACTGGTGGCCTTGGATCGACAGTTGGTGGTATCGGATCAATAGCTGAGGGTGTTGGATTGACAGTTAGTTCAGTTTCAGAAAGGGCTTCGGAGTCAGATGGGATAAAAATTAGTCGAGGTCCTCGGGTGACTCTTTTCTTTCGACGGGGTCGAAGGATTTCTTCCGGGATAATAGGTTCATCATCCACGGGTGCTTGGGTTGGGGGTTCAGTAATGTGTGTTTCAGCAGTTGGTATCTCAGTGGGGGGCTCGAACTTGGAAGAGGCTTCCGGTTGTGGAGGGTCGGCATCGACCTCTGCAGTTTTTCCGGCTATGTTACCTTCGGATGGGACTTCCTGTTGGGAGGATTCGGCAGTAACTTCTATGAACTTCCCAACTAGAAAATCCTCCAACTCCTTCACCTCCGAAGACGATGGTTTGAACAAAGTTACTGCAGAAGATTAACAGTTTTACATCAAAATTCATAACATATCAATTTCTAAAATATTGATAAAGTAAATCCATACTTACATTTGTGGTCGTATAACCACGCTTGCTTGGAAAGAAGTCCGTATTTCCATTCTTCCTTCGGGAAGTTGTCAAATAGTTCTATCATTTCAGCCTCGCGTTCTTCGGAAATGTCTCCAAGATCGGCATAAATCTTCTCATCAGTGGCCCTGTTCAGTAAGGAGGAAATTTCAGGTCCCTTGACGTAAAACCATTTTTTATACCATCCCCTGTTACTAGAAGGGGTGTTAACCAACGAACGTCTCTCGAATTTCTCTCCTATCTTCGAGGAATGTTTGCTTATGACCTTGAATCCTTTCTCTCTGGATTGACCGATCTTGTATACTGTGAAGAAGAAGTCGAGTGTAGGCTCTACGCCTAGCTCATGGCAGAAAGCGATGAACGCTAGGATATGAATATAAGAGTTCGGCACCAATTGGGCGAACCCAACACCCAGAAACCCTAAGAGGGTCACTATGAAAGTATGGAGAGGGAACCGAACTCCCTTCTCCAAGATGATCACCGGAACAGCCGTCCATCCTTCAGGACGTTGGTACATTCGCTCTTTAGATCGCGGGGCTCTCACCAGATGGGTATCCGGAATATGGCAACGAGTTCGAAGTCCCTTCAAATCAATCCCTGTGACTTTCGAGGGAATGTTGGCATGGAAATACTGTTCCTTACTCCTATAGAATGTAGAAGGATTGGGAGGAGGTTTCGTTGTTGGTTTTTTCTTAGTAGTCGCGGCGGTCGGACCAGAGCTTGAAGCGTCTTTTTTGGGGTTTGGGCTTGGAGGAACGGCGCTGATCAGTGTCACTAGCAGGGGACGATCTTGCTCAGAATCTTGGGAAGCCATTGTTGACGATTTACAAAGAAGAGAAAGAAAGCACGAGAGGTAAAAAGAAAACTCGAAGGTCCGAAATTCAAATTGGCAGGTAAAACTGTCAAATTTTGTAAAGTTTATTTTTTATACTGACGGTCACACAGTATTCGAGGGCGGCACATTTAATTGATAATCATGATCACGGATCTGAAAGGTTGCGTCCGGATTGAGTTTTAAATATTTAATAAATTGGGCCCTCTAGTTGGATTTCCGGTTTTAACCCATCCTTTCAGTTTCCTCTTTATTTTTGTCTTCCATCGATTGGGCTTATTTCAACCCTGCCAAACCCAATAAAGTCATGGACTATTCATAGTTTTCCTTTAAATATCCTATTTGATAGAAAACTAGGGGGCAATGTTGGGTTATGATATTTCTCCTATTGGGCCTTATGGATTGGGCTTAGTTATCTAATTAGTCCATTGGGACTCCCCTATTGGATCTTGAAGTTATTGGGCCTAATTCTCACATTATATCTCCTTAATATTGGACCGGGTTAATGGGTTGGCCTATTAGATCTTTTAATATCTAAGTCTTTGACTTGTAATGATGAAAAAGGATGGCTGTTGACCAAAAGTCTGCAGATCATTAATGTGGATGGGATTATATCCGACCGGCGATATGTACAGTAGGGAAAAGGTGACAACCTGCATGGATCCGGCTGAGATCAGTGAGAGGTGGGGAGCTGTGTCAGATAAAAGTTGGTGGCACGGTAAACCAGGTAAGAGAGTATAACCTAGCAAGGAAATCTCTAAGGAAAGGTATGCATACACACAACACACAAAATTTTTATCTCTCTAAAGACACTAGATATTTTATCATCTATTGTTAAACCTTGAACGGCTTGTATTGACTCTCACGCCTGAGCTATCCCCCGACGGTCCAGCCGTCAAGCTTTTGGTGTTGACTGTGTTTTACTGTACAGGATCAGGACGTCTTACGTGATTGGGACGTTGGCAAAAGATCTTGGCGTTAACAAACACTTAAAAGGTTTTATTAAGAATCTAATTAACAAAACAGAACTGATTTTGAATTTCCCGCTCATCCTAATAAACGATCAGAATCGTCCAAAGTTTGGAATAAATCTCACCGTCCATTATATCCTCTTTAACTTCGAAGGATAAAAATTGTTCTCTCTCACTCTCAGATCCTCCTCCGTTCTTCATCCTCCCGAGCTAGCCATTTACCTCATCCATTCTCTAGCGCCGACAATCTCTCCTCCCCTTCGTACGTAGTGCCGGAGGCACGAGCAATTCGGCTAGTGGTTTTGCATTTGATAAATGATTTAGCAAGTCTCTTTATAGCTAAAACTAAAAGTTCACTGAAAATATCAATTCTTTAATTCTATAGACAGTCTAGAGAGTTTATTCGCAAAACTACTGATTTAGTCATTGTAGTTGTCAATGAAGTGATATTACTTTATTTAAAAAATATAAATTTACACTATTACAATTCAACCATGGATAAATTTCATTTAAGGAGTTGGAGAAGGGAACCTAAGACACAGATTTGCATAAGAAAAACGAATTAAATTGCCTTTGTCACTTGCTCTCTGTGTAAGACCCCAACTTTTATGAATAAATATTTAATTTTTTCTAAATATTTTTTTGAATAATAAGGTGTGGATTCAATATAATGTTATAGTTGTGGTTAATATTTATAAATTTTACAAAGTAAGCAAGTTGTCATAAAATATTCGTTTGGTCGGGGAATATTCTTTTTGTCGGGGAATATCCGTACGACGGCACAATTATTAGTTGACCCCACAATGGAATGATTGTCGGATATAGAAAGTGATAGAAATAACATAAAAATAACGATAAAACTTTTACCGTTAAACTATTAAAATACCCGATGATAAAAGTACAGTAATACGCATGGTTGTACAGTAGGAAATGGTATTGTACAATATCTTTGATTATTGATGCTTACATGAGAAGTCACTTAGTTTTATTCAATTATTGCAACAGTAGTTGCAGCATAGTATCTCATATTATTGATTCAATTATTGTCACAGTATCATTTGCACAATAATTTATATTATTAAATCAATAAATGAGACGACACAATTATTTGTATTATTGACAATGTCTAGAAAGTTCAGTCAATGAAAGGGGTTAGGTTATCTAATTGCGCGCCAATAAGGAGAATTCTTTATCGGAAAGCCCCCTCTTTCCTAGGAATAATCTGATTGTTAATATTGTGAGTTATAATATTAATGATGAATAATTGTTAAAAGATTAAAAATGTGTTTAGTCAAGTGATTTGTGATAAATAAAGGGATTTGTCATGAAAAATTTATTATAAATTTGGCTTATTACATGGACCCCCACTTGGGAGTGAGCATTCGGTAATTAACCGAACCAAATAAGCATTTCGGGTATAACCGAAAACCGAAATTTAACTATTTTAAGTATCTGAATTACTAACCGAAATATACAATAACCGAATACCGAATAACCAAATTAATTATTCGGTTATTCAATTAATAACCTGATTTAATAGTTGAGAACTTACTTACAGCCGCTGATAACTTCCAAGTTGGATTTGCTTACAACCATGTTGAAAACATGAAACCCATCTCTCAATTTGATTGTTTAGGGCAAGTATCATATTTCATGGACTAAAACTTTGAATATATATAGATTCTGGGTTTTGATTATTGGGATATTATATCATCTTGTCATACAATTAATATATTAATCAATACAAATATAAATAGAAAGAGGGATAAAGATTCAGAGATTGAAACTTCAACATAAATTAGCTATATGTAACTTTGATCCCTGAATCAAAACTTAAATTAACAATGAAATACCCAATTTTTCTTCAAAGTTTATCCCTAATCAGCACCCTCAGCCGCAGTGAGAGAATGTGGGGACATGGTACTTCTACATAAATCAGCACCCCCAATTCAATTTCTACAAAAGTACTTCTCCTTAATCACCCCAACTTTGCTTCAAGCTACAGCGCATGAGAGCAGGAGAGAAATCATGGGGACAGAGTACTTCAACATAAATCAGCACCCCCAATTTAATTTCTACAAAAGCACTTCTCCTTAATCAGCCCAACTTTGCTTCAAGCTACAGTGCGGGAGAGCAGGAGAGAAATCGTGGGTGATCCGAGATCGAGAGGAGATCTGAGATCCGAGAGATCTATTTGGTGAGAAAATATACACATACAAGATACTCGCTTCTTGAATTGTACTAGACTTTGCTATACGCCAACAGACTTTGCTAAAATAGGAGAATTAGGAAATAAATTTATTCGATTATTCGGTTAACCGAATAACAATATTTCAATATCCGTATCTATACCCGAATTCTAGAATATTAAAACGGCTATAACCGAATTAACGAAAATAACTGAATAATCGAAATAATTCGGTTAAAAAAATTCAGTTGTGATCGGTTATTCGGTTTTATCCTTTTTTTGCTCAGCCCTACCCCCACTTACTTATTTTTCAAAATCGTCGGTAAAAAGTTATCTCAGTTTTTTATTTTATATTGTATAGTGTTTGCATAGTACAGCAAAGTGTTGCGTAGTACTACATAGTATTTGCATAGTGTTGTATAGTAAAAATCAAATTATTCGGTCGAATTCGCCTGTGAATGTTACTGTGCAGTCCATGATTATTTTCTAAATAGTATCCTGTCATTTTCCTATAAATAGGATGTTTAGTTTAGAAATGATCAAAATCACACCAGAATCAGAGAATTATTCTTTTATAATATTGAGCGTTTTTCTTTTGAGTTCAAATAAACTTTGAGTGTAGCAAATAGTGCAAGTTTTCTTTAAGAATATCTCCGCTATACCAGTCGAAATTACTCTCCTTTTAATGTAAGGGGTATTATTTATTTCATATTCGTAAGAGATTATTTTTCATATTCATATGGAATATTATTTTCGTTCAATATTCGTAAGGAATATTATTTTCGTTCAATATTCGTAAGGGATATTATCTTCGTTCAATATTCTTAAGGAATATTATTTTCGTTCAATATTCGTAAGGAATATTATTTTCATTCAATATTCGTAAAAAATAATATTTTTTTTTCATACTCTATAGTATGTAAGTAATATTATTTCATTTCATATTCCTAAATCTACACTTATTTTGATAAGTATTGCTTCTATACTCCTTGAAATTAGTAGAATATCCTTGAAATTTGCGCTTCATCTAGTATCGCTTCATTGAAATATTTTTTTGAACATTCTTGTCAAATTTTAATCTTTTCATGTCGGAGTACTATTCATGGGTACTATTCATATATACGGTACTATTAATACATACGGCACTATTCACGAGATACTATTTACGGGGTACTATTCACTCGGGTACTATTCATCCGGGTACTATTCACGATAAAACTTAATTTCTTTTCTATCCAAATTATTTTTGATACATAAATATTATTCTTGAATTTCACTCCACAAAGCAGTTATCATGTTGACAATTTGGACATTCTTAAACTCTAGATAAATTGAATTATAAATATTTAAAATTTATCATTAATCTCACTTAATTGAATTCTTATATCATTGTCATCATCCTCATGATTAAATTGTGATGAAAGTCATCTTCGGCCCGTAGTGCATAGATGGACTGTTGATTGGTATGATTATGATCAAAAATTATGTATCGGTATAATCATGACCTGTAATGCTATAAATGATATGGTAAAAGTTCTCATTGGCCCGTAGTACATTGATGGACAGTTGTTAGGATAATCATGACCACTGGTGATACTAACAAATATCATTGGCCCGTAGTGCATGGATAATTCGTGGATGTGATACTAACGAATATCCTTGGCCCGTAATGCATGGATAATTCGTGAATGTGAATTATTTATTGAGATGTGTTACAGAGATAAAATATTGATGATAAACTTTTAAATCATAGAAGATAGTAGACATCATGCTCTACTTGACTCTTCTAATGGATTGCTTGTTCCGCTACACTTAAACTTGTTGTCTATTGTATTCTATCAGTTTTTATATTGTTGAAGGCTAATAATAATTTATTATACATTATCTTAGTCATAATATTCTTTACTGAGCTAGTTGAGCTCACCATTTTCTTTCATTGTTCTCTTCAGAAAATGAGAATATAGTTGGGACTAGTCAGGGAATGGAGTGATGGTCCAAGATGGTGGCTATAGTAGTCCTCACTATTTTATAAAATAGTGTGATAATAATTGTATGAGAACTTCATTTGAGTTTGGATATTGTCTGTGACACCCCCAAAATAGGTCCACACAACCCACTCTAAATCGCTAAATACATGGTATAGAAACCAAATACAAACTTCATTAATACAATTATCGTGTAAAATACGACAACACATGTGCTGTGAGTTTTAGTACAAATATTGTCTTATAGACAATATCCAAACTCAAATAAAGTTCTCATTACAATTATTGATACACTATTTTATAAAATAGTGACGACAACTATAATAATTGTCTTGAACCATCACTCCACACCCCGACTAGTACCAGCTATATTTTCGCCTCTTGAGAAGAACAATGGAACAATTGAACAAAAAGAATACAATAGACAACAAGTTTTAGATCAACAATATTACAACGAAAATAGCAATCCATTAGAAGAGTTAAGTAGAGCATGATATCTACTATCTTCTATGATTTAAAAGTCCATCATCAATATTTTATCCCTGTAACACCAATCAATAAATATTTCAAATGAACGAATTATCCATGCACTACGGGCCAAGGATATTCACTCGTATCACCAGTGGTCATGATCATGCCAAACACATGTTCATCTATGCATTACGGGCTAAAGAGGACTTTCACCACAAACCTTATCTGTAACATTAAAGGTTATGATTATACCAATACACAATTCCTGGTCATAATCATACCAATCAACAGTTCATCTTTGCACTACGGGCCAAAGATGACTTCCAGTATAATATAAGTATGAGGATGATGACAATGATAGAAAGATTCAATCAAGCGAGATAAAGGATAAATATTAGAAAATTATAATTCAATTTATTTAGAGTTCAAAAATGTCCAAATTGTCAACATAATAACTGCTTTGTGGAGTAAAATTCAAGAATAATATTCATGTATCAAAAATAATTTGGACAAAAAAGAATCAATTTTTATCGTGAATAGTACTTTATAAATAGTATCCCGTGAATAGTACTTCGTAAATAGTAACTCGACATGAAAATATGGAAATTTAACAAAAAATTTAGACCAATATTCCTGTAAAATGATATTAGATGAAGTGCAAAACTTAAGAAATTTCTAATCATTTTAAGAATTATAGAAGCAATACTTACCATAGTGTCCCTTTTATATTATGGAGTATAAAAGAAAATAATATTTCTTACGAGTATTGCAAAAAAAAATCATTTACCATAATAGAAACTGGATTTGACTGGAATATTGTATATTATCCTGAGAAAATCTTTCACAAAAAGTTACACTCAAAGTATCTTTATACTTAAGAAAAATACTCGCAATACTATAGAATAAGAATTTCTGATATTGAAGGTGTGTTTTAGGAAGGAGGGGTTACCCCCTATTTATAGTGAAATTCGGAGGAGATAAGTTGATTCTGCCTAACTTTCCCCTTTTCTTATTCTTCTGCCTAACTCTCAGTCTTCTCTGCCTAACATCTCAATTCTCAATTGATTGAGGGCCCACACCTTAAGAAAGCTTGCTTTGCAGGAGGAATCACGTATTTGTTTTGAAAAATGACTTTAGCACACCCAATTTGAAAAAGGAATTTCGAAATAACTTGCTCTCTTCCATCCTTTTCTCACATGCTTAAATATATATATATATATATATATATATATATATATATATATATATATAATATTATTATTATTATTTAAACAATTATAATATATTATAATAATATATTTGAATAAATATTTTATCAGAGAAATAATTATAATTCCACAGAAAATATGTCAAACTTTCAACAATTATTTCATGCTAAAATTCCTTCATTTATATCAAAATTGAACCAATATCCACCGCATAATATTTATTCACAATTAATATTATAAGCTCACAACCAGATCATTCTAAGAAAAGAGGGGGCTTTCTGATAAGGACTTCTCCTTATTGGCGCGCAATTAGATGATCAAATCCCTTTTCTCGACAGAATTTTCTAGATATTACCAATAATGCTAACTAATAATATGAATAATTGTGTTGTGTCAATTATTGATTTAATAATGTAAAATATTATGCAGATGACACTGTGACAATAATTGAATTAATAATATGATATACTGTGCAACAATTACTGTGGCAATTATTGAATGAAACTGAGTGACTTCTTACGTAAGAATCAATAATTTAAAAATGATGTATAATATCGTGTGCTACTGTGGAACCATGCGTATTACTGTACTTTTTATCACCGGAAATTTCAACAGTTAACGATAAAAGTTTTGCCGTTATAAAAGGTTATTTCTATCACTTTCTATATCCGACAGTTATTCTATTATGTGGTCCACCAATGATTGCGCCGTCGTATGGATATTCCCCGACAAAAAAATATTTTCCGACCAAACGAATATTTTATAATCACTTGCTTACTTTGCAAAATTTGGATATTTTACCCATAATTAAAGCATTATATTAAATCAACACCTTATTATTCAAAATAATAATTAGAGAAATTAAACTCTTTATTCATAAAAAGTTGGGGTCTTATATTGTCTACGAGACAATATTCATATTAAAACTCACAGCTTACGTTTTATCGTATTTTACATGACAATTGTTAATTGTATAAATTAAGTTTGTATTTGAATTTTGTACCATATATTTGGAACCTCGGAATGGGTTGTGTATACTCATTTTGGGGGCGTCACACTCTGCCTTTCTGAACTTCGACTTCTAATCTTGGTTTCGTTTGGTTCGTATTGGTTGTTTAACATCTATTTTATTTTATCACGTAAGCCACATATTATTGGTCATGTTATTTTCTTCTTTCTTTCCGTTTCTTTTTCATGTCCATAACCGTGAGTCAGAGATACCAGATTGACCCAATTTCAAAATATTAATTAGTTTAATGGGTAATTTGATAATGTATGCATACATCATTGACATTTTATTTTTGAGTAAAATATATTGACATCTCTTGTAAATAATCATAATAACACTCACCACCCCTTTAGTTTTTTTAGTAACAGTTGGTACCCCTCTAGTCTACAATATACAACATTCAGGTGGTGTTTGATAAAACTAAGTAATTAAGATCTAAATGGTTAATACATCTTAATAAATTATATCATCTAAATGAAATAACATCTAAATCTAAAAAATTGTTTCATAACTAAAAAGTGTAAAAACATCTGAATTATACTATTTTACCATTCTAACCTTCTAAGTTATTTAAAATTTTTATTTGAATGATCTTAAAATTTAAAATTGAAGGAATACAATATTTATTGAGGCTATTTTTGTCTATAAATTTTAAATAAATTATTAAGAGGCAGCTCTTAATAGTTAAGATTTGAAGTTTTTGTTTTAACGATTAAGAGGTATTTAGAGGCAAAAAAAAAAATCTAAACAAGATCTGTCTTTGACCAAATCAAAGGCAGGTGAATTAAGAACATTCAAACATAAACAAACCACCTCATTACCCCTAGTGTGGTTGACCAACTAATATTAAAAAATATTTTTAATATAATATCTAATACACCCTTCAAGTTATAATGTTTAATTTATCCACTAAATATAAATTTGTATATTATAATTTACACTTAACTTAATTTAATTAATTAAATTATGAAATTATGCAATAAATATCATAAATGTCAAAAAATAATAAATATTCAATTTATCAAGAAAATAAAGTCGTACAACTTTTGCTAATTAAATTTCTCAAAGATTAAAATTTACGTGATATATATTTAAATATATTTTTTTTGTAATTAAAAAGTAAAATTTTAATACACATAAAAAGTACAAATTAAAGCAATAAAATTAAAATTATTTTTTCCAAATATTAAAATTTACGTAAAACAAACTTACTATTACAGAACGAATCTTATTATTCATATTAAAAAAGTAATAAAAATTATATTAATTATTTTTCTCATATATTAAACTAAACATAAGTCATACTTAAACATAATTTTTTATAGTAAAAATGACAAATGTTGTCACTATATATATATATATATATATATATATATATATATATATATATATATATATATATATTAAAAAAACATCTTTTTTCAATATAGAGGTAGTAATAAATATTATTATATTTTATTCAACATTGCACAAAAATAATGCCAACTGTATACTAAAAAATGTAATCAAAATCATAAACATTCCAAATTTTGACACATACTCAAGAAAATTTAATATATAAAAATCATAATATGAAAATAATAATTCAAATGATAATTTTTTTTTAAACATCAAAAACTAAACTATCAACATACTAAATCACTCTAATTAGAATAGCTCCATTAATAATTTAATTTAACATTTTTAATATTTGTACCAATTATCCAAAAATATGTGGTAATTAAACTAAATTATTTTTTTTATAAGTTACCAGCAATTTAAATGAGATAGTCTTGAGTACAAATAAAATTATAATTAAAATGTATTGTATTAAAAAAAGATATTTAATTATACATATATATATATATATATATATATATATATATATATATATATATAATTTAGAAATTAAAATTTGATAACATAACTTTATCTATTTAGTCAATCCTAAAAACTTGCAAGGGTATTAACTGGACATAAAAAACTAGAGAGATAAGTATTATTATGATTATTTAGAGGGGCTATCACTTTTATTTTTTCTTAAAATTGATAATATGCATTTGACCCAAGATTGATGGCCATATATATATATATATATATATATATATATATATATATATATATATATATATATATATATGTACGGTCCGGATCTTAAGCTCGCCTCTTATTCAACTCACCTGAGCTCACCCCCCTTTAGCGACGGACCCAGCGACGATTCGGTCATGCAATTGTCGTCTATACTTTTAGCGACGCTATATGTTGTCCGTCGTAAAAAGTATAGACGACGGTTGTATGACCGAACCGTCGTCGGGTCCGTCGCTAAAGGGGGGTGAGCTCGGGTGAGTTGGATAAGGAGTGAGCTTAAGATCCGGACTCTCTCTCTCTCTTTATATATATATATATATATATATATATATATAATACTAAATCACAGTACATGACACATTAAAATGACATATGTCCTTCTACAAATTCAACACCTGTCCATTCAATTTAATCCTCCTAATTGTACTTGACAAAAATACCCTTGCAAAACCCACGCGTCTGAAATACTCCCGTGCTGATCTAAAACAGCATCTATGACTGTTAGATCAAACTCCCCTATTCATCCTTCTTTCTCTTACCCAAATCGCACAAAACATTTCATACTCACTCTCAATAGCTAGGGTTTTTGACGAACTGCCGAAGTGCTCCCAAATCGTCGTCTCGCAATCAATATCAACAAATCATGGCGACCCTTCGTACAATCCCCATTTCAATTTTGGATGCTCTAAATAAATAAATAAACAAATAAAGTAATTGGATTCCATTTTTCATTTGTTAATTTTCTCAGTCTGGTTCTCATATGGTGGTGATTGTTTATTTTCTATTGCATAAAAAACAGTTTGTTGCTGAGCTAAACGAATTTTTAATGCTAAGTTAATTGAATTAATTAGTTAAAGAGCTGTTGTTCGGATTGAGTACCGATTTTCAAGTAAGTTTTCCTTTTAAAATTCATCTGTTTAATCTAATTATGGTTACTGTTGTTATACGGATCATTACTGCTGTAGATCTGTTGTATTTCATGTTTTATTTTTGGCTGCGATGAAGTAATCAGTTAGTTCGATGAAGTAATCAGTTAGTTATGGAAATATGGTAATATGGAATATGTTCAGCTAGACTTTAGATAAATTAGATGCCTTTGTTATCTCTTAATTCACTACTATAAATCTAAAGTTTTAATTATCCTTTGTAATTTAAATATATCAACTGTTTTGATATTATCCTTAGTAATTTTGATATTATTATTAATTTATTGATTATAATCCCCTAAGTCACTGCTATAAATCTAAACAATTTTTAGATTTATATCAACTATTTTGATATCATCCTTAGTAATTTATTTATGATATTATCCTTAGTAATTTAATTATGATATTATCCTTTGTAATTTATTTGTTATCTATTAATTTATTGATTATAATCCCATAAATCACTACTATAAATCTAAACAGATTTTAGATTTATATCAACTATTTTGATATTATCCTTTGTAATTTAATTATGATATTATCCTTTGTAATTTTTTAATTATCTCTTAATTTATTGATTATAATCCCCTAAATCACTACTATAAATCTAGACAGATTTTAGATTTATATCAACTATTTTAATATTATCCTTTGTAATTTAATTATGATATTATCCTTTGTAATTTTATTGTTATCTCTTAAATCCCCTAAATCACGACTTAATTATATCCTAAAAAAATCATTACTTTATGATATGACGCAAGATGGTTGTCGGCAAGTAAGTCTCAGTAGGTGGTGCTTTGAGTGCTGCTGAAAGGATAATATCATAATTAAATTACAAAGGATAATACACAACAGTTCATGCTACAAACAGTCAACTCCTCATTATTATTTTACCTATCCCAATATTTAGATGACGACTAGGTACAATTTTGTTTATGACATCAGCCCTGTCAAAGAGACATGGAAGATTAAAGTAAGGATAACTCGACTCTGGAATATGCCAAGCTTCAACAAAGCAGACTACATAAACAACATTGAGATGGTATTGTTGGATGAAAAGGTATCTATATATATATATATATATATATATATATATATATATATATATATATATACAAACACATACATACGCAAATCCAAATTACAACATCTTGCCATATGCATATTATACTTTTATAGGACACCAAAATACAAGCGAATATCAAAAGGTCTCTATTTACAAAATTTCAAACAACAGTCAAGGAACAATAAGTCTTTATAATCACCAATTTCGTTGTCAGTCAGAACGGTGGTTCTTTCAGAGCTACTCAACATCCATACAAAATTAATTTTTTGTATTCCACCTCACTGCGAGAGTTAGATAAGGCTCCCATTCATACATATAGATTTCGATTCACTCCATACAACCAAATACTATCATCTGCGGTTGATGATTCATACTTAGTTGGTATGTATAACAATAATTAACCCTATAGGTTTTTACATCCTGAGATTTTTTAATTACGTATAACATTTTGTTGTGTATAACCAGATGTTATTGGACAACTAACTGCGATAGAGAGTGTTGAAATCAGAACAAGCAATGGTAAACAGATCAGCAAGAGAGTTAATATTGAATTAACTGATAACAGGTAAATTTTTATACTATACGACCACTTCTTTTATTAATAACTATAATCATTTAAATTATTCTTACATTGTATTTTTCTAGCAGTCATAATGTATTGAGCTGCACCTTGTGGGATGACTTTGAAAACAAAATTTGTTCCTTTGCTGAAAATAAATAATCAAAAAAACATTATAATTGTTTTACAGTTTGCAAAAATCAAATTCTGGAAATGTACTAATACGTGTTTGTATGATACATATCTTTCCAAATATATGTTTATTAACTATGCAATATTTGCCATTATATAGGTACACCAGCTTTGTCCAACTCAATGTTCGGTTCGAGACTTCTTATCAATGCAGATACCCCTGAGATTGTTAATTTTAAAAATAGGTATCCTGTGTTCTTCTTTGAAACCCTTATTAAAATCTATTACTACTACAAATTAATTTTCCCTTTAACTACAATCACTGTTGTCTATCAGTATTTGTGATGCCAATTTCGGCAAAACTACAATAACTAATTTATCCAGCCAGAGCGCATTATCTATTACAGATGAATTCCTCCAAATCTGTGATAGGAAAACTCTTGAAGAAATACGGAATGCAACAGAGGTAAAACTATTTTTAAAACACCTTACTTCTTTCACAACATTTACTAATTTTTTGTTGTTCATTTTTTTTACACTCCAGGAGTCATCATGTGTGGTACTTGCTACTATTCTGTGTATAAAAATCGAATATAATTGGTTTTACAATTCCTGCAAAAAATGCCGCAAAAAAGTAAAACCAGATAACGAAATATATTGGTGTGATAAATGTTTTGACCATGTTAATTCTGTTACACCGATGCATTGTTGTAAGACACCAATTTTTTTTTAAAAAAGATGATTTTTCTATAAATATCATTTTTAAATATTATGGAATGAATTTGATATAATGTTATAGTTGTGGGTAATATTTATAAATTTTGCAAACTACGCAAGTTGTTGTATAATATTCGATTGGTCGGAGAATATTCGTTTGAACAGAGAATATTCGTACAACGGCACAATCATTGGTGGACCCCAGAACGAAATTATTGTCGGATTAAGAAAATGACAAAAATATTTTATGAAAATAACGGCGGAAGTTTTACCGTAAATACTGTTGAACTACTTGGTAGTAAAAGTACAGTAATACGCGTGGTTGCATAGTAGCACAAGGTATTGATTATTGATGCGTATGTGATAAGTCACTCAATTTTATTTTATTAGTATTATTAAGGTAATAAAACAGAAACACTTTTTATATAAAACAGAATACTTTTATAAAGTTATCTATTTTATTAGACTATAAATAGAATATATTATATTCTATTATACATAGTATTTTGCATAGTAAAATCTTTTTATATAAAACAGAATACTTTTATAAAGTTATTATTTTATTAGATTTTAAATAGAATATATTATATTTTATTATGCATAGTGTTGCATAGTGCATGCATAGTATTTTGCATAGTAAAATCTTTTTATATAAAACAGAATACTTTTATGAAGTTATTCGTTTTATTAGATTATAAATAGAATATATTATATTTTATTTAAAAGATTTTGCTTTAAATATGGATCGTCCGATTAAAAGTAAATCAATCCGGACCGTTCATGAATTAGTTACTATGCAGTCCATTCTTCTATAAATAGAAGTTCATTCCTTTATTATTTCTTACGAATTCACTGAAACTCTAGAGAGAGAAATTATAGAGAGAAAGAAGAAAAGTATTCTGCTACTTCACTACTCCTATATCTAGTACTCTTCTTCTTAAGGTAAGTAGTATTATTTCTTTTGTATTCATGAAGAGAACTTCTGTTATTCCATTATTTATTTTTCTGTTGGAATAACCTGTATACGCGGGCTACCCTATACTTGGTGAAATTCTTCTGTTATTCCATTCTTTATTATTCTGTTGGAATATCATGTCTGTGCGTTTTACGCCGGACCTGGTTCCATTATTTATTATTCTGTCAGAATATCCTGTCTGTTCGTTTACGCCGGACCTGGTTCCATTATTTATTATTCCGTCGGAATATCCTGTCTGTGCGTTTACGCCGGACCTGGTTTCGTTATTTATTATTCTGTCAGAATATCCTGTCGGTGCGTTTACGCATGACCTGGTTCTGTTATTTATTATTCTGTTGGAATAACCTGTTTGTGCGGTCTATCGCATGCCTGGTGATTTCTTTTGTTATTCCATTCTTTATTATACTCAATTGGTTAAAGTTTTGGCTTTTATACTCCATGAAATTAGTAAAATATCCTTGATATTTGTACTTCATCCAGTATATTTTCTGTAAGACCCCAACTTATTAATAAATAAAATTAAATTTCCTTTATTTATTATTTTGAAATAGAAAGGGTTGATTTGATTAATGTGGTTAGTTATGGGTAAAATGTGCAAATATTTCAAATAAGCAAGTGGTTATAAAATATTCATTTTTGGTCGGTGAATATTCGTTTGGTCGTATAATATTCTTGCTGTCGGGGAATATTCGTACGACGGCGCAGCCTTGTGTGGGCCCCATAACGGAAAGCGATTGGATAAAGAAAACGACAAGTATAAGTTGTTAATAATTAACGGCGTAGTTATTACCGTTAATAGTGTTGGAATACCTGGTGGTTAAAATACAGTAGCACACAGTATTGTACCAATTATTGATTCTTACGAAGGAAGACACTACTCAATAATTGTTACAGTAGTTACTGTTCAATATTTTATTTTATTGATTCAATAATTGCTGCATTGATATTTTATATTATTGTTGTTTCAATAATTGTCACTGCACAGTATTTCCCATTATCGAAGCAATAATTCGTATTATCTAAATAATATTATTAGATAACATTATTGGTAATGTCAAGAAAGTTCTGTCTAATGAGAGGTTTGGTCACCTAATTGCGCGCCAGTAAGGAGAAATCCTTATTGGAAAGCCCCATCTTTCCTAGAAACGGCCTGGTTGCCAGTACTGTGATTCTGTAATATTATTTATGAATAATTAATTATTGATTTATATGATGAGGAAAATATTAATTTTATGTGGATATAGATGGAGAAAATTTTTAAATGTGACAATTGTTGAAAATTAATATTTTATCTTTTTCTGATAAAATAATTCATTTAAATATATTATTTTAATAATATATTAATGGTGATATTTTTACAATTAATATGGAATATATGAGTATATGAGGAGAAAGATTATTTTTGTTGCATTAAATGATTAACACATATTTTGTGTGTCGGTGGACCCATTTCTTGACTGAAATATGATTATAGCCTGTAAAATCGTTCGTTTGTGGATTTCGGTCAATTTTTGTTTTGACTTTGGAAAAACTTTCTTCTGTAAAGTTGTAGAGAATTAAATTTCCTATAAAAAGTAGCAAGATTCGAATTTTCTGATAAAAAGGCTATTTGTTGTGAATTATTGAAGTTTCGGAGTTCCAAAATAATTAATTTTTAGAAGTTTTAATTATTATTTTGAAGAAAAACGTTTTTTTGCATTCAAGTGGGCTAACATGTGATATAAATGGGTTGAGATCAGTTGTCTAAGGTGGGCTTGACAATTGTATAAATATATTATTATTATATTAAATTTTCTGCTTTGGTGTTCTAAGTATTTTTCTATAAATAGGGTGCTTAGGTTAGAATTGAAAATCACACCAGAAACTGAAAACTTCTCTCTCTTTCTCTTTCGATATATTGAGCGTATTCTTGTGAGTATTTTAATACTTTGAGTATTGCTATACGGTGCAAGTTCAAGTCATAGCCTATATCCGGTGTTTCAACTAGAAGTACTGTCTTTACGAGGTAAGGGATGTTATTTTATTCAAAAATGATATTATTTCTTCAATATCATTATGCCGAAATATTGGTTGAAAATTTTTATCAAATTTGGAACTTTTCATGTACTATTCACGAGTTACTATTTATCGAAAAATAAAAATTTCTTCTTTTCGTCCAAAATATCTATTCTGGATACTAGTTTTGATTGTATCCATGTTTTGATCATTCTTGAATTTTACTTCACTATGATTATTTATAAGGTATTTTTGGACATGGATAAATCGAAATACGAATCCTGAATATTTGTTATTTTGTTTCACTGGATTCGTTTCCTTTAAAGTATTTTTCATCATCCTCAGTCCTAAGTGATGATATAACTGAATATCTTTGGCCTGTAGTGCAAAGATGAATAATTTCTGATGAATATCTTTGGCCCGTAGTGCAAAGATGAACAGGTGTTTAGATGAACATGATCAACTGATGAATATCTTTGGCTTGTAATGCAAAGATGAATATTGATTGATGTTACAGGGATAAAATATTGATGATGGACTTTTAAATTCATAGATAATAGTAGATTTCATTCTCTACGTAACTCTTCTATGAATTATTATTTTTCGCTGCGAATATTGATTTAAAACTTGTTGTCTATTGTATTCTATTAGATTTTTCCCTGTTGAAGACTAACGATAATTTGTTCTATATTATCTTAGTCGTAATGTTCTTTACTGGGCTAGTTGAGCTCACCCTTTTCTTTTTTGTTCCATTTTTCTTCTCAGGAGGTGAGAACATAGCAGGATCTAGTCGGGGTATAGAGTGATGGTTCTAAAAAGATGTTTTAGCAGTCCTCACTATTTCTGTAAAATAGTGTTTGAATAATTATAATGAGGACTTATTTGAGTGTGGATATTGCCTAGATGACAATATTTGTATTTAAACTCACAGTTTAAGTGTTGTCGTATTTTGCACAACAATCGTTTTAATAAAGTTGTAGTTGTTTATGTACCATGTATTTTGGCGACTCAGAATGGGTTGTGGATTGGACCTATTTTGGGGGCGTCACAGTTGGTATCAGAGCTTAGGGATATTATCCCTGGCTGAGATGTGAGACAAGAACTAGGAGGGGAGAGACGGGAAATTCCTTCGCTAGTATGACCTGACTAAATTTATTTGGTATTTATTTGGTCGGTCAGAGTATAGGGATAATATATGACATGACTATTATCCCTTGTTTTATGGAAGTATTTAAGAATGGCAGCTGAGAACGTTAATAATGGAGTAAATCAGACCGTGGAGACACCTTTGATCACCACCCAGGGGAACGTGCAACCGGAAGGCAATATTTCTCCTGTAAACAACGTTACCGAGCAAACTATGAATGATGGAATGTTTAGGAGCTTTTTGCAGTTCATGCAAAATCAGACGAGGGAGACTAGTGTGCAGAATACGGGTGAAAATGATAACAACGCGCGGTTTGTCACAGCCAAGTAGTTCAAAGAATTGGGACCACCAGAATTTAAGGGAAAGCCGGATCCGATCATGGCGGAAACGTGGGTCAAGAATGTAAGACCCCAACTTTTATAAATAAAGATGAATTTTTTATAAATATCATTTTTGAATATTATGGAGTTAATTTGATATAATGTTATAATTGTGGGTAATATTTATAAATTTTGCAAAGTACGCAAGTTGTTATATAATATTCGATTGGTCGGGGAATATTCATTTTAACAGGGAATATTCGTACAACGACACAATCATTGGTGGACCCCACAACGGAATTATTATCGGATTGAGAAAACGACAAAAATATTTTATTAAAAAAATAACGACGGAAGTTTTACCATTGTTACTGTTGAACTACTCGGTAGTAAAAGTACAGTAATACGTGTGGTTGCATAGTAGCACACGGTATTGATTATTAATGTTTATGTGAGAAGTCACTCAGTTTGATTCAATTATTGTCAGTTAATAATATGAATTATTTAGCGATAATGACGTTTTGTTTTATTCGTATTATTAACGTAATAAAACAGAAAC
Organism: Panax notoginseng; assembly: GCA_016801055.1. Classification (NCBI taxonomy): domain Eukaryota; kingdom Viridiplantae; phylum Streptophyta; class Magnoliopsida; order Apiales; family Araliaceae; genus Panax; species Panax notoginseng. The sequence goes on from CM029012.1 coordinate 249,831,826, forward strand.
ATCTTTTTATATAAAACAGAATACTTTATTAAAGTTATTCTATAAATAGAATATATTATATTTTATTTAAAAGATTTTTCTTTAAATATGGACCGTCAGATTAAAGTAATCAATCTGGACCGTTCATGGATTAGTTACTATGCATTCTATTTTTCTATAAATAGCAGCTCATTCCTTCATTATTTCTTACGAATTCACTGAACTCTAGAGAGAGAAACTATAAAGAGAGAGAAGAAGAGTATTCTACTACTTAACTACTTCCTTATTTCAGCTCTTCTTTAAAACGGTAAGGGGTGTTATTCTTTTTTATTCATGAAGAGAACTGTTGTTACTTCATTTTTTATTATTCTGTTGGAATAACCTGTATACGCGGTCTACCCTATACTTGGTGACATTCTTCTATTATTCTGTTGGAACATCCTGTCTGTGTGTTTTACACCGGACCTGGTTCCGTTTTTATTATTATTCTGTTGGAACATCATGTATGTGTGTTTTACACCGGACCTGGTTCCGTTTTTATTATTATTCTGTTGGAACATCATGTCTGTGTGTTTTACACCGGACCTGGTTCCGTCTTGTTATTATTCTGTTGGAACATCCAGTCTGTGTGTTTTACACCAGACCTGGTTCCATTATTTATTATTCTGTCGGAATATCCTGTTTGTGCGTTTACGCCGGACCTGGTTCTATTATTTATTATTCTGTTGGAATAGCCTGTCTGTGCGGTCTGTCGCATGCCGGGTGATTTCTTTCGTTATTCCATTCTTTACTATACTCAGTTGGTTAAGTTTTAACTTCTATACTCCATGAAATTAGTGGAATATCCTTGATAATTGCGGTTCATCCAGTATCTTTTCATGAAAATATTCTTCTAAGCATTCTTAAATTTTACTCCACAAAGCAGTATCATGTTGACAATTTGGACGTTGTTAATTCTTGGATAAATTAATTCTTGAACTTGTTTTATTGAATTCTTATATCATTGTCATCATCCTCATGTTTATAAAATGTTGAAAGTCATCTGTGGCCTGTAGTGCATAGATGGACTTGGTATGATTATGACCAGGGATTATTCGGTATAATCATGACCGTAATATTACAAATGATGTGGTAAAAGTCCTCATTGGCCCGTAGTGCATTGATGGACAGTTGTTGGCATGATCATGACCATTAATGAATACAAAAATATCCTTGGCCGTAGTGCAGGGGTGATTCGGTGATGTGGATTATTTTATTAAGCTGAGTCCCAGCGATAACAGTGTTAAAAGACCTTTTAAATCATAAAAGATAGTAAAGTTTATTTTCTACTTGACTCTTTTAATGGATTGCTTGTTCCGCTGCAGTTAAACTTGATGTCTATTATATTTTATCAGCTTAACATTGTTGAAGGCTAATGATAATTTATTCTGCATTATCTTAGTCATAATATTTCTTACTGGGCTAGTTGAGCTCACCCTTTCTTTCACTGTTCTCTTCAGGAAATGAGAACGTAGCTGGGGCAAGTCGGGAAACGGAGTGATGGTTCGAATGATAGTATTAGTTAGTAGTCCTCACTATTCTATGTAATAGTGTGTTAATAAATGTAATGAGGACTCCTTTTGAGTATGAATACTCTCTAGAAGATAATATTTGTATTCAAACTCACAGTTTATGTTTTGTCGTATTGTACACGACAGTTGTATTAGTAAGTTGTAATTGTATTCTGTACTATGTATCTGACGACCCAAGATGGGTGATGTATACCTAATTTTGGGGGCGTCACAGTTGGTATCAGAGCTTAGGGATATGATCCTTGGCTAAGATGTGAGAATAGAACTAGGAGGAGAGAGACGGGGAATTCCTTCGCTAGTATGACCTACCTAAGTTTATTTGCATGGTATTTAATTGGTCGGTCATAATATAAGGATAATATATGACATATCAATTAACTTTTATTTTGTGGTAGTATCTGAAATGGCATCTGAGAATGTTGAGAATAACAATGGAGCACAGGCGACTGTTGATTCACCACATATCAATAATCAGGATAATGTGCATCAGGAAGGTGACAATCCTCATGCAAACAACAACACTGACCAGATGATGAATGATGGAATGTTCAGATACTTTATGCAGTTCATGCAACAGCAGGCGAGAGCGGCTCCTATCCAAAATATAGGTGAAAACACTGAAAACTCTCGGACAGTCACCGCTAAACAGTTCAAGGAGCTGGGACCACCAAAGTTTAAGGGAGAGCCAAAACCACTTATAGCGGAAACATGGATAAAGCAGATTACCAAGATATTTAATATCTTGGGATGCTCCGAGGAGCAAAAGGTTCCATTTGCCGCGTTTATGTTGCGAGGAGAGGCAGATTACTGGTGGGAATCGATTAAGCGTACTCAACCTGCCGCACTGAAGATGTCTTGGGAGAAGTTCCAAGAGTTATTCAATGACAAATACTTTTCCGAAAGTGTTCGTCACATGAAGGAGGTGGAGTTCATCAAATTGGAGCAGAATAATATGACCGTGTCGCAGTATGAGGCTAAATTTGCTGAGTTGTCCCGGTTTGTCTCCCACTTGGTGGATAATGAAGAGCGAATGACGCGAATGTTTTTGCGAGGTTTGAAACCTGAGATACGTCAACATCTTATTTCTCATAAACTGTGTTTGTATTCAGATGTTGTGAATAGGGCTCAGTTAGTGGAGCGCGATAACGAGTCAACGCAACCAAAAGAGAGCAGTCGGCAAAATGATAATACCAGTGAGAGCATTCATCGAAGCGGTGACAACAAGCGTGGAGGGAATCAACAGGCCCGAAATGGTAACCACTTCGGTGGTAATCAGGGCCAAAACAATAAGAATGGTCATTTCAAGAAGAGGAGATTCAACAATGATGGAAAGACGTCAGCACCAGCACCCATTGTTAAGGAAGGAGAACGACCACCAATCATATTTTTCAAATGCGGAGGGGAGGGGCACATCAGTCCAAACTGCGCGATGCCGTCTAAAGCATGTTATAATTGTGGAAGAGAAGGTCATTTAGCTCGATTTTGTCGTTTACCAAAAACAAGTTCAGCCAAGATGGAGACACCAAAGGCCGTCCCAGAAAAGTCAAAACCGGTAGTGCAAGGGAAAGCGCTTGTTGTGACCTCCCAGAAAGTAAGGAACCCGAATGAGGTCATCACGGGTAAGCTTATCATAAACTCTAACGAAGCCTATACTTTATTTGATACCGGTTCTACCCATTCTTTTATTTCTCCTACTTGCGCTCATCGATTAAATTTGATTCCGGAGAAATTAGACTTTGACTTATCTGTTGAAACTCCATTGGGAGAAACCTTCATTACATCCACGATTTATAAGTCTTGTTTGGTTCAAGTTGGTACCCATACATTTCCTGTCGATCTTATTTCATTAAAAATACTTGCATTTAACGTGATTCTAGGGATTGATTGGTTAACTACTCATCATGCAAAAATTGATTATTTTCGTAAGGTTGTTAGCTTTCATATTCCTAATCGACCTATTATGCGAATTCAAGCAACCAAACCATTAAAATCAATCGCTGTCATCTCAAGCCATAAAGCTATTCGTTTATTAAAAAACGGATGTCAAGCTTTCTTAGCTCATGTCACGGATCTAAACAAAAATACGTCAGTTTTGAATGATATTTCTATTGTTAATAAATTCCCTGACGTATTCCCTGATGAACTTCCTGGCCTACCCCCAGAGCGTGAAATTGAATTTTGTATCGACCTTGAACCCGGTACAAAACCCATTTCCAAAGCCCCATATCGAATGGCTCCTATTGAACTTCAGGAGTTAAAGATCCAACTGCAGAAATTGTTAGACATTGGCTTTATTCGTCCTAGTACTTCTCCTTGGGGTGCTCCTGTTCTATTCGTGAAGAAGAAAGATGGAAGTATGCGAATTTTTATTGATTATCGGGAGTTGAATCATGTCACCATCAAAAACAGGTACCCATTGCCACGTATTGATGACCTGTTTGACCAGTTGCAAGATAATTCTTTTCAAAGATCGATCTTCGTTCTGGATATCATCAGCTGAAGGTTAGAACTGAAGATATTTCAAAGACGGCTTTCAGAACTCGGTACGGGCCTTATGAATTCCTATTCATGTCCTTTGGATTGACTAATACTCCTGCTGCCTTCATGGATATGATGAACCGGGTATTCAAGAAATATTTGGATCACTTTGTGGTCGTCTTTATTGATGACATCCTTATTTATTCCAAAAGTCGTGAAGATCATGAGCAACCACTTGAAATTCCAGAATGGAAGTGGGAGCACATTACCATGGATTTCGTTACCGGTCTTCCTAGGGTTTCTCAAGGTATTGATGCGATTTGGGTCATTGTTGATAGATTTACCAAGTCTGCTCATTTCTTACCGATACGAGAAACTTATACACTTGAACGTCTTGCTTGTATGTACATAAACGAGATTGTAAGACTGCATGGTATGCCAGTATCCATAGTTTCTGACCGAGACCCAAGATTCACTTCACGATTTTGGGTTAGTTTATAAAAAGCTATGGGCACGGATTTACGATTTAGTTCAGCATATCATCCTCAGACGGACGGACAATCAGAGAGGACAATTCAAACTCTTAAAGATCTATTAAGACTCTGTGTCTTTGACTTCAAGGGAAGTTGGGACAAGTTCTTACCATTGGTGGAGTTTTCCTACAACAACAGTTATCAAGCAAGTATTGGCATGGCTCCATTCGAAGCATTGTATGGAAGAAAATATCGTTCTCCAGTATGCTGGGATGAGGTGGGTGAAGCAACGTTGTTGGGACCAGAGTTAGTACGTATGACTACAGAAAAGATTCAAACGATCCGACAACGTATAAAAACCTCACAAGATCGACAAAAGAGTTATGCTGATCTTCATCGAAAAGACGTGGAATTTGATATAGGAGATCATGTGTTCTTACGTGTTACTCCATGGAAAGGAGTTACGAGATTTGGAAAGAGAGAAAAGCTCAATCCTCGATTCATCGATCCATTTTTAATCATCGATCGAGTAGGAACTGTGGCTTATAGACTCGCTTTACCGCCAAGTATGTCTCGTGTTCATAACGTTTTTCACATATCCATGTTACGCAAATATGTGGAAGACCCGAACCACATTATTGAGTTAGAATCGGACGAAATAGCGGAGGATTTGACGTATGGAGAAGTCAAAGTTTTGTGGAGAAACCACGATGTTGAGGAAATGACTTGGGAGTTAGAATCTGAAATGAAATCAAGGTATCCTTACCTCTTCGACATACCAGGTACGTACCCTAATTTCGAGGGCAAAATTTCATAAGAATGGGAGATTTTAAGACCCCAACTTTTATAAATAAAGATGAATTTTCTATAAATATCATTTTTGAATATTATGGAGTTAATTTGATATAATGTTATAGTTGTGGATAATATTTATAAATTTTGCAAAGTACGCAAGTTGTTATATAATATTCGATTGGTCGGGGAATATTCGTTTTAACAGGGAATATTCGTACAACGACACAATCATTGGTGGACCCCACAACGGAATTATTATCGGATTGAGAAAACGACAAAAATATTTTATTAAAAAAATAACGACGGAAGTTTTACCATTGTTACTGTTGAACTACTCGGTAGTAAAAGTACAGTAATACGTGTGGTTGCATAGTAGCACACGGTATTGATTATTAATGTTTATGTGAGAAGTCACTCAGTTTGATTCAATTATTGTCAGTTAATAATATGAATTATTTAGCGATAATGACGTTTTGTTTTATTCGTATTATTAACGTAATAAAACAGAAACATCTTTTTATATAAAACAGAATACTTTATTAAAGTTATTCTATAAATAGAATATATTATATTTTATTTAAAAGATTTTTCTTTAAATATGGACCGTCAGATTAAAGTAATCAATCTGGACCGTTCATGGATTAGTTACTATGCATTCTATTTTTCTATAAATAGCAGCTCATTCCTTCATTATTTCTTACGAATTCACTGAACTCTAGAGAGAGAAACTATAAAGAGAGAGAAGAAGAGTATTCTACTACTTAACTACTTCCTTATTTCAGCTCTTCTTTAAAACGGTAAGGGGTGTTATTCTTTTTTATTCATGAAGAGAACTGTTGTTACTTCATTTTTTATTATTCTGTTGGAATAACCTGTATACGCGGTCTACCCTATACTTGGTGACATTCTTCTTTATTCTGTTGGAACATCCTGTCTGTGTGTTTTACACCGGACCTGGTTCCGTTTTTATTATTATTCTGTTGGAACATCATGTATGTGTGTTTTACACCGGACCTGGTTCCGTTTTTATTATTATTCTGTTGGAACATCCTGTCTGTGTGTTTTACACCGGACCTGGTTCCGTCTTGTTATTATTCTGTTGGAACATCCAGTCTGTGTGTTTTACACCAGACCTGGTTCCATTATTTATTATTCTGTCGGAATATCCTGTTTGTGCGTTTACGCCGGACCTGGTTCTATTATTTATTATTCTGTTGGAATAGCCTGTCTGTGCGGTCTGTCGCATGCCGGGTGATTTCTTTCGTTATTCCATTCTTTACTATACTCAGTTGGTTAAGTTTTAACTTCTATACTCCATGAAATTAGTGGAATATCCTTGATAATTGCGGTTCATCCAGTATCTTTTCATGAAAATATTCTTCTAAGCATTCTTAAATTTTACTCCACAAAGCAGTATCATGTTGACAATTTGGACGTTGTTAATTCTTGGATAAATTAATTCTTGAACTTGTTTTATTGAATTCTTATATCATTGTCATCATCCTCATGTTTATAAAATGTTGAAAGTCATCTGTGGCCTGTAGTGCATAGATGGACTTGGTATGATTATGACCAGGGATTATTCGGTATAATCATGACCGTAATATTACAAATGATGTGGTAAAAGTCCTCATTGGCCCGTAGTGCATTGATGGACAGTTGTTGGCATGATCATGACCATTAATGAATACAAAAATATCCTTGGCCGTAGTGCAGGGGTGATTCGGTGATGTGGATTATTTTATTAAGCTGAGTCCCAGCGATAACAGTGTTAAAAGACCTTTTAAATCATAAAAGATAGTAAAGTTTATTTTCTACTTGACTCTTTTAATGGATTGCTTGTTCCGCTGCAGTTAAACTTGATGTCTATTATATTTTATCAGCTTAACATTGTTGAAGGCTAATGATAATTTATTCTGCATTATCTTAGTCATAATATTTCTTACTGGGCTAGTTGAGCTCACCCTTTCTTTCACTGTTCTCTTCAGGAAATGAGAACGTAGCTGGGGCAAGTCGGGGAACGGAGTGATGGTTCGAATGATAGTATTAGTTAGTAGTCCTCACTTTTCTATGTAATAGTGTGTTAATAAATGTAATGAGGACTCCTTTTGAGTATGAATACTCTCTAGAAGATAATATTTGTATTCAAACTCACAGTTTATGTTTTGTCGTATTGTACACGACAGTTGTATTAGTAAGTTGTAATTATATTCTGTACTATGTATCTGACGACCTAAGATGGGTGATGTATACCTAATTTTGGGGGCGTCACAAAGCAAATTACCAAGATATTCGATGTCTTGGGATGCACGGAGGAACAAAAGGTTCCATTCGCCACCTTTATGTTCCGCGGTGAGGCAGACTACTGGTGGGAGTCTGTGAAGCGTACCCAGCCTGACTCACTCAACATGTCTTGCGAAACGTTTCAGAAACTGTTTAATGACAAGTACTTTCCTTAAAGTACATATGAAGGAGGTAGAGTTTATTAGACTGGAACAAAACAACATGACAGTGTCCCAGTACGAGGCGAAGTTTGCAGAGTTATCCAGGTTTGCACCTCATTTGGTCGAGAATGAGGAACAAATGACAAGGATGTTTCTGAGAGGTTTAAAACCCGAGATTCGGCAATATCTTATCTCTCATAAATTTTCTTTCTATTCAGATGTTGTCAACAGGGCTCAATTATTAGAGCGAGATAACGAGTATGGTCAATCGAGGGACCACAACCAGGATCATACCGGTGACTTCAGTCATCAGAACAATGATAACCAGCGGAAAAAGAAAAATACAGACAAGAACGACAACCACTCTGGTGGTAATCGTGGCCATGAGAATAGAAGAAGCGAGTCAGGAGGAGATTTTAAAAAGTGGAGATTCAACAATGACAATACGAAGATGTCAGCACCAGCAGCAACTGGTTCCAAGGGAGGAGAATGACCACCGATCATATGCTATAAGTGCGGAAAAGAAGGACATATCAGCCCAAACTGCCCACAACAGTTTAAGGTATGTTATAATTATGGAAAGGAAGGTCATATCGCTCGAGATTGTACGGTGGCGAAACCCAGTCCAGTAGGGATGGTGACTCAAAAGGCTGCCCCAGAAAAGTCAAAGTCAACGGTTCCTGGTAGAGCGTTTGTCGTGACTGGTCAACATATGAGGAACCCAAACGAAGTTAGCACGGGTTAGTTAATTATAAATTCTTGCGAAGTTTATACCTTACTAGATATCGGTACTACCCATTCATTTATCTCTCCTGCTTGTGCTCAACGTTTAAACTTGATTCCGGAGAAGTTAAACTTTAACATATCTGTGGAAACTCCGTTAGGAGAAACTTTCGTTACATCCACTGTTTATAAATCTTGTTTGATCCAAGTTGGCACCATCACATTACCTGTTGCCCTTATCTCTTTAAAGATACTTGCTTTTGATGTGATTTTAGGGATCGATTGGTTAACTACTCATCATGTCAAATTGATTGCTTTTGTAAGGTTGTTAGTTTTCATATTCCTAAGCAACCTGTTATTCGAATTCAAGCAACCAAACCATTGAAGTCAAACTCTATCATATCAAGCCGTAAAGTCATTCGTTTATTGAAAAATGGATGTCAAGCTTTCTTAGCTATGTTATGGACTTGAACAAAAATACGTCAAATTTGAATGATATTTCTATTGTTAGTAAATCCCTGACGTATTTCCTGAAGAATTTCTTGGCCTACGCGTGATATTGAATTTTGTATCATCTTTGAATCTGGTACAAAACTCACTTCTAAAATCTCATATCGAATGGCTCCTATTGAACTTCAGGAGTTAAAAACCTAACTGTAGAAGTTTGTACCCGACCCTTTATCTGGTGACTTCCTTTGTGGAATGCACTGAAGCCAGACTCTCCGTAGGGGACGCCATATTCGTGCGGTAGTAAACTGATAGGTGTCATTGTGACGTGCTATCCAAGATTGGGATATGAGTCACAGTTGAGAGCAAACCTAAGTCAGTAATCGAAATACGTAGCTTTCTATACTTAGCTAGTTATTATCGGAGATTCGTGGAAATATTTTCTCGAATCGCTACTCCATTAACTCAGCTGACTCAAAAAGATACAAACTTCGAATGGACCGAGGAATGCGAAAAGAGCTTCCAAGAATTTAACATGCGACACCGATGTTGGCTCGAGCTGTTGAAAGATTTCGATCATACCATCCAATACCATCCTAGAAAAGTAAATATGGTAGCTGACGCATTGAGTAGAAGATCATATGCAGGAACGAGTGCGATAATGTCAAGTATACGCGTAGAATCAACTTTAATCGATAAAGTTAAAGTTTCTCAAGCCACAGACCCGGAGCTGATGCGTATAAAGAAGAAAGTGCAAGAATATGTTATTCCAGAAGCAAGAATCGATGAAGAAGGAATACTTCGAGTCCACTCTAGACTTTGTGTTCCTAACGATCCTAATTTGAAGTACAAGATCATGATGGAGGCACACAATACACCATTTGCAATCCATCCTAGAAGTACCAAGATGTATCGTGATCTTTGACATATATTTTGGTGGAACAATATGAAGAGAGAGATTACAAAATTTATTTCGAGGTGTTTAACTTGTCAACGTGTAAAGGCGAAGCATCAAGTGCCAAAGGGTCCATTGCAACCACTTGAGATTCCGAAATAGAAGTAGGAACACATTACCATGGATTTCATTACGGGTATTCCCACGATTTCTCAAGGCATAAATGCTATTTGGGTTATTGTTGATAGATTAACCAAGTCTGCTCATTTCTTGCCGATACGAGAGACTTATTCCCTTGAACGTCTTGCTAGTATGTACGTGAATGAGATTGTGAGGTTGCATGGCATGCCAGTATCCATAGTTTCGGATCGTGACCCAAGATTCACTTCAAGATTTTGGGTTAGCTTGCAAAAAGTTATAGGCACGGATTTACGGTTCAGTTCGGCATACAATCCTCAAACAGACGGGCAATCAGAGAGGACTATTCAAACTCTTGAAAATCTATTAAGACTTTGCGTCCTAGATTTCAAAGGGAGTTGGGATAAGTACCTACCATTGGTGGAATTCTCCTACAACAACAGTTATCAGGAAAGTATAGATGTGACTCCATTTGAAGCATTATATGGACGAAAGTATCGCTCTCCAATATGTTGGGATGAGGTGGGTGAAGCAACATTGTTGGGGCCCGAGTTGGTACGTATGACTACGGAAAAGATCCAAACGATTCGACAACGTATACAAACGGCATAGGATCAATAAAAGAGTTATGCGGATCTTCATCGAAAGGACGTGGAATTTGATATTGGGGATCATGTATTGTTGCGAGTTGCTCCATGGAAGGGAGTTACAAGATTCGGAAAGAGAGGAAAGCTCAACCCACGATTTATTGTTCCATTTTAGATTCTTGACCGAATAGGAAATGTGGCCTATAGACTCGCGTTACCTCCAAGTATGTCTCGTGTTCATATTGTTTTTCACATATCTATGCTTTGTAAATATGTTAAAGACCCGAACCACATAATTGAGTTAGAACCAGACGAGATAGCCGAAGATTTAACGTACAAGGAGGTACCTGTTAAGATCTTGGATAGAAAAGAGCATGTTCTACGCACGAAGGTTATACCACAAGTTAAGGTTTTGTGGAGAAACCATGCTATTGAAAAATGACCTGAGAGTTAGAATCAGAATTGAAAGCGAGGTATCCCCACCTTTTCGAAGCACCAGGTACGTACGTCAATTTCGAGGACGAAATTTCATAAGGAGGGGAGGTTGTAAGACCCCAACTTATTAATAAATGAAATTAAATTTTCTTTATTTATTATTTTGAAATAGAAAGGGTTGATTTGATTAATGTGGTTAGTTATGGGTAAAATACGTAAATATTTCAAATAAGCAAGTGGTTATAAAATATTCATTTTTGGTCGGTGAATATTCGTTAAGTCGTAGAATATTCTTGCTGTCGGGGAATATTTGTACGACGGCGCAACCTTGTGTGGGCCCCATAACAGAAAGCGATTGGATGAAGAAAACGACAAGTATAAGTTGTTTATAATTAACGGCGTAGTTGTTACCGTTAATACTGTTAGAATACCTGGTGGTTAAAATACAGTAGCACACGGTATTGCACCAATTATTGATTCTTACGAAGGAAGGCACTACTCAATAATTGTTACAGTAGTTACTGTTCAATATTTTATTTTATTGATTCAATAATTGCTGTATTGATATTTTATATTATTGTTGTTTCAATAATTGTCACTGCACAGTATTTCCCATTATCGAAGCAATAATTTATATTATCTAAATAATATTATTAGATAACATTATTGGCAATGTCTAGAAAGTTCTGTCTAAAGAGAGGTTTGGTCACCTAATTGCGCGTCAGTAAGGAGAAATCCTTATTGAAAAGCCCCCTCTTTCCTGGGAACGGCCTGGTTGCCAGTACTGTGATTCTGTAATATTATTTGTGAATAATTAATTATTAATTTATATGATGAGAAAAATATTAATTTTATGTGGATATAGATGGAGAAAATTTTTAAATGTGACAATTGTTGAAAATTAATATTTTACGTTTTTCTGATAAAATAATTCATTTAAATATATTATTTTAATAATATATTAATGGTGATATTTTTACAATTAATGTGGAATATATGAGTATATGAGGAGAAAGATTATTTTTGTTGCATTAAATGATTAACACATATTTTGTGTGTCGGTGGACCCATTTCTTGACTGAAATATGATTATAGCCTGTAAAATCGTTCGTTTGTGGATTTCGGTCAATTTTTGTTTTGACTTTGGAAAAACTTTCTTCTGTAAAGTTGTAGAGAATTGAATTTCCTATAAAAAGTAGCAAGATTCGAATTTTCTGATAAAAAGGCTATTTGTTGTGAATTATTGAAGTTTCGGAGTTCCGAAATAATTAATTTTTGGAAGTTTTAATTATTATTTTGAAGAAAAACGTTTTTTTGCATTCAAGTGGGCTAACATGTGATATAAATGGGTTGAGATCAGTTGTCTAAGGTGGGCTTGACAATTGTATAAATATATTATTATTATATTAAATTTTCTGCTTTGGTGTTCTAAGCATTTTTCTATAAATAGGGTGCTTAGGTTAGAATTAAAAATCACACCAGAAACTGAAAACTTCTCTCTCTTTCTCTTTCGATATATTGAGCGTATTCTTGTGAGTATTTTAATACTTTGAGTATTGCTATACAGTGCAAGTTCAAGTCATAGCCTATATCCGGTGTTTCAACTAGAAGTACTGTCTTTACGAGGTAAGGGATGTTATTTTATTCAAAAATGATATTATTTCTTCAATATCAATATTGGTTAAATTTTTTTATCAAATTTAAAACTTTTCATGTCGGGGTTACTATTCATGAGTTACTATTCACGAGTTACTATTTACCGAAAAATAAAAATTTCTTCTTTTCGTCTAAAATATCTATTCTGGATACTAGTTTTGATTGTATCCATGTTTTGATCATTCTTGAATTTTACTTCACTATGATTATTTATAAGGTATTTTTGGACATGGATAAATCGAAATACGAATCCTGAATATTTGTTATTTTGTTTCACTGGATTCGTTTTTTTTAAAGTATTTTTCATCATCCTCAGTCCTAAGTTATGATATAACTGAATATCTTTGGCCTGTAGTGCAAAGATGAATAATTTCTGATGAATATCTTTGGCCCGTAGTGCAAAGATGAACAGGTGTTTAGATGAACATGATCAACTGATGAATATCTTTGGCTTGTAATGCAAAGATGAATATTGATTGATGTTACAGGGATAAAATATTGATGATGGACTTTTAAATTCATAGATAATAGTAGATTTCATTCTCTACGTAACTCTTCTATGAATTATTATTTTTCGCTGCGAATATTGATTTAAAACTTGTTGTCTATTGTATTCTATTAGATTTTTCCCTGTTGAAGACTAACGATAATTTGTTCTATATTATCTTAGTCGTAATGTTCTTTACTGGGCTAGTTGAGCTCACCCTTTTTCTTTTTGTTCCATTTTTCTTCTCAGGAGGTGAGAACATAGCAGGATCTAGTCGGGGTATAGAGTGATGGTTCTAAAAAGATGTTTTAGCAGTCCTCACTATTTCTGTAAAATAGTGTTTGAATAATTATAATGAGGACTTATTTGAGTGTGGATATTGCCTAGATGATAATATTTGTATTTAAACTCACAATTTAAGTGTTGTCGTATTTTGCACGACAATTGTTTTAATAAAGTTGTAGTTGTTTATGTACCACGTATTTTGGCGACTCAGAATGGGTTGTGGATTGGACCTATTTTGGGGGCGTCACATTTTCATGGAAATATTCTTCTGAGCATTCTTGAATTTTACTTTACAAAGCAGTATCATGTTGACAATTTGGACGTTGTTGGTTCCTGGATAAATTAATTCTTGAACTTATTTTATTGAATTCTTATATCATTGTCATCATCCTCATGTTTATATTTTGTTGAAAGTCATCTGTGGCCTGTAGTGTATAGATGGACTTGGTATGATTATGACCATGGATTATTCAGTATAATCATGACCGTAATGTTACAAATGATGTGGTAAAAATCCTCATTGGCCGTAGTGCATTGATGGACAGTTGTTGGCATGATCATGACCATTGATGAATACACGAATATCCTTAGCCCGTAGTGCATGAATTATTTGTGGTTGTGATACTAATGAATATCCTTGGCCGTAGTGCAAGGATGAAGTGAATTATTTATTAAGCTGAGTCCCAGCGATAAAAGTGATGAAAAACTTTTTAAATCATAAAAGATAGTAGATTTTATTCTCTACTTGACTCTTTTAATGGATTGCTTATTCCACTGCATTTAAACTTGATTTGTGTTATATTGTATCAGTTTAACACTGTTGAAGGCTAATGATAATTTATTTTGCATTATCTTAGTCATAATATTTCTTACTGGGCTAGTTGAGCTCACCCTTTCTTTTACTTCTCTCTTCAGGAAATTAGAACGTAACCGGGACTAGTCGGGGAACGGAGTGACGGTCCAGATGATAGTATTAGTAGTCCTCACTATTCTGTATTTCTGTTAAATAGTGTGACAATAAATATAATGAGGACTTATTCTGAAAGTAGATATTGTCTAGAAGACAGTATTTGTATTAAAATTCACAGCACTCTTGTTATATATTAAAGATTGTATTTGTATTCTGTACCATGTATTTGGCGACTCAGAATAGGTGATGTATACCTATTTTGGGGGCGTCACAGTTGGTATCAGAGCTTAGGGATATGATCCTTGGCTAGGATGTGAGACTAGAACTAGGAGGGGAGAGACGGGGAATTCCTTCGCTAGTATGACCTACTTAAGTTTATTTGATATTTAACTGATCGGTCAGAGTATAGGGATATTATGTTACATGTCAATTAACCTTTGTTTTGTGGTAGTATCTGAAAATGACATCCGAGAATATTGAGAATAGCAATGGAGCACAGGACCGTTGAGGTTTCACATATCAATAATCAGGATAATGTACATCAAGAAGGCGGCAATCCTCATACAAACAACAACACAGACCAAATGATGAATGATGGAATGTTCAGAGGCTTTATACAATTCATGTAACATCAGGCGAGAGAGGCTATTGTCCAAAATATAGGTGAAAATACTGAAAACTCTCGGACGGTCACCGCTAAGCAGTTTAAGGAGCTGGGACCACCGGAGTTTATTGGAGAGCCAAAACCACTTAAGGCGGAAACGTGGATCAAACAGATCACCAAGATATTTGATGTCTTGGGATGCGTCGAGGAGCAAAAGATTCCTTTTGCCATCTTTATGTTGCGAGGAGAGGCAGATTACTGGTGGGAATCGGTAAAACGTACTCAACCTGCCGCATTGAAGATGTCTTGGAAAAAGTTTCAAGAACTGTTCAATGACAAGTACTTTCCTGAAAGTATTCGTCACATGAAAGAGGTAGAGTTCATCAAGTTGGAGTAGAATAATATGACTGTGTCGCAGTATGAAGCTAAGTTTACTGAGTTATCCCGGTTTGCGTCCCACTTGGTTGATAATGAGGAGAGAATGACGCGGATGTTTTTAAGAGGTTTGAAACCGGAGATACGTCAATATCTTATTTCTCATAAACTGTGTTTATATTCAGATGTTGTAAATAGGGCTCAGTTATTGGAGCGCGATAACGAGTCAACTCAACCAATAGAAAGCAGCTGACAGAATGAAAATACCAGTGGTAACAGTCATCGAAGCAGTGACAACAAACGTGGAGGGAATCAACATGCCAGAAATGGTAACCACTTTGGTGGTAATCATGGCCAAGGCAATAAAAGTGGACATTTCAAGAAGAGGAGATTCAACAATGATGGAAAGATGTCAACACTAACACCCGTTGATAAGAAAGGAGAACGATCACCTATCATATGCTTCAAATGAGGAGGGGAAGGACATATCAGTCCAAACTGCGCGATGTCATCCAAAGCGTGTTATAATTGTGGAAGAGAAGGTCACCTAGCCTGATTTTGTAGTGCACCGAAGACAAGTCCAGTTGGAACGGTGACACAAAATACCGTCCCAGATAAGTCAAAACCAGTAGTTCAAGGGAGAGCGTTTGTTGTGACCTCCCAGAAAGCAAGGAAACCGAACGAGGTCATTGCGGAAATTGTTAGACATCGGTTTCATTCGACCTAGTACTTCTCCTTGGGGTGCTCCTGTTCTATTCGTGAAGAAGAAAGATAGAAGTATGCGACTTTGTATTGATTATCGGGAGTTGAATCATGTCACCATCAAAAATAAGTACCCGTTGCCTCGCATTGATGACCTGTTTGACCAGTTGCAAGGAGAACAATTCTTTTCAAAAATTGATCTTTGTTCTAGATATCATCAGCTGAAGGTTAGAACTGAGGATATTCCAAAGACTGCCTTCAGAACTCGGTACGAGCATTATGAATTCTTAGTCATGTCTTTTAGATTGACTAATGCTCCTGCTGCCATCATGGATATGATGAACCGAGTATTCAAGGAATATTTAAATCACTTTGTGGTCGTCTTTATTGATGACATCCTCATATATTCCAAAACCCATGAAGATCATGAGCAACACTTGAGGCTGATACTCCAAAAGCTTCGTGAAAATAAACTTTATGCCAAGTTGAAGAAATGCGAGTTCTGGCTTGAAGAAGTGGCATTCCTTGGGCACGTAGTATCAAGTCATGGAATATCTGTTGACCAGACAAATATTAAAGCTATTCAAAGCTAGGAGCAACCCAAATCATTGACCGAAGTACGTAACTTTCTCGGCTTAGCTGGTTATTATCGGAGATTCGTGGAAGGGTTTTCTCGAATCGCTACTCCACTAACTCAGCTGACTCGGAAAGATACAAAATTCGGTTGGAGCGAGGAATGTGAGAATAGTTTTCAAGAACTCAAGAGAAGACTCATTTCAGCACCTGTTCTGACCATATCATCTGGCTCGGAGGGATTTATCATCTACAGTGATGCTTCGGGTAAAGGGTTAGGATGTGTTCTCATGCAACATAGGAAAGTCATAGCCTATGCCTCTCGACAACTCAAAGAATATGAGAGGAATTGTCATACTCATGATCTAGAGTTGGCAGCTGTTGTTTTCGCACTTAAAATTTGGAGGCATTACTTGTATGGGGAGAAAGTGGAGATCTTTACGGATCATAAAAGCCTCAATTATTTCTTCACTCAAAAGGAAATCAACATGCGACAACGACGTTGTCTTGAACTGTTGAAAGATTATGATCATACCCTCCAATACCATCCTGGAAAAGCGAACGTGGTAGCTGACGCATTGAGTAGAAGATCATATGCAAGTACGAGTACGATATTGTCAACACAAAGGCCTATTTTGTGTGACTTGCAAAGGATGGAGATAGAGTTAAAAACTCCAGGGACCCATGTGATGATGGCGAATATACGAATAGAACCGACTTTAATTGATAAAGTTAAAGCTGCTCAAGCTACAGACTTGGAGCTGATGCGTATGAGGAAGAAAGTGCAAGAAGGTGCTATGCCGGAAGCAAGAATCGATGATGAAGGAATACTTCGAGTCAACTCCAGATTTTGTGTTCCTAACGATCCTGATTTAAAGTATAAAATCATGATGGAGGCGCATAACACACCGTTTGCAATCCATCCTGGGAGTACCAAAATGTATCATGATCTTCGACATATATTTTGGTGTGGCAATATAAAGAGAGAGATAGCGCTGCTTATCTCAAGGTGTCTAACGTGTCAACGAGTCAAGGCAGAGCATCAAGTACTAAAAGGTTCATTGCAACCACTTGAAATTTTAGAATGGAAGTGGGAGCACATTACCATAGAATTCGTTACCGGTCTTCCTAAGGTTTCTCAAGGTATAGATGCGATTTGGGTCATTGCTGATAGATTGACCAAGTCTGCTCATTTCTTACCGATACGAGAAACTTATACACTTGAACGTCTTGCTCGTATGTACATAAACGAGATTGTAAGACTGCATGGTATGCCAGTATCCATAGTTTCTGATCGAGACCCAAGATTTACTTCACGATTTTGGGTTAGTTTGCAGAAAGCTATGGGCACAGATTTATGATTTAGCTCGGCATATCATCCTCAGACGGACGGACAGTCAGAGAGGACTATTCAAACTCTTGAAGATCTATTAAGACTCTGTGTCCTTGATTTCAAGGGAAGTTAGGACAAGTTCTTATCATTGGTGGAGTTTTCCTACAACAACAGTTATCAAGCAAGTATTGGCATGGCTCCATTCGAAGCGTTGTATGGAAGAAAATGTCATTCTCCAGTATGCTGGGATGAGGTGGGTGAAGCAACGTTGTTGGGACCGGAGTTGGTACGTATGACTACGGAAAAGATTCAAACGATCCGGTAACGTAAAAAAACCTCACAAGATCGACAAAAGAGTTATGTTGATCTTCATCGAAAGGACGTGGAATTTGAAATAGGAGATCATGTGTTATTACGAGTTGCTCCATGAAAAGGAGTTACGAGATTTGGAAAGAGAGGAAAGCTCAATCCTCGATTTATCTGCCCATTTTTAATCCTCGATCGAGTAGGAACTATAGCCTATAGACTCGCTTTACCGCCAAGTATGTCTCGTGTTCATAACATTTTTCACGTATCCATGTTACGTAAATATGTGAAAGACCCGACCCACATTATTGAGTTAGAATCGGACGAAATAGTGGAAGACTTAATGTATGAAGAGGTTCCTGTTCAAATCTTGGATAAGAAGGAACATATTCTACGTTCCAAGGTTATACCTCAAGTCAAAGTTTTGTAAAGAAACCACGATGTTGAGTAAATGACTTGGGAGTTAGAATCTGAAATGAAATCATGGTATCCTTACCTCTTCGATATACCAGGTACGTACCCTAATTTCGAGGGCGAAATTTCATAAGAAAGGGAGGTTGTAAAACCCCAACTTTTTGAATAAAGATGAATTTTCTATAAATATTATTTTTGAATATTATGGAGTAAAATTGATATAATATTATAGTTGTAGGTAATATTTATAAATTTTGCAATATACGCAAGTTGTTATATAATATTCGATTGGTCGGAGAATATTCATTTTAACAGGGAATATTCGTACAACGGCACAATCATTGATGGACCCCATAACGGAATTATTGTCGGATTGAGAAAACGACAAAAATATTTTTATGAAAATAACGGCGGAAGTTTACCGTTGATACTGTTGAACTACTCGGTAGTAAAAGTACAGTAATACGCGTGGTTGCATAGTACCACACGATATTGATTATTGATGCTTACGTGAGAAGTCATTCAGTTTTGTTCAATTATTACTATAGTAATTGTTGCATAGTATCTCACGTTATTTGATTCAATTATTGTCGATATTTATTATATTGTTAAAATCAATAATTGAGACGATAAAATTATTAATATTATTATTTACAATATTAACGATGTCTTGAAGTTCTGTCAAGGAGAGGTTTGGTCACCTAATAGCGCGCCAATAGGGAGAAATTCTTATTGGAAAGTCCCCTCTTTCCTGAGAACGACCTGGTCGATTAATATTGTGAATTGTAATAAAGACGATAAATATTGTTAAAATTATTAAAGTGATTTTTATGAAGTTTGCTTATTTTATAAATTCCTATTTACCCATTTTTTAAAATAATCGGTAGAAAGTTATTCAGTATATTTATAATGGGACCACTTGTGATTAAGAGATGTTGGGGGGAGGGGGACACGTGGGACCCACGTTGAAAGAAAGAAAATGGGTGGGGAAGGAATCTTGAAAATTTTCTACGGGTGGTGATGTTTTTCAAATAACATGTGATTATATATATATATATATTTATATTATATTTTGTTTTATTATATAATTATAAATAGAATATATTATATTTTATTTAAAAGATTTTGCTTTAATTATGGACCGTCAGATTAAAGTAAATCAATCCGGACCGTTCATGAGTTAGTTACTATGCAGTCCATTTTTCTATAAATAGAAGCTCATTCCTTCATTATTTTCTTACGAATTCACTGAAACTCTAGAGAGAGAAAATTATAGAGAGAAAGAAGAAAAGTTTTCTGCTACTTAACTACTCTTATATTCAGTTTCTTTTACGGTAAGGGGTGTTATTCTTTCTTATTCATGAAGAGAACTATTGTTATTCAATTTCTTATTATTCTGTTGGAATAACCTGTATACGCGGTCTACCCTATACTTGGTGACATTTTTCTATTATTCTGTTAGAACATCCTGTCTGTGTGTTTTACACCGGACCTGGTTCTGTCTTTATTATTATTCTGTTGGAACATTCTGTCTGTGTGTTGTACACCGGACTTGGTTCCGTCTTTATTATTCTGTTGGAACATCCTGTTGGTGCAAATTTTTCCTGACCTGGTTCCGTTATTATTATTCTGTTGGAATAACCTGTCTATGCGAAGTACCGCATGCATGGTGATTTCTTTTGTTATTCAATTCTTTATTATACTCAGTTGGTTAAAGTTTTGACTTCTATACTCCATGAAATTAGTAGAATATCTTTGATAATTGCGCTTCATCCAGTATCTTTTCATGAAAATATTCTTCTGATCATTCTTGAATTTTACTGCACAAACTAGTATCATGTTGACAATTTGGACGTTATTGGTTCCTGGATTAATTAATTCTTGAACTTGTTTTATTGAATTCTTGAACTTACGAGGCGAAGTTTGCAGAGTTGTCCAGGTTTGCACCTCATTTGGTGGAGAATGAGGAACGTATGACGCGGATATTTCTGAGAGGTTTGAAACCCGGCATACGTCAATATCTCATTTCTCATAAATTTTCTCTCTATTCAAATGTTGTCAACAGGGCTAAATTATTAAAGCGAGATAACGAGTACGGTCAATCGAGGGACCACAACCAGGATCATATCGGTGACAGCAGTCATCAGAACAATGATAACCAGCGGAGAAAGAAAAATACAGACAAGAACGGTAACCACTCTGGTGGTAATCGTGGCTATGAAAATAGAAAAAGCGAGTCGGGAGGAGATTTTAAAAAGAGGAGATTCAACAATGACAATACGAAGACGTCAGCACCAGCAGCAACTAGTTCCAAGGGAGGAGAACGACCACCGGTTATATGCTATAAGTGCGAAAAAGAAGGACATATCAGCCCAAATTGCCCACAACAGTTTAAGGTATGTTATAATTGTGGAAAAGAAGGACATATCGCTCGAGATTGCACTGTAGCGAAACCAAGTCCAGCGGGGATGGTGACTCAAAAAGTTATCCCATAAAAGTCAAAGTCAACGGTTCCTAGAAGAGCGTTTGTCGTGACTGGTCAACATGCGAGGAACCCAAATGAGGTGATCACGGGTAAGCTAATCATAAATTCATGCGAAGTTTATACCTTACTAGATACCAGTGCTACCCATTCATTTATTTTTCATGCTTGTGCTCAACGTTTAAACTTGACTCCGGAGAAATTAGACTTTGATTTATCTGTGGAGACTCCGTTAGGAGAAACTTTCATCACATCCACTGTTTATAAATCTTGTTTGATCCAAGTTGGCACCATCACCTTACATGTTGACCTTATCTCTTTAAAGATACTTGCATTTGACGTGATTTTAGGAATTGATTGGTTAACTACTCATCATGCCAAAATTGATTGTTTTCATAAGGTGGTTAGTTTTCATATTCCTAATCAACCTATTGTGCGAATTCAAGCAACTAAGCCATTAAAATCAATCACTGTTATATCAAGCCATAAAGCCATTCGTTTATTAAAAAACGGATGTCAAGCTTTCTTAGCCCATGTTATGGATTTGAAAAAAGACACGTCAAATTTGAATAATATTCTTGTTGTTATTGACTTTCCTGACGTATTTCCTGAAGAACTTCCCTGTCTACCCAGAAACGTAAAGTTGAATTCTTTATTGATCTTGAACCTGGTACAAAGCCCATTTCTAAAACCCCATATCGAATGGCTCCTATTGAACTTCAGGAGTTAAAGGTCCAACTACAAGAGTTGTTGGACATCGGTTTCATTCGTCCTAGTACATCTCCTTGGGGTGCTCCTGTTTTATTTGTAAAGAAGAAAGACGGGAGTATGCGACTTTGTATTGATTACCAGGAATTAAACCATGTCACTATCAAGAATAGGTATCCGCTACCTCGTATTGATGACCTGTTTGACCAGTTACAAGGAGCACAATTCTTTTCAAAAATCGATCTTCGTTCTGGATATCATCAGCTGAAGGTTAAAACTGAGGATATTCCGAAGACTGCCTTCAGAACTCGGTACGAGCATTATGAATTCCTAGTCATGTCTTTTAGATTGACTAATGCTCCTACGGCTTTCATGGATATGATGAACCGAGTATTCAAGGATTATTTGGATCAATTCGTTGTTGTCTTTATTGATGACATCCTCATATATTCCAAAAGCCGTGAAGATCATGAGCACCATTTGAAGCTAGTACTCTAAAGGCTGCGTGAAAATAAGTTATATGCTAAGTTGAAGAAATGCGAGTTCTGGCTTTAGGAAGTAACATTCCTAGGGCACGTGGTGTCAAAATATGGAGTATCTGTTGACCCGGCGAAGATTGAAGCAATACAAAGTTGGGAGCAACCAAAGACGGTGACCGAAGTACGTAGCTTTCTTGGCTTAGCTGGTTATTATCGGAGATTCGTGGAAGGATTTTCTCGAATCGCTACCCCGTTAACTCAGCTGACTCGGAAAGATATCAAATTCGTATGGAGCGAGGAATGCGAGAAGAGTTTTCAAGAGCTTAAAAGGAGACTCATTTCGGTACCTGTTTTGACCATACCATCTGGTTCGGATGGATTTGTTATCTACATCGATGCTTCAGGCAAAGGGCTAGGATGTGTTCTCATGCAACGTGGGAAAGTTATAGCCTATGCCTCGCGACAACTTAAAGAATATGAGAGGAATTATCCTACTCATGATCTAGAGTTTGCAGCAGTCGTTTTCGCGGTAAAGATCTGGAGGCATTATCTATATGGGGAGAAAGTGGAGATATATTCAGACCATAAAGGCCTCAAATATTTCTTCACTCAAAAAGAACTCAACATGCGGCAACGACGTTGGCTCGAGCTGTTGAAAGATTACGACCACACTATTCAATACCATCCTGAAAAAGCAAACGTGGTAGCTGACGCGTTGAGTAGAAGATCATATGCAGGAATAAGTGCGATGATGTCAAGTATACGCATAGAACCAACTTTAATCGATAAAGTTAAAGTTGCTCCAGCCACAGACCCGGAGCTGATGCGTATGAAGAAAAAAGTGCAAGAAGGTGCTATTCCAGAAGCAAGAATCGATGAAGAAGGAATACTTCGAGTCCACTCCAGACTTTGTGTTCCTAACGATTCTGATTTGAAGTACAAGATCATGATAAAAACACACAATACACCATTTGTAATCCATCCTGGAAGTACCAAAATGTATCGTGATCTTCGACATACATTTTGGTGGAACAATATGAAGAGAGAGATTGCAAAGTTTATCTCGAGGTGTTTAACTTGTCAATGTGTAAAGGCGGAACATCAAGTGCCAAAGGGTCCATTGCAACCACTTGAGATTCTGAAATGGAAGTGGGAACACATTACCATGGATTTCGTTACGGGTCTTCCCACGGTTTCTCAAGGCATAAATGCTATTTGGGCAATTGTTGATAGATTAACCAAGTCTGCTCATCTCTTGCCGATACGGGAGACTTATTCCCTTGAAAGTCTTGCTAGTATGTACGTGAATGAGATTGTGAGGTTGCATGGCATACCAGTATCCATAGTTTCGGATCGTGGCCCAAGATTCACTTCAAGATTTTGGGTTAGCTTGCAAAAAGCTATGGGCACAGATTTACGATTTAGTTCGGCATACTATCCTTAAACGGACGGACAATCAGAGAGGACTATTCAAACTCTTGAAGATCTATTAAGACTTTGTGTCCTAGATTTCAAAGGCAGTTTGGATAAGTATTTACCATTTGTGGAATTCTCCTACAACAACAGTTATCAGGCAAGAATAGGTGTGGCTCCATTTGAAGCATTATATGGACGAAAGTGTCGCTCTCCAATATGTTGGGATGAGGTGGGAGAAGCAACGTTGTTGGGACCCGAGTTGGTACGTATAACTACGGAAAAGATCCAAACTATTCGACAACGTATACAAACGGCACAGGATCGACAAAAGAGTTATGCGGATCTTCATCGAAAGGACGTAGAATTTGACATTGGGGATCATGTATTGTTGCGTGTGGCTCCATGGAAAGGAGTTACAAGATTTGAGAAGAGAGGAAAGCTCAATCCACGATTTATTGGTCCATTTCAGATTCCTGACCGAGTAGGAAATGTGGCCTATAGACTCGCGTTACCTCCAAGTATGTCTCGTGTTCATAATGTTTTTCATATATCTGTGCTACGTAAATATGTGAAAGACCCAAATCACGTTATTGAGTTAGAACAACCGGACGAGATAGCCGAAGACTTAATGTACGAAGAGGTACCTGTCAAGATCTTAGATAGGAAGGAGCATTTTCTACGCACGAAGGTTATACCACAAGTTAAAGTTTTGTGGAGGAACCATGCTATTGAGGAAATAACCTGGGAGTTGGAAACGAAAATAAAAGCGAGGTATCCTCATCTTTTCGAAACACCAGGTACGTACGTCAATTTCGAGGACAAAATTTCATAAGGAGGGGAGGTTGTAAGACCCCAAATTATTAATAAATAAAATTTAAATTTCCTCTATTTATTATTTTGAAATAGTAAGGGTTAAATTGATTAATGAGGTTAGTTATGGGTTAAATGCGTAAATATTTCAAATAAGCAAGTGGTCATATAAAATATTCGTTTGGTCGTGAAATATTCTTGTTGTCGGAAAATATTCGTACGACGGCGCAGCCTTGTGTGGTCCCCATAACGGAAAGCGATTGGATGAAAAAAACGATAAAAATAAGTTGTTTATAAATAACGGCGTAGTTGTTACCGTTAATACTATTGGAATACCCGGTGGTTAAAATACAGTAATACGCGTTGTTGCATAGTAGCACACGGTATTGCACCAATTATTAATTTTTACGTAAGAAGGCATTACTCAATAATTGTTATAGTAATTACTGTTCAGTATTTTATTTTATTGATTCAATAATTGCTGCGTTGATATTTTATATTACTGTTGTTTTAATAATTGTCACTACACAGTATTTTCTATTATCGGAGCAATAATTCATATTATCTGAATAATATTATTAGATAACATTATTGGCAATGTCTAGAAAGTTCTGTCTAAGGAGAGGTTTGGTCATCTAATTGCGCACCAATAAGGAAATATCCTTATTGGAAAGACCCCTCTTTCCTGGGAACTGCCTGGTTGTCAGTATTGTGATTATGTAATATTATTTGTGAATAATTAATTATTAATTTATATGATGAGGAAAATATTGATTTTATGTGGATATAGATGGAGAAAATTTTTAATGTGACAATTGTTGAAAATTAATGTTTTAACTTTTTCTGATAAAATAATTCATTTAAATATATTATTTTAATAATATATTAATGGTGATATTTTTACAATGAATGTGGGATATATGAGTATATGAGAAGGAAGAGTATTTTGTGGCATTAAATGATTAACACATGTTTTGTGTGTCGGTGGACCCTAATAATTGACTGAAATTTGATTATACCCTGTAAAATCATCCGTTTATAGATTTCGGTCAATTTTTGTTTAGAATTTGGAAAAATTTTCTTCTACAAAGTTGTAGATAATGGAATTTCCTATGGAAAGTCGCGAGTTTTGAATTTTTCTGACAAAAAGGGCTATTTATTATGAATTATTGAAGTTTCGAAGCTCCGAAATAATTAATTTTTGGAAGTTTAAAATATTTTAAATAACAAAAACGTTTTTGTCTAGAAAGTGGGCTTGTGGGAAATGTTAGAAACTGATTTCAAAGGATGTGTATGAATTTTATTATTAATAATATATTTTATTAAATTTTCTGCTTTGGTGTTCTAAGCATTTTCCTATAAATAGGGTGCTTAGGTTAGAATTAAAAAACACACCAGAAACTGAAAACTTCTCTCTCTTTTTCTCTCGATATATTGAGCGTATTCTTGTGAGTATTTTAATACTTTGAGTGTTGATATACGGTGCAAGTTCAAGTCATAGCCTATATCCAGTTTTTCAACTAGAAGTACTGTCTTTACGAGGTAAGGGATGTTATTTTATTCGAAAATGATATTATTTCTTCAATATCATTATACCGAAATATTGGTTGGAAATTTTTATCAAATTTAGAACTTTTCATGTCGGGGTTACTATTCATGAGTTACTATTCACGAGTTACTATTCACCGAAAAATAAAATTTTCTTCTTTTTGTCCAAAATATCTATTATGGATACTAGCTTTGATTGTATCCATGTTTTGATCATTCTTGAATTTTACTCCACTATGATTGTTTATGAGTTATTTTTGGACATGGATAAACTGTAATACGAATCCCTAATATTTGTTCTTTTGCTTCACTGGATTCGTTTTCTTTAAAATATTTTTCATCATCCTCAGTCCTAAATGATGATATTAATGAATATCTTTGGCCTGTAGTGCAAAGATGAATGATTTCTGATGAATATCTTTGGCCCGTAGTGCAAAGATGAACAGGTGTTGAGATGAACATGACCAACTGATGAATATCTTTGGCTTGTAGTACAAAGATGATTATTGATTGATGTTACAAGGATAAAATATTGATGATGGACTTTTAAATTCATAGATAATAGTAGATTTTATTCTCTACGTAACTCTTCTATGAATTATTATTTTCCGCTGCGAATATTGATTTAAAACTTGTTGTCTATTGTACTCTATTAGATTTTTCCCTGTTGAAGACTAACGATAATTTGTTCTGTGTTATCTTAGTCATAATATTCTTTACTGGGCTAGTTGAGCTCACCCTTTTCCTTTTTGTTCCATTTTTCTCAGGAGGCGAGAATGTAGCGAGTACTAGTCGGGATATGGAATGATGGTTCTAGAAGTTATTTTAGTAGTCCTCACCATTTTTGTGAAATAATTTATCAATAATTGTAATGAGGACTTATTTGAGTGTGGATATTGTCTAGATGACAATATTTATATTTAAACTCACAGTTCTTGTGTTGTAATAATAAAGATGTAGTTGTTTCTGTACCATGTATTTTGGCGACTCAGAATAGGTGTTGTATACTTATTTTGGGGGCGTCACAGTTGGTATCAGAGCTTAGGGATATGATCTCTGGCAGAGATCGGAGAATAGAACTAGGAGGGGAGAGACGAGTAAATCCTTCGCTAGTGTGTCCTACCTAAGCTTATTTATTGGTCGGTCATAATATAGGGATATTATGTGATATGTTAATTTATTAAATTAACCCTTGTTTTATGGCAGTATTTGAGAATGTCGACTGAGAATGTTAACAGTGAAGTAAATGAGACGGTGGAGATGCCTATACTCACCAACTAGGAGAACGTGCAACAGGCTGGCAATGTTCCTCCTGTGAACAACACCACTGAGCAGACGATGAACGATGAGATGTTTAGAAGCTTTTTGCGATTCATGCAAAACCAGACGAAGGAGATTCCTGTTCAAAATATAGGAAGAAACAATGGCAACGCACAGCTAGTTACACCCAAGCAGTTCAAAGAGTTAGGACCACCAGAATTCTGGGGAAAGTCGGATCCGATTAAGGCGGAGACATGGGTCAAGAAAATTACCAAGATATTCGATGTCTTGGGATGCACGAAGGAACAGAAGGTTCCATTCGCCACCTTTATATTCCGTGGCGAGGCAGACTACTGGTGGGAGTCTGTGAAGCCTACCCATCCAGCCGCACTCAGCATGTCTTGGGAGACATTTCAGAAATTGTTCAATGACAAGTACTTCCCTGAAAGTATTCGTCATATGAAAGAGGTAGAGTTTATTAGACTGGAGCAGAATAACATGACGGTGCCCCAGTACGAGGCGAAGTTTGCAGAGTTGTCCAGGTTTGCACCTCATTTGGTGGAGAATGAGGAACGTATGACGCGGATGTTTCTGAGAGGTTTGAAACCCGGCATACGTCAATATCTCATTTCTCATAAATTTTCTCTCTATTCAGATGTTGTCAACAGGGCTCAATTATTAGAGCGAGATAACGAGTACGGTCAATCGAGGGACCACAACCAGGATCATATCGGTGACAGCAGTCATCAGAACAATGATAACTAGCGGAGAAAGAAAAATACAGACAAGAACGGCAACCACTCTGGTGGTAATCGTGGCTATGAAAATAGAAGAAGCTAGTCGGGAGGAGATTTTAAAAAGAGGAGATTCAACAATGACAATACGAAGACGTTAGCACCAGCAGCAACTGGTTCCAAGGGAGGAGAACGACCACCGGTTATATGCTATAAGTGCGGAAAAGAAGGACATATCAGCCCAAACTGCCCACAACAGTTTAAGGTATGTTATAATTGTGGAAAGGAAGGACATATCGCTCGAGATTGCACTGTAGCGAGACCAAGTCCAGCGGGGATGGTGACTCAAAAAGCTGTCCCATAAAAGTCAAAGTCAATGGTTCCTAGAAGAGCGTTTGTCGTGACTGGTCAACATGCGAGGAACCCAAACGAGGTGATCACGGGTAAGCTAATCATAAATTCATGCGAAGTTTATACCTTATTAGATACCAGTGCTACCCATTCGTTTATTTCTCCTGCTTGTGCTCAACGTTTAAACTTGACTCCGGAGAAATTAGACTTTGATTTATCTGTGCAGACTCCGTTAGGAGAAACTTTCATCACATCCACTGTTTATAAATCTTGTTTGATCCAAGTTGGCACCATCACCTTACCTGTTGACCTTATCTCTTTAAAGATACTTGCATTTGACGTGATTTTAGGAATTGATTGGTTAACTACTCATCATGCCAAAATTGATTGTTTTCGTAAGGTGGTTAGTTTTCATATTCCTAATCAACTTGTTGTGCGAATTCAAGAAACTAAGCCATTAAAATCAATCACTGTTATATCAAGCCATAAAGCCATTCGTTTATTAAAAAACGGATGTCAAGCTTTCTTAGCCCATGTTATGGATTTGAATAAAGACACGTCAAATTTGAATAATATTCCTGTTGTTATTGACTTTCCTGACGTATTTCCTGAAGAACTTCCCGGTCTACCCCCGAAACGTGAAGTTGAATTCTTTATTGATCTTGAACCTGGTACAAAGTCCATTTCTAAAACCCCATATCGAATGGCTCCTATTGAACTTCAGGAGTTAAAGGTCCAACTACAAGAGTTGTTGGACATCGGTTTCATTCGTCCTAGTATATCTCCTTGGGGTGCTCCTGTTTTATTTGTAAAGAAGAAAGACGGGAGTATGCGACTTTGTATTGATTACCGGAAATTAAACCATGTCACTATCAAGAATAGGTATCTGCTACCTCGTATTGATGACCTGTTTGACCAGTTACAAGGAGCACAATTCTTTTCAAAAATCGATCTTCGTTCTGGATATCATCAGCTGAAGGTTAAAACTGAGGATATTCCGAAGACTGCCTTCAGAACTCGGTACGGGCATTATGAATTCTTAGTCATGTGTTTTGGATTGACTAATGCTCCTGCGGCTTTCATGGATATGATGAACCGAGTATTCAAGGATTATTTGGATCAATTCGTTGTTGTCTTTATTGATGACATCCTCATATATTTTAAAAGCCGTGAAGATCATGAGCACCATTTGAAGCTGGTACTGCAAAGGCTGCGTGAAAATAAGTTATATGCTAAGTTGAAGAAATGCGAGTTCTGGCTTGAGGAAGTAACATTCCTAGGGCACGTGGTGTCAAAATATGGAGTATCTATTGACCCGGCGAAGATTGAAGCAATACAAAGTTGGGAGCAACCAAAGACGGTGACCGAAGTACGTAGCTTTCTGGGCTTAGCTGGTTATTATCGGAGATTCGTGGAAGGATTTTCTCGAATCGCTACCCCTTTAACTCAGCTGACTCGGAAAGATATCAAATTCGTATGGATCGAGGAATATGAGAAGAGTTTTCAAGAGCTTAAAAGGAGACTCATTTCGGCACCTGTTTTGACCATACCATCTGGTTCGGATGGATTTGTTATCTACAGCGATGCTTCAGGCAAAGGGTTAGGATGTGTTCTCATGCAATGTGGGAAAGTTATAGCCTATGCCTCGCGACAACTTAAAGAATATGAGAGGAATTATCCTACTCATGATCTAGAGTTGGCAGCAGTCGTTTTCGCGCTAAAGATCTGGATGTGGTAAAAGTCCTCATTGGCCCGTAGTGCATTGATAGACAATTGTTGGCATGATCATGACCATTAATGAATATACAAATATTCTTGGCCCGTAGTGCATGGATAATTGTGGTCGTGATACTAAAGAATATCCTTGGCCGTAGTGCAGGAGTTATTCGATGATGTGAAATATTTATTAAGCTGAGTTTCAGCAATAACAGTGATAAAAAACCTTTTAAATCATAAAAGATAGTAGATTTTATTTTCTACTTGACTCTTTTAATGAATTGCTTGTTCCGCTACAGTTAAACTTGATGTCTATTATATTTTATCAGTTTAACATTGTTGGAGACTAATGATAATTTATTCTGCATTATCTTAGTCATAATATTTCATACTGGGCTAGTTGAGCTCACCCTTTCTTTCACTGTTCTCTTCAGGAAATGAGAATATAGCTGGGACGAGTCGGGGAACGGAGTGATGGTCCAGAGGATAGCATTAGTAGTCCTCACTATTCTGTGAAATAGTGTGATAATAATTGTAATGAGGACTCCTTTTGAGTTTGTATACTCTCTAGTAGACAATATTGTATTCAAACTCACAGTTTATGTTTTGTCGTATTGTACACGACAGTTGTATTAGTAAGTTGTATTTGAATTCTGTACCATGTATCTGGCGACCCAAGATGGGTGATGTATACCTATTTTTGAGGGCGTCACAGTTGGTATCAGAGCTTAGGGATATGACCCCTGGCTAAGATGTGAGACTAGAACTAGGAGGGGAGAGACGAGGAATTCCTTCGCTAGTATTACCTACCTAAGTTTTTTTGTTATTTAATTGGTCGGTCAAAGTATATAGATAATATGTTATATGTTAATGAACCTTTGTTTTGTGGCAGTATCTGAAAATGACATCCGAGAATGTTAAAAATAACAATGGAGCACAAGAGACCGTTGAGTCTCCACATATCAATAATCAAGAGAATGTGCATCAGGAAGGCGACAATCCTCATGCAAACAACAACACTGACCAAATGATGAATGATGGACTGTTCAGAGGCTTTATGAAATTCATGCAACATCAGGCGAGAGCGGCTCCTATCCAAAATGTAGGTGGAAACATTGGAAACTCTCGGACGGTCACCGCTAAACAGTTCAAGGAGCTGGGACCACCGGAGTTTATTGGAGAACCAAAATCACTTAAGGCGGAAGCATGAATAAAGCAGATCACCAAGATATTTGATGTCTTGGGATGCTCCGAGGAACAAAAGGTTCCCTTCGCCACCTTCATGTTGCGTGAAGAGGCAGATTACTGGTGGGAATATGTAAAACGTACCCAGCCTGACGCACTCAAGATGTCTTGGGAGAAGTTCCAAGAGCTATTCAACGACAAGTACTTTCCCGAGAGTATTCGTCACATGAAGGAGGTGGAGTTTATTAAGCTGGAGCAAAATAATATGACCGTGTCAAAGTATAAGGCTAAATTTGCTGAGTTGTCCCGGTTTGCGTCCCACTTGGTGGATAATGAAGAGCGAATGACGCGAATGTTTTTGCGAGGTTTGAAACCTGAGATACGTCAACATCTTATTTCTCATAAACTGTGTTTGTATTTAGATGTTGTAAATAAGGCTCAGTTAGTAGAGCGCGATAATGAGTCAACGCAATCAAAAGAGAACAGCCGGCAAAATGATAATACCAGTAAGAGCAGTTATCGAAGCGGTGACAACAAGCGTGGAGGGAATCAACAGGCCAGAAATGGTAACCACTTCGGTGGTAATCAGGGCTAAAATAATAAGAATGAACATTTCAAGAAGAGAAAATTCAACAATGATGGAAAAACGTCAGCACCAGCACCCGTTGTTAAGGAAGGAGAACTACCACCTATCATATGCTTCAAATATGGAGGGGAGGGACACATCAGTCCAAATTGTGCTATGCCGTCCAAAGCATGTTATAATTGTGGAAGAGAAGGTCACCTAGCCCGATTTTGTCGTTCACCGAAGATAAGTTCAGCTAGGATGGAGGCACCAAAGGCCGTCCCAGAAAAGTCAAAGCCAGTAGTGCAAGGGAAAGCATTTGTAGTGACCTCCCAGAAAGCAAAGAACCCGAATGAGGTCATCACGGGTAAGCTTATCATAAACTCTAGCGAAGTCTATACCTTATTTGATACCGATTCTACCCATTCTTTTATTTTTCCTACTTGCGCTCAACGATTAAATTTGACTCCGGAGAAATTAGACTTTGACTTATCTGTGGAAACTCCATTGGGAGAAACCTTCATTACATCTACTGTTTATAAGTCTTGTTTGGTTCAAATCGGTACCCTCATATTACCTGTTGATCTTATTTCATTGAAAATACTTGCATTTGACGTGATTCTAGGGATTGATTGGTTAACTACTCATCATGCAAAAATTGATTATTTTCATAAGGTTGTTAGCTTTCATATTCCTAATCAATCTGTTATGCGAATTCAAGCCACCAAACCATTAAAATCAATCACTGTCATCTCAAGCCATAAAGCTATTCGTTTATTGAAAAACGGATGTCAAGCTTTCTTAGTTCATGTCACAGATCTAAACAAAAATACGTCAGTTTTGAATAATATTTCTATTATTAATGAATTTCCTGACGTATTCCCTGATGAACTTCCTGGCCTACCCCCAGAGCGTGAAATTGAATTTTGTATCGACCTTGAACCCGGTACAAAACCCATTTCCAAAGCCCCATATCGAATGGCTCCTATTGAACTTCAGGAGTTAAAGACCCAACTGCATGAATTGTTAGACATTGGCATTATTCGTCCTAGTACTTCTCTTTGGGGTGCTCCTGTTCTATTCGTGAAGAAGAAAGATGGGAGTATGCGACTTTGTATTGATTATCGGGAGTTGAATCATGTCACCATCAAAAATAGGTATCCATTGCCACGTATTGATGACCTGTTTGACCAGTTGCAAGGAGCCAAATTCTTTTCAAAGATTGATCTTCGTTCTGGATATCACCAATTGAAGATTAGAACAGATGACATTCCAAAGACGACTTTCAGAACTCGGTACGGGCATTATGAATTCCTAGTCATGTCTTTTGGATTGACTAATGCTCTTGCTGCCTTCATGGATTTGATGAACCGAGTATTTACGGAATATTTAGATCACTTTGTGGTCGTCTTTATTGATGACGTCCTCATATATTCCAAAACCCATGAAGATCATGAGCAACACTTGAGGCTGATACTCCAAAAGCTTCGTGAATATAAGCTTTATGCCAAGTTGAAGAAATACGAGTTTTGGCTTGAGGAAGTAGCATTCCTTGGGCACGTGGTATCAAGTCATGGAATATCTTTTGACCCAGCAAAGATTGAAGCTATTCAAAGCCGGGAGCAACCTAAATCAGTGACCGAAGTACGTAGCTTTCTCGGCTTAGCTGGTTATTATCGGAGATTCGTTGAAGGGATTTCTCGAATCGCTACTCCACTAACTCAGCTGACTCGGAAAGATATAAAGTTCGGTTGGAGCGAGGAATGTGAGAAGAGTTTTCAAGAACTCAAGAGGAGACTCATTTCAGCACCTGTTCTGACAATACCATCTGGTTCGGAGGGATTTGTCATCTACAGTGATGCTTCGGGCAAAGGATTAGGATGTGTTCTCATGCAACATGGGAAAGTCATAGCTTATGCCTCACGATAACTCAAAGAATATGAGAGGAATTATCCTACTCATGACCTAGAGTTAGCAGTTGTGGTCTTCGCACTTAAAATTTTGAGGCATTACTTGTATGGAGAGAAGGTGGAGATCTTTACGGATCATAAAAGCCTCAAATATTTCTTCACTCAAAAAGAACTCAACATGCGACAACGACGTTGGCTTGAACTGTTGAAAGATTATGATCATACCATCCAATACCATCCTGGAAAAGCGAACGTGGTAGCTGACGCATTGAGTAGAAGATCATATGCATGTACGAGTACGATATTGTCAACACAAAGGCCTATTTTGTGTGACTTGCAAAGGATGGAGATAGAGTTAAAAACTCCAGGGACCAATGTGATGATGGAGAATATACGAGTAGAACCGACTTTAATTGATAAAGTTAAAGCTGCTCAAGCTACAAACATGGAGCTGATGCGTATGAGGAAGAAAGTGTAAGAAGGTGCTATGTCGGAAGCAAGAATCGATGATGAAGGAATACTTCGAGTCAACTCCAGACTTTGTGTTCCTAACGACCCTGATTTAAAGTATAAAATCATGATGGAGGCGCATAACACACTGTTTGCAATTCATCCTGGGAGTACCAAAATGTATCATGATCTTCGACATACATTTTGGTGGGGCAATATAAAGAGAGAGATAGAACTGTTTATCTCAAGGTGTCAAACGTGTCAACGAGTCAAGGCAGAGCATCAAGTACCAAAAGGTTCATTGCAACCACTTGAAATTCCATAATGGAAGTGGGAGCACATTACCATGGATTTCGTTACCAGTCTTCCTAAGGTTTCTCAAGGTATAGATGCGATTTGGGTCATTGTTGATAGATTGACTAAGTCTGCTCATTTCTTACCGATACGAGAAACTTATACACTTGAACGTCTTGCTCGTATGTACATAAACGAGATTGTAAGACTGTATGGTATGCCAGTATTCATAGTTTCTGATCGAGACCCAAAATTCACTTCACGATTTTGGGTTAGTTTGCAGAAAGCTATTGGCACAGATTTACGATTTAGCTCGGCATATCATCCTCAGACGGACGGACAGTCAGAGAGGACTATTCAAACTCTTGAAGATCTATTAAGACTCTGTGTCCTTAATTTCAAGGGAAGTTGGGACAAGTTCTTATCATTGGTGGAGTTTTCCTACAACAACAGTTATCAAGCAAGTATTGGCATGGCTCCATTCGAAGCGTTGTATGGAAGAAAATGTCGTTCTCCAGTATGCTGGGATGAGGTGGGTGAAGCAACGTTTGGGACCGGAGTTGGTACGTATGACTACGGAAAAGATTCAAACGATCCGGAAACGTATAAAAACCTCACAAGATCGACAAAAGAGTTATGCTGATTTTCATCGAAAGGACGTGAAATTTGAAATAGGAGATCATGTGTTATTACGAGTTGCTCCATGGAAAGGAGTTACGAGATTTGGAAAGAGAAGAAAGCTCAATCCTCGATTCATCTGCCCATTTTTAATCCTCGATCGAGTAGGAACTGTAGCCTATAGACTCGCTTTACCGCCAAGTATGTCTCGTGTTCATAACGTTTTTCACGTATCTATGTTACGTAAATATGTGAAAGACCCGAACCACATTATTGAGTTAGAACCAGACGAAATAGCTGAAGACTTAACGTATGAAGAGGTTCCTGTTCAAATCTTGGATAAGAAGGAACATATTCTACGCTCCAAGGTTATACCTCAAGTCAAAGCTTTGTAAAGAAACCACGATGTTGAGTAAATGACTTGGGAGTTAGAATCTGAAATGAAATCAAGGTATCCTTACCTCTTCGATATATCAGGTACGTACCCTATTTTCGAG
Source organism: Panax notoginseng (assembly GCA_016801055.1). Classification (NCBI taxonomy): domain Eukaryota; kingdom Viridiplantae; phylum Streptophyta; class Magnoliopsida; order Apiales; family Araliaceae; genus Panax; species Panax notoginseng. The sequence continues at coordinate 249,867,459 of CM029012.1, forward strand.
GGCAAAATTTTATAAGAAAGGGAGGTTGTAAAACCCCAACTTTTTGAATAAAGATGAATTTTCTATAAATATTATTTTTGAATATTATGGAGTAAAATTGATATAATATTATAGTTGTAGGTAATATTTATAAATTTTGCAATATACGCAAGTTGTTATATAATATTCGATTGGTCGGAGAATATTCGTTTTAACAGGGAATATTCGTACAACGGCACAATCATTGATGGACCCCATAACGGAATTATTGTCGGATTGAGAAAACGACAAAAATATTTTTATGAAAATAACGGCGGAAGTTTACCGTTGATACTGTTGAACTACTCGGTAGTAAAAGTACAGTAATACGCGTGGTTGCATAGTACCACACGATATTGATTATTGATGCTTACGTGAGAAGTCATTCAGTTTTGTTCAATTATTACTATAGTAATTGTTGCATAGTATCTCACGTTATTTGATTCAATTATTGTCGATATTTATTATATTGTTAAAATCAATAATTGAGACGATAAAATTATTAATATTATTATTTACAATATTAACGATGTCTTGAAGTTCTGTCAAGGAGAGGTTTGGTCACCTAATAGCGCGCCAATAGGGAGAAATTCTTATTGGAAAGTCCCCTCTTTCCTGGGAACTACCTGGTCGATTAATATTGTGAATTGTAATAAAGATGATAAATGTTGTTAAAATTATTATGGTGATTTTTATGAAGTTTGCTTATTTTATGGATTCCTATTTACCCATTTTTCAAAATAATCGGTAGAAAGTTATTCAGTATATTTATAATGGGACCACTTGTGATTAAGAGATGTTGGGGGGAGGGGGACACGTGGGACCCACATTGAAAGAAAGAAAATGGGTGGGGAGGGAATCTTGAAAATTTTCTATGGGTGGTGATGTTTTTCAAATAACATGTGATTATATATATATATATATATATATATATATATATATATTATATTTTGTTTTATTATATAATTATAAATAGAATATATTATATTTTATTTAAAAGATTTTACTTTAATTATGGACCGTCAGATTAAAGTAAATCAATCCGGACCGTTCATGAGTTAGTTACTATGCAGTCCATTTTTCTATATATAGAAGCTCATTCCTTCATTATTTTCTTACAAATTCACTGAAACTCTAGAGAGAGAAAATTATAGAGAGAAAGAAGAAAAGTTTTCTGCTACTTAACTACTCTTATATTCAATTTTTTTTACGGTAAGGGGTGTTATTCTTTCTTATTCATGAAGAGAACTGTTGTTATTCCATTTCTTATTATTCTGTTGGAATAACCTGTATACGCGGTCTACCCTATACTTGGTGACATTCTTCTATTATTCTGTTAGAACATCCTGTCTGTGTGTTTTACACCGGACCTGGTTCCGTCTTTATTATTATTCTGTTGGAACATCGTGTCTGTGTGTTGTACACCGGACTTGGTTCCATCTTTATTATTCTGTTGGAACATCCTGTCGGTGCAAATTTTGCCTGACCTGGTTCCGTTATTATTATTCTGTTGGAATAACCTGTCTATGCGAAGTACCGCATGCATGGTGATTTCTTTTGTTATTTCATTCTTTATTATACTCAGTTGGTTAAAGTTTTGACTTCTATACTCCATGAAATTAGTAGAATATCCTTGATAATTGCGCTTCATCCAGTATCTTTTCATGAAAATATTCTTCTGATCATTCTTGAATTTTACTGCACAAAGCAGTATCATGTTGACAATTTGGACGTTATTGGTTCTTGGATTAATTAATTCTTGAACTTGTTTTATTGAATTCTTATATCATTGTCATCATCCTCATGTTTATATTTTGTACAAAGTCATCTGTGGCCTGTAGTGCATAGATGGACTTGGTATGATTATGACCAGGGATTATTCGGTATAATCATGACCGTAATGTTACAAATAATTTGGTAAAAGTCCTCATTGGCCCGTAGTGCATTGATGGACAATTGTTGGCATGATCATGACCATTAATGAATACATAAATATTCTTGGCCCGTAGTGCATGGATAATTGTGGTCGTGATACTAAAGAATATCCTTGGCCATAGTGCAGGGGTGATTCGATGATGTGAAATATTTATTAAGCTGAGTCTCAGCGATAACAGTGATGAAAAACCTTTTAAATCATAAAAGATAGTAGATTTTATTTTCTACTTGACTCTTTTAATGGATTGCTTGTTCCGCTGCAGTTAAACTTGATGTCTATTATATTTTATCAGTTTAACATTGTTGGAGACTAATGATAATTTATTCTGCATTATCTTAGTCATAATATTTCTTACTGGGCTAGTTGAGCTCACCCTTTCTTTCACTGTTCTCTTCAGGAAATGAGAATATAGCTGGGACGAGTCGGGGAACGGAGTGATGGTCCAGAGGATAGCATTAGTAGTCCTCACTATTCTGTGAAATAGTGTGATAATAATTGTAATGAGGACTCCTTTTGAGTTTGTATACTCTCTAGTAGACAATATTGTATTCAAACTCACAGTTTATGTTTTGTCGTATTGTACACGACAGTTGTATTAGTAAGTTGTATTTGAATTCTGTACCATGTATCTGGCGACCCAAGATGGGTGATGTATACCTATTTTTGGGGGCATCACAACGACCTTGATTTAAAGTATAACTTCATGATGGAGGAGCATAACACACCGTTTGCAATCCAATCTGGGAGTACCAAAATATATCATGATCTTCGACATACATTTTGGTGGGGCAATATGAAGAGAGAGATAACGCTGTTTATCTCAAGGTGTTTAACGTTTCAATGAGTCAAGGCGGAGCATCAAGTACCAAAAGGTCCATTGCAACCACTTGAAATTCAAGAATAGAAGTTGGAGCACATTACCATGGATTTCGTTACCGGTCTTCCCAAGGTTTCTTAAGGTATAGATGCGATTTGGGTCATTGTTGATATATTGACCAAGTCGGCTCATTTCTTACCTATACGAGAAACTTATACACTTGAACGTCTTGCTCGTATGTACATAAACGAGATTGTAAGATTACATGGTATGCCAGTATCCATAGTTTCTGATCGAGACCCAAGATTCACTTCACGATTTTGGGTTAGTTTGCAAAAAGTTATTGGCACGGATTTACGATTTAGTTCGGCATATCATCCTCAAACGGACGGGCAGTCGGAGAGGACTATTTAAACTCATGAAGATCTATTAAGACTCTGTGTCCTTGATCATTTCAAGGGAAGTTGGGACAAGTTCTTACCATTGGTGGAGTTTTCCTACGATAACAGCTATCAAGCAAGTATTGGCATGACTCCATTCGAAGCGTTGTATGGAAGAAAGTGTCGTTCTCCAGTATGCTGGGATGAGGTGGGTGAAGCAACGTTATTGGGACCGAAGTTGGTACGTATGACTACGGAAAAGATTCAAACGATCCGGCAACGTATAAAAATCTCACAAGATCGACAAAAGAGTTATGCTAATCTTCATCAAAAGGACGTGGAATTCGATATTGAAGATCATGTGTTGTTACGTGTTGCTCCATGGAAAGGAGTTACGAGATTTGAAAAGAGGGGGAAGCTCAATCCTCGATTCATTGACCCATTTTTAATCATTGATCGAGTAGGAACTGTGGCTTATAGACTCGCTTTACCGTCAAGTATGTCTCGTGTTCATAACTTTTTTCACATATCTATGTTACGTAAATATGTGAAAGACCCGCACCACATTATTGAGTTAGAACCGGATGAAATAGCGGAAGATTTAACGTATGAAGAGGCCAGTTCCTGTTAAAATCTTGGATAAGAAGGATCATGTGCTACGCTCCAAGGTTATACCTCAAGTCAAAGTTTTGTAGAGGAACCACGATGTTGAGGAAATGACCTGGGAGTTAGAATCTAAAATGAAATCAAGGTATCCTTACCTCTTCGACATATCAAGTACGTACCCTAATTTCGAGGGCGAAATTTCATAAGAAGGGGAGATTGTAAAACCCCAATTTTTTTTAAAAAAAGATGAATTTTCTAGAAATATCATTTTTAATTATTATGTAATGAATTTGATATAATGTTATAGTTATGGATAATATTTATAAATTTTGCAAAGTATGCAAGTTGTTGTATAATATTCGATTGGTCGGGGAATATTTGTTTGAACAGAAAATATTCGTACGACGACACAATTATTGGTGGACCCCACAACGGAATTATTGTCGAATTGAGAAAACGACAAAAATATTTTATAAAAATAACGGCGAAAGTTTTACTGTTAATACTGTTGAACTACTCAGTAGTAAAAATACAGTAATACGCGTGGCTGCATAGTAGCACACGGTATTGATTATTGATGCGTATGTGATAAGTCACTCAGTTTTATTTTATTAGTATTATTAAGGTAATAAAACAGAAAAGCTTTTTATATAAAACAGAATACTTTTATAAAGTTATCTGTTTTATTAGACTATAAATAGAATATATTATATTCTATTATGCATAGTATTTTGCATAGTAAAATCTTTTTATATAAAGCAGAATACTTTTATAAAGTTATTATTTTATTAGATTTTAAATAGAATATATTATATTTTATTATGCATAGTATTGCATAGTGCTTGCATAGTGTTTTGCATAGTAAAATCTTTTTATATAAAACAGAATACTTTTATGAAGTTATTCGTTTTATTAGATTATAAATAGAATATATTATATTTTATTTAAAAGATTTTACTTTAAATATGGATCGTCCGATTAAAAGTAAATCAATCCGGACCGTTCATGAATTAGTTACTATGCAGTCCATTCTTCTATAAATAGAAGCTCATTCCTTTGTTATTTCTTACGAATTCACTGAAACTCTAGAGAGAGAAAGAAGAAAAGTATTCTGCTACTTCACTACTCCTATATCTAGTACTCTTCTTCTTAAGGTAAGGAGTATTATTTCTTTTGTATTCATGAAGAGAACTTCTGTTATTCCATTATTTATTTTTCTGTTGGAATAACCTGTATACGCGGGCTACCCTATACTTGGTGAAATTCTTCTGTTATTCCATTCTTTATTATTCTGTTGGAATATCATGTATGTGCGTTTTACGCCGGACCTGATTCCATTATTTATTATTATGTCGGAATATCCTGTCTGTGCATTTACGCCGGACCTGGTTCCATTATTTATTATTCTGTCAGAATATCCTATCTGTGCGTTTACGCCGGACCTGATTCCGTTATTTATTATTCTGTCGGAATATCCTGTCGGTGCGTTTACGCATGACCTGGTTCCGTTATTTATTATTCTGTTGGAATAACCTGTCTGTTCGGTCTATCGTATGCCTAGTGATTTCTTTTGTTATTCCATTCTTTATTATACTCAGTTGGTTAAAGTTTTGGCTTTTATACTCCATGAAATTAGTGGAATATCCTTGATATTTGTACTTCATCTAATATATTTTCATGAAAATATTCTTCTGAGCATTCTTGAATTTTACTCTACAAAGCAGTATCATGTTGACAATTTGGACGTTGTTGGTTCCTGGATAAATTAATTCTTGAACTTATTTTATTGAATTCTTATATCATTGTCAACATCCTCATGTTTATATTTTGTTAAAAGTCATCTGTGGCCTGTAGTGCATAGATGGACTTGGTATGATTATGACCAGGGATTATTCGGTATAATCATGACCGTAATATTACAAATGATGTGATAAAAATCCTCATTGGCCGTAGTACATTGATGGACAGTTGTTGGCATGATCATGACCATTGATGAATACACGAATATCCTTGGCTCGTAGTGCATGGATTATTTGTGGTTGTGATACTAATCTATATCCTTGGTCGTAGTGCATGGATGATGTGGATTATTTATTAAGCTGAGTCCCAGCGATAAAAGTGATGAAAAACCTTTTAAATCATAAAAGATAGTAGATTTTATTCTCTACTTGACTCTTTTAATGGATTGTTTATTCCGCTGCAGTTAAACTTGATGTGTGTTATATTGTATCAGTTTAACACTGTTGAGGGCTAATGATAATTTATTCTGCATTATCTTAGTCATAATATTTCTTACTGGGCTAGTTGAGCTCACCATTTTTTTCACTGTTCTCTTCAGGAAATGAGAACGTAGCCGGGACTAGTCGGGAAATGGAATGACGATCCAGATGATAGTATTAGTAGTCCTCACTATTTTGTTAAATAGTGTGACAATAAATGTAATGAGGATTTATTCTGAAAGTGGATATTGTCTAGAAGACAGTATTTGTATTAAAATTCACAGCTCTCTTGTTATATATTAAAGATTGTATTTGTATTCTGTACTATGTATTTGGCGACTCAGAATAGGTGATGTATACCTATTTTGGGGGCGTCACAATTGTGATATAATATTTTGTTATATGTTTTATCTACCTTCTATTCATACTTTGTTAACTCTGTTAATATTATCTAACTTTGTAAATTTAATTTTTAATTGTAGATTTAAAGTTCAAATTAAAGTAATGGATGATACGTCCATTGCATCTTTTGTTCTATTTGATCGTGAAGCCCAACACGTCATAGGAAAGTCAGCTTATGAATTGAAGGAACAATTGATTAAGGTAAAATTAAAATATAAAAACACATTACATATTTAAAGTATACAGTCTTAACCTTGTGTACATAACTGTTGTTAATTCATGTTTTTTAAATGTGTTAAAGGATGGAGACTCTGATTGTTTTCCGGATGAACTCAATATATTGTTGCAAAAGAGGTTCCTTTTTAAAATACAGATATCGTCTTATAATTTGAAGCCAAATTATGCGACATATACAGTTGCTAGGATGACTAACAATGAAAAAATAATTGAATCCAATGCAAGTATATGTGATGAACCTCAGGTAATATCATTTGGTTGATGTTGAATCCTACAATAAATTTGTTTATACATATGAAAAAATAATTGAATCCTACACAAGTTTAATTCTATTACTACAGTCTATACATGGTGAGTCAATGCTCGATGTTGTCAACTGTGTCACATCTATAAGCAAAAGGCATATACATTCAATCAACGATGATGATGTACAAGGATCTCAGTCAACTGATGTTGAAATGTCAACCAACAAAATGTAAAAGAAAATTAAAATCGAGAAAGATGACAACTTTACTACTTCAAATTAATTTCAATCATTATCTCATTTTACTACGTAACTTGGTTGTTTTAAGTATTAGTAACTTCTGAATACATTTAGTATAATCATCTTTGAGTTTTTAATTTGGATTATTTGGATGACATTTAGATGAAACTTCCTTATGTTGTTTTGCTTCTTTTTGTTCATGGAATTTCCTTACAATGTTAATCTATTGTTATCATAATATGTAATATGTTATGCGTGACATGTATGTCCTCTGAACATGTCACTTTTTCCCTTTTTGTTTATTTGATATGCAAGAATGAGATATAGTTCCAGGTACAAACAACTCAAAGCGGAACACTTTCCTCTGCATGTTAGTCTAATTCGGATGTGAGTAGTTGTTATATGTCAGGTCATTCAGGATAAGACCCTCGCGGACAGCCACGGTGATAAGTAGATATATATAATGCTCAAGGAATGTAATATGGATCCCAACGAGACCACCCAAAAGCTCCTTCTCCAGGGTTTATTCTCTATTTCCATCTATATGATGTATGTTTTTTATCTTGATTTCCACATGTTATGTTGATCTATGTTTTCATTTGAGGATTTGGTTTTGAGTGTTTTGTTTGTGTCTATGTTGTTATTTATATTTTGCTTATAGTATGTTTAGTTGTTATATGTCAGGTCATTCAGGATAAGACACTCGCGGGCAGCCACAGTGATGAGGAGATACATATAATGCTCAAGGAATGTAATATGGATCCCAACGAGACCACCCAAAAGCTCCTTCTCCAGGGTTTATTCTCTATTTCCATCTATATGCTGTATGTTTTTTATCTTGATTTCAACATGTTATGTTGATCTATGTTTTCATTTTACGGATTTGGTTTTGAGTGTTTTGTTTGTGTCTATGTTGTTATTTATATTTTGCTTATAGTAAGTTGAGTTGGGGTTTTCATAGGTTCATCGTTGTTATTTTCTAAAATCTGACCTTTTTCCACAGCTATATTAGGAAAACCCTTTTTGGTTTTATTATAAGAAGTGGGTAGGCTATAAAAGTGTGAATTATTTGGGCTTTTTCTTTGATATTGAATAGCAAGATTAAGATCTTGCTGATTTTACATTGATGCTCATGATGTTTTTTCTCGATTGTCTATATATGGAGTATTGTTACTGAGTCCTGCATTCCATTGTAATGGCTGTATATTTTGGGCAAAATTTTCCCTTTTTGCTATAAAATGACAACTGATTGATTTTATGCTTGCAGATAAATTTCATGAAGTTAGAAGGAAACGTGATAAAAAAAGAGAGGTAAGGTTCTTCTATGAGTCATAAGTAAAGAATCTATACTTATTTATGCACCAATTTATACTACAATTGTGTACCTATAAAAAGAAAAGTTCTTTGACTAATGTGTATCAAATAACATGAGAAAACTGATAAAAAGTCCTGGTATATTCCTGAACAAGGTGCTAGACATTCATGTTCCAGAATCATGTTACAACAATCAGGCTAATAACATGTGTTTCTTATGTTTTTCTAGCTAAGTTGTTCCTTTATCTTTGCATGTATATACAATCATGAATTGTGAAGAGTTGGTTATTATATTGGTTTTTTTAACAGTTCACGTGTTCATATTTTTTTTTGTTTTTCCCTTATTGGCTTTTAGGCACCTTAAAATTTGCATGGACTAGCCCTGCAGTCTACCTGTTATTTTAAAGATAGTAAATTTGCATGGCTGGCACCTCAATTTAGACAGCAGGAGTATCAACATTGACAACTAAAACGCATGGAACATAATACCAATACATCGACAAATCCCTGGCTAATATGTACGAGAGCTTACTGTCGCCAGCAACATCGTTTGTAACCTGCTTTACAAGGCTAGCACCGACGTTATTGACTCTGTCTTTAAACTCAATGCTCTTTGCAACGGTGACACCATCCTTGGTCACTTTAGAGGCCCCAAAACTTTGTTTCAAGACAACATTACGCCCCTGTAAGGAAGTCAACAAGAAATGAACTCGATGGTAATTAAATTCTTTTTTATACAATAAATTTTTTGTGAACGTTTAAGTCCATTAGATCTAAACAACCCCAATCAACCCATAATGTCTCCCTTTAGAGAAAAATAATTCCTTAACAAGTGATTAAAGAATTCCATAATTATAAAGAGAATGATTCATATGCTTTGGTTTTTAAATATTTTGGGAGTCCCCAAAATTTTTAGATTTACTGCTAACAGTGGCGATAATTAAATAATCAAAGTCATCAAATTCCTTATCCAAGTTACATTCCTTATCCTATTGCTTTGTAATGTAGTGAGTCACTTAATCATGTTTCCTTACGTCTTAGTGCCCCAAATTTTATGCTTCAGTTAGTCATTTTCGTTCCTAACTTTTTTTCATTATCTCCACTATTCTCTTAATTCAGATCAAGAGCCTGCAATACCGCATTCAACATGAAAGTATTCCCCTTTCTGAGGAGAAGAAAATCATTAGAGAAATTAAACAGCTCGAAGGGACACGAGATAAAGTTATTAGTGCAGTTCCTTGATCCTGAATATGATTTCTTAGTATCATACCTTAATAAATTATCCCATAATAAATTGTTGTTGAGCAGTTGAGACCTAGTTCGGGTCCTGATCAATCCAAGTTTGGTTCCTTTGTGTCTGTAACACTGAGCTGTGACCATCGTGTTATTGATGGTAGGTTCCTCTGACAAATGCTTTCAGATAATGAATGTCCAAAGCCATTTAACATGTTATTTGATATAATAAATTTGGTATTGTTTGTAGGAGCTATTGGTGCAGAATGGTTGAAAGCATTCAAGGGATACATTGAGAATACGGAGATAATGTTGCCTTAGAGCTATTATTATTATTTTTTTGTGTATCTTCAAATATTGATTTCTCTACTTATCAATCTATGAGGTGACCGACTGTTCCTCGACTCAATATAATTGTTGTGTTCTTTTGTTTAGAATAAAGTGACCTCTTCGAGTATCATGACTCGGTTTTGCCCATTGTAGAGCGTAAAGATCCCTTGAAAAGGATAGAATTCATTTGAGCAACACTTCTTACTTTAGTTAGTTTTAAGAATTTGTTGTGCATTATGTTTGCTGGTTTCAGCTGTTGAGATGAATGACAGCTAAAGATGCTTCAGTTCGTTGCAAACTGTAACTAAGACATAAATACCAAAATGAGCAAAACATAATCGGAAAAAAAAATATCTCAATAAAGTAGGGTTTGTTGTGTAATTTAAATTGGATTTTTTCTGTAATAGAAATTTTGACCCAATATTTTTACGAGTAATTTATGGACACAAATAATATACCAAATGTTGTGTACATGTGTAAGTATTAGGTGGATCCATTCATAAGGAGGATTGATTTTTGTGGTGAATCCAATATTTATTTGTCATATAACTGTTTAAACTTTGTTTTAGTATAACTATTAGATACAAATCCGCACGTTGCGGCGGAGATGGTGCTCTTCATTTGTAAAAAAGGTTAATGCTTTCACTCAAATTATTTCTTGAGAGTTTGGTACTCTGATTTAATGTGACATTTTCGTCCTCATATATATTTTTGGTGCTATGAGATAATATTGGTAGATGAATCTACTTTTGAAGTTAGGAAATTAGTTGCTAGAAGTATTTCTTGCGAAAAGGATGGTTTTGTGAAGATGTGAAGTATTTTAAAGGAGGCATTATTATTACCCAAAGGAACCTAACCCTGCAGGAACATGTGATCTTCTAGATTAGATTGCCTAATTTTATGTTTGTTTTTTTTAAACCATTTTAGGTATTTCTTAAAAATTACAAAAAATACCAACATAACTATTCTTTTTAATTTAGTTGTTTCAACTTCCAATATTTTTAGGAAATTTTTATTCATGTTTGTTTAATAACTAGAATGGTTTCTCTCTGTCCCTCTTTTGTCCTTTTTGGGTGGTGGGGGCTGGGGGATGGGGGATGGGAGATGGGGGAATGAATAACATTTCTAAGTAAGGATTATCTGGAAAAACAAAACATGAATCTCATTAGGAATTTTACTTTCAACCATACTCGGTCTTAGTGTTGAGTTAATATCTCCAGATTTTAGAGAGTTGGTGTCCAACGACTATTCAACATAATCAGGTTGGCTTTTAATCCAAGTTGCTTCAGATACATATAGGAATTGTATTGGCTTAGGTTCACATTACCTTTAAAGTAAATAATAAATGAAATAAAAATAAGATGTTTCCTATGAATTTGGACATTAGTGGGAAAGAGTTAAATGAGAAAGAAGATAATGCCATTTATGTTATAATTAATGTATTTTAGAAAGATAATGTATTAGTTACGTTAAAATAATGTATTAAAATATTATATCTATTGATATAATAATATTTTAATTTTATTACAGGGTGGGCAAAAGACATTTAATTGAATGGATAAAGTCGAGAGTTACCTAATAGTCGGTAAGTTAGCTGCGCTTGAATTCCATTTAATTATTTTTTAGAACAGAATTAAGGAGATCAATTCCATTTAATTGTTGAGCCGTATGCCTTTGTTGGGGTTAAAAAAAATACTCCGTACATTTGGTTAATAGCGATTCATTTCTTTAAAAGGTTTCCTAACAAATCATAATAATAAACTGTTTTGTGAGGTCTCATTAAGAGATTCCTTCTTACTTTAAACGTTGTTTTAAGAATCTGGTTCGTTTCACATATGTTGGTTGCTGTGGAATCTTTTTCCTTTCCATCATAAATTTGTTTTGGCTTTTATATGTGGATCCTTTTGAAGATAAAGTCACAAGTTCTAGAGATTTAGATTTACTACACAATTGTAAAAGGATGTCTCTCTCAGTCCCAAATAATAACCCACTTCCAAAATCAATGTACCGAATAATATTTAATTTGTGATATTGGACATTGATTATGTCCCATTCAATTTTTATGGTTAACTATTTTTTATATATATAAAAAAAGTAGACTATCTTTCCGAGATGGATGAACTGAGTATACTGATTACATAAACTTGCTTATAATAACCTGCTCATGATCTAGGTAAAAGTTGTTTGGATTGTCCACATCATTAGTGATGTCTGACTATCTTTCTTCATGTACATGTGTTATTTCTAATGTACCATTATTTTGCTGCATCAGAAATTTATAATGTTATTCGAATTTTTATTGTTGCATATGTGTGGATGACTGTATTTGGGAACTTTTCATATTATTAAATCCGCAAAGATTTCAGCCTTGCAAGGTTTGCTCAGGTACATGATTTCTTTTTAGACCTTTAGATTTTAATCCAAGTTCTCTCCTTTTATGCTTCTGATGACATCACTTCTCTTTTGCAGATGATGTGGAAGCTTAACTTTCTGGTATTTTTTTACTGCATTGTCCTTAACAACATTTAAACGCTATACAACATATGCCCCATGCACACTCTTTTCACACTCAGAAGCAATAATCACATACTTCGAGTGTAATGCACAAACCGGCAATAGTCACATACTTAGAGTGTAATGCCCAAGCCGGTAAACTCTCACCACTATCATCTACAATGTATATTCATTTGTTTTTCTGTGTAAAATTTGATCATCGCACAATAATTTACCATCTTTTTATTATATTTTAATTTATTAATTGCACACACACATTTATCATTAAAAAAATTGAATAATCCCGTCGCACCGCGCGTGTTTGTATCTTGTATGATACTATGTTGGAGTATTATTTTCCTGAAGCCTAAATGTGGGAAAACACTACAAATATCATTTCCCTTTAAAAATTATAGTAAAAATTATTATCTATAAAAAATAATGTTCAAATTTATTATTAATATACAAAAACATGTTTCGAAGGTGATGCAGGACTATAATTTTGGAATGTATACGACATTGGATTTTCTTAAAGGATCCTTCCGTTTTAAATTATAAAATAATTATTAATTTTAAATATTTTATATACAAAATTAATATATTAAGATTTTTTATTTTTAAAATTTAAATAAATTATGTAAATTTTAAATTAACTTTTCAAAAGTAAATATTGGGACCAAATAAAGTGTCCACCGGCTCCGTCACCGGGTGGTTGACGGGCCTGGGTCTCGAAAACAATGAAAGTGAGGCTTAAGCAAAGAGAAGAAACGTAAGCGATGGATAAGTTAGCTGAATGAAGAAATTGCAGCGATTACATAAAGATACGGAAGAAGAGTTCACAATTTTACCCTTTCTGATCCATTACTCCCTCTTCTCAAACAGTTCATTGTAGAGAGAAACCTATAGATACATAGTTGGAGAGAGAGAAAGAGAAAGAGAGAGAGATGTGGGTGTTTTATCTGATTTCGCTTCCTCTAACATTAGGAATGGTGATTTTAACTCTGCGGTACTTTGCTGGACCAGACGTACCTCGCTACGTATTATTCACCGTTGGATACACTTGGTTCTGCTCTATCTCCATCATTATTCTCGTTCCTGCTGACATTTGGACGGTACCACTTCTATTCATTCCATTTATCAGTTATGTGATTTTTGAGCATTTCATTCGATTCATTATTGTATTTTTTGTTGCAGTGACTGGATTTAGTGCTCAGTAATTACTTCAATTGATAGCTTTATGTTTGTTAGCTGTTATGCTTGGATTATTGCGCACTGTTGTCTTAATTTAGTGTTACAGTGGTGGAATTTCAGACTTAATGTTGAGTTCTAGGCTATTTTTGACGGAGTGGAGCTAGTGATGTTTTGCTGCTCGTGTCAGTTTCATGTAGATTGTGTCTGTGGTTAAGTGGTGTCTGTTCAATTCCAGGGACGGAACCAGGATTTATAGACAGCAGGGGAGGATTTTAATAAATAAATTTGTAAATTAAATAAAATTTAAATACTCTAAACTCTCAAATTACCAAGTGTTCAAATACTAAATATTAGGGTTTGCAACCGAACTGTTCGCGAACCGGTTCGGTTCGGTTCGGTTCGAGTTCGACTTGCTCGCCTAGTCGAGTCGAGTTCGCACCAACGTCGTTTGATTGTTCGATCGAACATGTTCGCGAACCATGTGGTTCGGTTCGTCTTTGTTCGCGAACAGTTCGAGTTCGGTTCGGTTCGGTAAGTTCGAGTTCGAGTTCGGTTCGGTTCGATAAGTTCGAGATCGGTTCGAGTAGTTCAATTTCTTAATTACATGTTTAAATTGTTTTTAAAATTCTAAATGCAAATAATTGGTTATTTCATATTATATTCTAAAGTTTGTCTTATTAATAATTGTTAAATTTGTAGTTATTTTTTTATTACCTAACAATCTTTTTATTTTTTTTAATAATTTATTATAAGTAAACTTTTTTTTATTAAATAATTAATAAATAATAATGTGTACTTCTTCACCTCTAAATTATAATTTAATTAATAAATTTTAATATTTTCATAAAATTTTGAACAATGATTGTTAGATTATTATAATTTACATCCTTAATAATTTAATAAATTATAACCCATGTCATAAAGTACATAAATAAAGTCATTAATTATCATACAATGACAATTTGACATTAATTAAAGAATGATATAATATAGTTGCTTACATGTACATGAGATATTGAAATTGTCAAATCGAGATAGAGAATAGAGAAATCAAGTCTTCAATGTACGTATCGAGACTTCAGTAATAGAGTAATAATCATTAAATTATTTACTGAATAATTTTGAAATTTTAAAAAACTATACATAAATTTGAAGATCGAAAATAAAACTAGATATTAAATTTAAAAATTGTAAAAAAAAATTAAATATTAATTAAAAATGACAACAAAAGAAATACATTACTAATATTAAATTGTGAGTTTTTGATAATCATTTGTTTGTAGACTCTGCTTAAAGTGCTTGGACCTTGAAGAGTTGAAAGGCTTCGTTATTAATATTTGATTGTTGATATTTGTAAATCAAGAATTTATAAGTACTTGTTAACTTTTAACTTTTAAGTTCTAAGTAATCATTTTTGGTTTTGGTCTTTTTGGATGAATGAAGATTACAATATTTGGTCTAATTTTTGATTGAATACTTAGACTCTTAGGGTGTGTTTGATTAGTTTTTAACGCCTCTTAATTGGAGTGCCTCTGATTCGGTCAGTTGAAAAATATGTTTGGTAAAAAAAATTTGCCTCTTAGTGCCTCTTAATTGGTTAGACACAAAATTAAAGCTTAACCATTTAGAAGCACATATGAATGAGTTTATATTTTTTTGGACAAAAATATCCTCTTCAATATTATTAATTTTCTTTTGTATTCATTTTAACCCTCTTTCTCTCTCTCTCTCTTCATTAAGATCCATCACAAGCTACTCGCTGATCATACCCTTCACAATAATCAGTTCATCATTCAAGAAATTCATGCTCCATAGAACCTGAAAATGGATTCACAACCTTCCCAATTAAGAAGGTTTTCAGTCGACGCCGCACGAATATGATTTGATTAAAACCCAAAATCAGATTCCTAAATAATAAGAAATCAATTGACCCAACAAAGGATCAAAACCCAAATCAGAAAGAAACCCATGTCCGAAAATTTCCTTAAAACATTTCTCCTTTCTCCTCTATTTGTTGTGAAATCCGCTGTCTGCAAAACACCATAACCTCCACCACAAACTCTGTCTCAAGATCTAGCCGTTACCGCTGCAACAATGGTCCTAATGATCACAACCAATTTGATGTTTGGCTCGTCATCTGTAATAGATCTTAAACATGAAGGGGCCAAGTAATTTTACCTTTTGATATTCAAAACAATATGATGGATATCTTTGAACGAAATATAAGGATGGTGATAATGAAGAAAGAAAAAGAGTTGTTCTTTTTTTGTTTTAGTTTTATATATTTTTTTCTTTTGTTCAAAGGGTTAAAATGGTAAAATATTGTCATTCAGACATTTTGAAAAAAGAAATGATTAAACAACATTTTTTTATTCAGATACAATTCTATTCAGATACTCTATATTATTCAGACGTTTAAACTGTTCAGGTCTTAACACTCAGTTTTATCAAACACCACCTTAGAGAAGACATTTTTGGTATTTATTTAACTGTTTTTTGCTTTACAGTTCTAAGTTTGTTTTCGTGAACAAGTTTGGTGTTCATGAACATAGTTTGTGTTCGCGAACAAGTTTATGTTTGACTTGTTCGCGAACTGTTAGCGAACTCGATTATGTTCGCGAATACCAAACGATCCGAACTCGTACATAGTTGTTGGTTCGATCAAGTTACCCGAACATGTTCAAGTTCGGTTAAAAGTGTTCAAGTTCGGTTCGAGTTCAACAAAGTTTGGTTCGTTTCATTTGCAGCTCTACTAAATATAATATTGTCTACAAATTATAATGCCACTTTTTTGTTAAACCCATATTGTGGAAATGTTCTATAATATTGTCACTATCAATGGTTCCAAATACATCATTTTTGATGCAAGTAACTAAAGAATCATTCAACTATTTCTCTCTCATTTGGTTACAAAGTGTATTTTTGTAATTCTTTCCACAGTAATTGTTGAAACCGACAAATAAACGCAAGAATAAAAATCAGTCTTATTCTTACTAACCAACTTTTGAGAAAGTTCACCAATTCCTTTTGCGTTACAAAATTTAGGATCATTCTTCGTATCTACAATTTAATTTTCAAGTTCATCATCAAGTCCCAAAAACCCCATCTTAAAATTTTGAGAGTTAAACTTTACGAATTGAATCAACCATTTTGGAGAAAAATTTATTTGGATCGAGATGCCATATACATGGAAGTTGTAATTTTTTTGTTACCTTTTTAAAGTTTAATCCTTGTGTAAGTTTGCCCTTTTAAATTTATTGAAATTATATTTTTACCTCTGGGGAAAAAAAATAGAACAAAAAAAGTTCAGCATAGGCAGATTCCTATGCTGTCCTCTAAGTAGTTCTGCCCCTGTTCAATTCACTTTGGCTGAGTTTGCTTAAAATCAATAAAAGCTAAGCTCAGCTGCATACATTGAGTTCTGAAATTAGCAGGATACTATGAACTGGTAAAGCACGATAGAAGAAAGATAGAAGAAAGCGTCCTTGAGGTTGGCCTATATTATAGAAGAGAACAGAAACAAAGGTCAATGCAAATAATTAAAATATGAAAGTTATGAAAAATAAATATGGCATTTAAAAACATTAATTGGTTTGAAAATAATTAGATTTGGAAAGAAGAGAAAGGGAAGATTAACTTGCATAGGTGAGAAAATAAAAGTCAGGTGAATAAATCCTCAAAGTAATAGACTCCACGGCATGTTTGCGTGAGGTGGTCGTCGCCCGGATCGTTTCTAGTACAGTTGTTGGGTGAATTGCTTGCAACACCTTAACCTCTCGTCTATATGTAGACGGTAATCTTGGTACAATTGCTTGCGTTCGGAAATATGAGTTGAATGGATACCAACGATACCTAGACCCTTCGCTTATATTGAAGCGGTAATCTCGGTACAATCGACGATTGATGCGGCAGAAGACGCCACACACAATTATGAATTGTTGTATGACAAGTCAAATTGAATCTCAAAGAAATAACTAAGAATTACTTAGGAATTCTTCAAAGAACCAAAAGTTGAGAATAACCTCACAAATATATTGAATAATGAATCATGTGTTTGATTACATCAATTTGGACTTCTATTTATACTATTCAAAACAATCCAAATCCTAATAACAATAGAAACAATCCAAATTCAAATTCTAATAACAATAGGAACAAATTATCATAATCCTAATAGGAATTTATAAACTGTAACCCTAATTTCTATAAAGAAATAGAAATCAATTTGGAAAAGAAATTCTAATTAAAAAGAAATCTTAATTATAATAGAATTTTTAAAAATTTAATTTCCTATTAGAATTGGACTTGTATTAAATTGACCCAAATTTGTGTCTCATGCTTTTTAGTCTCCTCTTTAGGTTTCGTTGCGTTAGCTTCAGTCCAAACATCTTGGATCAATCCATTGAGACCTTGTTTGAACCTTTTAGTTCTAGTCTTGCTTGATCCCCACGTCCCTTTAGTCTTGTTTGAGTCCACGCAGGCCATGTCCTCATCACAAAGGCCTAATTAACTAAGGATGGCTAACTTGTTTAAAAACAAACTGGAATTTCTGGTATAAACATTATGGAATCTCCACAACTGTCATAGGGATTGGGGGCTGTTCTCAGTTGATGGTTTTATCATTTTCCTCCTTTTTTGGTTCTAGAGGCCCTCTTCTCCTCCTCTATGTATCCTTTCTCTGTTATTACAATTTTTTTAATCTTCTTAAAAAAGAACAAGAATGCACCGTTTAAGCTTCCAATCATGAAATAGTCTTCTGATATTAGTTTTCCAAGTTGTTGTGCCTCTGGTGGTATAAACATAGTTTTCTATTGACCACAAGAAAGAATTAATCTAGAAAGTGGCTGCAAAGAGGTCCATCTTCGTGTTGCATATTGTAATATTTAGAGCTCTTGTACCTCAGTACCTTTTGTTTTAGGATATTTTGGAAGTGAGTTTGAGATGTGCCAAAAGTATCATGTACCTTATTACCTTTTGTTTTAGGATATTTTGGCAAAGATTTTGAGATATGCCAAGAATATATTTGTTTATTATTTTTTCAATGTAATTTTTTTTTTATATATTTAACTAATTAATATTAAAAATCAATTAAATATATAACATGTAGGTATATTTTTGGCACTTCTTAAATCCATGCAAACTTGTCCTCCCCTTCCAAAAAAGTAAATAAGAGTCTGTCTTTGCATAATGGAATTATATATATATACACGCACACGCACACACGCACACGCACACAGATTGTTGGTCACATGGATTGGCAATTCAACCTATCTTGTCATTGTCCTCACCCATGAAATAAGGAGCAAACAACGGCTTACCTTGTCACGTAAGCAACAGTAACTTGCACACAAAAGAAATAAAATTGTATGTTGAAGATTTTGATTGTTGATTTTGTTCCTTAATTTAAGAAAAGTTGCTCCCTTCAATTCAACTATAAAATGGGGCACTTGGTTACCAAGGGAAACACACCAAGCAACGGGAGAGCACTAAGATTCAAGTGAGAGCTTCTCTATAGAGAGAAAGAGTTATAAGAGAGTTCCGGTATTTATACCGAGGAAGTAGAGCGATGAATTTAAGAGTTGTGTAACTTAAAAAACTAATTGCAATACAGTGACACTAAGATTTTTACGTGGAAAACCCTTTTAAAATAAGAGGTAAAAACTATGGGCCAAACTCCAAAATATCCTAAATAATGGGTATATACAAATATTCTGTTAAGTTTTAGTGTAAAACTTGAGATACGACAAAAATAGAGAAAATAAAAGGAAGCCTGTTTGGGACAAAAATTGTACCCAAACGAACTCACAAACACTTGTGTTTGTCGCTCTACTTCCTTGGTATAAATACCGGAACTCTCTTATAACTCTCTCTTTCTAGAGAAGCTCCCACTCAAACCAATTGTTTAGTGATCTCCCGTTGCTTGGTGTGTTTCACTTGATAACCAAGTGCCCCCTTTTATAGTTGAATTCAAGGGAGCAACCTACTTCCTTATATTAAGGAACAAAATCAATAACCAAAATCTTTAGCATATAATTTTATTTCTTTTGTGTGCTAGTTACTGTTGCTTATGTGACATGGCTAGCCATTGCTTGCTCCTTCTTTCTGAGGGCAATGACAAGATAGGTAGAATGACCAATCCATATCACCTACAATCTTTGGGTGTATATATACATCTATATAGAGGAATTATCCACAACAAATATTTCTATAACCTATTTTGGGCAAATAAATTATATACCGTCCATTTCAAACTCGAATAACGTAGATTAAAAAACAATTCTTGTCATCCCCTACTATTAGTAGCAATGTAAAAAAACTCAATATGCCCTCATTTTAACTATACAATACTAGTACGTCGAACCATCTGCTAGTATTACTAGTGGACAATGATCAATACCATAAACCCACTTGCCCACATTCATATTAGAGTTTTAGTAGCAAAGATTCATTAAAGCAAGTAAACTTAATCTTGCATATTATATAATAGTAAACCCTAAATAGTACTCCCTAAACAATAAACCCTAAACCCTAAACAATAAATCTTAAACCCTAGTTAACAAACCCCAAATTCTAAATAATAAATTCCAAACACTAGTTAATAAACCATAAACCCTAGTTAATAAACGTTAGATTGTATTGACTGTAATTGATTGGAGGGGTAAATTAGTCCAAAACTTATGATTAATCCATCTGCTACTATTATTAGCGGACGTCGATTTTTTCTTTTTAATCATGTCCGTTCGATCTGGTATTGTATGGAAGAGATAGTGTATGTCCAATTTTAGGAAGTAGGGGTGCACCGGGTGCTTCGGGGGTGGGGTTGCGTACGGGTGTGGAGGGGAAAAAAAATCGATCGCGAATTAGGCTAAAGTTAAACTTATCTTTTAGGATCGACTGAGAGAGGGAGAGGGAGGGTAGATCGGTGGCAAAAGCAAGTACATTTCTTCTTCTCTTTCTTCTTCTCGTTTCTGACTTTCTTCTTCTATCTTTTGTCTTTTGTTTTTCTTTCTATGTCGTGTGTATTTTAGTTATCTTCTTTCGTGGGTAGTGGTTAACTGGTTATGTGTACATATTAACATAATATTGGTTTCTTTCTTCTTCTTTTTATCTTTTTTAATCCTATTTTTATTTTACTGAATATGTGACAATAATGGTAAAATGTGGCTGCAAATTTATTAATTTACTAAATGAGATTAAATGTGGCTGGAAAATGGAAATTTGTTAAATTAAATTAAACGTGGCTGGAAATTTACTAAATTATATTAAATATTTAAATGTGGCTAGAAATTTGCTGAATTAAATTAAATGTAGCTGAAAATTTACTAAAATATATTAGATGTGGCTGGAATTTACAATCTACTAAATTAAACAAAAAGTGGCTGGAAATTTACTAAATTAAATTATATTGTTGCTGGAAATTTACTAAATGAAATGAAATTGTTGCTGGAAATTTACTAAATGAAATGAAATTGTGGCTGAAAATGTACTAAATGTGATGGAAATTTGGCAATAATAGTAAATGTGCTATAATAATAAACCCTAAACAGAAAACCCTAAACCTTAGTTAATAAACCCTACACCCTAAATAATAAACCTTAAACACTAAACCCTCTAAATAATAAACCACAAACCCTAGTTAGTAAACCATATACCCTAGTTAATAAATGCCAGATTGTATTGTCTGTGACTGATTGGAGGGGTAAATTACTCCAAAACTAATGATTAATCCGTCCGCTACTACGTCGATTTTTCCTTTTTAATCCCCTGCCGCATTGCGCACCGGGTGCTTTGGGGGTGCAGGTGCGTGGGGGTGCACCGGGGGTGCATACAGGTGTGGCTTTTGTATCCCTGTATTTTGGTCCAAGGGTGCGCGGGGTGCGAAGAAGGGTGCAGTGGTGGCATACTTAGTAATTATGGGCAACTTAAAAAAAGGAGGGAGAGAGAGAAGTTTACAATCTACTAAATTAAACAAAAAGTGGCGGGAAGTTTACTAAATTAAATTATATTGTTGCTGGAAATTTACCAAATGAAATTGTGGCTGAAAATTTACTAAATGTGGCTGGAAATTTGGCAGTAATAGTAAATGTGCTATATATACATACCGTATCCCCTCATAGCCGAATCCCCATATTTTCAAATTTGGCGAATTTTTGTTTTCCCGCACCCGAATTCTTGCTTCTTAGAGAACAACTACTTGCTATGAATCATTTTTCATATATATATATATACACATACTAAGTTCTTCTCCATTTCTAGAATCTATATTTAGGAGTTTGAGACCATTTCTTTTTCTTACAATTTGGATGACAAGGAGGCAGAGGATCTCCCCGATATTCTTCTCCTTAATTCTTCTTATACTCTTGATTCATGTATAGGTATGCTTGATCTTCAGATGCTTTTGGAAGCTTTTCCTATCAGTCTTTCTTATCATAACTCCATGGTCTCCTCTGTAATATTTTAAATCCTTATAAGGCTTGTAAATGTAACCTTATATGATTAATAAAGGTTGTTTTGGTGATTGAAATTATGTGTTGTGTGTTTAAATGTGTGTAGATTCATTATGTGTATGATTATAGAAAATTCATGCAAATCATAACTAGGAAATCACTATTCATAAAAACGCTAAGTCAACAAATTTTTCCTAACCATATTAGTTAGTAAACTTAACTAATGATCAAACTACAAGGTAAACTAAGTTATAGTAACCAAGTCTAGGGTTGAGCCAGGGGTTGGAGCTTGGAGCCAAATTTCTTGGCTTGGTGAGGGCGGGATTTTGGTAGAGAAAGGGAGGGCTTTTTGGCCAATAAGTATGTAATACTTGCAAGCCTGTAAGTATGTTGTCTTGCTTTGAAGAGTTAGTCATCAAATTGAAAACTCCACAATGGATTATTAAACAAGGTTTGGAAAAATACGACAAAGTAGTTGGTTCTGACTTTCTGTTCATGTATGTTATAAGTTGCAGAGTTCTCCCTTTACTTAAAATCCACTTTGTTATTTGAAAGAAAAACAAAAAAGGAAAATTGAATGCTTGCTATCCTTAGTTTCACGGGATAAACAACTAAAAAGATGTAAAAAGTTTTCTATGTGAGCATTCTTGTCATTTGCTTGATTGGTTTTAGTAATATTACTGATTCTATTTATTCTTTTGTAGACAATTATTGGTCATGACAATGGAGGCATCTCTTTCTTTTGGAGCTGGTCATATTGGAGTACATTCTTACTTACTTGGTATGCTGCGCGTAGACTTTTTGATGGACACTATTTTCCTTTGCTCGTTCTATTTGTTGCATAGAGTCTTGAGATGAAGATAAGCATAAATTGCATTAGGGTTATTCTTTGATTTCCTGGGCATTGTTGCTCATTGTCTTGTTGAACCCTTTTTTTTATTTGATAAATACTGTACTGTGAGACTATGACTATCTGCTAGAATGGTCTATCTAAAGAAGTATCTAGATTCTGGAGCAATTTTTTACTAATTTGGGAGCTACTTTTTGACTCCCATCAAGTGCCCTTGAATAGGTTTTGATCTTTTGTGTTGAGCATTAGCCTCAATCATCTGCTGACATTCCTACAACTTGTCCTGGATGTAATCGATATAAAAATATTCCTCAAGTTTCATCTGCGAAATCCAGCTCTGTTGATTTCAAGTATAAGTCCCAGTTCTTTTAGTTTCAAGTATAAATTGGCAAAACCTGTGATTTGCTTTGTATGAATCTTGTTTACTATGAAGTAGGCAACAACATATATTATATCTTGCACTTGATGTTTCCTATTGGTCATTTTTCCTTTAGCAGCTTTTTAGTGTTTGAATTGGAAAGTTGAACTGGCTAATATGGTCATGTTTCGTTTTTTCTCCCCGTCCTTGAGCAGGCTTGTGGCCCCCCTTGTCCAAGGTTATGAAGATGCTGGAGACTTCACTGTGATGGAAAGACTAAAGACTAGTATACATGTAAACTTAGTCTTCTATTTCATTCTGGGATCCATTGGTCTTTTTGGACTTATTCTGCTCTTTACCATGCGCCAAACAAAGTTAGTTTCTTTCCGCTACAACAGATATTCAATTACTAATTTTTAGAAACCTTTATTTCTTCTTGTATGGTAAGTAGAGATTTTGAGTAACCTGAAACTTTATATGCTCAGCGTGGCTATTAAGAGCTTCTGCCTAGCAATTAAACGTTGGTATTTGCTTTGCAATGTGTTTGTCCAATAAGTTTGTTTCTAGTTATGATACATGGATGGGACATGGGAGGGGACCTAAACCATATATTCAGATGAAGGAATGGTATCTTTTCAAAAACAGAAACAACACGGGAGGATCACCAAATCAATAAAGAATTTCATATTTTCCCTTAAAATGGTTTGTGGGGTCCATTGAGGCTGTATGATCTTCTCTTATACTAGACTGGCTGGTATTGGATCTTCTGGGTTTAAAGGGATGTGTAATGATATTGATGGAAATAAGTATATATTGTTGTGTCCACGAGCTTAGGATTTAAAGTGGTAGTGATTACTTTTATCTTGCTCATAGATATTTAAATAGTTGTTTTTATCAATTATTCATTCTTGATGCCTTTATTGACAGGGATGGAACTGTGTTAGGTCTAGCCATGGGATGCTCCAATACTTTTGGACTTGTTACAGGTGCATTTCTTCTTGGTTTTGCGTTGAGCGAAATTCCAAAGAGCATATGGAGAAATGCTGATTGGACCACTCGACACAAAGTTCTTTCTCATAAAATTGCCAAAATGGCTGTGAAGCTTGACGATGCACATCAAGATTTATCAAATGCCATTGTAGTAAGTGATCTCCAGTGAAAGTGTGAAAATTTTATTGCTTGAATGGGAAGTACCAAAGCTTTTTTATTTTATAGTTTTGATGTATATTTTTCTGTTTTAGTTATTTTTACTCCAAGTCCTATATTTATGTTGTTATAGTCTTAACTCTTATTCACCTTGGATTTGTTTATTTTTCTTGTGATGAGTAACTTGAGTCTATATTCAGTGTTTTATATTTGAGATTTGAGAAAGTCCCAATCAGGCTGTTATTAGTTATTACAAATAATTAGGCAGCAGAATATTAAATGAACAAGAATTACTTTGATTTGTTTTGTTTATACCGAACCCCTTGATATTGATATATTTTTTTATCGAGTCCACTTAACCTTGTTTTTTTTAATGATTTCTGCAGTATCAGTATAATTATGTTGTGATCTTTAGGTTGTAGTATGACTAGGTGAAAATAAGACCTAAGGTTAGTTGAATGTAGCACATTCCTGTACATTTTGTTGTCTCACATGGACTATTTATATTTCCAGAAGTACCTGTGTCCACAATATGCGGTTGTGGGTACTTGAGACTCCATAATATGGAGAAATAGTAAAAATATAGGAGAGTCCAGTGTTGGACACTTTTAGGGGTATAGGGATCTGAGTCCATGTAACACAAACATTTTGTGACAATGCATAAAGAGATGCTAGTTTCGGGACTATAAAATGTATTCAACAAGATATTTTAAAGTCCAAACCATATATAAGAAAGACCATAGACGGAGAACTGATTGGGATTGAATTCTGAAAACAATCTCGAATCTTTCACTTCATACTACCTTTTGTTTCACTTGGTAGAGTATTCATCAGCACTAGGGCTCCATGTTCTCTTTTTGTATTTTTAATTACATAGAGAATAAGGAATTCTTGTATTGCTTTCATGAGTTTCAACAGCTTTATTTGAATGCCATGACTTTTTATTTCTTTTTTTGGAAGTCTCCATAGTCCATAGCCACTTCTAAGAAGTGCTGACTTGGTTGAAGTCCACATCTGGCTTGTTGTACCATCTTCTCTGTCTTGATTCTTCACTGAAGGCCAAAATGAAATGTAACTATGTCATGCTAATGCATATACAATATCTGTACGTGGTTATACATGTTTACAAGTAAATTAGGCTAAGCTCTTGCCTTGATATTGATATCACTCTGACACGTTCATCAATTGTAATGTTTTTTTGAATAATAAATGGGTGAAACAATTACATAGAATTTATTAATTTTATTGGGTCCATTCATTTAGGAGAGGAAACTGTATTGCAAATTATGATATCAAAAACAACTCAGTGTGGAAATTGTCCGCGTCTTCTTTAGGATTTGTTATGGATTTAATTTCACTATATTAAGTACGATCACTATGTGACAGTTACATTTTCATTGAGCTTAGTTTTAATTATCTTTCTGTTGCCATTAACCCACTTTTCTGTTATTGTGAACTTTTAGGTTGCTCAGGCAACATCCAAGCAGATGTCCAAGCGCGATCCTTTGAGACCCTACATGGATGTCATTGATTATATGTTGGTTCAAATGGTATTTCTTTATCTTCTACTTGTTTTATTTTTTTGGTTAAGTTCTTATTATATGGATTTTCAATATAAGTTTTATACGAATTACGAAACGGTTCTCCCTTATGTCAAATTCAATAATCATTTCCCAGTTCAGGGATGACCCATCATTCAAACCACAAGGTGGTCGTTTAGGGGATAATGACATGGACTATGCTGCAGATGACAAATCTATGGCGACACTTCGGCGTCATCTGAGGGGAGCTCGAGAGGAGTATTATCGGTATAAAAGGTAAAATAAATACCGACTTGACTTATTAATTTTTTTTTGAGATATGCCTTCATCATTGATGAAGTCGATCATGAATTCTTGCATGGTACCTTTTTGTTTATGTTTGTTTCAGTTGCATATTTTAGAATTACGTAATACATACCAACATACAATCAGGTGTCTCATTTAACCTAAATTATTTTGTTCAGCGAGCTAGAGTCAACATTTTGTTTCACTTTGATTTGTTATATGACTAGTGCTTTAGGAGTTAGGGCATACTACATCAAAAGTACAAATTACCTTTTCTTATTAGTCTTCTTGCAAAAATCGGCTTATGTTTAATCTAGCATCTTACGATTACTTCAATTGATACAGCCTACAGAGTTCCCTATCATCATTCTGTTATAAATAACACTTGTTGATAGATTTGCTAGTAAACATTTAGATTGTGAAACACTTATGGATAGATTTGCTAGTAAACATTTGGAATGTTTTTACAAGGGATTAACAGTAAACTTGGTTTGTAGAGGAATGGGAATTCCTGTAAAATAAAATATTTGGACTGTTTTGGTAACATCATTTATTCTAGTGAATTCCACCCTCTTTGACAAATTACAATGCTATCAAACTTGATATCTTTGATTTAGTTCATTTTTTATACATCTGATGTACATGGCTTCTCTGATGTTTGGCAATGAAAAGGTAGTGTACTAGAGTGACAATTGACAAAAGGGTAAGATCTTCATGCGAAACTTGGAGAGTTGGGAAATTATATGACGCAATCGTAGAGATGTGATATGGTGGGTATTGGAGAAGAAACGAGGCATTGGTTAATAGTGACAGAATCAGGATCTATTATAAATTTGTAATATAGTTGAGACCTATGTTATGGAAGAAGTACCCCTGTCAAGGACATGTGGGGGTATGACATCTGTGTTGGACACGCCACCTCACTGGTAGAGAAGAATAAAAATGAATGAAAGAAAAGATTAGGGAAAGAAGAAACAGATTCACTGTGAAGATGTTGAAAAAAATTGTTTGATCTCATTTGACGTCTTCATGTTCATTTTGCAGTGCTTATATGACACATTTTATCTAATTAACTTTTGTTCTGCAGTGAGTACATGACATATGTATTGGAGGCTCTTGAACTGGAAGACACGATAAAGAATTACGAACGACGCAATGCAACTGGCTGGTATGCTCTGTACTTATTTAAGTTTTAAATTTCTTATATCTTAATGCAGTCTCTCCTCTGCATTTCGGCCCATCCAGTTTGATGTCGTATTTAAATTTACTTTATTCAGGTTCCAGCTCACTAGAGAAAACTCACTGTAGTATATGCTTATATATATGTGTCCAATTTGACCATTTTATCATGGTGACTAAATTATAGATTTATGAGTTGGTCACAATGATGAAAATAGCGATTTATCAATTTCGTTCAGGCATTAGGCAACTCAACTAAACATAATATGATATCAAGGATCAATATCAACCCTGTCTGCCAAACTATTGTACTTTTTTTTTTCTCTCTCTCTTTCTGTCGTAAGTTATAGCTATTCTACTCTTGTGACCAAAACAACTATGCAGGAAATTTGTTTCAAGTCTCAGACCTGATCGGACTGGCACATTAGGACCTTTCTTTGATACAATGGGTAATTAACAGATTCATATACATAATCTTTTATTTTGCTATTTTTGTATAATTCATTTAATGAAATGTTGACTCAGCTATTTTTGATAAATTAATATGTTACTTGCCAGCTTACTTCATGGGGGCATATATGACTTTCCTTCTATCCAAGAGAAATAGTAATGTGAATTGTGTTAGCAACAATTATTGTTACATTACTTATCATAAATGAAGGGGCATTCCATAAATTGTTGGACGAAAGAACTGTAGTTTGTTTTCATTGTCAATGTCCTTGTGTTTGCAATCCATAGTTGTGTGACTAGTGTCCTCCTTCCACACTGTACGTGGTGGAGGCTTTGGAGGAAGAGGAATCACAAATGTTTTCAATTCAAAGGGCGACGGATTGTGCAAATCCGCTTATTTTGAATTTACTAATTATTTTTTGAACAAAGTCTTTCAAGGGTCTATTGTTTGTTGCATCAGCTTTTTTGGGTTGTTTCCACTAGCATAGGATAGTAGTGTTCCATTTTATGGTGTTCCTGGGAATTTATTTTTTTAGCCCAGTTTTGAGAGGGCTGAGCTAGTTGAGGAATGGAGTTTTTTTTGGTTCTTCCTAGCCTTTTGTATACTGTTGATCAATTTCACAATCAATATATGCGTACAAGTATACACGGTCAACAAGTAATAAAGTGAAAGTAGAGTATCGTTCCCACGAGGAATTATTAATAAAAATAATCAAGTACTAACTCTTAACCAAACTAATTTTATTTAAACAATCCATTGAAGGTTTTGAATTAAATTATTAAATTAAACTAATTCTAACTACCACTAGTTAAAATCAGAGTATGGAAATTTAAGATCACAACTTTACTTATATTAAAACACTTCTTATTAATTATGTTCACTATTCTGGATTGTTAATCAGGAAGTCAGTATTTATAACCACCTTTAGATGCATTTCAAACATATCAATCCAAATCTACAGTTGATAGAATTGAATCAAACACATTAATTAACTAACTCACTATATCTCTATGTGAATTACAATTAAAGAGGATTTGAAGCACAGGTTCCCTTATCAGATTACATGCGGTGTGTAGGTATATCCCTATCCTAAACACAAATTATGAATTCCATCGTCATACAGAAAACACAATCACATGCTATTATGATCAGATTTAAATCTATAATCCATTTCTCAGTATCATATAGATTATCACGGTAATTGTTAGTTAGACAATTAAGCAATAACCACAAACCATAATAGAAATCTAAGAATAATCAACAATAACTAACAGAGAAGCATATACTAAGATAAGCTACACAATAAGATCCGGTGTAATCTTAAAATAGAATTTAGTTCATGATTGAATCAAAATCCATAATCCACAACTGAATAAACATTGAAAGATAAAAATAAAAATTGAGAAGATGAAATCTGTTGTCTGCAAATCTGAATCTCCTGCTTTGAATCTTCAATGGTCTCCAAGTTACTTCAATCTCCAAATCTAATCTAAACTAGGGTTTTTCCTAATCTAATGAAATCTAATCTAATGGAATGAGCTCTCCTAATCCTTGTGCATTTTCCTCCTTTTATATCACTCTTCACGTGTTTTTAACCCTCCTTAAAGTCACTGAACGAATCATCCAACAAATCCTTTTCTGACTGAACTTCTGAAATCACCTCTTTCTTCCCGACGAGCCCGTCCCGGCTGGTTTTTTGTAGTGGAGAACCTCGCCCTGGCGGGCTTACTTTTTTACTCGGCCCCGACGGGCTTTTTACACTAGGAAAACCCTCCCTCGCGGGCTTTTTGTTTCAGAAATGTCATTAATCTCCATTTTTCATGTTTTGACCCTCCGAAACCGTTTCCTACAACACAAACACAAGAACAAGTGAAATGACACTAAAAAATACTTAATGTTAACAAAGAATTAAGCTTTAATGATGTCCAAATCATAGGTATAAAACTTACTCATCAAATACCCCCAAACTCAAGACTTTGCTTGTCCTCAATCAAAAACACAAAAAAAATAAAAATAAACAAACTATTCTAACTACATGAATGCATATGAATGAATTTAGACCTGGCAAACGGGCCATCGCCTGGCCGGGTCAAAACAGCCCAGGTTTTGGTGGGCTGAAAAAGTGAAGCCCAAAGCTCGCTTTTTGATGGGCGGCTTAGACTAATTTATGACCAAATTTGCAGGCTTGGACTAATTTATGACCAAATTTTGACACATTTTTGGGCTTAGCCCAAACGGGCCGTGCCAAAACGGCCCAGACTTTGATGGGCTGAAAAAATGAAGCCTAAAGCCCGCTTTTTGACAGGCTGGCTGGGCCGATTTTGCCAGGTCTATGCATGATCTACTGCTTAACATACCTACGAATCTAGTAATAAATCAGTATGATGTCTAGCAACAGGCCTCAAAGATATAACAGCGATACTCAAACAATATATCTAATCAAGTCAAAGTCCATAAACCTAACCAATCAGTCAATCTAAACCTGTCGTCATCCATGTTGTGCGTGTGTGCTCGTTAACCATTCTAACCAACCACAGTTCAAGGTAATCACATAACAAACTTCTTAGAAGGAAAATTTCAGTTCCAATTCAAGTATCTCTACAAACATGACAATTCTGGTTAAAACTAAGCAATTACCAAGTCTAGGGGTAAATACAAAATTTATTTCTATTTTTATTCAATCACGCTGATATTTTTGCTCTTTCTCATGTTTTCACTTGACTGTGCAATGTCTAGTTTTCTTAGGTTTTTCAATGCTACCCATTTAGCGAACTTTTGACCAACGACTCCCAAACCAGATGGTCTTAGGGCGCTAGGTGTAAAGACATCCCCTAGGGCTTGTTTGAGTAACAAAGGCCACAGAACCAAACTAGTCTATGTATTTATTCATATATTTTTTCTTCTTTTTCTGGAATTTTTTTTTAAATACCCCATAGATTCCCCCAAACTCACTTTTACCATATTTTAACCTTTACTGCCAGTTCAATAATTTTCCTTAAATTTTAACCAATATTTTTTCCCAGAAACAAATTATGAAACCCGGAACCAAGTTGATTAAAACAGTTAAACTTTAAGTGCTAGCCAGTGAACAAAAGTTTTAGATAGGCTCAGATTTTCATCTTGATTAAAATTAAAACTCATCATCAATCAACACTGTTCAAGTTAACATGTAATACCAATCTTATCATAGGCTGAGCCAAATTTAAACCAATATGTTACCTAGATTCATGCAAACATACTAAATGCACACTCAATGCAAAAGAAAATATTTTTGTGATTTTTAAATTTTTACTTTTTTTTAATGAAATATGCCTACAATATGCAAAAATAACTAACCAATGCAATGTATATGAACTAACAATTATGTAATGCAATATGATCCACCCTCAAACTCAAAGTGAACAATGTCCTCATTGTTTAAATAGAAAGAGTTTAAGAGTTAAGGACTTCCCTGAATGGTCAAGCGTCGCGCTCGACCTCTGCATCGATGTCTGGTGGCGGATAAACCGGCAACGGCTAAGGCTCGGTAACTGATTCAAGTCATTGACAAATATGTGAAGTTAATGGAGAAATTATTGCCCAATATACCCAATTTGTGAATGTGAGCATGTTGTATGTATGTGATTTTGTCAATTTGAGTGGAGGTGTGTATGCGTGTGTAGCTTATTGACTTTGGTTGAGAGATAGGAGAGGTGTGATGGTAATTAGGGTTAGCGAAGGAAGAGAGTTGAAGAATTAGGCTGGAAGGGTTTCTGGGGATTGATTTCGGTGGTTAGGGCTTTGGTAACTGAAGTTGGAATGGAATAGAAGCGTGTTTGGTTGATTGCAATTGGGCGTTTTAAAAAAAACTGATTTCCGTGTATCCCGTCGGGGCGGGCCTTGGCAGAAAGCTTGTCGTCGGGGCACGCTTTAAACTTGCTGGGGTGGGCTGTGACAGAGGGTTCCCCGCCGGGGTGGCTTTCCCAGGTGTGAAAAGTCCGCCGGGGCTGGCAGAGCTGTATTCTAATTTTGTTTTTCTCACTTATGTACCTTCCCATACTTTGTTATCTACACATTGAACCCCTAATGCTTGCAATGATGAGAGACAACATGGATTAGAGTAAACACTTTGGATCATGAGAGAACTTATAAAGCAAATAAATCCTAAAAATTGACAAAATAAAAGCACTAATTAGTTGAAAATTTGAGGACTTGACAAATGAAAATTCTGCAATTAAGCTCATAGGTGCTTGGCTTCCAGAGGGCACTACTCCCTTGCAACTCCCGCCAGCTCACCGGCGAGTTGGGCAGCCGCTCGCTCACCGGTAAGCGAGACCTCCGACTACCTTGTCGTAGTGGCCATTAGTCAAACCCGCCAAATATAATTACTTGTTCCTATCTATAAAGTAAATAAATATAAAAATTCTTGGGTTGCCTCCCAGTTAGCATTTGATTTGCAGTCTTTCAGCCTGACTTCTTGTTAAAGCTATCCAATTCTTCTACGATAATTGAGAAATCCTCCATCCATCATTAGCAATATATCTTTTGAGAGCTCCCAACTGAAAGTCATTGATTCAGAGTCACCTAGCAAGCTGTTTTTAGGTAGAATCCCTCGTAAGAACTTTAAGCAGCTAGGCTTTTGTCCAATTGTGTATGTTAATAGATTGTGGCATTTAAGCTTGTCAAACACAACTGGCTCTTCTTCTATCTTTCCTTTCTCATCCCACCATAGCTCCAAAATTGCACTAGCTCTCATGTCACATAGAGCTTTACTGACGACATGACTAACAATTGGTCACAGTCTTGCAAAACTGCCCGGATCCTTGAACTTTGGTGGAGAAGGCACATGGGGTACTAACAAAATCGACTCATCTTCTTTGAAACTCACAGTTAGATCTTCGCCGACCTCATTTTCCTTATCCCTACTTGTCTCCTCTTTTTCAACATCTTGTGACTCATCAAGTTATAGATTTGGCTCGGGATGTCCATCAGTCTCAGAATCCATGTCACAGAGCCAAGTGTTTTGAGAACAGTTATTTTAGGCATTAATTAATTGTTCCATTTGATTCGCAAGAATTCGGCTCGATATCTCCTGACTAATCCTCATCTCCTCACTTGACGCTATGTACTTAGACAAAAGTTCCTCCAAACTTGAATTTTCTTCCTGTTGCAATGGAGCTGGACACGAAACTTTCGGTGGGTATGTTGGACTTGGAGCATATAATTGATGTTGATGATTATGACTCCATGTAACATCCGGGTGATACCCCCAATCCTGATGATAGTTGTTGGGATAGGCATAATTGTTGATGAAGTCACAACCATAATGTACCGATTCGAAACTGATGGCACATTGATGACTCGGATGATTTCCAACACAATACTCACAAACCACCGTTACACTTTGAATACGTTGTGCTGTCAAACCTCCTTGAAAGTGTCTCAAGCTGTGCTGACAATGCAGAAAGTGCATCGAGTCCATCAATCCTTGCTTCCCTTAGCTGTGTCATTCTCGTATACGACCACTGATAATTAAATTTAGCCATTGTACCTGAAAAGAGTAAAATAGGAAGAGAATTAAATAAAAAAAAAGTCTAAATTAAAACTAATTTGATTGAAATTAATATTGGCAAAAATTATTAAACTAATTCCCCAGCAACGACACCAAAAACTTGTTGATCAATTTCGCAATCAATATATGCGGCAAATATACACGGTCAACAAGTAATAAAGTGAAAGTAGAGTATCGTTTCCACGATGAATTATTAATAAAAATTACCAAGTACCAACTTTTAACCAAACTAATTTTATTTAAACAATCCATTTAAAGTTTTGAATTAAATTATTTAATTAAACTAATTCTAATTACCACTAGTTAAAATCAGAGTATGGAGATTTAAGATCACAACTTTACTTATTGCTTCACTTATATTAAAACACTTCTTATTAATTATGTTCACTATTCTGGATTGTTAACCAG
Organism: Panax notoginseng; assembly: GCA_016801055.1. NCBI lineage: Eukaryota > Viridiplantae > Streptophyta > Magnoliopsida > Apiales > Araliaceae > Panax > Panax notoginseng. The sequence continues at coordinate 249,901,335 of CM029012.1, forward strand.
GAACTCATTAGTATTTATAATCATTAGTATTTATAACCACCTTTAGATGCATTACAAACATATCAATCCAAATCCACAGTTGATAGAATTGAATCAAACACTTTAATTAACTAACTCACTATATCTCTTTGTGAATTACAGTTAAAGAGGATTTAAAGCACATGTTCCCTTATCAGGTTACATGCGATGTGTTGGTATATTCCTATCCTAAATACAAATTATGAATTCCATCGTCATACAGAAAACACAATTATATGCTATTATGATCAGATCTAAATCTATAATCCCACCCTGACGGGCTTTTTGTTTCAAAAATTACATAAATGCCACTAAGCTCCATTTTTCATGTTTTGACCTTCCGAAGCCGTTTCCTACAACACAAACAGAAGAACAAGTGAAATGACACTAAAAAATACTTAAAGTTAACAAAGAATTAAGTCTTAAAGATATCCAAATCGTAGATATAACCGGTCTGACGGATTTAATGCTGATTTTGTTTCCTTAAATGCAGAAGTTAATTTAATTAAGGACTTTGACTTACCTTATATAATAGGGTTTTGTTATGACTATAAGTATTAGTTGTTTACTTAGTTTTGGATATCTTGGGAACTAATAATCATTGAGAACTACTGGTGGAGATTTGGAGATTACGTTGGAGAGTATTCAAGGTGGTGATTGCAGCTTGGAGATTGAAGATTCCTCGATAGAGTTTTTTCTTCCTATCTTATTTTCATTATTTGTACTTGTGATGCTATTTAATTTTAATCTTCTAGTTTCTATCATGATGATGAACTAATTTCTTAATTAGGAATACAATAGAACCTTTTGCAAAGCTTTAATTCAATTATCATTATTTTCACTTGATGATCCTCTTAAATTGATTATTATATTACTTAATTAAATAATTGTTTGGCAAAACATTTAATCTCATATATTTGATTGAATTGAAAGAGAAAATCTTAGATTAGATTTGAATATAATAACACATGAAATTGTTGATTCTTGTTAAGGATAACATAATAGTGTATGAGACGAAAGTACTTATATGTCACGTGTAACTGTGATAAGAGTTTGTACTTAATCAATCTATTTTAAGTGTCTTGTACGAAATTAGCAAAATAACTTAAATATGTCTTTTTATTAATTATTGAAAGATGTTAGTAAATTGATAAACAATCCTAGTTACCAACTTATTGGATTAATTAAGTGGGAATAAGATAAAGCGATTATTGTAAAGCAATTGGGGAAATTGTATTCCTATGTCTTAATCATCTTGTAATCAATATTTTTAGCTTAATTCATTCTTAATTACTTTGTTTTAATCAATTTTCTCAAATCAACTGGAGTGACTGTTTAAGTGGAATTAAATTGATAGAAATTTGGTAATTAGAATAATTATTAGTGATTGTTCTATGTGGGTTCGACAACCTTTCTTATCACTTTATTACTTAATTGACCGTGTATACTTGCGCGTATTTGTCATTATATAAACCGGACAACAAGTTTTTAGCTCTTTGCAAACAGTCCCCGTTTGATGGCATTTTTTTATATATTGTTTTACACTTTTACTTTCATAAAAAAGAAGAGAACTTTGTGCTTGATAAAAAAATTATATTTTAACGTCTACTTTAGATATCAGAGAAAATAAAAATCTGATTACGATAATTGATGATTCCTTGCAGAACTGATGTGGCGATGTATTATGTGTAACCACCTGGAGAAACTCTTGGCTGTCATTCTTGGTTGCATGTCAGCGGCGATTCTTTTAGCCGAGGCCACTCTCTTGCCTAGTGGTCTGGATTTATCTCTTTTTTCAATTCTCATAAAATCTGTAGGAAAGGAAGAGGTGCTTGTGCAGGTAGATTCTCATATTCCCTGGTGTTTTTTCTTCAAAATCTAGGACATATTTTTTTGATGAATAGCAGATTACTAGTGCTTGTGTCTTCTTTATATTTACATCCCTTTCAAGTTTTTCATAAGATCATTCCAATGTTCATTACGTTTATCTTATATTTATTCAATTCAGTTGATTTATCTATACATTTCTCTTCGGTTTATTCTCCTTTCTTGCTTATCTTGAGATACATTTCTCTTTTACTAAATTTAAAATACTGTTCGTATTCTTTCTTTGAGCTTTTATCCGAAATTTGTGTGGTTTACTTACTATATCATTCTTATACGTTGTACTCTGCACTTTAACGCCCTTGCCGACTAATTAATACTCATTTTACTTTTTCTTTTCCTTGATCTCTACCTAGGCCTTTGCTTTTCTTCCTCTGATGTATATGTGCATCTGCATGTACTATTCATTATTCAAAGTTGGAATGTTAATGTTTTATTCACTCACACCAAGACAGACGAGCTCGGTCAACTTGCTTATGATCTGCTCGTAAGTTTTTTCTTGTCATATTACCATGTGGACTTTGTTGTTTTAACATTTTTTCAAACAGAAGTGTGTAAATAGTTTCATTTTAACATTTCTGCCAGAATGGTTGCTCGGTATGCTCCTCCGGTTTCATATAATTTCCTCAACCTCATTAGTCTTGATGAAAAGAAGAAAACTATTTTTGAGAAGGTGAGCCTCAGCTTTATTCTCAAGCTGCCTACTCGGTCCTTGCAATAACTGAGATTAAATTCTTCAGGTCTTGCCATGTTCAATTTTATGTGATAAAGAGCAATATAGTTGCACTATTCTCTATCAGATTTCTTGATTCTGTTGCTGGTTTTCCTTATTAAATCAAAGTTTTTATTGGAGGACTTATTTAAGATTTTAATTGCGGATTTACAAATTGTTTTTTTTGTTCCACCCCACCCACCCCCACCCCCACCCCCACCCCCGTAAAAAAAGATAAAGAAAAATTCTCTAGGTCAGTCAAACAAAGGTTCCTCTTTTTGTTATTAGCTTTCAAGACAACATGATCTTCGATTATCTGAAGATTGCTGTTCTTATTCAAAAGTGCGTGCTTAATAATTCTTTAATGTTTGGAGAAATTAAAGAGAACATTTCTTTAGGTAGCTTTGTTCCTTTTGTCTCTCTCTGTCTGAGACTTTTTTGAAATAGACATTGAGACCAGCGCGAGGGAGGGAGGGAGAGATAGATACTCTTGTTACATAATTTATCATTAAGCTTATTTGTCTAAATTTAAACTACTCTACCATGTTTCCTTTTAGCTTTTCTGTCCATGCTTTGTGGTCAACCTTTTCAGTCACTAAAATCTTAGTGTTGCTAGTATACTATTATTATATGCAGGAGATTAGTCTCTTTAGTTGCAACTACTTTTTAATTTAAATATTTATGATTTTAACATTTCTTCCTACTTTTTAAGATTTTCCATTTCTTCTATGCTAATAACTTTATATGGTTGCAGAGAATGGGGAACATTGATGAGGCTGTCCCTTTCTTTGGGAAAGGATTCAACAAAATTTATCCACTTATTATGGTTATATATACACTGCTGGTTGCTTGCAATTTCTTTGATTGGATAATAAGTTTTTTTGGCAACTGGAAGATATTTAAATTTCAAACCGAAGCCGATGATTTGGATGGATTCGATTCATCAGGACTAATTATACTGCAAAAAGGTCAGCATCACAATTCACAACAAACTTTATTTAAACTTTGAATATCAACAATTTTGTTCCTATTCTTATTTCCTCTAAACTGAATACTTAAAGACGATGTTTTGACTAGTTACCCGCCCGGAGGAGCAAGAACCTTTATTACCTACATCCTTGTATTTTATCTATATTTGATTTGTCAGAACGTACTTGGATTGAACAAGGGAGGAAAGTCGGTGAATTTGTTATTCCATTGGCAAGGAATTTTAAAGACTTGAGCATGGATTTGGAGGCTGGCAGCAATAGTCCAGTAAGTATTTAACCCTTGACAAAATATTTCATCTTTTTTTTTTATTTTTGGGCTATAAATATTACAACTTTGCAATACATGAGAATTGATGTATTTTAACTAAATCCACCAGATGCAGTTCTGTAGATGAATATAGAAGTAGGAATCCTCTTGTTTTATCAGTGTCTTGACCAAACTTTTTCTTGTACCAATTTTATTAATTCTGTATTGTTCTCAATCCCATGTTATAACTTGAGTAATATATTCCTTTCTAACCTTGAATGTTACTACATTGTTCAGGATAGAAGTGCTGTTGAAATGAAGGCAACATCCAGTTTGCAGGTGGATTTAAGGGAAAGTTCATCAGCACCTTCTAGTCAGGGTCGTAGATTCAGTGGACATAGAGAAGCGATTAGCAGTAAGTATGCTGCGATAAGGGAACAGAACAGAAAACCATCCAACATGAAGCCAGTGGAGGACATATCCTCTGCTAAAGTCTCGTTGCTGGATGGAGCCAACTCGCTGGCTACAAACAATTCAGGAGTACCATCTTCTAGCTTAGCCTCAACATGGGCAACAATGAAGTCAGGTTTTCAAAGTTTTAAGACGAATATAGGAGCCAAAAAATTCCTTCCTTTACGACAAGTTGAGGGTTCAAAACCTATCCCACATGTTTCCTCATCAGAGGCGCTTGATGATATATTTCAAAGATTGAAACGGCCTATGTCAGAAGGTGGGAATCATACTGACGAGGATGAGGAAGATATGGACATTTGAGTCTTTCAAATGACGATCCATTCCGATGGATGAAATACACACCCTATTGCGAAATAGAGTAAGGTGAGCAAGACCACAATAGATGTTGTACAGAACCTAGGGAAAAATCTCTACCAAAGTCGTCCAATTCTTCAAGCAGTTTGATCTCCTGAAAAATATAGAGCAATAGGGGGCTTAAACTCTTCAACACTCGTTACTTGCAAGTTACAATTAACAACTTATTGGTAGATCCAAGTGCGTACAAAATGGAAAACAACATTATATTTGTTGAATGGAGTTCTGCCAGTTGAATGGTTGTTCATATTGGACCATCCAACTTATGCTTGTAGATTTTGAACACATTATATCAGCATATTGCTCACTCTAGGAGGGAGAGAGTCCATACAATTTCTTGAGAGTACATATAATATGTACCAATTTAACATGCTGTTTTACATTATTCAAATTGGTTTACGGAAAATGATATATATGTTGACAAATTTTTGACAGTTAGATTGTAGTTAACGTGGAAGCGTATGTAATAAAATAAAATAAATTAAAATGAGACTCTTCGCAAGGGTTACCGACCTTCAATGAATGTTGGTGCACCTATTTGTCTAATCAAAATATCATCTTTCTATTTCTGGTCAATGTATGCCGGAGATACGTTTTATTAATATTTGTGAAAGTTGCTTAATTGGACCACATAGCGTACGTGATAAATTATAGAAAGAAAAGAAACATAGTGCTGAGCCTGAGCCTGAGCTCGAGGTCATTATAAAATAAAATGGAATAAAAAAGGAATTCCAAGTGTGACCAACTGAAATTCTTGGTGATTGAAGGTGACCCACCCTAGTCAACTTTCAAACAATTACGCATCAAAATTAAAGAAAAAAGAGATCAAGAGAAACAAGTAATCACTAATCATTCAAAAAATTATAATTATCCAATATTGACTGGGAATAGAGATTTATTTATAATTATTATTAAGGATAACTATACCACTACTATTCTAGATAACACTTCATTTGATGGAATATAATAATCCTACGTTAATTATGTATACATCGATCCATCCTTTTAATTTTTAGTATACTGTCTCAATTTATATCATTTAATTATGAAAAATATATATATATATATATATATATATATATATAATGTTATTATAATTACTTTTTATCATTCCCTTTTCTCTTAATTAATTTCTCACACTATATAAGACAATAGTATATCTTATTAATAATTACTCTAAATAAATAAGACAGTAAGATGGATATATTAAGGGAATTGTCAAATTTGATGTGTTTTGAGTAATTTTGTGGTAACAACATCCTTAAGAAGTTAATATTCAGCAACACAAGAAATGACTTTAATCATATATAATATAAAAAAACAGTAAAAACAACCCTCCTTTCATTTCTCATTTCTTAAATAATTAGGAACAGAAAAATTATTCCACGCACATGGCAATGTCCGACCATGAATTATAAATTAAATTAAACAGTCAACATTATATTATATTACCAGAAAAAATAAATTCATGCACCGATGCACGTACGTTCTAAATTTCATCATCATCATCGATCTTTAATTATTATGAATGCACTGTAAAAAGAGTACATCAATATACAACATTATAAAATTTCATTTCTCATTTATCATTTATTGATGGACCCCCACCCAACCCACCCCAACCCACTCCCCCACTCTCCCCTCGACTAACTAAATATTAAAATAAAAAATTGAAAAAGGGTTAAAAGTGATTTAATTAATATTTAATATACATGAGACCTTTCTTCTTTAACAGTTCTTGAATGCATGAAAACTCTCCTCGTCCCCTTCCCAGTTGACCGAATCAACTTCTTCCAAAACCCTCCTTTCTTAGTATGCTTCCCATCTTCCTCTTCGCTTGTCGCAATAAACGCAATGGATCTGCTCTTTTTCAGTCCGCCAGCGGTGCTACTTATGATAAAACGGAGGGAACCGCCTGTGGAAGCGTGGCGGCGGTGGCGTTGATGAATCGGAGGAGTTATAGAGGCCGTGGAAGAAGAATAGGAAGAGTTGGCGGAGAGCGAAGAGACGGCGACAATAGTTCTGATCATTTGGGAGGGAGAAGGAGATAAATTAGAGAGGTGGCTGAGTTTTTCTCTCAGGCAAATTGAACAAACGCCCGGTTGTTGACGGTGGTCCGGGTGCTTCTTGCATACGATCACTAGCTCCGACGACCAAGCCATATCTTTAATCTTTTATTTTTCTTCTCTCTCTTTCTAGCTAGCTAGATATATATGTATGTGTTTGTTATGTAATGATCTTTTTTTTTGTTTCTGTGAAAGTTAATACTTATGTAAATGAGTTTGGTAGTATATATATAGATAATTATATATATATATATATATATATATATATAGAGAGAGAGAGAGAGAGAGAGAGAGAGAGAGAGAGAGAGAGAGAGAGGAAGGGAGACGTGTGCTTTCCGAATGGGCGTGTGAGACTAAATTTGCAACATGAGATACATAGCCGGCTGGGGGCCACATATGGTGACAGCCGAGTTTTGGCATGCAATTAATTATGTATTTTAAGTATGTTGTAATGGTATAAACATAAATTATATATAAAAGTTATGCAAAAATTTTATAAAAAAAATAGAAAATGGATTTAAGATTAAATACTTTATATATTTTTATTAGTAATTAATATATAAAATTTATTTTTTATACATAATTTGTGCATATAATATAATATTATTATTGTATTTCTTGCATGATACAGGATGTTTCACGGAAGCAGCATACCCACACGGGTCGGTGAAGTTGTTGGTCAAGTAACACGGGTCGGTGAAGTTGTTAGTCAAGTAGTAAGACCCATGGCCGTGGCCATGCACCCACACGTGTATCAAGTCGATGGAAATATAGAATATTAATCATAACTGGGCCAGGTTGCCGAGAAGGCCGTTGTTTGAGGGTTGGAATTAGGGCTGTTAACAAATTGAGCTGTAAGCGAGTTCAGTCTGACTCGGCTGGATTAACTTCGGTTCGAGCTCGACTCGAGTAAGTTAATAAGTCGAATTCGAACAAGACTTTTAGTTTATTTAGTTAAATGAGTCGAGTTCGAATAGCATGGTGTTTTCAGGTCCGTCTTGAGCTCAACTTATTTAAAAAATCCGACTCGTTTAATAATTATTAAATTTTTTTTTTATTTGTATAAAATATAATACAAAATGTTTATTTTATTTTATATTTATATTTTTAAAAAAAATGAATTTTTTTAAAAAAAAACGATGGGTTGGGCTTAGACTCGAGCTCGACTCGGCTCACTTAAACATGGCTCGAACTCAAGCCCGACTTATTTATAAACAAGCCGAGTTTACACACAAGATTTCAAGCTCGTTTAAAGTTCAGTCTGACTCGACTCGTTTAACTTTAAGACGAGCTTAAGTTCGACAAGTCAAAATCCAGATTAACTCGGCTTAGCTTGACTCATTTCCTGCCCTAGTTGGAACTGTGATTGAAAAGGTGGATTGGGATTTGGTGAAGTTATTATTAGATTTTTATCTATTATGCTTGTGAAAATAAATTGTATTTGTATAATACTCCTTCATTATAAAAACATTTTAATTATATATTTTACACAAATTGATGAAAGTAAAAGTTTAGAAAAAGATATTTTTCGTTTCCAATTATAAGATTAATATAATTTTTTAAAAATCAATTTGAGATATTTTTAAATTTAAAATTAACATGATTCATTTAAGTTTTCAAAATTATAAATCTTTTAACTGTTAGTACTTATTAGATAATTTATAATTTTTATAATTATATTGACATAACTAAATAAATTGATCTCAATTTTGAGTTTAAAATTTTTTTAAAAATTAATATTAATTTTATAATTTAGGGTGGAGAAAGTATTTAAGTTACTATTTTACTCAAAATGGATTTCACAAAAAAGTGCACTTAAGTATCTTTTTATTGAAAGTAACCGACCCTATTTAAGTACTTTGGGAGTGAAATAAATTTTATATGATATTTGCATTTAAGTTGTGTACTCTAAACATTTTTTATGGGATAATTTTTTTTACATAATTTTTATTCTGAATGTATATATCGACTTTTTAATCGTTAATTACGTGGATAAATATTAGTGATATTTTTTTATAAAAAAATGTATAATAAGTGGGGCTCTCTCGTCATATATTAGTATTTTTCATATTTATAATTTAATATAACTTTGTCACAATACATAACAAGTTTCATAAAATTATACAATTACAACGAAATAGTATAAAACATATCCAAAAATGTCTAAATAATAGTTGTAACTTCCTCCCCCTTCTCTCTACATATTTTTTCTCAAAAAAGATCAATTAGTTGAAAATTGTACCATATACCACTTGAACCATGTGTATATATATTTAAACAATTTTCAGTTAAAGTACTACTCCCTCCGTCTCAAATTATCTGCTGTTTTAGCAAAAAAAAATTGTCCCATAATATCTGTTTTTTCAAGATTTCAATGCGTTTTTTTCCTTTGTTTTCCAAGTTTGCCCCTTTACCCTAATTAATGATAGTCATTACTCTCATTCATGCCTCTCCTCTTTTTAAGCATCTTTTTATATTCCCACCAATAAGGATTCATGCGCAGAAAACAAAAAAAGTCAATACATAAGGGCATTTTAGTATATTTATCACATATATTGGTATGTGTGTGGAACTCTAGAAAAGTAGATAATTTAGGACGGAGGGAGTATTAAATTTATAGAGTTAGAACACGAGGAATTAAACTAGTTGGTCCGATCTCCTTCCGTTCATACCATGGAATATAATATGGCACAAATAAGTCTACAGTGAACTCTCTCCAATTTTCTAGAATTATATTAAACCTTTATCTACAATGTATCCTAAAGATAATACTTTTAATTCATAAAATGATATATATATATATATATATATATATATATATATATATATATATATATATAGCTATGTGAACAAATATTAATGATAACTCTTTAGAAGAGATATCTGAATTCCACTTATTAGTATAGTGTTACAAATCATGGGAGAATCATACTTTAAAAGTTATTTGTTAAGGTTGGAAAACTCAAAATTTATAAATACTCTACATCAAAGTCTCATACCATCGATGTACCTTGCAATTAGGATCATAACATTTCACCACGCTCCGCAGTCCCGACGTCCACGCGGGCTGACTTTGCGCTAGACGAATCTAGCCCCGGATGAACACTACAATACCGACGTCACCACCCTCGCCGCAATTGATACCAATTGTAACATATAGTATGCAATTAATTATGATTCCACACTAAATTATCACAATATATACATTGCATGACTCTTATCGATACCCATATACATTACAATTTTCAAATTCCTTATCGATATATACATTGCATGACTCTTATCGATACCCATATACATTGCATGACTCTTATCAATTCCCATATGCATGAATCTAGTCACGGACGAACACTATAATAATGACGTCACAACCCTCGCCGCAATTGATATCAATTGTTACAAACTATGGGAGAGCCACACCTTAAAAACTAGCTCTCCCATGATTTGTAACATATTGTATGCAATTAATTATGATTCCACACAAAATTATGGCAATATATACAATACATGACTCTTATCGATACCCATATATTACAATTTTCAAATTCCTTACTGGAACAAGTTAATTAAACACTTTAGTAAAAAGAACCGTACAAAAAGGACGAGTTGTAAATTAGGGTGAGTACTGAATACGAAAGAGCTAGCATGCAAAAGAATCGTTCTTGGAATAATTTGGTGGGTTGAGACAAAAATTATATGCAAGAAGAAGTTAATTATGTACCCCTGTAGGTAAGTGGACCAGGTCGTGTATATATTATATATACACACACACATACACAAAATTAAACTCAAGAAAATTAAACTCAAGAAAAATACGAAGTATACAATTAAACTCATTCATCTGTTCATCAGTTAAATGTTATCTAAACAGAAAACAACTGTTTTTTCTTTTTCTTTTTCTTTTTCTATATTATGTTGTATCATATATGTATGTTTTATCTCAAATAGCAAACTCAACTTCACTACAAGAAAAAGCTTTATCAGCGACCGCCTATCAGCGACCGCATACAGTCGCAGATAACCATCAGCGACCGCATGTTGTCGCTAAAAGGTGTCGCACAAAATCTGGTCGCTGAGATGCACATCAGCGACCACTATTAGCGACCGATATATCTGCGACCGCTATGCGCGATCGGAATAACAAATCCGGTCGCTAAGCTTAGTCAGCATGGTCCAGGGCCAAAGCTGACGTGTTCCACGTGTCAGCGACCGGTATCAGCGACCGGATGCGGTCGCTGTCGTCCACAAATAGTATCCGTCGCTATTACCCTACCAGCAACCGCATGCGGTCGCTGATATGGAAAAATAAAAAAACAGAATCTTGCTGTTTTGCAGAAATCCCAAAAATCTGTACCTGTTTTGTACCTGTTTTATCCCAACACACATACCCAACAACAACATACACAACAATATAAACATCCATCGTCCACCAACACATACACCAAACTAGTATATAAACCATTCAAAACCAATATGATTTTGAATAAATATAATAACATTTCAAAACTTGTTTAAGTAACATACAAACATCCTAAGAATGAATATACAAGTACAAACTTATACTATAACTATAAAACTAATCTAAAGCAGGTATGTCAAGCATCACCGCCTCCTTGATCACCCTGTAATTAACAAAATAATAAAACAGGTTAGAAATATATAATAATTGTGTTAATATTGGTATATTACGACAATATACAACAAATTGATTTTATATGTAAAACCCCGAATTTTATGAAATAAAAGTATTCAATTTTTCTTATAATTACTATTCAGTAAATTGTTAAATTGATAAAAGTTTAAAGTTATGGGTGAAATGTAAATTTTTTTCAAAATAAGCAAGTGGTTATAAAATAATCATTGTTGTCGGGGAATATTCGTTTGGTCGTGGAATATTCTTTCTGTAAGGAAATATTCGTACGACGGCGCAGCTATTTGTGAGCCCCATAACGAATAACTGTCGGATGAAGAAAACGACAAATTTGAGTTTATACAAATAACGGCGTAGTTATTACCGTTAATACTGTTAAAATACCCGGTGGTTAAAATACAGTAATACGCGTTATTGCACAGTAGCACACGGTATTGCACAATATTTTTGAAATTATTGATTCTTACGTAAGAAGGCACTACTCAATAATTGTTACAGTTATTATTGTTCAATATTTTATTTTATTGATTCAATAATTGCTACGTTGAAATTTTATATATATTGTTGTTCAATAATTGTCGCTGCATAGTATTTCCCATTATCAGATCAATAATTCATATTATTTGAATAATATTATTAGATAACATTATTGGCAATGTCTAGAAAGTTCTGTCTAAGGAGAGGTTTGGTCACCTAATTGCGCACCAATAAGGATAAATCCTTATTGGAAAGCCCCCTCTTTCCTGGGAACGGCCTGGTTGTCATAAATATGATTCTGTAATATTATCTGTGAATAATTAATTATTAATTCATATGATAAGAAAATATTTATTTTATGTGGATATAAATGAGGGATATATTTTTGTGGTTAAAAATGAAGGAGTTAATGTTGAGGTGTTTTATCTGTATTTTTGTCGGAACGGAGGTATTGAAAATCAAATTAGGATTTTTAAGATATTTTGCGAGGGTTATAATTTTTAATCCGACCGTTGGATCGTGGTAATATTTGGATATGTTATACATATATAAGTTGAGTATATGTCCACAAATTTTGAACCGTTAAAAATTAACGTATAATTTGTTATGAATTTTACGAGATGACTGGTTAAGAAATTGTTAAATTTTCGGAGTTAATCATTTTGGTGAAAAATTCTAGAATTGGTGGGCCCCACTCTTGGTTGGTGAAAAAATGTGCTGAGATTTTTATTCAAATGTGGTGGGTGAGAATAGTAGCAGGTAAAGCCATCACGTTGCAGGTTAAGTCTGCTTCGGCGTGCTAACATTTTCCTATAAATAGAGGGCTAAGTTAGAATTAAAAATCACACCAGAATTCATAAGTTTTCTCTCTTTCTCTCTCTAGATTATTGAGTGTATTTTGTGAGTATTTAGATACTTTGTGAATTTCTATTCATCAGTGCAAGTTTTCTTCAGCCTTATACCGATCAGAAGTACTGCTCTTTTGAGGTAAGGGATAGTAAGGGATTTTAAGGGTTGTTATGTTTTTCATTTTCGTAATTTTTCTGACCTTCAAAAATTCTGGAAAAATTTAAAATGATATTTTGATGAGTTTTCTTGATTGTGTCCAAAAATGGTGATTTTTGGATGTATAGATTAAGAGTTATGAATTTTATAAGAAAAGACTATTTTAAAAGTAACCGCTTATAATTTCTTGCGGTTAACTCCAAAATTGATGAAATTTTCATTGGGAGTACATGTATATGATAGGAGTACACTCTGTGAATTTCAGAATTTTTAGATAAAAGTACAATTTTTGATAAATGTCTAAATATTCGGCTGTTTTGACCATATGAAAAATAGTAAATGACTTTTAAAAATTCTGAGAAAAATATATGTTCACTATGGGACTATATTATGCTAAATTTCAGAAAAGAAATATTTTTGGAACTGATTTGGTATTTTTTCAAGAAAATAGTCTAGTTATGAGTAAATGAATTAAATATGTTTTGTGAAGTAAGAAAATTAGAAAATAGGATTTTATGACTTTAGAATCCTATATGAGGTATATGCAGATTTTTGATGAGGGTTTTTGGTTATTGGTTATGAAATCTTATGAGTTTGGCATTTTAGGATGATTAAATGTATTATTTAGTAAAGTATAAACAATTAAAATAAATTGTTTATAAGCTTAAGAAATATTATTCTTTTAATATCATTATACCGAAATATTGGTATGTATTTTATTGTAGAATTTCTACCTTTTTTTGTCGAGTTTACTATTCATGAGTTACTATTCACGAGTTACTATTCACGACAAAATTGGTTTCTTTTTCTGACCAAATTATAGTTGGTTTATGAATATTACTCTTGAGATTAAATCTATATGTTGATTATATTGATTTTATTATCATATATAATATTTTTATAACTCTAATGATGATATTTCTCTTTGACTTGAGTGTAAAGAAGGGTAGATTTCTGGTATGATCATGACTATGTGTTCTCTTTGGCCAGTAGTGCAAAGTTGAATTGTTGACTGGTATGATCATGACCATTGAATTTATAAGTGAATATCTTTAGCTTAAGTGCAAAGGTGAATTGATCAACATGGTTATAATTATTGTTTATATAAATTCTGAAATGATTATATATTTCTTTGAGATATTAATATATTTGGCATGTAGTGCAAATATGAACTGTTGATGAATATATTTGGCCGTTGTGCAAATATGAACTGTTGAGGAATATCTTTGGCCTGTAGTGCAAAGATGAATTGTTGATGAATATCTTTGGCCCGTAGTGCAAAGATGACATGTTGTTGAATATCTTTGGCCAGTAGTGCAAAGATGAACAGATGTTGAGATGAACATGACCAGCTGGTGATACAAATGAATATCTTTGGCCGTAGTGCAAAGATGAAGTTATTAGTATGATTATGAACATGAAATGTGATTTGGTGTAACCATGATCTTTGATGTTTCAGGTAAAGATAGGTGATGAAAATTATCTTCGTCCTGGATGAGAAGAGGAATTTAGAACTACAGTTATGATTATGAGTTATTCATATGATTGTGGACCAGAATTATTGATTGATGTTATCGGGATAAAATATTGTTGGTGGATTTTTAACATGGAGAAGATAATAGACTTTATAGTCTATTTGACTCTTCTAATGGATTGCTCGTTCCGCTGCAACTATGGTTGAAAATTTTTATCATCTACCATATGTTCTAAATCTCTGATTTATTACTGTTGAAGGCTATTGATAATTTATTTATCTTTAGTCATGATATTCTTTACTGGGCTAGTTGTGCTCACCCTTTTGTTTCACAATTCCTTTCAGGTAATAAGAGCGTAGGTGGGTCGAGCGGGAGTAACAAGGGAATAGAACGGTGGTCATCATTTAGTAGTTATATTTGGTGAAGAAAATAGGGTGAGGCGAACCCAACGTTGGAAGGGTGTTTCGTCACTATCATACAAGATGTCTAATGACATACAACCTCGTGTCATCATAAGACAGGGTTGTGCTCATCCACTTGCTGAGTATATCTACGAGCACTACCTATATAATCTTGGTGTTTGTTTGAAGTATAATTCTCAATTAGAGACAGTGGAGATAATGATAAGTCAAGAGAAGACTCACCATTGGAAAGAATATGATAGTAATCTTCTCGTTTTTCTTTGGGGTCTATTGGGTCAACCAAGGATAATTCTGTGGCCATATGATATCTATCATAACCTAGAAGCATGGCCTCCCATGTACGAAGGTTTTCTTGAGCACTTCCCAAAGATTCTAGTTTCTAAAACAGTTTTTGACTGTACCTTTATGTAAGGTACCTTTGTGAGGTGCTGATACATGATGGTGTCCAATGTCACATTTGGTATATATTTGTATCCAAAGTCACAGCATATGTGTTGTTGTATTTTGCACGACAATTGTTGTAATAAAGTTGTAGTTGTTTTTTGTACCATATATTTGACGACTCAGAATGGGTTGGGTGGAATGGACCTATTTTGGGGTTGTCACATTATACCTCATCGTCATCCCCGTGTTGTGATGCTGCTGCTGCCGCTACTGCTTCAGCTAACTCCTCGGCACTCAAAGCCCCCAGATGTCCGCCCAGTATCTTCAGAAGATCCCGATCTTGACATATAGCTCTCACACAGTCAGCCGGAGTATGAACAGCTGGATGGCTCGATGACTGTGTAGACTGGGTAGAAGAGCAGCCTGAGCCACTGAAGGATGGGCGTCGTCGTTGTCCTTGACCTTTAATGTAGTTCTTCTTCACAACAGACGCCCTCTCCCACAACTCTTGATCGATAGACGGACGTGGAGTGCCTTCAGGATAGCGCTCATTCAATAAACGCTTATAAGTGTCCTGTCATCATGTTAACAATTAAATAGTTAAAAATAAATTAATTCTGTAAGCATTAATTAAAGATCAAGTTGTTAAAATTTATTACCGCTATCTGGATAGCCTCAGGCAGACCATCACGGGTGGCCACGTACACATCCAGCCAATGGATAGGCTGACCTTGAGACTGAGACTCCTATACAAAAATAACACAATATTACTAAGTAAAAATGGGATATATTTTCTACAATTCATGATTGAAAACATATTAAAACTTGTAAATACGTACTCTGGCAGTGATATGATGCAACTGTGAAATACTGCCGCCCTTGTATGATCCTTTAGCCTTTATGTCATCGCATACACCCGAGGCTCTGTTGGTGGCGGCAGTCTTTCGTCTTTTCACCTAGCTCTCAGCTCTCCATTGGGCACACATCTCAGCCCATATGGACTGGGTGCACCACCAGGGGCTATGCTTGTGCATATAATTCTCTCCCTTGCCTGGATGGTCGATCTCGGCATTGTGAATGGCTTTTTGTCGTTCTTTATTCAAGTTGTCCTTGGTGCGGACCGCGCACTTCTGCCAGAATAATGTCTGAATCACCGAAGCATGCGCGTCCTCCCATCTATACCTTTTCTGTAAATAAAATAACAATAATAACATTACTAAATAATTATCCTTTGAATATTATATTAATATTATATTAATATTATCTATCATAATTAAAAAAAAACATACCTGAAATTCTGCCCAAACAGCATCCTTGTGGGTGATAGGTGTGCTCGCCCATGTAATCACAGCTGTAGGCCAATTCTGTAAACACAGCTGTGATATGCACTTGACGATTTTATTATCTGAAAAATCACTATAATATACAACATCAATTAGCATATATTAAAGCAATTTACATCTAAGTTATAATACTTATGAACATTTTTCAAATTTATACTTATATAATACTTAAAAAAAATTCGCCAGAGTCTCCCCTATAATATGGACTAGCCACATGCACGACGACATGCATATATGGACATTTCTAGGCACCAAAGACACAAACCAATATAATATCAATCAAAACATTACCAATACACAATAAATAGAATCTTAAATGCTTATATAAAATTGATATATGCGGGACGTACGTGCTATTCGGAGGAGGGCGAATCTGAATAAGAATCCGATCATCCGGATTAGTAGGGGACTTGGGCACATGATTAGGCCCCCTACCCAAGCCGTGCTTTTTCTGCGCTGCTTCAGAAGCCATCTGTATATTACAAATTTTAAGATGTTTTGCAGAGTCATATTTGATTACATATATATATGACAATAAACATGACAGTGATATAAACATGTATATATATATGAATATAAAATGATAATAAACAAAAATTACATTTAAATAGTTTAGTACATAAACATGACAGTGATTTAAACATGTATATATATTTATATATATATATATATATATATATATATATATATATATATGAATATAAAATGACAGTCCATTAAAAAATCTCATATGAAGTGAACTGCACCCAACTCCAAACAAATATACATTCACTTTTTAAACAAAAATAATATAAGAATAACAAGGTAGAACCTCTTCTACAAAAGTACATCAGAAGAACAATAACAATGGTAATGTATCATAAATTGATGACGTGCTTTAATTACAACAATATATGCTTTAATTGATTCCCTCATTTGTTTCAAGTGTCAATGTCTGATTCAGAATCATCTTGTATACGTGTTGCAGATTCATAACCATCATCTGCTTCAGATTCAGTGTCAGATTCAGTCAATAACTCTTCCTCCTCAATATCAATGTCATCTGACACAAGTATTGACTCAGGATCTAATTCATGTGGTTCATCTCCACCATCTAACTGGATTACTTCATTGTCGTCTTTCACATTTATTATAGTTTGACATTGAAGCATCTGCTCTTGGTAAATCTCCCCATCAACTAATTCTACACGACTACGCGCGGGAGTATGAATTACAACTTGCCAATCTGTAGGCGGTCTATCCCTTTTCTTAACAGGACTAGGAGTGTAGTATACTTGTACTGTTTGAGTTGGTAAAACAAACGGTTCGTTGGAGTACGCATACCTATGGAGGTTAATATCGACGATTCCATGTCTGTCCACACGTATCCCTTTTTCTGAATCAAACCAACGACACTTGAACAAGTGAATATGACTCCCGTACGTGCCCTTGTACGACAACTCTACGATTTCCTCCAACTCCCCATAAAAGGCACGACCAAGCTCATTGTAACAATCTCTTTGGACACACACTCCAGAGTTCGTTGTTCTTTTACCGCGCCCATATGCCTTTGTGTGAAATTCACAACCATTTATTTTGTAACCATTGCGGCTGACTTGGTCCCTGTCTGGTCCCATAGCTAGGACTTGTACATTAGCCGGAATCGTTGATCCCTCAGTTAAAGCCTACAAAAACTCCATCTTATTAAATGAAGTCATAGTTAACATGGAGTATATATATATATATATATATATATATATATATATACATACTACGTGCTTAAAAATTGAACTTACTTTGTCCTTTAGCCAAAGTGCAAATTTTTTATCCCGATTGATTTGAATATCTTTATCAGTTATGCCGGGATGCTTCAGTTTTAACTCGTCATCGTGCAATCTATACCATGTTATAAGCATTAACATATTGGAATAAATTTTTAACTTAAAAGATAAATTATCAAGTTTACATGTGTACCTCACAAATTCGTCAATCTCCTCGCAATTGAGAAGAATGTAAGTATGTGCAGCATGTAATTCTTGCTCAGAGAGGAATATGCGCTTCCCTTTTCCATAAGCGCGGCCCGATAGACCAAATACAGAGAGACGACCATTTAGTTCAACATTTCCCCCATCATCATGTCTCGATACTCGATTGACCTTTGTCAAGACTTCGTCCGGAAAATAGTCTGAGACAAACGTAGATATCTCATCGAAACTGTATGCCTCGCATATCGACCCCTCGACATAAGCTCTATTCTTCACCTTCCTCTTAAGGTTTCCCATCACCCTCTCGAAAGGGTACATCCATCTATATTGAACTGGACCCCCAACACGAGCTTCATAGGGAAGATGGATTTGTAAATGCTCCATGGAGTTAAAAAATCCAGGTGGAAATATTTTTTCCAGTTTACACGTGATCTCTATGATGTTCTTCTCAAGTACAAACATGTCCTTCTCATTCAATGATTTTGAACACAAGTCTTTGAAGAAACGACTAAGATCCGTTAAAGCATCCCATATTGGTTTATCAAGCAGTTCCCGAAATGCTATAAGCATGAGTCTCTCCATGAACACATGACAGTCATGACTCTTCATCCCTTGCAATTTCTCACCCGTAACACACCTTGCAATGTTTGACGCATATCCATCTGGTAGTTTCAGAGACTTAACCCATGTGCACACATCTTCGACTTGCTTTTTGGACAATGTGTACCTTGCATGCGGTTTGACAATCTTACCATTAGGAGATTCATAAAGTTCTAATCCAGGACGCTTACAAATATCTTTCATGTCCAAACGTGCCTTATCGTTATCTTTTGTCTTCCCCGTAACATTCATCACAGTGTTAAACACATTGTCAAACACATTCTTCTCAATATGCATCACATCTAGATTATGACGAATCAAATTTGTAGACCAATAAGGCAGTTCCCAAAAGATGCTTCTCTGAACCCAGTTATGAGATTCACCAAACCCATTGATTATGTTTGTGGCATCAACCTTACCAAATGGGATAACCGACAATCTCATCACACGATCTCGCATCTCCTTTCCCGACAATCGCTGTGCAGGCATATCATTATCTACTTTCTCTTTCCTGAAGTGTTCTCTATTTCTTCGAAACGGGTGATCTACCGGTAAGAACCGACGATGACAGTCAAACCAACAAGGCTTTCGACCTTTTGATAGATTAAACGACTTTGTATGCTCCATACAATACGGACAAACCAACTTCTCGTGTGTACTCCATCCAGCTAACATACCATAAGCTGGGAAGTCACTTATAGTCCACATAACCGTTGCCCTAAGGTTGAAATTTGTTTTCGTTGCAACATCCCAAGTCTGTACTCCATCCTCCCACAATACCTTCAACTCGTCTATAAGAGGTCTCAAGTAAACATCTAAGTTCTTTCCAGGACTCTTAGGACCAGGAACTACGAGTGAAAGAAACAAGTATGGCTGTTTCATACACATCCAAGGAGGCAAGTTATACGGAGTAACAATCACAGGCCAACATGAGTACGGAACAGTTGAGTGGCCAAACGGATTGAAACCATCGGTGGACAATCCAAGCCTCATATTTCTAGGTTCCAATGCAAATCCAGGATGTGCTAAGTTGAAATCTTTCCAAGCCTGCCCATCTGCGGGATGATTTAGTTCTCCATCTTTAGCTGGAGATTTCGCATGCCAACTCATATGTTCAGCTGTTCTTGAAGACATGTACAATCTTTTTAGCCGATGTGTTATTGGAAAATACCTTAGAATCTTAAACGGTATACTTGATTTTTTTGAAGTGACACCCTCTTTATTAGGCCTAAAACGATCATGACTGCAAAACGTGCACCTTGTAATCGTTGGGACATGCATCGATCTTTTGGTATCCAAGACCCAACTTCTTCACCATTTTCTTACAAAAGTAATAGTTACCAGGTAATTTCTCACCGTAAGGCAACATACTCTTAATGGCCTTCAAGAGCAACTCAAAACACTCATGGCTCATGTTATGATCAGCCTTGATGTTAAGTAATGTCGCCACTGCAGACAATATAATGTGTTTGATGCAACCATGCCACAATGGCTCGCTACCCTCGTCTAACAACTTAAAGAAGTCTTTGGCATCAGAATTCATAGGTTGCTCTCTGCCTAGCTCCCAATCAAAATCTGGCCCTGCAATATCATGAACCATTTCATTCATACGATGAGTACTACTGCCCGAATTGTGTACTTGTGTGATGCCACCATCTCTTCTCTGCCCATGTGCCCACCAGCATTCTTCGTAATTTCTCATGAACCCAGAAACAAGTAAATGATAGTTTACCAAGTCTTTGTCCATATAATTTACATTCTTACACTTCAAACATGGACATCGTATCTGCGACTTACCATTCATACATTCCGGGTGACTATACGCATACTCCAAAAACACTTGGCAACCAGCTCTAAATTCAGCTGTAGCACCTATCTGGGCACTTGACTTACGTCGTGCCATCCAACTACGGTCTGAATAGAGGTCCATGATTCCGCGGTACCTATGTTGACATGAATTATTGTATTCCCTTGTTAGAGATTTACAATTCAGCTCAATGCCATTTATGATGCTTATATATACATATAGATGTATATGTACATATATAACATGAGTGTGCATCATATATGATTCTTCGGGAATTGAACAAGGATACATGCCAAAAAAAATTTACACAGCTTGAGATCGACTATCCAAAGGCATGGAATATTTTTATGGATCTTAAATTAGAATGAGGTATGGTCTTATGTCATCCAACATATTTCAACTAACACCAACCTAAAGACAATAGATTCATAGGGGTAGAATATAAATCATTGCATCATGCATGGTCTGCATATGCATTGGGACAAGACTAAATTACCCGACCAATGAAAAAATTTCGACAGAGTCTCCCCTATAATATGGACTATCTACATGCACGATGGCATGCATACTTGACCATTTGTAGGCATAAGAGCAACAAGAATGTATAAGCAATTAACATAACATCACATATACTAATTGCATTTATATATTCCAGGGTCCATATCTGAACACAAAGAAAAGCTGTGAGAACTCTAATTTCTAATGAATAATGTAACTATATAACTTGCCTTGGTTATTTTGGTTATAACTTATAAGTTATAGTCAAAAGTTCTTTCCCTTGACTACTAAAAGGTCACATTTGGTTTGATTAACTTTAAGCATGATTAATTAGTATTAATCTTGATTAATTAAGATAACTCGTGTTTAGAGTTTACCTAATCAAAATTTAATGATTAGGGAAAGATTAGTTGAGCAAATTAGAATTATTAATGTGAATCTTAATTAAGAAGTGATGACTACGCACTTGGAAAGAATTGGTTCTTGTGTCTGACATGTTTTTTTTAAAGAAAGTGCCAAATCCAGTTAGATTGGAAACAAATTTCAAGGGAAGGGCAACTATGTATTATGTACAACACAGGCTAGCAGATTTCCCTGCAAAGCAATGGAGAATTCAGATGGACAAAGCTTTTTTAATATATAAAATCTGGAAAAATAAAATGGCATTTAAATGTTTTGAAATCTGAATCAATCGAAGTCTTCAAAATTGCAGCAACCAAAACAACTAGACGAGAACAGAAAATCATTTCTAGAACACTGGCAACATTTCAAATGTCCTTCCCTACTGCTTTTTAAAAGAACAGGATTTCAAGCTCTTAAAAAATTATTGGTGAAAACAATTGATATAACTTGGGAATCAACTGTCCTTCCTCATTCCATTTTAGTAGAACTTGGAAATCAGTTACTAACAAAATATGAATTTCTTCATATTCATAAGGAAATATGAACTTCTCCAACAAAATCAGTCTCCAACAAAATATGAGCTACCCATAATATACCCATAATTTTGAAACGAATATACCCATAATATACAATAAAGTAAATCATTCTTCATATCAGCTACCCATAATTTTGGAACGTAGAAAGTAATAAATTGTGAAAGGAAGATTGTAATATACAATAAATTGTGAAAGGAAGATTAAAGGGGTTACCGAGGGTGGTACGGTGGTGGTGAAGGCGTCGGCCGGCCGGATGTTGGTGGTTCCTCTTCTCTTCTCCCCCTAATCCCTCTTCTCCCCCTAATCCCTCTTCTCCCTCGTCTGAGTTTCTCCCTCTTTTTTTTCCTTGTCGACTGGTTCCAGCGAATGCCTGAATCTGATTAAGGTTATAAGAATCAGCGACCGCCATCAGCGACCGCATGCGGTCACTAGTTTTTAATGATGTGGACATATCAGCGACCCCTAGAGGTCGCTGATATAGATTGGTCGTCGCGCCAAAGTTTCGCAACAAATTTTGGGAGGGAAATTCTTCTCAGCGACCGATCAGCGACTGCATGCGGTCGCTGATATATACTAGCGACTAAATTTTGTGGCGGTAACAGATAGCGGTCGCTAATAATATTATCAGCGACCGTATAGGGCGGTCGCTGATATCATTGGTCGCAGATAGCCCTTTTTCTTGTAGTGCTTTCAGTTCTTATTAAATAAATAATTTTGGTGAAATAATCAATTGGTACATGTCCAGCCATTTACCACGTATGTTATGGTTTATTCAATTGTAACCACAAATAATGTCTTCCTTTAATTTGTTTTGTGTAAGTCTATGTATATTAAATATATATATATATATATATATATATATATATATATATATATATATATATATATATATATATATAGTAATATAGAGGGGTTCTATTATTTTTTGAAACAGTCCAAATACTGAGAGATTTTAGAAACAGTCAAAGGAAGAATACTAAAATGAACATCCTCCAACCAAAATATAGAAACTTGATAATTAAAAATCTTAGCTAATTGTGGTCTGTTAGACCATGGGTATTCTATTCCCTTCTCTACACACGTGTGGACTCTGTTACATCAAAATATATAAAGCACCAACAATTTATAAAAATCTATATTAATAAGATATAACTAATTTTTAATTTGGGCAAAAAAGCACAAGAACGGTTCATATTCATTCTAATTGATTTCGGCGTGAAAGGTGGTTGGAAAGGAAGGAGGAGAGAGAGGAAATGAAAGTGGGATTGTTGAAACGGAAAGAGTGAAATGAAAGTGGGATTGGTCTTCAATTTACCAATCACACTGTTATTATCAGTTTCCACCAAGATTTGTACTCATAAAATGAATTAAATGCTCTAAGAGATTCAGATACCCTTAATTACTAAAATAATAATAACAATTAAAAATGTGCATTTACGTACATTTCTTATGAAAACTTCTCTTTTTGTGATACAACCTCCACTAGCTAGTCACCAAGACAATTTTAATTTAATAAGTTTTTTAGATAGAGAATACTATATATAGGATTTGCAACCGTTATAGTATAATTTGGATTCAAATCAGTTATAAAGCATGGGATTATAAAATTGATATTCTACAAGTAAGAATACCTAGTTATTTGGACATTAAATAGAAAAACACTACAAGAATATACTAATATTAATCAATAATCACACTGTTGGAATTTTTAAAACAAGTGTTGGGAACAAAGTACGTGCATGCATGTAACCTTCTTTAACTGCTTATATAAAGCATTTAAATAGAACAATATTACACTAAATGTGCATTCTTTTTTTATTCTTTCGTACTGGGAAAAATAAGATTCTCTCAATACTCTAACGCTGACACTGGATATAGACCGAACAAGTTAAGAAGTGATCACAACCAAATCACTCAATTGAGTTATTCATGATAGCATGACAAGGAACTCATCTTCTTCTCAATAAGAAATATCTATCTTGAACATCGTAGGATTTTATAGTTTGAATCGTAGCTTGCTTCTTTCATTCCCTTAAGGGTTCGCTCTTCTCGTTCTTGGGTAAGTAGTCTTGTTGGGAGGTATTGCCCAAGAAAAGGAAAATGTTACTTCCTGATTAGAGATAATAAATAAAACTGAAACCAGATAAAATCGTATACCAAAACGACTTCTATCGAAACCACATTCGTAGATCGATAATTTGTCTGGATAGGTCGAACTATATATTGGAAGTAAATGCATGAAAAAAGAACACCGAGTGGGATCAAAGAAACTAGCAGACTGATAACTAAAAAAATAAATATAAGTGCAAATTTTGACATCACCACATCCCACTTGGTTCTATCGCTCCTTACTCGCGGAACGACATACCCAAAATAAATTAATTAATTTTCCGCTAAAGTCCACCCCGTTCTATGGTGCGACAATGTGAGAGCCACCTATCTTGCCTTCTTGTCTGCACGAGCTTCCCTTGCATTCAATGATGTCGTGGTGAGCCTCTCATTCTAATTCAGTGCTCTCCGAACCGTGTAGGAAGGTTTCCAACTGGATTGGGGAGGGTCTGATAGAACTTTATTTGCTGAAGCAAGGTTGGACCAGAATCAACAAAGATTGGTGTTGCGAGGGCGAAGTGAAAATCACTCTGTGTCGCTTACTGAGCGAAGTCAAACTTCGCCATATAGACTAGACCAAGGGACGGACTTCATCTCTTCTATTCTCTTTGCTTACACCTTACACGTCCGATGAGTCTCTCCAGACGGGATACTTAACGCGTTAGTTATAGTATTACACGGGTCGATACGCACATCGCTTAGTATCCATCGTTTAGTATCCATCGTTTACGGCTAGTACTACTGGGGTATCTATTCTCATTCGCTCCCTTAACTTTCATCTCTCAGTGTTAGTGTCGATCCAGTAGAGTGTTTTTATCGCTGATGTTCCATTCTCTTAATGAAAAAGAGAGCAATTGTTCTCAGATTTCACTATGAAATTAAACGAAAATACCCACATTAATAAATTTCAATAGATGGATAAATAAAAATATTTGTTTAATCTAAATTATATTAATAAAAATATAAGTCAAAACATATCCGCTTCATACGTGACATGGTCACCCACAAGGAACTTTATGTCAACTACATTCATTCCAACGATGACATTGCCGACACACTGACCGAAGGCCTATTATTCTCTATCGGTGCGTTATAAGTTTTTCAGACCCAAGCTCAAAGTGATTCCAAGAACCCCATTGACTTTAGAAGGGGTGTTGAGCCTAACATTTGAATTAAGGAATTACCATGCATATGTGAATGTGATATTTAGTTTAGACAAAATTATAGGAGGAAGGAATATTTTAGAGTATATTATACCATCAATGTAATGCCAAACATTTAGGAGAATATTATCTCCCTTTGTTGGTAGTCAAGTTCTATAAATTTCTCCTCTCTTTTTGGTGGCTTAACTAGTTGAATAGAACTTGAAATTAATTAGTGGTTTCTTTAACATGCCTCTAAACTACTAGTGATTAATGAGCAAGACTAAATAGACCTTTTACTATTTTGTTGACCTTTTACTATTTTGTTGTTGTTGTTGTAGTTCTTAATTCTTATATTGCCTGTTTCTTTTATTATTTTAAAGCAAATTATTGTCTTTGTTATTGGCTCTTTTGTGGTGTTTCAACTTTCACCTTAGTTATTGACTATGAGACTGTAGAACTTCTTTAGAATTCTTTTAAATAAACCGATAAATTCACATCAGATAATAATATATTCATATCAAAATCGTTGTTATAGTCTATAGATCTATTGCGATATTTTTCATGTGAAAATATCAAAAAGTATTGTGGAAATATCAATTTTATTTTTTTTAATCCATCCGTCCTCAAAAGAATGAACAAAGTACAATTTATACATATTAAAAAAAATAAAAAAAAATAAAAGAGAGTTAAAAAATTTTAAATTTATCTACAAGATTATATAAAGTGATGAGTATTTTTATTTTTTTATATTAACAGACCACACTAAATGACATATTTATATTTTATTTTATCATGTTAAAAATAAAAATATTTATTCTTTTAGTATCTTTTTTAGACGAAGGAGTAACTTTTATAAGTTGATTTAGCATGGGGTAGTATGAATTTACTCTTGCCGTGTTAGAGGGGCCATCTTTCTTACATTATACATAATGCTTTCGAAAACACAAGTAGGTCTTTTCAGATATATATATATATATATATATATATATATATATATATATATATATATATATATATATATAGAGAGAGAGAGAGAGAGAGAGAGAGAGAGAGAGAGAGTCCCGTTTAGAAACAGATCAAAACAACAGACCAAAAGAAAAAAAAAACACGCGGGTTGCTAGATTGGCTGGGTTGGGTGTTAAATGGGTCAGCTGACTTAAACCAAAAAAAACCATCTAAATTCATTTTATACAACCTCTTTCTCTCTCTAAGTACTCTTCTCTCTCTCACTACGAACCAAAGCTCTGACAATTTCGTACCGGCTCCGGCCAAATCGACACTCTAGCGTCTCTCTACGAAGGTAATGCTCCATAACTCTATTAAGTTTTAATTTAATTTTATAGCATAAGAAATTTAGGGTTTAAAAGCTCAAAATTGAAAAAGTAGTTTTCCATTTCTATCAGTAGTTGATTACTCCATTGAATCTCATTAATTTGTCGAAAATTGGTTCAATTTCTTCATTTTTCATCGGTTTTATCACAATCTGCGGCTTTTTTTTCAATTAGTAAGTATTGTTATGGGTAATTTTTGAACTTTGTTTATAGTTTTGATTTGGTTGTTTGCAGAAATTTTATGGATTTATCATTTATTTACATATCTGGTTCTGGTTGCTTATAAAATTTAATAGAAAACAATATATTTTTTTTGGGAATTTAGTTAAGTTACTCCAGTTGTAGTAGCTTTCATGAAATGAAAGTTTTATCTTTTCTAAAAAATAAGATTCTGTGTCTTGATTTTTTTTAGTTTTATAACTCAGAGCATCTAAGTGAAACTAATTTGAACGAAAGTAGTATTAATATGCCTAATTAAGATTGTAAATCATTGAGACTTCAATATGGGAATCTGTCTTTGAAATCTTAAGAGTCAAGAATGTAGATTAAACTTTTTTTCTTTTTGTTTTTTTTAAAAAGGTTTTAGCATGATTGCAATGATTGCTAAAGTGAATATGAGCTTCATGTTTATGTATCCAAATGATGTATATTTTAGAATATATGAAATGCAAATTGATAAAATAATGAAATGCAATGAATTTTTGTGACTTAAAAGTATGGTTTATAGACAACTGAGAATATCTGTTGTTCATTTTTGAGGTACAACCTCACTCTGTGGACCTCTGATTTCCCCGAGGGTGGAGGTATTATTTAGCCATTATCTAAAATAAGAAATAAGAATTTTGGCTGATATTTTATTTAGGGATTTGGAGGAATAAGGATATGGATATGAACTTGGTCCTCAATTGTAATAGAATCTTGGTTATTTGGCAAAATCCAGTGAAGTGAAATGTTTATATGCAGGCGACAACTTTAAAAGGGAAGTATCTAAACCAGCAGCAAAACCTGAGGTTAGAATATCACTTAATTTGTTGGTGTTATCAAATTCTTCAACAAAGTCCTGCCCAGTAAAAACTGATCGGTATTTTTCTTTAATCTTTTGCAACAGTAAGCCCCAGATCTGATGTTGGAGAACTTTGCTAAAGTGTCCATTTCTGTTTCTCACAAGCGGATTGCACGAGATATTATCAACATCTCATAATGAAAATTAATCTTCATGGGTCACAGAGCATAACAGGATTTCGCTCTGCCCATTTCTATTTCTATTGTAATTTTGTATTTTGATTTTGTCATTGCTTCCAGTTTAGCCACTTGAGGTTTTCCATATAGACCTTAATTATTCAAATGACAGATATAATATGTGTTTCTCGTTTCTCTTTATTTAATGTCTCTTCTCTCGGTTTTGTCATATTTCCCCTTCTACTTATTGTGCCCCTTGGTTTGTGGTTTAAAGCAGTGTGGATCTTCTAGTCTATTGAACTGGTATCAGCTGCCTGCCTTCTCCTAGAGCGAGTTTTAAAACATAGTATAACTCTATGATTTGATGTATGCAAAATGGATTTCAGCATGATTTTTTTTCTCTTTGTAGTTTTTGCTGAGACTAAAACATAACAATTAAAAGCTATGAAAAGTGTGTTACATATGGATTGGATGAAGTTGAACAGCAGTCCAGCTTATATAGTAGGTCTTAAGGTCATTTGGGTCATTACCCAGAGAGTGCTTAATACTACTCCCAGTTCTCCATCAGGCCATCCCTCAAAATAAATTAACAAGATTTACAAGAAAGGGTTAGTTCTCATAGAACAGGCTTATGTTTTTCTTTTGTTATTGATTAACGAGAAGACAGAACAATAGAATGTATTACATCATTTTCTAATAAATTTATTATCACACAATGTCAAGGTTCAACTATTAGACTACTACAAAAGTGAATTCTCAACAACATTTTTCTTTACTGATGTACTTTGTTTACAATTGACTTTCCTTGTTAGCATATGGAAATATTGGCAATGTATCAAACTCTTTTATGAACGTCTTATTTTATTTCTAGAAATGAATAGAAGCAAGGTAGAAACATGTGAAGATGATGAAATGCTGTTATAGCATTCTTAAAATCAACATCTCCTTTTGACCAAGTTGTATAACAAAAAGAAATTAAACATCATCATTCATGAACATTTTTGTATACAAACTTCGCCAGTCAAGATTCTTCCTAATTAAATTAACTTTGCGGCAGGCAAAAATCTTCCTCCTGATTCAGAATTTCAGTGTCCTCGTCATCTGGCTCCTATAATTGCAAAAAGAAGCAGGTGTATGAAACTATCGATTTTTGCACGTCTAAAATACAAAAAGTATGTTAATTCTTTGCAATGCATTATAAATAAAATAAAATAATATTCTCAAATATACAAAAATAAGTACACCTATTAGGTCCAACAATATTGACACAGGCAGATACACATGATGAGGGGGTTCTTTACCAGCCGGTAGCACATCAAATGAAATAAATGATCAGTGAAGATGTGACGCCCCCAAAACAGGTATACAACACCTATTCTGAGTCGTCAATAACATGGTACAGAAACAACTACAACTTTATTAATACAACATAAAAATTGTGAGTGTAAATACAAATATTGTCATCTAGACAATATCCACACTCAAATAAGTCCTCATTACAATTATTGGAACAATATTTTACAAAAAAAAATGGTGAGGACTACTAAAACAACTTCCTAGAACCTTCATTCCATACCCCGACTAGTACCTGCTACATTCTCGCCTCCTGAGAAGAAAATGGAACAACAAGGAAAAGGGTGAGCTCAACTAGCCCAGTAAAGAATATTATGACTAAGATAATATACAACAAACTATCATTAGTCTTCAACAGGGAAAAATTTAATAGAATACAATAGACAACAAGTTTTAAATCAATATTCGCAGCGGAAAATAATAATTCATAGAGAAGTTACGTAGAGAATGAAATCTACGATTATCTATGAATTTAAAAGCCCATCATCAACATTTTATCCCTGTAACCACAATCAATAAATATCTTGAATCAAATAGTCATCTTTGCACTACAGGCCAAAGATATCCATCAGTTGGTCATGTTCACCTCAACACCTGTTCATCTTTGCACTACGGGCCAAAGATATTCATCAGAAATTATTCATCTTTGCACTACAGGCCAAAGATATTCAGTTATATCATCATTTAAGACTGAGGATGATGAAAAATATTTTAAAGAAAACGAATCCAGTGAAGCAAAATAACAAATATTAAGGATTCGTATTTCGATTTATCCATGTCCAAAAATACCTTATCATAGTGAAGTAAAATTCAAGAATGATCAAAACATGGATACAATCAAAGCTAGTATCCAGAATAGATATTTGGACGAAAAGAAAGAAATTTTATTTTTCGGTGAATAGTAACTCGTGAATAGTAACTCATGAATAGTAACTCATGAATAGTAACCCCGACATTAAAAGTTCCAAATTTGATAAAAATTCAGATCAATACTTCGACATAATGATATTGAAGAAAATAATATCATTTAAGAAGAAATAACATCCCTTACCTCGGAAAGACGGTACTTCTGACTAGAATACTAGATATAGTGCTGAAGGACACTTGCACCGTATAGCAACACTCAAAGTATCAAATACTCACAAGAATACGCTCGATATAGAGAGAGAAATAGAGAGAAACTTGTGTTTCTGGTGTGATTTTCAATTCTAACCTAAGCACCCTATTTATAGGAAAATGCTTAGTACACCAAAGCAGAAAATTGAATAAATTAATAATATAATTTTCTTAATTTCCTTAGCACACCTCATCAGCTGATTTCCACCATTAACATGTGCCACTCAAATGTCAAAAACGTTTTTCTTAATTAAAACTTCTAAAAATCAATTATTTTGGAACTTCAGAACTTCAATAATTCGTAAAAAATAGCCCTTTATTCAGAAAATTCAAATCTCGCGAGTTTTTATAGGAAATTCAATTCTCTACAACTTTGCAGAAGAAAGTTTTTCCAAATTCCAAACAGAAATTATCCGAAATCCATAAACGGACGATTTTACAGTCAATAATAAATTTTCGGTCAAGAATTGTGTCCACCAACACACAAAACATGTGTTAATCATTTAATGCCACAAAAATATTCTTCCTCCTCATATACTCATATATCCCACATTCATTGTAAAAATATCATCATCAATATATTATTAAAATAATATATTTAAATGAATTATTTTATCAGAAAAAGATAAAATATTAATTTTCAACAATTGTCACATTAAAAATTTTCTCCATCTATATCCACATAAAATCAATATTTTTCTCATCATATAAATCATTAATTAATTATACACAAATAATATTACAGAACCACAGTACTGGCAACCAGGCCGTTCCCAGGAAAGAGGGGGCTTTCCAATAAGGATTTCTCCTTACTGGCGCGCAATTAGATGACCAAACCTCTCCTTAGACAGAACTTTCTAGACATTGCCAATAATGTTATCTAATAATATTATTCAGATAATGTAAGACCCCAACTTATTAATGAATAAAATCAAATTTTCTCTAAATATTATTGTGAATAATAAGGGGGTTAATTTGATATAATACTTTGGTTATGGGTGAAATGTGCAAATTTTACAAAATAAGCAAGTGGTTATAAAATATTTATTTTTGGTCGGTGAATATTCGGTTGGTCGTGGAATATTCTTGCTGTCGGGGAATATTCGTACGACGACGCAGCCTTGTGTGAGCCCCATAACGGAAAGCGATTGGATGAAGAAAACGACAAGTATAAGTTGTTTATTAATAATGGCGTAGTTGTTACCGTTAACACTGTTTAAATACCCGGTGGTTAAAAATACAGTAATAACGCGTGGTTGCATAGTAGCACACGGATTGCACAGTATAGTTGAATTATTGATTCGTACGTAAGAAGGCACTACTCAATAATTGTTACAGTGATTACTGTTCAATATTTTATTTTATTGGTTCAATAATTGCTGCATTGATATTTTATATTATTGTTGTTTCAATAATTATTGCTGCACAGTATTTTCATTTATCAGATCAATAATTCATATTATTTGAATAATATTATTAGATAACATTATTGGCAATGTCTAGAAAGTTCTGTCTAAGGAGAGGTTTGGTCATCTAATTGCGCGCCAGTAAGGAGAAATCCTTATTGGAAAGCCCCCTCTTTCCTGGGAACGACCTGGTTGTCATAAATGTGATTCTGTAATATTATTTATGAATAATTAATTATTGATTCATATGATAAGGAAATATTTATTTTATGTGGATATAAATGAGGGATATATTTTTGTGGTTAAAAATGAAGGAGTTAATGTTGAGGTTTTTATCCATATTTTTGTCGGAATGGAGGTATTAAAAATCAGGGTTTTTGAGATATTTTGCGGGGGTTATAATTTTTAATCCGACCGTTGGATCGTGGTAATTTTTGGATATGTTATACATATATAAGTTGAGTATATGCCCACAAATTTTGAACCGTTAAAAATGAACGTATGATTTATTATGAATTTTACAAGATGACTGGTTCAGAAATTGTTGAATTTTCGGAGTTTATCATTTTGATGGAAAATTCTAGAATTGGTGGGCCCCACTTGTGGTTGGTGAAGAAATGTGCTGAATTATATTTCAAATGTGGTAGGTGGGAATAGTAGCAGGTAAAGCCATCAGGTTGCAGGTCAAACCTACCAAAATTTTCCTATAAATAGAGGGCTAAGTTAGAATTGAAAATTACACCAGAAACAAGTTTTCTCTCTTTCTCTCTCTAGATTATTGAGTGTATTTTGTGAGTATTTAGATACTTTGAGAGTTTCTATTCATCAGAGCAAGTTTCTTTCAGCCTTATACCGGTATTCCGACCAGAAGTACTGATATTTTGAGGTAAGGGATATTATTTTCTTCTTAATGATATTATTTTCTTCAATATCATTATGCTGAAATATTGATATGAGTTTTTATCAAATTTGGAACTTTTTGTGTCGGGGGTTACTATTCATGTATACGGCACTATTCACGTATACGGCACTATTCACGAATACGGCACTATTCACCGAAAAATAAAATTTTTCCTTTTTGTCCAAGATGTCTATTATGGTTACTATCTTTGATTGTATCCATGTTTTGATCTTTATTTTTGAATTCTGCTTCACAATTGATTATTATGAAGTATTATTGATCTTGGATAAACTGTTATACGAATCCCTACTATTTGTCCTTCTGTCTCATTGGATTCGTTCTCTTTAAGATATTTTTCATCATCCTCAGTCCTAAATGATGATATTACTGAATATCTTTGGCCTGTAGTGCAAAGATGTATAATTACTTGATGAATATCTTTGGCCTGTAGTGCAAAGATGAACAGGTGTTGAGATGAACATGACCGACTGATGATACAAATGAATATCTTTGGCCTGTAGTGCAAAGATGAATATTTGGTTAAAGATGATTATTAATTGATGTTACAGGGATAAAATATTGATGATGGACTTTTAAATCTTAGAAGATAGTAGAATTCTTTCTCTACTTGACTCTTCTAATGGTTTGCTGTTTCCGCTGCAGTTGTTGATCTAAAACTTGTTGTCGATTATATTCTATCAGATTTTTCCCTGTTGAAGACTAACGATAATTTGTTGTATATTATCTTAGTCATAATATTCTTTACTGGGCTAGTTGAGCTCACCCTTTTCCTTTTTGTTCCATTTTTCTTCTCAGGAGGTGAGAACATAGCAGGATCTAGTCGGGGTATGGAGTGATGGTTCTAGAAAGATGTATTAGCAGTCCTCACTATTTCTGTAAAATAGTGTTTGAATAATTGTAATGAGGATTTATTTGAGTGTGGATATTGTCTAGAAGACAATATTTGTATTTAAACTCACAGTATGTGTTGTCGTATTTTGCACGACAATTGTATTATTGAAGTTGTAGTTTGCTTTCTGTACCATGTATTTGGCGACTCAGAATGGGTGTTGTATACCTATTCTGGGGGCGTCACAGTTGGTATCAGAGCTTAGGGATATGATCCCTGGCTGAGATGTGAGACAAGAACTAAGAGGGGAGAGACGGGGAATTCCTTCGCTAGTATGACCTGACTAAGTTTATTTGGTGTTTATTTGGTCGGTCAGAGTATAGGGATAATATATGACATGACTATTAACCCTTGTTTTATGGCAGTATTTAAGAATGGCAGCTGAGAACGTTAATAATGGAGTAAATCAGACCGTGGAGACACCTTTGATCACTATCCAGGGGAACGTGCAACAGGAAGGCAATATTCCTCCTGTAAACAACGTTACCGAGCAAACGATGAATGATGGAATGTTTAGGAGCTTTTTGCAGTTCATGCAAAATCAGACGAGGGAGACTCGTGTGCAGAATACGGGTGGAAATGATAACAACGCGCGGTTTGTCACAGCTAAGCAGTTCAAAGAATTGGGACCACCAGAATTTAAGGGAAAGCCGGATCCGATCATGGCGGAAACGTGGGTCAAGCAAATTACCAAGATATTTGATGTCTTGGGATGCACGGAGGAACAGAAGGTTCCATTCGCCACATTTATGTTCCGCGGTGAGGCAGACTACTGGTGGGAGTCTGTGAAGCGTACCCAGCCTGACGCACTCAACATGTCCTGGGAAACATTTCAAAAACTGTTCAATGACAAGTACTTTCCTGAAAGTATTCGTCATATGAAGGAGGTTGAGTTTATTAGACTGGAACAAAACAACATGACGGTGTCCCAGTACGAGGCGAAGTTTGCAGAGTTATCCAGGTTTGCACCTCATTTGGTCGAAAATGAGGAACGAATGACAAGGATGTTTCTGAGAGGTCTAAAACCCGAGATTCGGCAATATCTTATCTCTCATAAATTTTCTTTATATTCAGATGTTGTAAACAGGGCTCAATTATTAGAGCGAGATAATGAGTATGTGCAACCGAGGGACCACAACCAGGGTCATACCGGTGACAGCAATCATCAGAGCGATGATAACCAACGAGGAGGGAAAAATACGAACAAAGGCGGTAACCACTCGGGTGGTCATCGTGGCCATGATAATAGGAGAGGTGAGTCAAGTGGAAATTTCAGAAAGAGGAGATTCAACAATGACGGGAAGACATCAGCACCAGCACCAGCACCAACAACAAATTTTAGGGGAGGAAAACGACCGCCAGTTAGATGTTACAAATACGGGAAAGAAGGACATATCAGCCCAAACTGCCCACAACAATCCAAGGTATGTTATAACTGTGGAAAGGAAGGTCATATAGCTCGAGAGTGTTCTGTAGCAAAACCAAGTTCAGCGGGGATGGTGACTCCAAAAGCTATCCCGGATAAGTTGAAATCAGCGGTTCCTGGAAGGGCGTTTGTCGTTACTGGCCAAAACGTGAGAAACCCGAACGAGGTGATCACGGGTAAGCTAATCTTGAATTCTTGCGAAGTTTATACTTTACTAGATACCGGTTCTACCCATTCTTTTATCTCTCCTGCTTGTGCTCAACGTTTAAACTTGACTCCGGAGAAATTGGACTTTAACTTATCTGTTGAAACTCCGTTGGGTGAAACCTTCGTTACATCTACAGTTTATAAATCTTGCATGATCCAAGTTGGCACTATCACATTACCTGTTGATCTTATCTCTTTAAAGATACTTGCTTTTGATGTGATTTTAGGAATTGATTGGTTAACCACTCATCATGCTAAAATTGATTGTTTTCGTAAGGTTGTTAGTTTTCATATTCCTAACCAACCTGTCATACGAATTCAAACTACTAAACCACTAAAATCAGTCACTGTCATATCAAGCCACAAAGCTATTCGTTTATTGAAAAACGGATGTCAAGCTTTCTTAGCCCATGTTATGGATTTGAACAAAGACAAGTCAGATTTGAATAATATTTCTATTGTTAGAGAATTTTCCGATGTATTTCCTGAAGAACTTCCCGGTCTACCCCCGGAACGAGAAATTGAATTCTTTATTGACCTTGAACCCGGTACAAAGCCCATTTCTAAAACTCCATATCGAATGGCTCCTATTGAACTTCAGGAGTTAAAAGTCCAACTACAGGAGTTGTTGGACATCGGTTTTATTCGTCCTAGTACGTCTCCTTGGGGTGCTCCTGTTTTATTCGTAAAGAAGAAAGACGGGAGTATGCGACTTTGTATCGACTATCGAGAATTGAATCATGTCACTATCAAGAATAGGTATCCGCTACCTCGCATTGATGACCTGTTTGACCAGTTGCAAGGAGCACAATTCTTTTCAAAGATCGATCTTCGTTCTGGATATCATCAGCTGAAGATTAAAACTGAGGATATTCCAAAGACTGCCTTCAGAACTCGGTACGGGCATTATGAATTCTTAGTAATGTCTTTTGGATTGACTAATGCTCCTGCTGCCTTCATGGATATGATGAACCGTGTATTCAAAGAATATTTGGATCAGTTCGTTGTTGTCTTTATTGATGACATCCTCATCTATTCCAAAAGCCGTGAAGATCATGAGCGCCATTTGAAGCTGGTACTGCAAAGGCTTCGTGAAAACAAGCTATATGCCAAACTGAAGAAATGCGAGTTCTGGCTTGAGGAAGTAGCATTCCTTGGGCACGTGGTGTCAAAACATGGAGTATCTGTCGACCCGGCGAAGATTGAAGCCATACAAAGTTGGGAGCAACCGAAGTCGGTAACCGAAGTACGTAGCTTTCTGGGCTTAGCTGGTTATTATCGGAGATTTGTGGAAGGATTTTCTCGAATCGCTACTCCGTTAACTCAGCTGACTCGGAAAGATACAAAATTCGTATGGAGTGAGGAATGCGAGAAGAGTTTCCAAGAACTCAAGAGGAGACTCATTTCGGCACCTGTTTTGACAATACCATCTGGTTCGGATGGATTTGTTATCTACAGCGATGCTTCAGGCAAAGGGTTAGGATGTGTTCTCATGCAACATGGGAAAGTCATAGCCTATGCCTCACGACAACTCAAAGAATATGAGAGGAATTATCCTACTCATGATTTGGAGTTGGCAGCAGTCGTTTTTGCGTTGAAGATCTGGAGACACTACCTGTATGGGGAGAAAGTGGAGATCTATACAGATCATAAAAGCCTCAAATATTTCTTCACCCAAAAGGAACTCAACATGCGGCAACGACGTTGGCTTGAGCTGTTGAAAGATTACGATCATACCATCCAATACCATCCTGGAAAAGCAAACGTAGTAGCTGACGCATTGAGTAGAAGATCATATGCGGGTACGAGTGCAATATTTTTAACACAAAGGCCCATTTTGTATGACTTGCAAAGGATGGAGATAGAGATGAAGGCTCCAAGTACCCACATGATGATATCAAATATACGAGTAGAACCGACTTTAATCGATAAAGTTAAAGCTGCTCAAGCTACGGACATGGAGCTGATGCGTATGAAGAAGAAAGTGCAAGAAGGTGCTATTCCAGAAGCAAGAATCGATGAAGAAGGAATACTTCGAGTCAACTCCAGACTTTGTGTTCCTAACGATTTTGACTTGAAGCATAGAATAATGATGGAGGCACACAACACACCGTTTGCAATCCATCCTGGGAGTACCAAAATGTATCACGATCTTCGACATACATTTTGGTGGAGCAATATGAAAAGAGAGATCGCGGAGTTTATCTCGAGGTGTTTAACTTGTCAACGTGTAAAGGCGGAGCATCAAGTGCCAAAGGGTCCATTGCAACCACTTGAGATCCCGAAATGGAAGTGGGAACACATTACTATGGATTTTGTTACGGGTCTTCCCAAGGTTTCTCAAGGCATAGATGCGATTTGGGTTATTGTTGATAGATTAACCAAGTCCGCTCATTTCTTGCCGATACGTGAGACTTATTCTCTTGAACGTCTTGCTAGTATGTACGTGAACGAGATTGTGAGATTGCATGGCATGCCAGTATCCATAGTTTCGGATCGTGACCCAAGATTCACTTCACGATTTTGGGTTAGCTTGCAGAAAGCTATGGGCACGGATTTACGATTCAGTTCAGCATACCATCCTCAAACGGACGGACAATCAGAGAGGACTATTCAAACTCTTGAAGATCTATTAAGACTTTGTGTCTTAGATCTCAAAGGGAGTTGGGATAAGTACCTACCATTGGTGGAATTCTCCTACAACAACAGTTATCAGGCGAGCATAGGTATGGCTCCATTTGAGGCGTTGTATGGAAGAAAATGTCGTTCTCCAGTATGCTGGGACGAGGTGGGTGAAGCAACATTGTTGGGACCAGAATTGGTACGCATTACTACAGAGAAGATCCAAACGATTCGACAACGTATACAAACGGCACAGGATCGACAAAAGAGTTATGCGGATCTTCATCGGAAGGACGTGGAATTTAATATTGGGGATCATGTATTGTTACGTGTTGCACCATGGAAGGGAGTTACAAGATTTGGGAAGAGAGGAAAGCTCAATCCAAGATTTGTTGGTCCATTTGAGATTCTTGAGCGAATAGGAAATGTGGCATATAGACTCGCATTACCTCCAAGCATGTCTCGTGTTCATAATGTTTTTCACATATCTATGCTTCGTAAATATGTTAAAGACCCGAACCACATTATTGAGTTAGAACCAGACGAGATAGCTGAAGATTTAACGTACGAGGAGGTACCTGTTAAGATCTTGGATAGGAAAGAGCATGTCCTACGCACGAAGGTTATACCACAAGTTAAGGTTTTGTGGAGAAACCATGCTATTGAAGAAATGACCTGGGAGTTGGAATCAGAAATGAAAGCGAGGTATCCTCACCTTTTTGAAACATCAGGTGCGTACGTCAATTTCGAGGACGAAATTTCATAAGGAGGGGAGGTTGTAAGACCCCAACTTATTAATGAATAAAATCAAATTTTCTCTAAATATTATTGTGAATAATAAGGGGGTTAATTTGATATAATACTTTGGTTATGGGTGAAATGTGCAAATTTTGCAAAATAAGCAAGTGGTTATAAAATATTTATTTTTGGTCGGTGAATATTCGGTTGGTCGTGGAATATTCTTGCTGTCGGGGAATATTCGTACGACGACGCAGCCTTGTGTGGGCCCCATAACGGAAAGCGATTGGATGAAGAAAACGACAAGTATAAGTTGTTTATTAATAATGGCGTAGTTGTTACCGTTAACACTGTTTAAATACCCGGTGGTTAAAAATACAGTAATAACGCGTGGTTGCATAGTAGCACACGGATTGCACAGTATAGTTGAATTATTGATTCGTACGTAAGAAGGCACTACTCAATAATTGTTACAGTGATTACTGTTCAATATTTTATTTTATTGATTCAATAATTGCTGCATTGATATTTTATATTATTGTTGTTTCAATAATTATTGCTGCACAGTATTTTCATTTATCAGATCAATAATTCATATTATTTGAATAATATTATTAGATAACATTATTGGCAATGTCTAGAAAGTTCTGTCTAAGGAGAGGTTTGGGCATCTAATTGCGCGTCAGTAAGGAGAAATCCTTATTGGAAAGCCCCCTCTTTCCTGGGAACGACCTGGTTGTCATAAATGTGATTCTGTAATATTATTTATGAATAATTAATTATTGATTCATATGATAA
The DNA here is from genome assembly GCA_016801055.1 of Panax notoginseng. Lineage (NCBI taxonomy): Eukaryota > Viridiplantae > Streptophyta > Magnoliopsida > Apiales > Araliaceae > Panax > Panax notoginseng. The sequence goes on from CM029012.1 coordinate 249,940,884, forward strand.
GGAAATATTTATTTTATGTGGATATAAATGAGGGATATATTTTTGTGGTTAAAAATGAAGGAGTTAATGTTGAGGTTTTTATCCATATTTTTGTCGGAATGGAGGTATTAAAAATCAGGGTTTTTGAGATATTTTGCGGGGGTTATAATTTTTAATCCGACCGTTGGATCGTGGTAATTTTTGGATATGTTATACATATATAAGTTGAGTATATGCCCACAAATTTTGAACCGTTAAAAATGAACGTATGATTTATTATGAATTTTACAAGATGACTGGTTCAGAAATTGTTGAATTTTCGGAGTTTATCATTTTGATGGAAAATTCTAGAATTGGTGGGCCCCACTTGTGGTTGGTGAAGAAATGTGCTGAATTATATTTCAAATGTGGTAGGTGGGAATAGTAGCAGGTAAAGCCATCAGGTTGCAGGTCAAACCTACCAAAATTTTCCTATAAATAGAGGGCTAAGTTAGAATTGAAAATTACACCAGAAACAAGTTTTCTCTCTTTCTATCTCTAGATTATTGAGTGTATTTTGTGAGTATTTAGATACTTTGAGAGTTTCTATTCATCAGAGCAAGTTTCTTTCAGCCTTATACCGGTATTCCGACCAGAAGTACTGATATTTTGAGGTAAGGGATATTATTTTCTTCAATATCATTATGCTGAAATATTGATATGAGTTTTTATCAAATTTGAAACTTTTTGTGTCGGGGGTTACTATTCATGTATACGGCACTATTCACGTATACGGCACTATTCACGAATACGGCACTATTCACCGAAAAATAAAATTTTTCCTTTTTGTCCAATATGTCTATTATGGTTACTATCTTTGATTGTATCCATGTTTTGATCTTTATTTTTGAATTCTGCTTCACAATTGATTATTATGAAGTATTATTGATCTTGGATAAACTGTTATACGAATCCCTACTATTTGTCCTTCTGTCTCATTGGATTCGTTCTCTTTAAGATATTTTTCATCATCCTCAGTCCTAAATGATGATATTACTGAATATCTTTGGCCTGTAGTGCAAAGATGTATAATTACTTGATGAATATCTTTGGCCTGTAGTGCAAAGATGAACAGGTGTTGAGATGAACATGACCGACTGATGATACAAATGAATATCTTTGGCCTGTAGTGCAAAGATGAATATTTGGTTAAAGATGATTATTAATTGATGTTACAGGGATAAAATATTGATGATGGACTTTTAAATCTTAGAAGATAGTAGAATTCTTTCTCTACTTGACTCTTCTAATGGTTTGCTGTTTCCGCTGCAGTTGTTGATCTAAAACTTGTTGTCGATTATATTCTATCAGATTTTTCCCTGTTGAAGACTAACGATAATTTGTTGTATATTATCTTAGTCATAATATTCTTTACTGGGCTAGTTGAGCTCACCCTTTTCCTTTTTGTTCCATTTTTCTTCTCAGGAGGTGAGAACATAGCAGGATCTAGTCGGGGTATGGAGTGATGGTTCTAGAAAGTTGTATTAGCAGTCCTCACTATTTCTGTAAAATAGTGTTTGAATAATTGTAATGAGGATTTATTTGAGTGTGGATATTGTCTAGAAGACAATATTTGTATTTAAACTCACAGTATGTGTTGTCGTATTTTGCACGACAATTGTATTATTGAAGTTGTAGTTTGCTTTCTGTACCATGTATTTGGCGACTCAGAATGGGTGTTGTATACCTATTCTGGGGGCGTCACAGATAATATGAATTATTGCTCCGATAATGAAAAATACTGCGTAGTGACAATTATTGAAACAACAGTAATATAAAATATCAACGCAGCAATTATTGAATCAATAAAATACAATATTGAACAGTAATTACTGTAACAATTATTGAGTAGTGCCTTCTTACGTAAGAATCAATAATTGGTGCAATACCGTGTGCTACGCGTATTACCGTGTTTTTAACCACCGGGTATTCCAACAGTATTAACGGTAACAACTACGCCGTTATTTATAAATAACTTATTTTTGTCGTTTTCTTCATCCAATCGTTTTCTGTTATGGGGCCCACACAAGGCTGCGCCATCGTACGAATATTCCCCGACAACAAGAATATTCCACGACCAAACAAATATTCCCCGACAACAATGAATATTTTATAACCACTAAAATATTTGCGCATTTTACCCATAACTAACCACATTAATCAAATCAACTCTTACTATTTCATAATAATAAATAGAGAAAATTAAATTTCATTTATTAATAATTTGGGGTCTTACAGAAGACATTATTCATAAATGATTAAATTATTTTTAAAAAAAAGTAGATGAACAGAGGAGAAGAAAAGGATAATAAGAATAACAAATAAAAGAGAGAAGATCAAAAAGAACAAGGAGTTCTTCCTAAATTTTTAAAAAATCATTAATCCCACAACTCAAAATTAAATGAACTTCCAGCCTGGTAATTAATTCCACAAATTTTCAAGTAAAAACTAATAAAAGGAATATAAACTTTACTAATTTATGATAAAACACCAAACTACCATATACTACTATAGCTTACTGCACACAACATGATTCTTACTACCAAATTTTTAATTTTTGAATTAAATAGACTCATTAAATTAGTCTTGAAAAATAATTGCTAATATTTCTCACCAGCTGTTATCAACAAGATTAATATGTCACATTAATTTTGAGCTATATAAATAGTATTAAGTCAATATTTGGGTCCTGGTCCTATAGGACTTGTTGTTTCTAGCTAGTGCTGAAAATGGTGGGAATACTAAGTTCTTCAGGAGGTTTATATAGTAGCATCTCAGAATAATAGAAGATGAACAGGGGAGAAGAATAACGTTATATAGGAGGGAGAATATCAAAAAGATTAAGTAGTTCTTCCTAAACAAGTAGACATTTATTTTATCCCAATTAATTGAAAGAAATTTATGAATATATACATTTGATATGACAAGACATAATAATACACTGAGTTTGGTAGCTTTTCCGTCATCAGCAACAACAATAAGAACACAAAACACGCATTGATTTCTTTCTCTTTCACTTCTAACCCAACCAAGTATCAGACAAAAGCTTAAGAAAAGGAAAACAAATGAATAAATGTTAAATCCATAAAATTTCTGCAAACAACCAAATCAAAACTAAAAACAAAGTTCACAAATTACCCATAACAATACTTACTAATTGAAAAAAAAGCCGCAGATTGTGATAAAACCGATGAAAATGAAGAAATTGAACAAATTTTCGACAAATTAATGAGATTCAATGGAGTAATCAACTACCGATAGAAATGGAAAACTACTTTTTCAATTTTGAGCTTTTAAACCCTAAATTTCTTATGCTAGAAAATTAAATTAAAACTTAATAGAGTTATGGAGCATTACCTTCGTAGAGAGAGACGCTAGAGTGTCAATTTGGCCGGAGCCGGTACGAAATTGCCAGAGCTTTGGTTCGTAGTGAGAGAGAGAAGAGTACTTAGAGAGAGAAAGAGGTTGTATAAAATGAATTTAGATGGATTTTTTTGGTTTAAGTTAGCTGACCCATTTAACACCCAACCCAGCCAATCTAACAACCCGCGTGTTTTTTTTTCCTTTGGTCCGTTGCCTGGTCCGTTGTTTTTCTGAACGGGACTCTATATATATATATATATATATATATATGGATGTTCTTAAGTTATTATTAACAAACAGATTTTTATAAGTTTTTTTTTATTTCCTAGTAAATTAAATGACAACTTGTTATTACTCCCTCCGCTTCATAAAAAATAAGTTGCTTCATATATATTTCTAAAAATAAATGGTACATTAATTTAATAACGTAGTAAGATAATAAATCTATGATGTCAAATAAATTTTATTTTATTATTTTTGAAAAGGAGGTCATGAAATCCAAATCAGTCTGATCCGTTCAGCCGATTGAATTGGGAATTGCCGGTCTGATTATCAAAATCCGAATTGAACTAATTTACCACCGATCGAACTATTGATGCAATTGGTAAATCGGTTAAATTGACCCAATAATCCGGGTTTTAATTATTTTTAAATATATTTTTGACACTAAATTTTTTTAATATTAAAATTAACTATTTTTAATGTTATTTATAAACAAATTCATTATATTTTAATTTATCAAAAATAAAATATTTTTAGAATTTATATATTTATGATATTATTGAGTTCGACCACTAATTGAATCGATAACTCATCTACTCGAATCACTAATTCGAGTTTGAAAACATTGTCAATATATATATATATATAGAGAGAGAGAGAGAGAGAGAGAGAGACGCGTAAACAATTCGGTATAATGGCAAGCTGGAAATGAAAGAGAGAGAGTGAGAGTGAGTGAGTTTTATTTGGGGACAATGGGAAACTTTGTTTGATCGAGAGGTAGACTCATTTTCCCACGTTCAAAAAGAAAGAAAAGAAAAAGGATACTACATATAGGACAGAGAATACACCATTGATGGTACGTTATACACACGTGAAATTGTCCCTCAGTGGAAGAAGACCAAACACAATTGGGGCGTGTGGATCATGTTTTCTTCCTTGAATATCTCTTTTCCTATCAATTTTATATTTACATTTATAATTATATTTATATATATATAAATAATATATATTCATTATGAATTAAAAATAGACACACGTCATCGTTACTCTATAAAATAAGATCTAACGGGCATGATTAAAAATAAAAATTCACTCGTTCACTATTATTAGTAGCGGACGTAATCTGTCGTCCGCTACTAATAGTAGCAGATGTGATATTAATTTTAATCTCCGTCCGCTATTATTAGTAACAAACGACGAGTTACGTCCGCTACTAATAGTAGCAGACGTGTAATTTTTTATTTTTAATATCGGTCATTGATTCTTACATAAAGATGGTGTATACTAATTTTTGATTCATAGCAAGTACGTGTTATATATGGATCATTCCCAATCATTTAATTATATATGCATGAAGTATAAGTTTATTGATTATTTTACTGTCCAACTCGTTTTTTCTCAAACTAATTCATTTTTTTAGAAATTGACTAATTCTTCCCTGCCAAACTTGGATTTGTGCCACCAAAAATATTATATTATAGAAAATCAAGTTTCATTATGGGTGATGAATTAATGAATCAAAATAAGTTTCGCGATTGATTATTTAGAAACTGATTGCATGAAGCAACGAGAGTCAAAATAAAAGTGAAATTTTAATCCAAATTAAAAGCATTTTTATGCGGGTCGGGTCCAGGTTTAGGCCCAAACTGAAGATTTTCAATGGACTCGCCACTGTCCTATTAGTGCAACTTTCATGGAGGACGATAACCAAAATATAAATTAGATCACAAATGGGCTCTTTTGATCAATAATGACCCACAAATTGTACTAACCAGATTGTCTTTATTTTAGTGAAGCAGTCTTCGTAAGCCTTGATATTAATCTGAATACTACGGTAGCCCATTAAGCCCACATAAATCTCCCTCGAAGAAAAGGAGAGTTCTCATTTCAAAATCAATTGTGTTTAGAAGAATATTGTTTATTTTTTGAAGTTAATTTGAAATATTTTAATTTTAAAATTGATATGGATTAATTTAGTTTTAGATAATAAAATTATTAAAAAAAATTGTACATTATTTAAAAAGTATTATTAATTATAAAATTTTAATACTCTGTATTGTGTATGGTCACGGTTGGAGTCTATTAAATAAAAACGAAAAAAGTCATCCTATATAAGTTTCCTAAAGGGCTCTCTCTCTCTCCACTAAAGAATGTGACATGAAAAAAAAATTGAAATTTATATATATATATATATATATATATATATATATATATATAGCGGATCAGGTCCGGACTCCCGGACCTGATCAAAAACGGACCCAATTTTTTTTGCTTTTTTTTTTAAATAACTAAAAAAAAATATTTAATATTTTATGGAACTGAAATTTTTTCATAATACAATGTTTTAGGGGTGATTTGAATACCTATACCAAAAAATGATGATACAGTCTGTACAGACTGTACGTACATGTTTTGTTATACGTACCCAAATCACACCCAAAACACTGTATTATGAAAAAATTTTAATTCCATAAAATATTAAATATTTTTTTTTAGTTGTTTTAAAAAAAAAAGCAAAAAAAAAAAAATCCGGACGGGATAAAATCCGGACGTCCGGACTGTAATCGGACTCTATATATATATATATATATATATATATATATATATATATATATATATATATATATATAGATAGCCAACGTGCAAACTTTGTCTTGAGAGAAGATTTATAACTCACTTAATTCGTTCATAAATATTGCAACACGTACACTTTTTCCCACAAAAATTGGTCCTTATAAAGTGTGTAGTAATTCGAGAATTTCAACTACAAAATTTTTATTTAGGGAAGGGACTCACTATATATACATTTAAATAATAAATTTTGATATGATATTTAGGTAAATTTAGTCATTTAATCTCGTAAAAGTTGTTTAAAAAAATATTATAATTTTTTTTTACGTGTGAGCACTATTGATTAATTAATTACCGAATCCAGAAAGAACAATCTTGCAACTCTCCAAGTAAAATGCATGCATGCATGTAGGTCTGTATCCTAACTTCCTACCTAGCCTAGTCTAAGTTTATTTGTACACTTGTGTTAAATGATAAGGCAGGGGGGGTAGGTCAATAGTCCTATCAACCCCATTAAAGCTGGTGATTCCCCTACGTTCCATCACCACAACTCCCTACTGCTAGTTGCCTGGCAACGGAGCTTTCATATTCAATAGTACAGAATTTGCACGCCATCTGGCCATTAGAATGGAGAAAATTCTACGCCGACCGGCATTTTCCGACCGGGGTAGTGACCGGCCGGAATTTTTTTTTTTTTTTTTTTTTGCTTTTGACTACAAAATAATTAATGTAATTTATTAGAACTGAAATTTTTAGAAAATGCAGTGATTTAGGCGTCCGTTTGGATACACGTAACAAACAGGGTTACGTGTATCCAAACGGACGCCTAATCACTGCATTTTCTAAAAATTTCAGTTCTAATAAATCACATTAATTATTTTGTAGTCAAAAGCAAAAAAAAAAAAAAAAAAAAAAAAAAAATTCCGGCCGGTCACTATCCCGGTCGGAAAACGCCGGTCGACGTAGAATTACTCTTAGAATGGAGCCACTGTATACTAGGAGTAGTCTAGGCACTACTTGTTAGAATATTTTATTCCTTATGTGGCCTTTACTATTTATGTAATTATTGGGCTTACATATTGTATTAATTTAATAACTTTATTTATGGGTTTGGTAATTAATTATGTGGCCCATAAATATTATTACTAATATTAATTTGGCATACAGGGCACTAAGGTTTCATAATCTTGATGGACGATTTTGACCCTTAGTTATTATATAAATAAAACAGTTAGGGTTTGGTCCCAATTGTCGTCTCAAGAATTTTTATACACACCTATACATCCATCCTAAGATTGAGAGAGACAATTGAAGACCTTCACCCTTAAGCGCAGCGAAGACGTGATACATACGAGATGACTTCTCTCAATTCATGTAAGTACTTAATATTATGATTAATTGATTCTATTTTATTCTATACAATAACACGTTCCTGTATAATTTATTCAACATCTGGTATCAGAGCTAAGGTTACGTTATTGTATAGAATAAATTAATTACGTTCTTATGTTAGATTTTTTTTAATTCTACATATTCTCTTTAATTGGGACGATGAACAATTGTTTTGGTTATGTTAGATTTTTTTTAATTCTACATATTCTCTTTAATTAGGACGATGAACAATTGTTTTGGTATGTTCCCATGAATATGAGTTTTCGAACCGAAAGTATATCAAATATTTATGAAAAGGGATCATGCATTACTGCTACTGCAATTGAATACTCAGTTACGCTACCAAAATCTTTTAAAGTATGTTTAATATTTTATGATTATTTTAATTCATGCTTGCAGCATCATTCTCTCCCTACATATTTATATATATATAGAGAGAGAGAGAGAGATAAGCAAATTTCTACCAAGATCATGTATATATTTCCTGCAGATCATGTATTATATAATTCTTGCAGATCATGTCATGCACCTATAAATAAAGTACGTTAATATATATTATTATATATGCAGTATGTTAATAAATTTTCGTTTAAGTTTTATTGTTCATAATGTTATGTGTGAATAGGAACATGAATATTAAAAAATAATATACGTTAAATTTATTATTTATTATGTGGGGATAATATTATGATATTCTTATGCCCTCATGTATTCATGTTAAAATTAACGTGATTATTTTATAATCAATTCATGTTCATAATTATATATTTTAATTTAAGATATTAGAACATGATGTGATATATTATTAGGGCTTTTAATTAAGTTGTTACATGTAAATTTTAAATAATATTAATTTTCAAACTTGATTAATATGTTTAAAAAAAAAATTGAGTTTGATCATAATAATTTACATGTACGCGTGACTCTTTTATTGTTAAAATTAATAATCAACCCAACGGAGGGTTATTAATTGAAACAATTAAAGATTAAGAAAAGTCGCATAATGTTACATTTAATAAATAAAGATTTTAAATTTACCCAACGGAAAATTAGAATTAGAATTTATTAAATGGAATTTTATTGCATAAGTAACATGTTTATTTCGTTTTCTGCCGAACGGTGATGCGTGGATAAATGTGTTGTGCATTATTTTATGGAGATGTTATTAGTATATTATTAATTGGACCAACGAAAAATTAATAATTATGCACCAACATCTCATTAAAATCTATTTTTAGGTGTTGTAAATAGATTTTATATAACTAACTGCTTGCCCTACAGTTGATTTTTATTATGATTAATCATTGTTGTACATTGTGGATTTCTTTTAGTTTTTTGTAAGCATGCTTATGAGCTTGATTGTATTTCAGCATTGACTCCAACTAGTATTTCTGGGTATCTCTCTGGAATTGAAGCCTTGAATGGAACTAATTTTACTGTTTGGAAAGAGCAAGTGAAAATTGTTCTCGGCGTTATGGATTTGGACTATGCATTACGAGTTGATCATCCTGCTCCACTTACAGATACAAGCTCAATTGAGCAAAAATCTATTTATGAAAAATGGGAGCGATCCAACCGCATGTCCCTTATGATTATGAAAAACTCTATCACGACAGCTATTCGAGGAGCCATTCCTGACTCTGAGAATGCTAAAGAGTACTTAACTTCAGTCGAGGAACAATTTAAGGGTTCTTCTAAAACTCATGCAAATACCCTTATTTTTAAAATGCTCACTAGCAGGTATGATGGGGTTAGTGGAGTGCGCGAGCACATTATGATGATGAACGACATGGCCTTTAAATTAAAGGGTATGGACATGGCGATTTCTGAGAGTTTTCTTGTTCACTTCATTATGACTTCTCTTCCTGCACAGTTTGATCCATTTAAGATCAATTATAACACGCAAAAAGAAAAATAGAAGATGAGTGAGTTAATTGCCATGTGCGTCCAAGAAGAAGAAAGGCTTAAGATTGAAAAACCTAATGTTGCTCATCTAACTACCACTAGATCTCATAAGAAGAAGGCTCACAAAAATGGCAAAGGTTTTAACAATAAGGATAAGCAAATTTCTAACAAAACAAATAAGGCAAATCATTCAGGTAACAACTCTGAGGCAGGTCCTAAATGTCACTTCTGTAAGAAGCAAGGACATATTCAGAAAGAATGTCCTAAATTCAGAGAATGGCTTGAAAAGAAAGGTATATCGTCCTTCAATTATGTAACTTATGAATCCTTTCTAATTGATGTTCCTTCTAATACATGGTGGCTTGACACTGGTGCTATGGTTCACATTACTAATTCATTGCAGGGATTCCTTTCAAAGAAGACGCTCCAAAAGGGGGAAAGAACCATTAAAGTTGGCAATGGAGAGTCTATACAAGTTGAAGCTGTAGGAACTCTTCCTTTAGTTTTGGAGAGTGGTTTCACCTTGTATTTATATGATACTCTTTATGTTCCCAGTATGACACAGAATTTAATTTCTGTATCTAAACTTGACGTTGATGGATTTTCGTTTAAGTTTGGGAATAATAAAATAATTATTTATCATTACTCTCATGTTATTGGTTCTGGCTCTTTAGAGGGAAACCTCTATAAGATAAATTTGGATAATGTCTTTGCTGAATCCTTATTAACAATGAATGTGACAGAAATTACCTCTAAAAGTGAAACTAAGAGAAAACTAGATAATGAGAATTCTTCAAAATTGTGGCATAAACGCTTAGGCCATATTTCAAAAGACAGAATGCAACGTCTTGTAAAGGATGGAATTCTTCATGCACTAGATTTTTCTGATCTTGACCATTGTATTGAATGTATAAAAGGAAAATTTGTGAAAGGTAATAAGAAAGGAGCAACTAGAAGTAGTGCACTTCTTGAGGTGATTCACACTGATATATGTGGACCATTTTCTCCAGGAATTGGTGGACATAAATCTTTCATTACGTTCATTGATGACTATTCTCGTTATACTTATGTGTACCTGATTAATGAAAAATTTGAATCACTAAATATGTTTAAAGTTTTCAAGGCTGAAGTTGAAAATCAACTTGAGCGAAAAATTAAAGTAGTGAGATCAGATAGAGGCGGGGAGTATTATGGTAAACACTCCGATACAGGTCATAGTCCTGGCCCATTTGCCTTATTTTGTCAAGAAAATAGAATCGTCACTCAGTATACAATGCCTGGTACACCGCAGCAGAATGGTGTAGCTGAGAGGCGAAATCGTACCCTTATGGATATGGTACGTAGTATGTTATGCAATTCTAGCTTACCTGTATTTTTGTGGACTGAGGCATTAAAGACAGCTGTTCATATTTTAAACCGGGTTCCTAGCAAATCTGTCCCTAACACTCCTTATGAAATTTGGACAGGTAGGAAACCTAGTTTAAAATACTTACGGGTGTGGGGTTGTCCAGCCGAGGCTAAGATTTTTAATCCACAAATAAAGAAACTTGACTTTAAAACCATTAGTTGTCATTTCATTGGATATCCTGAGAGATCTAAGGGTTTTCAATTTTACTGTCCCTCTCATACCACTAGAATTGTTGAGACTAGGTATGCAGAGTTTTTAGAGAATGGTGATTTAAGTGGGAGTGGTGAGCCTAGAAAAATTGATCTTGAAGAAAACATGTTTTATGTTTCTAATCCTGTAATTCAAGAAGGTGAGGCACAACTTCGCATTGAGGCGAATGATACCCCTGAGATAGCTGAGCCACCACCTAATGTTGAACCTCACATTATTGAAAATCATATTCCTGAAATTGTGCAGCCTTTACGAAGGTCCGAAAGACCTAGAAAGCCTATTAATTTTGATAATTTTATAACCTATCTTAATGAGATTGACTATGATTCAAGTAAGATTAATGATCCCATCTCCTATAAAGAAGCCATTATGAGTGCTCAATCAACTCAATGGCTTGAAGCCATGAATGATGAGTTGAAATCAATGGAGCTTAATAACGTTTGGGATCTTGAGGAATTACCAAAAGGTTTTAAACCTGTTGGTTGTAAGTGGGTCTATAAGACCAAATTAGATCCTAAAGGGAACGTTGAAAGGTATAAAGCTCGATTGGTTGCTAAAGGTTTCACTCAAAAAGAAGGTGTGGATTATAATGAAACTTTCTCTCCAGTATCCAGGAAAGATTCATTTAGAATAGTCATGGCTTTAGTAGCTCATTATGATTTAGAGTTACATCAGATGGATGTTAAAACTGCATTCCTTAATGGTAACTTGCATGAGAATGTCTATATGGCACAACCAGAAGGTTTTTTGGTTAAAGGCAAGGAACATTTGGTATGTAGACTTAAGAAGTCCATATATGGGTTAAAACAAGCTTCTCGACAATGGTATCTTATGTTTCATGAGGTGATGAATAATTTTGATTTTAAGAAAAATATAGTGGATCAGTGCATATACTTGAAGGTCAGTGGGAGTAAATTTGTTATTCTTGTTTTGTATGTTGATGATATACTACTTGCAAGTAATAACTTAGACATGTTGCATGAGACCAAACGTTTTCTTTCTGGAAATTTTGATATGAAGGATCTCGGTGAAGCCTCTTATGTTATAGGTATTAAAATTCATCGAGATAGGTCTCGTGGGATATTAGAATTGTCCCAAAGAGCTTATATTGACAAAGTTCTTAACAAATACAACATGCAAAATTGCTCTTCTACTGTCGCACCTATTGTTAAGGGTGACAAATTTGACTTATATCAATGCCCAGAATCAACTTGAGCGTGATCAAATGAATCTTATTCCCTATGCTTCTGTGGTTGGGAGTCTTATGTACGCTCAAGTTTGTACACGTCCAGATATAGCGTATGTAACTGGCATGCTTGGACGTTATCAGTCCAATCCAGGTTTGGATCACTGGAAAGCAGCCAAAAAGGTTTTACGCTACTTACAGGGTACTAAGGATTTTATGCTTACATTCAGAAAAACAGATAACCTTGAAGTTGTTGGTTATTCTGATTCTGATTTTGCTAAGTGTAAAGACGAAAAGAAATCTGCATCAGGGTACATTTTTATGCTTTCAGGAGGCCCTATTTCGTGGAGAAGTCATAAGCAGGAGTTAACTACCACTTCCACGATGATGGCAGAATATGTGGCTTGTTATCATGCTACTTGTCACGCCGTATTGCTGAGGAATCTTATTTCAAGACTTAAGGTTGTAGATTCCATTTCAAGGCCATTGAAAGTATTTTGTGATAATGATTCTGCTATTAGTTTTTCCAATAGCACTAGTTCGAGTGGTGCTGGACTATACCTCGACACTAAGTACTTATTTGTCAGGGAAAGAGTTGAAGATCAAAGCGTTGTCATTAAGTATATTAGTACGCATGATATGTTAGCGGATCCACTTACGAAAGGCTTACCACCCAAGCTCTTTTTAGAGCATGTTGCCGGCATGGGTTTAACTGATAGTCTTAATTAGTGAGTTTTTTATGTAAGACAATAATTTTGAGCTCATTGTTTTGAACTTCACTTTATGTTTATGGTTTGCTATTCTCTTTATTGTGCACACTTGAGATCTTGTGAGCAAACGGTACGGTTATGTTTTGGACCATATGAATGAGTTTAATCTATTACCACTTATGTAAACTTTATTCATACTTGTTATGCTTAATGTGAATCTTTATTTTAATAAAAGTACTAATTGTGTAACTAATGGGGATCTTGTGTTAATAGTGACACAAAGATTGTATTAATTCGCATTGGTATTTTTTATTTGAACAGGATGTAGACATTAAATTAATACTTGGCCAAATTAATGATTGTAAGCGTTATGTTTTGTATATAAATAGTATTTCGGCCAAGTGGGAGAATGTTAGAATATTTTATTCCTTATGTGGCCTTTACTATTTATGTAATTATTGGGCTTACATATTGTATTAATTTAATAACTTTATTTATGAGTTTGGTAATTAATTATGTGGCCCATAAATATTATTACTAATATTAATTTGGCATACAGGGCCCTAGGGTTTCATAATCTTGATGGACGATTTTGACCCTTAGTTATTATATAAATAAAACAGTTAGGGTTTGGTCCCAATTGTCGTCTCAAGAATTTTTATACACACCTATACATCCATCCTAAGATTGAGAGAGGCAATTGAAGACCTTCACCCTTAAGCGCAGCGAAGACGTGATACATACGAGATGACTTCTCTCAATTCATGTAAGTACTTAATATTATGATTAATTGATTCTATTTTATTCTATACAATAACACGTTCCTGTATAATTTATTCAACACTACTTTCAATCATAAGTAGTACAGTATTATACTACATTTAGAAAATAATATTTTCACTTGGCGAGCCTCTCTTATATTTACTATTCAAAAAATTGTGTGAAAATATTAATTTTTAAATTTATAATTTATGTAAAATGGCTGCTCACTTCACAGCTAATGTTGACTATATGAAGAATTTTCAATCAACATATTTATAATTAATATTGTACGTGTCTCGATGGATGGATAGAATAGTCAGAATTTAAAAATAAGAATATTTTTAATTGTGGCCGTTCAGTAGGAGATGAACGGTCAGACATGCACAAGTTAGAATTGATTTATAATAAGCTGCAACTGCGAATCAGTCTCTGTGTCTCTATATATGTATGTGATGATATAGACCCCCTTAGTTTGCTCTAACTCTATATATCCATATAAATTATAATTGGGGTGATGTTGTTGATTTGTTAACTCTTTAATTGGCAAGGGAAGGGAAGGGAAGGGAAGGGAAGGGAGGGTGGAATGAAACTTTAATTGATGGGATGGGCGGGTATGTATACAGAAATTATGATGGGCATAAAATTGAAGGACAAAAGTAGCATAGGATAAAAGTCAGAATCTCTGTTTAAGGTTGTAAAATAAATAAATAATTCATACTTAATTTTTATTTGTTCAACAAAAAATTCGATTCGAGTTTAATTCGAAATATAAACGAGTCAAATATGAATAAATTTTAAAATTCGATAATGTACTCGAACCTCCTCAAATTATAATTTATATTGATACTTGGATCATATTCGTTCGAAAAGTTCAAACTGCTCGTGCTCAATTCGAAATCATGCTCGACTCGGTAGTTAAACGAGTTTCAATCAAATTTTATTTTATATTCGATAAATTTTATGAAACAAATTTGAGTAACTCAATACTCGATTCAATTCAGTCCATTTACCCTTACCCCTAGTGATACCACTGCATTGGTGGTAATACTTTTACTTTGACTTAATTACTACTTGTATTCTACTTCATTTTGTATTTTCACATCCGGTATATATTACGATTTTATATGTTAATTTTTTTATTGTGAATTACGTAAATTATTATAATTGATATTATTTTTATGATATATTTAATATAATATGTCAAAATTATAAATTTATTCAAGTATTAATATCTGTTGTAATCGTAATTCGACAGAAGTACATGTCAGTGTTACTATCTTTTTTCCGGAATTAGATTAGATACGTAGCACTGGATTTTCTTTTCTTGTTTTTTATAGTTGACACGGATCAAAAAAAATATACGTCTTCTGTTTTAAAACATAGGGTTACTTCCTTTGTATCTTATTCCTTTTAATAGACATGCATGGTATCTATGTTTCATAATGTTGAAGAAGGGAAACTGTCTCACCTAGATCTCTTTCTGTAATGTTTTAGTTATAAAAATGGTAAAGAATAAATAAAAGTTTGTTAATTTTAAAAAAAAACAGCTTTAAATTTTAATTTTGCACGTTGTGCGGTTAATATCAATTCCTCTTCTCTTCTTTTTTATTTGTCATCTTTATCTCTATACTAGTTACCTTATAATATCACAGTATCGAAAGATTTGGAAAAAAATTGTTTACATATAAGGAATTACATTTTGTCATGATCTTTTGGGTGAATATATAGTCTTCTAAGATGATTCAAGAAGATACTATTATCCTATGTGGACTAATTGTGTTTTAATAAAAATAATAATTTAGTTTCAGAGGTCGCAAAATTTAGCAATTTAATTTTAAAATACCTTTAGTCCTCATAAAATTACTTAACTAAACTGGCTCAAACTAGTTCCTTGTAAAAAAATAAATAAATATATATACAATTATGCCGAAGAATATATAAGTCTAGCAGCAGGGGAGAAAGTAAAGGAGTTTTTCTTTCGTATGGCATGTTTTAATTATGAAGGAAGTTAAATGGAAGAAATTGTGAGTTTAATTGCCAAATGAAAGCTCAAGTGGAGGCTAAGGGGGTGGGTCCCTTCGAAAAGAAAAGATAGAAATTAAGAAAAAAGAGAGGAGAATAAAAAATTTGAAAGTGCGGTTTAATTTTTTTTTCTCTGCATGGATGCATGCATGCATGGAGTAGAATATCTTTGAAATAATTTTACCTGAAAGCTGTTATGTTAATCAATCTACTGGGGAAAAAAAAGGCAGGCAGGCAGGCAGGCAGGCAGGCAGGCCCCTCTATATATATGGTCACTTTTTGAAGCTACATAACAGATGGAGCTTATTTTCTTAATTTCACAATGACATGCAGTAATATTTTCTTTTTCTTAATTTGTTGTGTCATTCTCAAAAAATGAATAAATTTGAAGTATGCATTTAATTATTTTTTAGAAATTTTTATTTTCTCCAGAAATGAGAATGTGTGTCCTATCAAATCCTTCATTTTTTGGAGGGTGGGGAAGAGGAACCAATTAAATCTACCATGCACGTTTGAAATTTAAATAATGAGTATAATAATTAAGGATGGGAGTGTACTTGTAATTTCTAGACTAACTAGAAATGGTCCATCATATATTAATTGGGGATAAAAGTAGTTGATCATAGATAGATAGATAGATATGTTATCTTTGGACTTTGGGGGATAAATGTTGGATCAGCTTGGATGTGTTGGCTCTGAAGCCGTTTTAGATTTGGTTCATGACTGAAATAGATACAACAGGGGCTCAGAAATATAAATAAAGTCAGGAGGGGATATACTACTAATTACTACTACTACTATATAGATGAATTAGGTCTGAAGATGATACATAGGGATCTGAGCATTTCACATAGTCAGTCAAACATGGGTGACATCAGAAGAGATCAGAAAGCAGTTGTTTTCATATTTCTGATAAGTGATAGTGTGAACGTGGGTACAACCAGTGGCCTGCTCTGCTCTTGTAAGTATGTATGGGTCTATCTGGCTTGGATTTTGATCATCAAGTCAAGTCTTTGACATCTCGACTGTGCTCCACTTAGCCCTGCAAGTCATGTCTATGCCGATCTGATATTTTTTTAAAAAAAATCAGTAAGTCTGAGGGGACATTGTTCTACGGACCGCTATAGTAACCGGTCTAATTTTATTTTGATTCTCAAAAAATATATAATATTTATTTTAATTAAAATTTTTATAGAATTCAGTAATTTATGTGTAATTTAAATACATATAAAAATTACAACCTTATTTTTTTTATATGTATTCAAATTACATCCGATTGACTGAATTCTGTAAAAATTCTAGTTAGAATAAATATTATATATTTTTTTGAGAATCAAAGCAAAAAAAAATAAAAAATTGGACCGATCGGTAGAACAATGTACATGTAGAAGGACTCTTTTTTAAATGTATTATGAGACGGAGGGAGTGCTATGCACATTTTATTTTTATAGAAAATATAATTTCAATACAATCTATTGTAATACATATTACTATAGTTACAAAATAAAATTAACTTACTATATATTACACTTTTATATTTTGAATATAAAGTTAGTTTATATTTTATTTTTTTGTAGTACTAAGATCAGTTAGATATATATTTTATAAAGTTTAAATATACATATATATTTCCCCCCTTTATGGTCATTAAACACTTGCATAGTTATATCTCAAATATTATTTTTCATTAATTTTCTAATTACTTTATGAAATTATTCTTTAAATTACTACAAGAGAATACCTGAAAAAATAACTAAAATTATGAATCCCCCTAAGAATTTAACATATCCAACTTAATGAATTATTTACAAGAAACTAACCTATTACTAATATTTAATATTAAAAGTTAGTTTTACTAATGTATTAATTAATGTTAATATTTAACATTAAAAGTAGCAAGGAATATTAATAAAAAATTTAATGTTAAATATTAGTAATTTAGTATTTACAATAAACTAACTTATTATTAATATTAAATATACTAACTAGTTCTATTCATTGAAGATGTATATGAATTAAATGTAGTTACAATAAATCAAGAATGAATAATTAAAACTTTATTGATGTATTAATTAAAACTAATGTATTATAATTTATAAATTACAATAATGAATAAGTTAAAAATTATACTTTATTAATAATTAATTATAACTTTAAACTTCAAAAATTATAAATAACTGAATAAAGAATTAGGTCGTGTTTCTGGCCTAAGGTCAGGTCAGACCAAATTTTTATCTTAAAAGAACGGTATTTTCAAACTTTTTGGGCTAAGCTCGATCGGTCTAAACCTTTATCAAGATCAGACCGCATGCAGATCGCGAATCTTTTGTGCATCCCTAAACGTGGGTGTAATACTCCAATTTGGTTTCATATCGATGTAAAATAATATGTATATAAAAATAAATTTTGATATATTATTAATAATACTTTTCATCGTAATTTTTTAAATTATCCAAGAAAAGACATTGAATTGACTATAATTTGAGCCATCTATTTGTTACAATGGGTTCTTATATATGTTATGGTTAAGATATAAAATTTTAAAATAATATATTTATAAATTAAATAAATTAAGTTAGCAAAAAATTGAGAAGAAGATGCATTTATTTGTTTAGTCTATATTTTTCATCTCTATTTAAAGTGGGAGATGAAGACATATATATACACTACTACCTCCATCCCATAATAACTGTCGTTTTAGAAGGAAATTTTTTTCCCAATTTATTTGTCGTTTACAACTTTTTAGGAGAATAAATTATTTACTTTCCTATATCACCCTCACCTTCTCTCATTGTCTCAAGAAATTTTTCCCTTGTATTAATAGTTTCAACTTCCCACAAAGAAGTAGTGATAAAATTTCACACCAATTTTAATTAATAAATGATAGCACTAAATGACTTTCTTAATCCATGTGCATCAAATTAAAACGACAGTTATTATGAGATGGAGGGAATACATCCCAACCCAACCCAACCCAACCCAACCCAACCCAACCCATTGAGTGGATCCAAATTAAAGCCACTGCTGTCCTCTACTACTACTTGTCAGTTCTCCCTTCTTTAAACAAACTTTTAGAGTCATACTAGGGTCCCACACCCCCACATCTCGCCTTCCGCACTCACTCTTCAATGCAGTGTTTCACTTCCACGCTCCAGGCCACATGAAGAAGAACGAATTGCTAAAAGAGTATACTGTAGTATATTGTGGCCACTCTTATCTGGCCGCATAATAAACTTGGCCGGAAGGTGTATTGATCGCGCGTGGGATGGGTTATTCGGGTATTAAAATTGTGCGGGTATCAATGGGTGGGTCCCTGTGTTCGGGTTCCTCGGGCGTGTGTACAGCAGCAGTGCCAGTGGGGGCCTTAATAAGAAAGCGCCTTGTTTTCAGGGCCCATTGACAGGCCCTCAGCTTTAGGTGGTAGGCCAGCCTGAGGATTCCCGGTGTCCCTGTTTTCCTCACCACCACCATATGCTGCAAATTCTGTCACTATTCCCCCTCGCCTCCCCTCCCCTCTCCTCCCCTCGCCTCGAAAATATTGAGATTTGGGACGAAACTTTTGTGTTTTGTTTATTTATTTATTTATTCCAAACCAAAAGCAAACATATATTAACAAATCAAAACACATAATAGAATAATTAATTTGAAAAAGAAGAGAAAATTCATTTCCCAAACTGCACTCTTCATTAATTAATTCTATGCTCAACATAGTTTAAGTAGCATCTTCACCTCAATTAATTTGTTTTGATATTTTAAAAAGCATCATCATAGTACATTTAATTAAGTTTCTTAATTGATGACGAGAGTGTACCATAACCAAAACTATTTCTTGTTGCTGTCTGTTCCTATTAATTTTATTTTTTAAGACATATGGTATTTCATTATCGGAGAAATTCACATGGGGGCACGGGTTGTGTCTGATTTTAATTTGAGGGAATAAACCTAGCCTAGGTTCAACTGCAAATGAGGCACACCTCAGATGTGTTTGCATGTGAAATCTCCAATCCAATCAAAGGGTGATGAAATAGAAAAATGTACGTACACAGTCGACTACGACGACGGTTTTTTGGACTATAGCGACAGTTTCATTTGTCGCTATTGTTATTCTGGGCTACGACGACGGGTGGACAGTCGTCATAACCCAAAAAACCCTTCGCTATAGTCTAACTGTATAATACACAGCTGTGTATATACATATAGCCTTATATATATAAATGTGTGTGTGTGTGTTAGCTACTTAGTTGTACGAACATGTAATGTTGTTGGCTCTCCGATCCCAAAACATTAACAATTAATGGCCTACATAGATCAGACATCATTATTTGTTGTGAAGATAATCAAGAACAACATTGGGTTGCTTGTTATAGTTAGGCTAAAAATTACAGAAGTGTTCTCTCAATTGAGTCTTTCAAGTGGCTGGCTAATTTGATTCCTCATGTTAACAATTTGTATCATATTATTTTTGCCATCAAGGACTAAATTGAATCAAATTAATTAGTATATTAATTTTTCCATATATATATATAGCAAGAATAAGTCTAGCCGGACAGGAAATTGGGACCGGAAAATTGGACCGGTCCAATTTTTTTTTTTTTATTGTGACTTTCAAAAAATATATAGTATTTATTTCAGCAGGAATTTTTACAAAATATAGTGTTTTAGGTGTAATTTGGATACATATATAAATACATGATTATATAACCCTGTATTTATATATGTATTCAAATTACACCTAAAACACTATATTTTATAACCCTGTATTTATATATGTATCCAAATTACACTTAAAACACTATATTTTGTAAAAATTTCTGTTGAAATAAATATTATACATTAAAAAAAAAATTAGACCGATCCAATTTTCCAGTCCCAATTTTCTGTTTGCGTAGCACTACTGATATAGCAAGGGTTTATATAATGCTGTATAGCTAGGGTTGTAGCTAGACTTGTAGTCTTGTAGAGTAGAGAGAATATATCAACAGAAACAAAGCCTGGCACAAGGCTCAACGTCAATATGAAATTTACAAACCTAATTCGGAATCTTTACAATTAAAAAATCAGAATACACAACTACTCCTATATATATACATGAATGTTTGAGAATTAACCTAGGATCTGCTGCTATATATATATTTATAAGCTATTAGTAATTCAGATGTTTTTTTTATCTACTCAATTTGATATATATATATATATATATATATATATATATATATATATATACACACACACACACACGTCACTTAATTAATAATAAGTAAGCATATGGATTTTAAAAAAATCGAATCTAATTAACATGTTTGCTCACGGTACGTACATGGATGGATTTTCAAATGTTCATGCGGTACTGGAGCTAGGGTAGGATATATTTTAGTTACATAATTAATTATGGTAATATAATAATTTCTACATCCATCCCGGCGGTTTTGTTGAGAAATTAGTTTTCTTAGGGATAAATTAATAATCTTGAATTTACAAGTTGGTCTAGATTCTAGAAACAATATATATATATATATATATATAATAATTATTATAAAAGTATGGATCGATCATTAAATTTATATTTATCATTTGTGCTCTAATAATAACGATACTAGTATAATATAGATGATAATGCAAAGCCTTCAGGTAGCTCAAGATGGGCAGCTAGCTATATTATACTACTATAACGTAGGAAATAATTAATTTTTTTATTAACGGCTTTACAAGCCGCTAATTAATCGAATTTAAGTTATGGCTAAGCTGATGTTTGATAGCACTGATTGAGACCCAAGTGTCTCTTTCGTCTTTACCAGATCCCATTTAATTTCTTAATACAGCAAATTAAGATTGATTAATTAATATAATATAATTTAATATTATATATGTATTAATTGTATAGCCTTTCACTTTCATGTCCCCATTATACATACATATAAGACAATTGAACCAAACTAAATTTCAAACGAGAGGCCCCCTTTGCACAATATTAAATTTTAATTTAGGAGGACCCTTAATTAAAAGCTTATGGGTTTAATCTTTACCACATATGATGTTCCGGCCGGAAGATCTTTCTTTATTAATTCCTAGACTAAAAAAACAAAATCCTATTAATATTTAGAGGTTTATAGGTTTGTTTAGATAATGAAGCAATTTCATTTGTTGGTTTTTTAATTAATATTTATCATACTTTGGGTGGGTGGGTGGGTGGGTGGTCCGACATGACAGCAGGTGTCGGACCAAATAGACCTTAACCTTAATACGACGGGTTTATGAGTAATTAAAGAGGATTTGGTGGTGGTGGTGGTGGTGGTGGTGGTGTAGTATGAGAAAAAAATACTACTACAAAATATGAGGTACGAATACTTGTATTTCCTCAAGTGTAGTATGGGCTTTGCCGACATGGAAGGTGTATCAGCAGCAAATGAGAAACTCTGATGTGCACTGACGTGTCTAAGAAGAGGTGGACCCACAAATTGAAATATGTTTAGTCAAAAAAATTGACGTTGACAATGATGGTGTAAACACGTTCCGTTGTCATGCACAAGCCAGCCACCATTATAAAACAAATAACCCTCCTCCTCCTCCTCCTCCTCCTCCTAATCCAGTCAGTTATTATTACAAGGGGTGGTGGGTTTGTCCTGCACGGCGACGTCGTATTTATGGTTTCTAATCAGTCATCTTTACTGTCACTATCGCACATTGTACGTCCTTCCACGCCACCCTGGCCGTCTATTGACCGTCGATGTAGTTGTCAGTTGACTTGAGACGTACACCACTATATATATATATATTCTGAAATTTTATAACTATATATTCTCACATTCTATTAAAATGCTTTCAAATTACTTAGAATGAATATATATATATATATATATATATATATATATATATATACTTTTACCCTAGTAATTTTTTATTTTAATTTGGGGGGAACAAGATGATGTCTAGAATAGCACTACATATATAGTTATACTGTATTTTGCAAATTATCATCTGTAATACTACAAGTTAAACATATATATATATATATATATATATATATATATATATATATATATATATATATACAACCAGGATCCTATCAGGGATCCCGGATTTTAGTAAAAGACGGACCTTTTTTTTTTTTTTTGCTTTTTTTTTAAAACTAAAAAAAAATTTAATATTTTATGGAACTGAAATTTTTCCATAATAAAGTGTTTTGGGCGTGTTTTGAATACCTATACCAAAAAATGGTGGTACAGTCTGCACCACCATGTTTTGTTATACGTACCCAAATCACGCCCAAAACACTTTATTATGAAAAAATTTTAATTCCATAAAATATTAAATATTTTTTTTTAGTTGTTTAAAAAAAAAAAGCAAAAAAAAAAAAAAAAAGGTCCGCATTTTGTTAAAATGCGGGAGTCTGGATAGGATCTGCTCCCTATATATATATATATATATAAAATAATAAGTACTTAAACATAAAATAAACCGACAATTATAAAGTGTAAAATAGATGTTTTAGAGTGGAAAACTAAATACAAGTAAATAAAATTCTTACACGGTGATCGATGGCGGTAACAATTGGACAAGGACCGACAGCCTTAATTAATAAAGCTGTGCCTAAAGAACAATATAATAAACATTTATTAGTGATTAATCAAATCTTTCGAACCCATTTTCATACACCTCAAATATACATCAAAGATCAAATCCCTTTATTTTGTTTATAGAGAGAGAGAGAGAGTCCGGACTCCAGGGTCGGACCAAAATTCGAATTTTTTTTTTGTTTTTTTTTTAAAATAATTAAAAAAATTAAATAAAAAATTATGAAATTGAAATTTTTTCATAATACAGTATTTTAGGTGTGATTTGGGTACGTATAACAAAACATGGTGGTACAGTTTGTGCAGACTGTACCACCATTTTTTGGTATAGTTATCCAAAACACGTCAAAAACATTATATTATGAAAAAATTTCAGTTCTATAAAATATTAAATTTTTTTTAGTTGTTTTAAAAAAAAAATTAGTCCGGATTTGATCAGGTCCGGACTCCTGGACCTGATCAGTTCTGTATATATATATATATATATATATATATTTTACTTTTAGTGAAATATTTAAACACCCACGTCATTACCATCATTGTCACTGTTATCTTCAAATATAGTATTTATTTGAAAATAAAAAATTAGTTTGTGAAAATTGCTACGTTAATTGTTCAAGTCATCCATCTATTGAAGACCAGATCCATCTAGAAATTAAATTCCATTCAAATATAAAAGATACAACAATATGTCATAGGCTACCTAACTATATATATATATATATATATATATATATATATATATATATATATATATATATACACGAGAAAAATGTATATAAACAGTTGTGTAGTACATAGTTGTTTATGGCGACAGTTTTTTTGGGTTATAGCAACGGTTCACCCGTTACTATAACTATTTTGGTCTATGACGACGGTTTACAGCCTAAAAAAACTATCGTTATAGACGATTGTGTCCTAGACAACTATATATATATATATATATATATATATATATATATTGAAAACCAATAAAGTATCTACTCCACCGAACAAATTTATTGAACAATCTTACGGTCTTAATCCTCATGGTACATCACTAGGTGCAAAAAATATTTCATTAATTTAACTATATATATATATAAGATGATAAATTTGAGATACCAGGATTTGTTAATTATTTTCAAAATAAATTTTACGAGCACAAACTTAATATCACTCGGTAAAATATTTTTTCCTTTATTAAACTTTTTTTTATTATAGTTTATTTTGAAGAACATTTTTTTTAGCAAGTTATGTGTAACAATCCGAGTCAAATCCCGAGTCCGGAATAAATTTCGAGTCAAATCCCAAGTCTAAATCGAATCAAATCCATCAAAATAAGGCCCCAAAAGGTCATGACTGACAAATTTTTCCTCTATCGTCCCATCAAAATAAGACCTCAAATCACTGGCTCAATAGTATCTTCTTAGAGGTCATCTTAGCCCACCACAGACTCCCAAAAGGTTATGACTTGAAGGTACTGTTATTAATAGTAATTTATTTCTTTATATGCAGATAAATTTTTTTTTTATCTTTCGATATGGAACTGGGGTGTTATATTATGTATAAATGGTTTTTATATAAACTTTCATTTTAATTTGTGAATAAAAAAAGTAATAAATTTAAGACAAAAAGCAAAAGCAAAAGTGAAGCCAGACCTTGAGTGAACAAAGTGGAGCATGCCACCCTCAGTGCTACCAGGTGCCTCGAAATATAAAAAGAAAGTGCTTTACATTTCTAAATAATAATTAAGAAATATAGAGGCAATTTAGTAGCTACTGCAGGCCAACTTTTTGATTATTTGTGATATTCTAAATTATGGTTCTTCATTGGGAAACCATAGGTGTTTACGTGACTTGTTCATGTTTGTTTGTAAAAAATATATTTAAAATTGTACTAATTATTTTTATTAAACAAAATTTTGAATTATTTAATTAATTAATGAGAAACTAATAATTCTTTAAATTAATGTAGGACTATTAGTTTAATAAAGTCATTTAAAATATATCTTAAAATGCGGGGAGTACTAATAATCTCACATTCATTATGTGATTATATAATCAATCATAAATAACTTTTAAAATGACAAAAAATAGTCCATAGAACTGTTTAAAGGATTATTAATCCTTTACTACCGGATAAAATAATATGAAATAGTGTTAAATTAAGACAAATATTCTAATTCCAAACATATTTTTTATAAACAAACATAGCTTGAAAGATATATCGGGCATGAAAAATGATTACTCTTTTCAAAAAAAAATTTGTTCCTGTAATTTTAATGACACAAAAACAATTATCATGTAAAATTTACAATTACAGCCAAATAAAAGTAATCATTTTAGCCAAAAAAAAAGAAGAAGAAGTAAATATCATATTATTAAAAAGAAACATTACAGATAAAGCATGTACAATAATATTAATTCTCAGCGACAAATATCTTTATCCTATTCAAATATGCACAAGTAGATCATGTTGTTATATAAAAGCTTAGACTTATATTACATTTTGCATTAGATATATCACTGTCTTGTATAATTATGATTATGATTATCATAATATTTTGATCGAAGTGAGTAGATTCTTAGTTAGTTGGGGTGGGCATATCCCAAAAACGACCGACCCTATCTATCTCCATATAGTACTTGTCTTTTCTCCGACTTGACCTCAAACTTTAATTAATCATCAAAAAAAAAATTAATCTCATTAGGTTGGAGTTGGACAAGGATTGGATATATATGATGTGGGGAGCCACTCTTTTTATGCCAAGTTAAGTATGTGGGGAGCCATTCTTTTTAATTGTGCGTGCGTGTGAAGTTTAGATTTGCTGAACTTATTTGAAATATTCTGAAAATTTAATGTAAATTACATAGGCATAAATTCCATTAATGTGGTATTAATTTGTTTTTTGTAATGCTGCATGTGTTTCGTCATGTTCAACCACCGGATCTGAATGTTTCTAAAGACTTGATATAAAGAGATTTGACCTCTAAATTTGTCTTCGGTGGTTAAGTTAGTAATTAATAGCAATGAAAGTTATAAGTCTGCTCATGTGTCTTTATAGGATATTCTGATAACTGTTTGTTAGGGTTTCTCCCTTTGTAGGGCGGGAACCGTTGCTAATAAACCTAAATATAAATGGATTGATCGATATGAATAAGAACCCCACGATAAAAAGGAAATTAATACTTTACGTGTTTCATGCATGAAAGGAACTTGAGTTGTATCAACTGGAATTCGGGAATCTCATGTGAGGTTCAGGCCAGGTCTCTTATGGATCCGGATCCCTATGATGGTTCAGGGTATAACTCCTTAACATGGTTTTTAGATTCGGACAGACGGTAGAACCAATAAAAATCGAAACCGAACGGCCTTCCGGTTCGGTTTGGAACAATGATCCACTTTTGTCCAAAAATATATCGTTCAAATTTGACGAACCGACGGTTGAATCGCCTCACCAAAATAACCGGTGACTGGAACCCTTCAGAGTGCTTCTTCTCCATTGCCCCAAATTTTCTATCGCCATCGCCATCCATCTCTCTATCTCATGGTTCTCCAATCACCACTAACCTGGACACCTCTTCGCAAACTTCAACCTAAAATCGCTCGCAAAATCAAACCTCAACCCCAATTTACAGCTGCTTCTTCAGTCCTAAACTCCTAATTTACAGTACGCCTGCGATAAGTTTCTCTTCTAAGATGGTCTTCACCAGGTAGTATTTTGATTCCGCCAAATACAATATTAATATAGGTTTACTTATCTTATTTTTCCCTAATTGAAAACTCTTTTTATGCGTCTTCTTCGCCCTTTACCTAGATTGCTTACAATCGGTTGATCTTCATTGAGGATAGATTGAAAGTTTTATTATTATGAAATTTATCCGACAGAAATTGAGTTTGATTTGGGGAAGGATAAATAAATTATTTTGAATTTTTTGAATTTGATTTGGGAAAGATAACTTGAAATTGGGGATGGATGGAAATGGTGATCGTGGAGAAATCCGAGGGGAGAGAGAACATCTTACGGAAAAAAGTTATAGGCTTTGAGCCTTTTTGTGTATTCTAATTTCTAACATCTAAAATATTTATCTATTAAAAAACAAAAAAACAATTTTCATTATTCAAATATGTTTAATTTTTTAGATAAATTAATTAATTTTATATATTTACTAAATATTATATATAATATATAATAATAATTAATATATTTAATTATTTATTACACATTAATAACGTTATTGAGTCAATAACGGTTCGACTACAGATTAGACCAATGACTCATTCACCCAATACATTTGGGTTATTTACAATACTATATAGCAATTAAAAAGTAATTACAAGATTAGTGCATCCACAAAATAATTACAAAAAAAGTGCAACATTATAACCATGTAACACTTATCAAAAAAACACGGAGATTAAAGAAGAAAGCATTGGAAAAAGTAAGAGAAAATCCACACGACTACTCTCTGATCTCATCATAGTTGCACATGTTGAAGAAAACAAATCTAGGTAACACTTGAAAATTATTTTTAAATTTTTTATAATTAATTGGTAACCCAATAAAATTGAATTGGTTATCTTTGTATGAACGTTTGGCTACCAATTGCACTATGAAAAAAAAATGTACAGACGACGACCATTGCAAAACCCAATAAAACTGTTCATGGTTGCACATGTTGAAGAAAACAAATTCAGGTAACACTTGAAAACTGTTCATAAATTTTTTATAATTAATTGGTAACCCAATAAAACTGAATCGGTTACCTTTGTATGAACGTTTGACTACCAACTGCACTATGAAAAAAAAATATCGACGGCGTCCATTGCAAAACCCAATAAAACTGTTCATGGTTACACATGTTGAAGAAAACAAATTCAAGTAACACTTTAAAACTGTTCTTAAATTTTTTATAATTAATTGGTAATTCAATAAAACTGAATTGGTTACCTTTGTATAAAAGTTTGACTACCAACTGCAC
Source organism: Panax notoginseng (assembly GCA_016801055.1). Lineage (NCBI taxonomy): Eukaryota > Viridiplantae > Streptophyta > Magnoliopsida > Apiales > Araliaceae > Panax > Panax notoginseng. The sequence goes on from CM029012.1 coordinate 249,969,188, forward strand.
TATGAAAAAAAAACTGATCACTGTAAATTAACACTTGCAAACTCTCAGTCACTCTCTAATCCTTTATCGTTTGTTGTTTTTTCGAAAATATTTTCACAAAACTTCAGGCAAAGTGAAGCCAGAGGATGCTCCTTTTAACTCTGTGTTCACCTCCGACACCGTTGCCCCAGTTGATACATCTTCCATCTTTCGCGATACCTGCTTTCTCTCTCTAGATGTACACGATTATGTATATGAGAGGCAAGTGGTCATATGATCAACTAACCTTTATGTAATCGGATCCATACGACATAGTCACAAAGATGGCGTAGAATTAAAGGATAGAGGATATAATTTTACGGGTGTGGGTCATGTTCGGGACCAGTTACCATTAAAACACTCAACTAAATTAACGAGATATCAAATACATTAATTTTGTAAATAAAATATTAAAAATGTATTAATTCTGTAAATATTTTGTGAATGTATTTTTGTTATAATTTTTTCTAAAAATATACTAAAAAGTATAAATAACCCCACCTTTTCCTGTTCCGTCCAAGTCTGAAAACTTGCTCCTTAACAGTTTTCATAAGTCCCTGCCCTCAAAAATAGCATTCCATAACCCCCCGAGTCCCCTGATCCCACAAATTCCATTCATTTCCCGAATTTTTAAAAATTAAGAAAATTTTAAGTCATTAATTTTTGTCTAAGCTTTCACAATATAAGGTTGCATATTGCAATAAAGAGAACATATTTTGTTACAGTTTGATTCTATTAAAATTAGAGATTAAAGACTTTGTAGTCTGCAAGTCTATCTCATTAATTACTGACAATCTATAATTTGGTTAAATTTCTAAAAAAATTTGGGTAAATTTAAGGAGTAAAAAATTCTGAGATTAGATGGTAACAACACATAAAAATAAAAACAGTAAATGAGACACAATGTGAAAACAAAATTATACTCGTATAAAAAAAGGCTCCATGCAATCATATTGTTGGAATTCTTTTATATAAAAAAAGAAAAAGAAAAAGAAAAAGGAAGGTTCTCCTTTTCTTTTCATTTTGACCTTTAATTTGGTACATGGAGTTGGTTTTTGTAAAGGTGCCCCAATATTCACTAATACCTCTTTTTCTTGATCTTATAATTAATTATTAATTACTTAATTCTCATTATTAATTAAATTAATTATACTATTTTATAAGCATCACATCTCTCAACTTAAAAATGAAAAGTTCATAAAATACTTCTTTACGTTTTAGTAGTTGAATTAGATGTTATGATTGAAGCAAATCCAATTGTATTTTTGTGAAAAATGAAATAATAATAATAATATAATAATATAAAAGGAAACAACAATTAATACTTGGGTATCCAAATTAGGCGCTATGGAGGGTGTCACCTATTTGGTTTTACGAGCAAATCCATCCAATTGATCAAGTCAATAGGATATTTAGTTTATAAACATTACGTGATTGGGAGTTCAAGGATTTATAGAAAAGTGATCCACTTCGGCTATTAAATACTCAGGTCTTCTCACTTCAACGGAATACAATTTAATTTTAGTTGGCTAAATACAGTGAGCGCTCTCAATACAGACCCAAATCAAATTATTACGAACTGTGGGATAGTTGTTACAAAATTATTACCTGCTAAACTGTCGGTATAAAACAAAATTATCTGCTATAAAACAAAATTTCAGCTATAAAACAAAATTAGATTAAGTTGTTACAATATTATTATCTGCTAAACTGTCGGTATAAAAAGTAATTCTAAAAAAATTCACTTGCTTACACGTAAGTTTGAAAAATGTCTAATTGAGAAAGAATTAATGTTATCCCTTAAAACATTTTTGCATTATAAAACTCGTACATATGAAATGCGTGCAAGGAAGGGCTGGTTAGTGGGTAATGGTGACGTTGAAGGGAAGGGAAGGGAAAACAACAAAATTTACAAAGTTTCTAGAACACAAGTTTTTTAATACTAAAAGTGGGCTATGGAATCTATGTAATTGTTCAGTTTTGCGATCTTATATATTGATTTTTTTATTGTATAGTCAATTACGTGTATAATTATAATTATTATTTCTATATTTATATATGTGACCTTCATAATTTGATATAATTTTTTGGTACTATATAATGGGACTCTTGTTTCTTATTTCTGGATAGAAATTGCTCATTGTGATGTACAGAACTTTATCATTGTTAACGTCATATTTCACCGGTACGTCCAATCACTAAATTTTACACGTTGAATCCTGTACAATAACAGATCACACACGAAGTTTGAAGGCTTGTGCCGTCAGGAGATAGCTCCGGTGTGAGAATGAGTACATGTGTTCAACAATGGAGGCTTTAGTGTTTAGTACTCAAAGATGTATTACCTGTTAATTGGAACCAAGCCTTGTATTAGTAGTCATTCTTACCACCTTGGAATCCATCTCCGAGTCGGTCTATGTGACGCCCCCAAAATAGGTATACATCACCTATTCTGAGTCGCCAAATACATGGTACAGAATACAAATACAATCGTTAATATACGACAAGAGAACTGTGAGTTTTAATACAAATACTGTCTTCTAGACAATATCCACACTCAGAATAAGTCCTCGTTACATTTATTGTCATACTATTTAACAGAATAGTGAGGACTACTAATAATATCATCTGGTCCATCACTCCGTTTCCCGACTCGTCCCAGCTATATTCTCATTTTCTGAAGAGAACAGTGAAAGAAAGGGTGAGCTTCACTAGCCCAATAAGAAATATTATGACAAAGATAATGTAGAATAAATTATCATTAGTCTTCAACAATGTTAAACTGATACAATATAACAAACATTAAGTTTAACTGCATCGGAACAAGCAATCTATTAGAAGAATCAAGTAGAGAATAAAATCTACTATCTTCTATGATTTAAAAAGTTTTTCATGACTTTTATCGTTGGGACTCAGCTTAATAAATAATCCACATCATCGAATCACCCCTGCAATACGGCCAAGAATATTCTTTAGTATCACGACCACGAATTATCCATGCACTACGGCTAAAGATAATCATGTTTTCATCAACGGTCCTGATCATGCCATAAAATAATTCATCTTTGCACTACGGCCAAAGAGAATCCATAGCCATAATCATACCAAAAACTGTCCATCAATGCACTACGGGCTAATGAGGATTTTTTCCACATCATTTGTAACATTACGGTCATGATTACACCGAATAATCTCTGGTGTTAATCATACTAAGTCCATCTATGCACTACAGGCCATAGATGACTTTCAACAAAATATAAACATGAGGATGATGACAATGATATAAGAATTCAATAAAACAAGTTCAAGAATTAATTTATCTAGGAACTGATAACGTCTAAATTGTCAACATGATACTACTTTGTAGAGTAAAATTTAAGAATGCTCAAAAGAATATTTACATGAAAAGATACTGGATGAAGCGCAAATATCAAGGATATTCCACTAATTTCATGGAGTATAGAAGTCAAAGTTTTAACCAACTGAGTATAATAAAGAATGAAATAACAAAAGAAATCACCATGCATGCGATAGACCGCACAGACAGGTTATTCCAACAGAAAAATAAATAGTAGAACCAGGTCATGCGTAAATGCACCGACAGGATATTTCGACAGAATAATAAATAATGGAATCAGGTCCGGTGTAAACGCACAGACAGGATATTCCGACAGAATAATAGATGATGGAACCAGGTCCGGCGTAAAGCACAGACAGGATATTCCGACAGAATAATAACTAATAGAACTAGGTCCGGCGTAAAGCACAGACATGATATTCTGACAGAATAATAAATAATGTAATAACAGAAAAATTTCACCAAGTATAGGGTAGCCCCCGTATACAGGTTATTCCAACAGAATAATAAAGAATGGAATAACAGAAGTTCTCTTCATGAATAAGAAAGAAAGAATACCCTTTACGAGTAAAACAAATAATATTCCTTACCTTTGAAAGAAGAGTATTTCGACTGGTAGGGCGAGGATATACTCGAAGAAAACTTGCACTACGCTCAAAACTTTCTTAAACTCTAAATAAATACGCTCAAGATTATAGAAGAAGAACTCTCTCTATAGTTTCTCTCTCTAGAGTTTCAATAAATTCGTAAAAAATAATGAAGGAATGAGCTTCTATTTATTGAAGAATGGGCTGCATAGTAAGTAATTCATGAACTGTCCAGATTGATTTACTTTTAATCGGACGGTCCATATTTAAAGCAAAATCTTTTAAATAAAATATAATATATTCTATTTATAATCTAATAAAACGAATAACTTTATAAAAGATTTTACTATGCAAACACTATATAGCCACTATGCAAATACTATGCATAATAAAATATAATATATTCTAATTATTGTCTAATAAAACAGATAACTTTATAAAAGTATTCTGTTTGATATAAAAATATTTTACTATTAGCCTAATAAAACGAATAACTTTATAAAAGTATTATGTTTTATATAAAAAGCTTTTCTGTTTTATTACATTAATAATACTAATAAAACAAAACTGAGTGACTTCTCACGTAAGCATAAATAATCAATACCGTATACTACTATGCAACCACGCGTATTACTGTACTTTTACTACCGAGTAGTTCAACAGTATTAATGGTAAAACTTCTGCCGTTATTTTCATAAAGTATTTTTGTCATTTTTTCAATCCGACAATAATTATGTTATGGGGTCCACCAATGATTGTACCGTCGTACGAATATTTCCTGACAAAAAGAATATTCCCCGACTAATCGAATATTTTCCGACACAACGAATATTTTATATCAACTTGCTTACTTTGAAAAAAAAAATTCACATATTACCCTTAACTTTAAACTTTTATCAATTTAACTATTTACCAAAATAAAAAAATTGAATACTTTTATTTCATAAAATTCGGGGTCTCACAATCACCCCTCCTTATGAAATTTCGCCCTCAAAATTTATGTACGTACCTGATATTCGAAGAGATGAGAATACCTTGCTTTATTTTCAGATTGTACCTTCCTGGTAATTTCCTCGCTATCATGATTTTTGTATTTCTCATCTTCTGTATTTCAGATATCATTCTAGAATATAGCTTCAAAACAAAGGTTAATTGACATATCATAATTTATTAACTTATCAAGTAAACAATTTCAACTTAGGTAAGTCACACACTAGCAAAGTATATAAATCGTCTCCCCCTCCTAGTTCTAGACTCTTATATCCGCCAGCGACCATATCCCTAAGCTCTGATACCAACTGTGACTCTAATCCCTTTACTTGGATAGCACCTCACATTGATACCTATCAGCTTGCCACCGAAAGACGGCGTCTGTGACGCCCCCAGAATAGGTATACAACACCCATTCTGAGTCGCCAAATACATGGTACAGAAAGCAAACTACAACTTCAATAATACAATTGTCGTGCAAAATACGACAACACATACTGTGAGTTTAAATACAAATATTGTCTTCTAGACAATATCCACACTCAAATAAATCCTCATTACAATTATTCAAACACTATTTTACAGAAATAGTGAGGACTGCTAATACATCTTTCTAGAACCATCACTCCATACCCCGACTAGATCCTGCTATGTTCTCACCTCCTGAGAAGAAAAATGGAACAAAAAGGAAAAGGGTGAGCTCAACTAGCCCAGTAAAGAATATTATGACTAAGATAATATACAACAAATTATCGTTAGTCTTCAACAGGGAAAAATCTGATAAAATATAATCGACAACAAGTTTTAGATCAACAACTGCAGCGGAAACAACAAACCATTAGAAGAGTCAAGTAGAGAAAGAATTCTACTATCTTCTAAGATTTAAAAGTCCATCATCGATATTTTATCCCTGTAACATCAATTAATAATCATCTTTAACCAAATATTCATCTTTGCACTACAGGCCAAAGATATTCATTTGTATCATCAGTCGGTCATGTTCATCTCAACACCTGTTCATCTTTGCACTACAGGCCAAAGATATTCATCAAGTAATTATACATCTTTGCACTACAGGCCAAAGATATTCAGTAATATCATCATTTAGGACTGAGGATGATGAAAAATATCTTAAAGAGAACGAATCCAATGAGACAGAAGGACAAATAGTAGGGATTCGTATAACAGTTTATCCAAGATCAATAATACTTCATAATAATCAATTGTGAAGCAGAATTCAAAAATAAAGATCAAAACATGGATACAATCAAAGATAGTAACCATAATAGACATCTTGGACAAAAAGGAAAAATTTTATTTTTCGGTGAATAGTGCCGTATTCGTGAATAGTGCCGTATACGTGAATAGTACCGTATACGTGAATAGTAACCCCGACACAAAAAGTTCCAAATTTGATAAAAACTCGTATCAATATTTCAGCATAATGATATTGAAGAAAATAATATCATCAAGAAGAAAATAATACCCCTTACCTCAAAATATCAGTACTTCTGGTCGGAATACCGGTATAAGGCTGAAAGAAACTTGCTCTGATGAATAGAAACTCTCAAAGTATCTAAATACTCACAAAATACACTCAATAATCTAGAGAGAGAAAGAGAGAAAACTTGTTTCTGGTGTAATTTTCAATTCTAACTTAGCCCTCTATTTATAGGAAAATTTTGGTAGGTTTGACCTGCAACCTGATGGCTTTACCTGCTACTATTCCCACCTACCACATTTGAAATATAATTCAGCACATTTCTTCACCAACCACAAGTGGGGCCCACCAATTCTAGAATTTTCCATCAAAATGATAAACTCCGAAAATTCAACAATTTCTGAACCAGTCATCTTGTAAAATTCATAATAAATCATACGTTCATTTTTAACGGTTCAAAATTTGTGGGCATATACTCAACTTATATATGTATAACATATCCAAAAATTACCACGATCCAACGGTCGGATTAAAAATTATAACCCCCGCAAAATATCTCAAAAACCCTGATTTTTAATACCTCCATTCCGACAAAAATATGGATAAAAACCTCAACATTAACTCCTTCATTTTTAACCACAAAAATATATCCCTCATTTATATCCACATAAAATAAATATTTCCTTATCATATGAATCAATAATTAATTATTCATAAATAATATTACAGAATCACATTTATGACAACCAGGCCGTTCCCAGGAAAGAGGGGGCTTTCCAATAAGGATTTCTCCTTACTGGCGCGCAATTAGATGACCAAACCTCTCCTTAGACAGAACTTTCTAGACATTGTCAATAATGTTATCTAATAATATTATTCAAATAATATGAATTATTGATCTGATAATGAGAAATACTGTGCAGTAACAATTATTGAAACAACAATAATATAAAATATCAATGCAGCAATTATTGAATCAATAAAATAAAATATTGAACAGTAATCACTGTAACAATTATTGAGTAGTGCCTTCTTACGTACGAATCAATAATTCAACTATACTGTGCAATCCGTGTGCTACTATGCAACCACGCGTTATTACTGTATTTTTAACCACCGGGTATTTAAACAGTGTTAACGGTAACAACTACGCCATTATTAATAAACAACTTATACTTGTCGTTTTCTTCATCCAATCGCTTTCCGTTATGGGGCCCACACAAGGCTGCGTCGTCGTACGAATATTCCCCGACAGCAAGAATATTCCACGACCAACCGAATATTCACCGACCAAAAATAAATATTTTATAACCACTTGCTTATTTTGCAAAATTTGCACATTTCACCCATAACCAAAGTATTATATCAAATTAACCCCTTATTATTCACAATAATATTTAGAGAAAATTTGATTTTATTCATTAATAAGTTGGGGTCTTACAACCTCCCCTCCTTATGAAATTTCGTCCTCGAAATTGACGTACGTACCTGATGTTTCAAAAAGGTGAGGATACCTCGCTTTCATTTCTGATTCCAACTCCCAGGTCATTTCTTCAATAGCATGGTTTTTCCACAAAACCTTAACTTGTGGTATAACCTTCGTGCGTAGGACATGCTCTTTCCTATCCAAGATCTTAACAGGTACCTCCTCGTACGTTAAATCTTCAGCTATCTCGTCTGGTTCTAACTCAATAATGTGGTTCGGGTCTTTAACATATTTACGAAGCATAGATATGTGAAAAACATTATGAACACGAGACATGCTTGGAGGTAATGCGAGTCTATATGCCACATTTCCTATTCGCTCAAGAATCTCAAATGGACCAACAAATCTTGGATTGAGCTTTCCTCTCTTCCCAAATCTTGTAACTCCCTTCCATGGTGCAACACGTAACAATACATGATCCCCAATATTAAATTCCACGTCCTTCCGATGAAGATCCGCATAACTCTTTTGTCGATCCTGTGCCGTTTGTATACGTTGTCGAATCGTTTGGATCTTCTCTGTAGTAATGCGTACCAATTCTGGTCCCAACAATGTTGCTTCACCCACCTCGTCCCAGCATACTGGAGAACGACATTTTCTTCCATACAACGCCTCAAATGGAGCCATACCTATGCTCGCCTGATAACTGTTGTTGTAGGAGAATTCCACCAATGGTAGGTACTTATCCCAACTCCCTTTGAGATCTAAGACACAAAGTCTTAATAGATCTTCAAGAGTTTGAATAGTCCTCTCTGATTGTCCGTCCGTTTGAGGATGGTATGCTGAACTGAATCGTAAATCCGTGCCCATAGCTTTCTGCAAGCTAACCCAAAATCGTGAAGTGAATCTTGGGTCACGATCCGAAACTATGGATACTGGCATGCCATGCAATCTCACAATCTCGTTCACGTACATACTAGCAAGACGTTCAAGGGAATAAGTCTCACGTATCGGCAAGAAATGAGCGGACTTGGTTAATCTATCAACAATAACCCAAATCGCATCTATGCCTTGAGAAACCTTGGGAAGACCTGTAACAAAATCCATAGTAATGTGTTCCCACTTCCATTTCGGGATCTCAAGTGGTTGCAATGGACCCTTTGGCACTTGATGCTCCGCCTTTACACGTTGACAAGTTAAACACCTCGAGATAAACTCCGCGATCTCTCTTTTCATATTGCTCCACCAAAATGTATGTCGAAGATCGTGATACATTTTGGTACTCCCAGGATGGATTGCAAACGGTGTGTTGTGTGCCTCCATCATTATTCTATGCTTCAAGTCAAAATCGTTAGGAACACAAAGTCTGGAGTTGACTCGAAGTATTCCTTCTTCATCGATTCTTGCTTCTGGAATAGCACCTTCTTGCACTTTCTTCTTCATACGCATCAGCTCTATATCCGTAGCTTGAGCAGCTTTAACTTTATCGATTAAAGTCGGTTCTACTCGTATATTTGATATCATCATATGGGTACTTGGAGCCTTCATCTCTATCTCCATCCTTTGCAAGTCATACAAAATGGGCCTTTGTGTTAAAAACATTGCACTCGTACCCGCATATGATCTTCTACTCAATGCGTCAGCTACTACGTTTGCTTTTCCAGGATGGTATTGGATGGTATGATCGTAATCTTTCAACAGCTCAAGCCAACGTCGTTGCCGCATGTTGAGTTCCTTTTGGGTGAAGAAATATTTGAGGCTTTTATGATCTGTATAGATCTCCACTTTCTCCCCATACAGGTAGTGTCTCCAGATCTTCAACGCAAAAACGACTGCTGCCAACTCCAAATCATGAGTAGGATAATTCCTCTCATATTCTTTGAGTTGTCGTGAGGCATAGGCTATGACTTTCCCATGTTGCATGAGAACACATCCTAACCCTTTGCCTGAAGCATCGCTGTAGATAACAAATCCATCCGAACCAGATGGTATTGTCAAAACAGGTGCCGAAATGAGTCTCCTCTTGAGTTCTTGGAAACTCTTCTCGCATTCCTCACTCCATACGAATTTTGTATCTTTCCGAGTCAGCTGAGTTAACGGAGTAGCGATTCGAGAAAATCCTTCCACAAATCTCCGATAATAACCAGCTAAGCCCAGAAAGCTACGTACTTCGGTTACCGACTTCGGTTGCTCCCAACTTTGTATGGCTTCAATCTTCGCCGGGTCGACAGATACTCCATGTTTTGACACCACGTGCCCAAGGAATGCTACTTCCTCAAGCCAGAACTCGCATTTCTTCAGTTTGGCATATAGCTTGTTTTCACGAAGCCTTTGCAGTACCAGCTTCAAATGGCGCTCATGATCTTCACGGCTTTTGGAATAGATGAGGATGTCATCAATAAAGACAACAACGAACTGATCCAAATATTCTTTGAATACACGGTTCATCATATCCATGAAGGCAGCAGGAGCATTAGTCAATCCAAAAGACATTACTAAGAATTCATAATGCCCGTACCGAGTTCTGAAGGCAGTCTTTGGAATATCCTCAGTTTTAATCTTCAGCTGATGATATCCAGAACGAAGATCGATCTTTGAAAAGAATTGTGCTCCTTGCAACTGGTCAAACAGGTCATCAATGCGAGGTAGCGGATACCTATTCTTGATGGTGACATGGTTCAATTCTCGATAGTCAATACAAAGTCGCATACTCCCGTCTTTCTTCTTTACGAATAAAACAGGAGCACCCCAAGGAGACGTACTAGGACGAATAAAACCGATGTCCAACAACTCCTGTAGTTGGACTTTTAACTCCTGAAGTTCAATAGGAGCCATTCGATATGGGGTTTTAGAAATGGGCTTTGTACCGGGTTCAAGGTCAATAAAGAATTCAATTTCTCGTTCCGGGGGTAGACCGGGAAGTTCTTCAGGAAATACATCGGAAAATTCTCTAACAATAGAAATATTATTCAAATCTGACTTGTCTTTGTTCAAATCCATAACATGGGCTAAGAAAGCTTGACATCCGTTTTTCAATAAACGAATAGCTTTGTGGCTTGATATGACAGTGACTGATTTTAGTGGTTTAGTAGTTTGAATTCGTATGACAGGTTGGTTAGGAATATGAAAACTAACAACCTTACGAAAACAATCAATTTTAGCATGATGAGTGGTTAACCAATCAATTCCTAAAATCACATCAAAAGCAAGTATCTTTAAAGAGATAAGATCAACAGGTAATGTGATAGTGCCAACTTGGATCATGCAAGATTTATAAACTGTAGATGTAACGAAGGTTTCACCCAACGGAGTTTCAACAGATAAGTTAAAGTCCAATTTCTCCGGAGTCAAGTTTAAACGTTGAGCACAAGCAGGAGAGATAAAAGAATGGGTAGAACCGGTATCTAGTAAAGTATAAACTTCGCAAGAATTCAAGATTAGCTTACCCGTGATCACCTCGTTCGGGTTTCTCACGTTTTGGCCAGTTACGACAAACGCTCTTCCAGGAACCGCTGATTTCGCCTTATCCGGGACAGCCCTTGGAATCACCACTCCCGCTGAACTTGGTTTCGCTATAGTACAATCTCGAGCGATGTGGCCTTCCTTCCCACAGTTGTAACACACCTTGGATTGTTGTGGACAGTTTGGGCTGATATGTCCCTCTTTCCCGCATTTGTAACATCTAACTGGCGGTCGTTCTCCTCCCCTAAAATTTGTTGTTGGTGCTGGTGCTGGTGCTGATGTCTTCCCGTCATTGTTGAATGTCCTCTTTCTGAAATTTCCACTTGACTCACCTCTCCTATTATCATGGCCACGATGACCACCCGAGTGGTTACCGCCTTTGTTCGTATTTTTCCCTCCTCGTTGGTTATCATCGCTCTGATGATTGCTGTCACCGGTATGACCCTGGTTGTGGTCCCTCGGTTGAGTATACTCATTATCTCTCTCTAATAATTGGGCCCTGTTGACAACGTCTGAATACAGAGAAAATTTATGAGAGATAAGGTATTGACGAATCTCAGGTTTTAAACCTCTCAGAAACATCCGCGTCATTCGTTCCTCATTTTCGACCAAATGAGGTGCAAACCTGGATAACTCTGCAAACTTCGCCTCGTACTGGGACACCGTCATGTTGTTTTGTTCCAGTCTAATAAACTCAACCTCCTTCATATGACGAATACTTTCAGGAAAGTACTTGTCATTGAACAGTTTTTGAAATGTTTCCCAGGACATGTTGAGTGCGTCAGGCTGGGTACGCTTCACAGACTCCCACCAGTAGTCTGCCTCACCGCGGAACATAAATGTGGCGAATGGAACCTTCTGTTCCTCCGTGCATCCCAAGACATCAAATATCTTGGTAATTTGCTTGACCCACGTTTCCGCCATGATCGGATCCGGCTTTCCCTTAAATTCTGGTGGTCCCAATTCTTTGAACTGCTTAGCTGTGACAAACCGCGCGTTGTTATCATTTCCACCCGTATTCTGCACACGAGTCTCCCTCGTCTGATTTTGCATGAACTGCAAAAAGCTCCTAAACATTCCATCATTCATCGTTTGCTCGGTAACGTTGTTTACAGGAGGAATATTGCCTTCCTGTTGCACGTTCCCCTGGGTAGTGATCAAAGGTGTCTCCACGGTCTGATTTACTCCATTATTAACGTTCTCAGCTGCCATTCTTAAATACTGCCATAAAACAAGGGTTAATAGTCATGTCATATATTATCCCTATACTCTGACCGACCAAATAAACACCAAATAAACTTAGTCAGGTCATACTAGCGAAGGAATTCCCCGTCTCTCCCCTCCTAGTTCTTGTCTCACATCTCAGCCAGGGATCATATCCCTAAGCTCTGATACCAACTGTGACTCTGGACACCAACCTATGTCAGCACCTTACATTGATACCTATCAGTTTGCCACCGCAGAACGGCGTCCCCTACGGAGAGTCTGGCTTCGGTGCATTCCCCATCAACAAGTCACCAGCGAGAGGCTCGGGGCTCTTTACTTATAGCTCTGATACCAACTGTGACGCCCCCAGAATAGGTATACAACACCCATTCTGAGTCGCCAAATACATGGTACAGAAAGCAAACTACAACTTCAATAATACAATTGTCGTGCAAAATACGACAACACATACTGTGAGTTTAAATACAAATATTGTCTTCTAGACAATATCCACACTCAAATAAATCCTCATTACAATTATTCAAACACTATTTTACAGAAATAGTGAGGACTGCTAATACATCTTTCTAGAACCATCACTCCATACCCCGACTAGATCCTGCTATGTTCTCACCTCCTGAGAAGAAAAATGGAACAAAAAGGAAAAGGGTGAGCTCAACTAGCCCAGTAAAGAATATTATGACTAAGATAATATACAACAAATTATCGTTAGTCTTCAACAGGGAAAAATCTGATAAAATATAATCGACAACAAGTTTTAGATCAACAACTGCAGCGGAAACAGCAAACCATTAGAAGAGTCAAGTAGAGAAAGAATTCTACTATCTTCTAAGATTTAAAAGTCCATCATCAATATTTTATCCCTGTAACATCAATTAATAATCATCTTTAACCAAATATTCATCTTTGCACTACAGGCCAAAGATATTCATTTGTATCATCAGTCGGTCATGTTCATCTCAACACCTGTTCATCTTTGCACTACAGGCCAAAGATATTCATCAAGTAATTATACATCTTTGCACTACAGGCCAAAGATATTCAGTAATATCATCATTTAGGACTGAGGATGATGAAAAATATCTTAAAGAGAACGAATCCAATGAGACAGAAGGACAAATAGTAGGGATTCGTATAACAGTTTATCCAAGATCAATAATACTTCATAATAATCAATTGTGAAGCAGAATTCAAAAATAAAGATCAAAACATGGATACAATCAAAGATAGTAACCATAATAGACATCTTGGACAAAAAGGGAAAATTTTATTTTTCGGTGAATAGTGCCGTATTCGTGAATAGTGCCGTATACGTGAATAGTACCGTATACGTGAATAGTAACCCCGACACAAAAAGTTCCAAATTTGATAAAAACTCATATCAATATTTCAGCATAATGATATTGAAGAAAATAATATCATTAAGAAGAAAATAATATCCCTTACCTCAAAATATCAGTACTTCTGGTCGGAATACCGGTATAAGGCTGAAAGAAACTTGCTCTGATGAATAGAAACTCTCAAAGTATCTAAATACTCACAAAATACACTCAATAATCTAGAGAGAGAAAGAGAGAAAACTTGTTTCTGGTGTAATTTTCAATTCTAACTTAGCCCTCTATTTATAGGAAAATTTTGGTAGGTTTGACCTGCAACCTGATGGCTTTACCTGCTACTATTCCCACCTACCACATTTGAAATATAATTCAGCACATTTCTTCACCAACCACAAGTGGGGCCCACCAATTCTAGAATTTTCCATCAAAATGATAAACTCCGAAAATTCAACAATTTCTGAACCAGTCATCTTGTAAAATTCATAATAAATCATACGTTCATTTTTAACGGTTCAAAATTTGTGGGCATATACTCAACTTATATATGTATAACATATCCAAAAATTACCACGATCCAACGGTCGGATTAAAAATTATAACCCCCGCAAAATATCTCAAAAACCCTGATTTTTAATACCTCCATTCCGACAAAAATATGGATAAAAACCTCAACATTAACTCCTTCATTTTTAACCACAAAAATATATCCCTCATTTATATCCACATAAAATAAATATTTCCTTATCATATGAATCAATAATTAATTATTCATAAATAATATTACAGAATCACATTTATGACAACCAGGCCGTTCCCAACAAAGAGGGGGCTTTCCAATAAGGATTTCTCCTTACTGGCGCGCAATTAGATGACCAAACCTCTCCTTAGACAGAACTTTCTAGACATTGTCAATAATGTTATCTAATAATATTATTCAAATAATATGAATTATTGATCTGATAATGAGAAATACTGTGCAGTAACAATTATTGAAACAACAATAATATGAAATATCAATGCAGCAATTATTGAACCAATAAAATAAAATATTGAACAGTAATCACTGTAACAATTATTGAGTAGTGCCTTCTTACGTACGAATCAATAATTCAACTATACTGTGCAATCCGTGTGCTACTATGCAACCACGCGTTATTACTGTATTTTTAACCACCGGGTATTTAAACAGTGTTAACGGTAACAACTACGCCATTATTAATAAACAACTTATACTTGTCGTTTTCTTCATCCAATCGCTTTCCGTTATGGGGCCCACACAAGGCTGCGTCGTCGTACGAATATTCCCCGACAGCAAGAATATTCCACGACCAACCGAATATTCACCGACCAAAAATAAATATTTTATAACCACTTGCTTATTTTGCAAAATTTGCACATTTCACCCATAACCAAAGTATTATATCAAATTAACCCCCTTATTATTCACAATAATATTTAGAGAAAATTTGATTTTATTCATTAATAAGTTGGGGTCTTACAGCGTCCCCTACGGAGAGTCTGGTTTCGGTGCATTCCAAGACTTGGAAGTCACCAGCGAGAGGCTCGGGGCTCTTCACACTTATGGCTCTAATACCAACTGTGACGCCACCAAAATAGGTATACATCACCTATTCTGAGTCGCCAAATACATGGTACAGAATACAAATACAATCGTTAATATACGACAAGAGAACTGTGAGTTTTAATACAAATACTGTCTTCTAGACAATATCCACACTCAGAATAAGTCCTCGTTACATTTATTGTCATACTATTTAACAGAATAGTGAGGACTACTAATAATATCATCTGGTCCATCACTCCGTTTCCCGACTCGTCCCAGCTATATTCTCATTTTCTGAAGAGAACAGTGAAAGAAAGGGTGAGCTTCACTAGCCCAGTAAGAAATATTATGACAAAGATAATGTAGAATAAATTATCATTAGTCTTCAACAATGTTAAACTGATACAATATAACAAACATTAAGTTTAACTGCATCGGAACAAGCAATCTATTAGAAGAATCAAGTAGAGAATAAAATCTACTATCTTCTATGATTTAAAAAGTTTTTCATGACTTTTATCGTTGGGACTCAGCTTAATAAATAATCCACATCATCGAATCACCCCTGCAATACGGCCAAGAATATTCTTTAGTATCACGACCACGAATTATCCATGCACTACGGCTAAAGATAATCATGTTTTCATCAACGGTCCTGATCATGCCAAAAAATAATTCATCTTTGCACTACGACCAAAGAGAATCCATAGCCATAATCATACCAAAAACTGTCCATCAATGCACTACGGGCCAATTAGGACTTTTTTCACATCATTTGTAATATTAAGGTCATTATTACACCGAATAATCTCTGGTCATAATCATACCAAGTCTATCTATGCACTACAGGTCATAGATGACTTTCAACAAAATATAAACATGAGGATGATGACAATGATATAAGAATTCAATAAAACAAGTTTAAGAATTAATTTATCTAGGAATTGATAACGTCTAAATTGTCAACATGATACTACTTTGTAGAGTAAAATTCAAGAATGCTCAGAAGAATATTTTCATGAAAAGATACTGGATGAAGCGCAAATATCAAGGATATTCCACTAATTTCATGGAGTATAGAAGTCAAAGTTTTAACCAACTGAGTATAATAAAGAATGGAATAACAAAAGAAATCACCATGCATGCGATAGACCACACAGACAGGTTATTCCAACAGAAAAATAAATAATAGAACCGGGTCATGCGTAAATGCACCGACAGGATATTCCGACAGAATACTAAATAATGGAACCTGGTCCGGCGTAAACGCACAGACAGGATATTCCGACAGAATAATAGATAATGGAACCAGGTCCGGCATAAAGCACAGATAGGATATTCCAACAGAATAATAAATAATGGAACCAGGTCCGGCGTAAAGCACAGACAGGATATTCCGACAGAATAATAAATAATGTAATAACGGAAGAATTTCACCAAGTATAGGATAGCCCCCGTATACAGGTTATTCTAACAGAATAATAAAGAATGGAATAACAGAAGTTCTCTTCATGAATAAGAAAGAAAGAATACCCTTTACGAGTACAATAAATAATATTCCTTACCTTTGAAAGAAGAGTATTTCGACTGGTAGGGCGAGGATATACTCAAAGAAAACTTGCACTACGCTCAAAGCTTTCTTAAACTCTAAATAAATACGCTCAAGATTATAGAAGAAGAACTCTTTCTATAGTTTCTCTCTCTAGAGTTTCAGTAAATTCGTAAGAAATAATGAAGGAATGAGTTTCTATTTATAGAAGAATAGACTGTATAGTAACTAATTCATGAACGGTCCAGATTGATTTACTTTTAATCGGACTGTCCATATTTAAAGCAAAATCTTTTAAATAAAATATAATATATTCTATTTATAATCTAATAAAACGAATAACTTTATAAAAGATTTTACTATGCAAACACTATATAGCCACTATGCAAATACTATGCATAATAAAATATAATATATTCTAATTATTGTCTAATAAAACAGATAACTTTATAAAAGTATTCTGTTTTATATAAAAAGATTTTACTATTAGCCTAATAAAACGAATAACTTTATAAAGTATTATATTTTATATAGAAAGTTTTTCTGTTTTATTACATTAATAATACTAATAAAACAAAACTGAGTGACTTCTCACGTAAGCATCAATAATCAATACCGTGTGTTACTATGCAACCACGCGTATTACTGTACTTTTACTACCGAGTAGTTCAACAGTGTGACGCCCCCAGAATAGGTATACAACACCCATTCTGAGTCGCCAAATACATGGTACAGAAAGAAAACTACAACTTCAATAATACAATTGTCGTGCAAAATACGACAACACATACTGTGAGTTTAAATACAAATATTGTCTTCTAGACAATATCCACACTCAAATAAATCCTCATTACAATTATTCAAACACTATTTTACAGAAATAATGAGGACTGCTAATACATCTTTCTAGAACCATCACTCCATACCCCGACTAGATCCTGCTATGTTCTCACCTCCTGAGAAGAAAAATGGAACAAAAAGGAAAAGGGTGAGCTCAACTAGCCCAGTAAAGAATATTATGACTAAGATAATATACAACAAATTATCGTTAGTCTTCAACAGGGAAAAATCTGATAAAATATAATCGACAACAAGTTTTAGATCAACAACTGCAGCGGAAACAGCAAACCATTAGAAGAGTCAAGTAGAGAAAGAATTCTACTATCTTCTAAGATTTAAAAGTCCATCATCGATAATTTATCCCTGTAACATCAATTAATAATCATCTTTAACCAAATATTCATCTTTGCACTACAGGCCAAAGATATTCATTTGTATCATCAGTCCGTCATGTTCATCTCAACACCTGTTCATCTTTGCACTACAGGCCAAAGATATTCATCAAGTAATTATACATCTTTGCACTACAGGCCAAAGATATTCAGTAATATCATCATTTAGGACTGAGGATGATGAAAAATATCTTAAAGAGAACGAATCCAATGAGACAGAAGGACAAATAGTAGGGATTCGTATAACAGTTTATCCAAGATCAATAATACTTCATAATAATCAATTGTGAAGCAGAATTCAAAAATAAAGATCAAAACATGGATACAATCAAAGATAGTAACCATAATAGACATCTTGGACAAAAAGGGAAAATTTTATTTTTCGGTGAATAGTGCCGTATTCGTGAATAGTGCCGTATACGTGAATAGTACCGTATACGTGAATAGTAACCCCGACACAAAAAGTTCCAAATTTGATAAAAACTCGTATCAATATTTTAGCATAATGATATTGAAGAAAATAATATCATCAAGAAGAAAATAATACCCCTTACCTCAAAATATCAGTACTTCTGGTCGGAATACCGGTATAAGGCTGAAAGAAACTTGCTCTGATGAATAGAAACTCTCAAAGTATCTAAATACTCACAAAATACACTCAATAATCTAGAGAGAGAAAGAGAGAAAACTTGTTTCTGGTGTGATTTTCAATTCTAACTTAGCCCTCTATTTATAGGAAAATTTTGGTAGGTTTGACCTGCAACCTGATGGCTTTACCTGCTACTATTCCTACCTACCACATTTGAAATATAATTCAGCACATTTCTTCACCAACCACAAGTGGAGCCCACCAATTCTAGAATTTTCCATCAAAATGATAAACTCCGAAAATTCAACAATTTCTGAACCAGTTATCTCGTAAAATTCATAATAAATCATACGTTCATTTTTAACGGTTCAAAATTTGTGGACATATACTCAACTTATATATGTATAACATATCCAAAAATTACCACGATCCAACGGTCGGATTAAAAATTATAACACCCGCAATATTTCTCAAAAACCCTGATTTGATTTTTAATACCTCCATTCCGATAAAAATACTGATAAAACACCTCAACATTAACTCCTTCATTTTTAACCACAAAAATATATCCCTCATTTATATCCACATAAAATAAATATTTCCTTATCATATGAATCAATAATTAATTATTCACAAATAATATTACAGAATCACATTTATGACAACTAGGCCGTTCCCAGGAAAGAGGGGGCTTTCCAATAAGGATTTCTCCTTACTGGCGCGCAATTAGATGACCAAACCTCTCCTTAGACAGAACTTTCTAGACATTGCCAATAATGTTATCTAATAATATTATTCAAATAATATGAATTATTGATCTGATAATGAAAAATACTGTGCAGCAACAATTATTGAAACAACAATAATATAAAATATCAATGCAACAATTCTTGAATCAATAAAATAAAATATTGAACAATAACTACTATAACAATTATTGAGTAGTGCTTTCTTACGTAAGAATCAATAATTCAACTATACTGTGCAATCCGTGTGCTACTGTGCAACCACGCGTTATTACTGTATTTTTAACCACCGGGTATTTAAACAGTGTTAACGGTAACAACTACGCCATTATTAATAAATAACTTATACTTGTCGTTTTCTTCATCCAATCGCTTTCCGTTATGGGGCCCACACAAGGCTGCGTCGTCGTACGAATATTCCCCGACAGCAAGAATATTCCACGACCAACCGAATATTCACCGACCAAAAATAAATATTTTATAACCACTAGCTTATTTTGCAAAATTTGCACATTTCACCCATAACCAAAGTATTATATCAAATTAACCCCCTTATTATTCACAATAATATTTAGAGAAAATTTGATTTTATTCATTAATAAGTTGGGGTCTTACAAACAGTATTAATGGTAAAACTTCTGCCGTTATTTTTATAAAGTATTTTTGTCGTTTTCTCAATCCGACAATAATTCTGTTGTGGGGTCCACCAATGATTGTACCGTCGTACGAATATTTTCCGACAAAAAGAATATTCCACGACTAATCGAATATTCCCCGACACAATGAATATTTTATATCAACTTGCTTACTTTGAAAAAAAAATTCACATATTACCCTTAATTTTAAAAATTTTATCAATTTAACTATTTACCAAAATAAAAAAATTGAATACTTTTATTTCATAAAATTTGGGTCTCATAGTTTAGGACTCCTAAATATGGCGGTTACCATTATTTGGATCCAACACAATCTCCTTAAAAGGTGCAAGTGGAACCCAACCCAAACACTACCTTTGGAGTTACTTATTCAAATATGATTAGGACTAGAATCCTTAACCATTTAAACCCCTTATAACTCCAGACTCTGTACAAGGGTTGACCCCCCTGTACGGGCCCAATCCAACCGAATTAAAATATACTGGTCTGGGCTCCGGCCCAAGGGACTTGGACGCCCGACCCCGAAAGCCATAAACTTGAATAGGACTGCGGCCCAGAGGACTTTGATGCCCGAGCCCGAACACCTTTAACATCCCCAAGGGCTTTGGCCCAATGGACTTAACACCCCCTCTGATGTCAGGCCTTCGGCCCACATGGAGGTCGGTAAAAATTCTCCCGAACATTGCCCTCCAGTCTCTTATTATAATATATTTTATAATTAGAGACTTGAAAAGACATGAACTCAAAAAGTCACAACAATAAATGATGAGTTGTCTGGGGAACCTAAATAGTTTTTCTTCGATTTTTGAAATGCTACACGTTTCCCCAGGACCGAGCCCCACTTGCCTTAAATAGCTGCCCTGGGGTTTCGTGTCGTGTCATTATAAAAACCCCCATCCATCCATCACTGTCACTTTTTTGAGCCTTTCATTATTTTAAATTTTCTTTCTCAGAGCTTTCCGGCGAAAGCGATTTCCAGCGAGCAAAGCAAACATCCTCTATTCAAACTTTCCTGCTCATTTCTGCTTCAAATCATCACATTTTCAGTCTCTTATTCCTCCCAAATAGCTGATTCTAGTACTCCCATCTCTACTGAGCCAGTTCCACCCACCGTCACCACCACAACTATCGCTACCGGAGATCTGATTCCGGTCGATTTACCGGTAGCTCCCATTAACACCACCACCGATAGTGTTGAGTCCAAAATCCGAAGCGTTTACGCTTCTGAAACCAACTTCTCCCATGTCAACACTAAATCTACCGTCAGCTCTTCTCAACTTTCTGACATCAGAATTTTGTTTAACATTCCCAAAGAGTACAAACTTTGGGTGCCAGAGCCGAACGAAAGGATGTTCTGGCGTCCCAAAGGAGATTGGGTTGCTATCCCTCTTTGGGTAATGAAATATGGGGTTCGATTCCCCCTTCACGAATTCATCTCTTCTTTCCTTTGCTTCGTGGGGATCGGGTTCGCACAGCTCGTGCCGAACTCGTATATCCACTTAATCAGCTTTATCGCACTGTGCCAAGAGGCTGGGATCACTCTTGGCCTCGATTTCTTTTTCGTCTTGTTTACTGTCGGGAAGTCAAAGGAGCCCGGCTTTCGGCAGCTAAACCGTGTGGCCGGCCGAGCCACCTTTATGAAGACCCCTTCCAGCAACAAAGGGTGACATCCATGGTGGATCTTCATGAAGGGGACCTGTAAGGCCCTAACTTTTTTATAAATAAAATAAATATTTCCTCTAATTATTAGTTTGAAAAATAGGGTGTTAATTTGATATAATGATGTGGTTATGGGTGAAATGTATAAATTTTGCAAAATAAGCAAGTGGTTATAAAATATTCATTATTGTCGAAGAATATTCGTTTAGTCGTAGAATATTCTTGCTGTCGAGGAGTATTCGTACGATGGCGCAACCATTTGTGGATCCCACAACGAAATGTTATATTATTGAGACGTTGTGGTAAGTTTGGTTATTTTATGGGGGGCCATATGTCATCATCTAAGAGTCTCTTCGTCAATAGTAATTACCGTCGTCAATAGTAATTACCGTCGTCAATAGTATTTACCTTGGTCAATAGTAATTACCTTCGTCAATATTATTTACCTTGGTCAATAGTATTTACCTTGGTCAATAGTAATTACCTTCGTCAATAGTATTTACCTTGGTCAATAGTAATTACTTTCGTCAATAGTAGTTGTCCCTTCAATATTACCAAGAGTCATTTGACCATTCGTTAAGACCAAGAGTCATTTGACCCTTCGTTAAGACCAAGAGCCACCCTCAGTTTTTCTATAAATAGAGGCCTAGGGCTTCATTATTTTTCACGAATTCATTCAAGCTATAGAGAGAGAAAGTATAGAGAGAATAAGAGAGAGAGAATAAAAGTATTCTGCTACATCACTTTTCCAATATCCAGTTCTTTTAAGGTAGGGAATATTATTTCTTTTATATTCATGAAGAGAACTTCTGTTATTCCATTTGTTATTATTCTGTTGGAATAACCAGTATACGCGGTCTACCCTATACTTGGTGACATTCTTCTATTATTCTGTTGGAACATCCTGTCTGTGTGTTTTACACCGGACCTGGTTCCGTTTATTATTCTGTTGGAACATCCTGTCTGTGTGTTTTACACCGGACCTGGTTCCGTTTTATTATTATTCTGTTGGAATATCCTGTCTGTGTGTTTTACACCGGACCTGGTTCCATTATTTATTATTCTGTCGGAATATCCTGTCTGTGCGTTTACGCCGGACCTGGTTCCATTATTTATTATTCTATTGAAATAACCTGTCTGTGCGGTCTATCGCATGCATGGTGATTTCTTTTGTTATTCCATTCTTTATTGTACTCAGTTGGTTAAGTTTTGACTTCTATACTCCATGAAATTTGTGGAATATCCTTGATAGTTGCGTTTCATCCAGTATCTTTTCAAGAAAATATTCTTCTAAGCATTCTTGAATTTTACTCCACAATGCAGTATCATGTTGACAATTTGGACGTTGTTAATTCCTGGATAAATTAATTCTTGAACTTGTTTTATTGAATTCTTATATCATTGTCATCATCCTCATGTTTATAAAATGTTGAAAGTCATCTGTGGCCTGTAGTGCATAGATGGACTTGGTATGATTATGACCAGGGATTATTCGGTATAATCATGACCGTAATGTTACAAATGATGTGGTAAAAGTCCTCATTGGCCCGTAGTGCATTGATGGACAGTTGTTGGCATGATCATGACCATTAATGAATACACGAATATCCTTGGCCGTAGTGCAGGGGTGATTCGATGATGTGGATTATTTTATTAAGCTGAGTCTCAGCGATCACAGTGTTGAAAAACCTTTTAAATCATAAAAGATAGTAGAGTTTATTTTCTACTTGACTCTTTTAATGGATTGCTTGTTCCGCTGCAGTTAAACTTGATGTCTATTATATTTTATCAGTTTAACATTGTTGAAGGCTAATGATAATTTATTCTGCATTATCTTAGTCATAATATTTCTTACTGGGCTAGTTGAGCTCACCCTTTCTTTCACTGTTCTCTTCAGGAAATGAGAACGTAGCTGGGGCAAGTCGGGGAACGGAGTGATGGTCCGAAGATAGTATTAGTTAGTAGTCCTCACTATTCTATGTAATGGTGTGTTAATAAATGTAATGAGGACTCCTTTTGAGTATGAATACTCTCTAGAAGATAATATTTGTATTCAAACTCACAGTTTATGTTTTGTCGTATTGTACACGACAGTTGTATTATTAAGTTGTATTTGTATTCTGTACTATGTATCTGACGACCCAAGATGGGTGATGTATACCTAATTTTGGGGGCGTCACAGTTGGTATCAGAGCTTAGGGATATGATCCCTGGCTAAGATGTGAGAATAGAACTAGGAGGGGAGAGACGGGGAATTCCTTCGCTAGTATGACATACCTAAGTTTATTTGCATGGTATTTAATTGGTCGGTCATAATATAAGGATAATATATGACATATCAATTAATTTTTATTTTGTGGCAGTATCTGAAAATGGCATCTGAGAACGTTGAGAATAGCAATGGAGCACAGACGACTGTTGATTCACCACATATCAATAATCAGGATAATGTGCATCAGGAAGGTGTCAATCCTCATGCAAACAACAACACTGACCAAATGATGAATGATCAAATGTTCAGAGGCTTTATGCAATTCATGCAACAACAGGTGAAAGCGGCTCCTGTCCACAACGTAGGTGGAAATACTGGAAACTCTCAGGCGGTCACCGCTAAACAGTTTAAGGAGCTGGGACCACCGGAGTTTAAGGGAGAACCCAAACCACTTGTAGCTGAAACATGGATAAAGCAGATCACCAAGATATTTGATGTCTTGGGTTGCTCCGAGGAGCAAAAGGTTCCCTTTGCCGCCTTTATGTTGCGAGGAGAGGCAGATTACTGGTGGGAATCGATAAAGCGTACTCAACCTGCCGCACTGAAGATGTCCTGGGAGAAGTTCCAAGAGCTGTTTAACGACAAATACTTTCCCGAGAGTATTCGTCACATGAAGGAGGTGGAGTTCATCAAATTGGAGCAGAATAATATGACCGTGTCGCAGTACGAGGCAAAATTTGCGGAGTTATCCCGGTTTGCGTCCCACCTGGTGGATAATGAAGAAAGAATGACGCGGATGTTTTTAAGAGGTTTGAAGCCGGAGATACGTCAACATCTTGTTTCTCATAAACTGTGTTTGTATTCAGATGTTGTAAATAGGGCTCAGTTGGTGGAGCGCGATAACGAGACAACGCAACCAAAAGAGAGCAGCCGGCAAAATGATAATACCAGTGAGAGCAGTCATCGAAGCGGTGACAACAAGCGTGGAGGGAATCAACAGGCCAGAAATGGTAACCACTTCGGTGGTAATCAGGGCCAAAACAATAAGAATGGACATTTCAAGAAGAGGAGATTCAACAATGATGGAAAGACGTCAGCACCAGCACCTGTCGTTAAGGAAGGAGAACGACCACCTATCATATGTTTCAAATGCGGAGGGGAGGGGCACATCAGTCCAAACTGCGCGATGCCGTCCAAAGCATGTTATAATTGTGGAAGAGAAGGTCATTTAGCCCGATTTTGTCGTTTACCGAAGACAAATTCAGCTAGGATGGAGGCACCAAAAGCCGTCCCAGAAAAGTCAAAACCGGTTGTGCAAGGGAGAGCGTTTGTTGTGAACTCCCAGAGAGCAAGGAACCCGAATGAGGTCATCACGGGTAAGCTTATTATAAACTCTAAAGAAGTTTATACTTTATTTGATACCGGTTCAACCCATTCTTTTATTTCTCCTACTTGCGCTCATCGATTAAATTTGATTCCGGAGAAATTAGACTTTGACTTATCTGTGGAAACTCCGTTGGGAGAAACCTTCATTACCTCCACTGTTTATAAGTCTTGTTTGGTTCAAGTTGGTACCCACACATTACCTATCGATCTGATTTCATTAAAAATACTTGCATTTGACGTGATTCTAGGGATTGATTGGTTAACTACTCATTATGCAAAAATTGATTGTTTTCGTAAGGTTGTTAGCTTTCATATTCCTAATCGACCTATTATGCGAATTCAAGCAACCAAACCATTAAAATCAATCGCTGTCATCTCAAGCCATAAAGCTATTCGTTTATTGAAAAACGGATGTCAAGCTTTCTTAGCTCATGTCACAGATCTAAACAAAAATACGTCAGCTTTGAATGATATTTCTGTTGTTAATAAATTTCCTGACGTATTTCCCGAAGAACTTCCTGGCCTACCCCCAGAGCGTGAAATTGAATTTTGTATCGACCTTGAACCCGGTACAAAACCCATTTCCAAAGCCCCATATCGAATGGCTCCTATTGAACTTCAGGAGTTAAAGATCCAACTGCAGGAATTGTTAGACATTGGCTTTATTCGTCCTAGTACTTCTCCTTGGGGTGCTCCTGTTCTGTTCGTGAAGAAGAAAGATGGGAGTATGCGACTTTGTATTGATTATCGGGAGTTGAATCATGTCACCATCAAAAATAGGTACCCATTGCCACGTATTGATGACCTGTTTGACCAGTTGCAAGGAGCACAATTCTTTTCAAAGATCGATCTTCGTTCTGGATATCATCAGCTGAAGGTTAGAACTGAGGATATTCCAAAGACGGCTTTTAGAACTCGGTACGGGCATTATGAATTCCTAGTCATGTCCTTTGGATTGACTAATGCTCCTGCTGCCTTCATGGATATGATGAACCGGGTATTCAAGGAATATTTGGATCACTTTGTGGTCGTCTTTATTGATGACATCCTTATTTATTCCAAAAGCCGTGAAGATCATGAGCAACACTTGAGGCTGGTACTCCAAAAGCTTCGTGAATACAAGCTTTATGCCAAGTTGAAGAAATGCGAGTTCTGGCTGGAGGAGGTAGCATTCCTTGGGCACGTAGTATCAAGTCGTGGAATATCGGTTGACCCGGCAAAGATTGAAGCTATTCAAAGCTGGGAGCAACCTAAATCAGTGACCGAGGTACGTAGCTTTCTTGGTTTAGCTGGTTATTATCGGAGATTCGTGGAAGGATTTTCTCGAATCGCTACTCCATTAACTCAGCTGACTCGGAAAGATACAAAGTTTGGTTGGAGCGAAGAATGTGAGCAGAGTTTTCAAGAACTCAAGAGGAGACTCATTTCAGCACCTGTTCTAACAATACCATCTGGCTCGGAGGGATTTGTCATCTACAGTGATGCTTCGAGCAAAGGGTTGGGATGCGTTCTCATGCAACATGGAAAAGTCATAGCCTATGCATCAAGACAACTCAAGGAATATGAGAGGAATTATCCTACTCATGATCTAGAGTTGGCAGCTGTTGTCTTTGCACTTAAAATTTGGAGGCATTACTTGTATGGGGAGAAAGTGGAGATCTTTACGGATCATAAAAGCCTCAAATATTTCTTCACTCAAAAGGAACTCAACATGCGACAACGACGTTGGCTTGAACTGTTGAAAGATTATGATCATACCATTCAATACCATCCTGGAAAAGCGAACGTGGTAGCTGACGCATTGAGTAGAAGATCATATGCGGGTACAAGTGCAATATTAACAACGCAAAGGCCCATTTTGTGTGACTTGCAAAGGATGGAGATAGAGTTAAAGACTCCAGGGACCCATGTGATGATGGCGAATATACGAGTAGAACCGACTTTAATCGATAAAGTTAAAGCTGCTCAAGCTACAGACCTGGAGCTGATGCGTATGAGGAAGAAAGTGCAAGAAGGTGTTATGCCGGAAGCAAGAATCGATGAAGAAGGAATACTTCGAGTCAACTCCAGACTTTGTGTTCCTAACAACCCTGATTTAAAGTATGAAATCATGATGGAGGCGCACAACACACCGTTTGCAATCCATCCTGGAAGTACCAAAATGTATCATGATCTTCGTCATACATTTTGGTGGAGCAATATGAAGAGAGAGATAGCGTTGTTTATCTCAAGGTGTCTAACTTGTCAACGAGTCAAAGCGGAGCATCAAGTACCAAAAGGTCCATTGCAACCACTTGAAATTCCAGAATGGAAGTGGGAGCACATTACCATGGATTTCGTTACCGGTCTTCCTAGGGTTTCTCAAGGTATTGATGCGATTTGGGTCATTGTTGATAGATTGACCAAGTCTGCTCATTTCTTACCGATACGAGAAACTTATACACTTGAACGTCTTGCTCGTATGTACATAAACGAGATTGTAAGACTGCATGGTATGCCAGTATCCATAGTTTCTGACCGAGACCCAAGATTCACTTCACGATTTTGGGTTAGTTTACAAAAAGCTATGGGCACGGAGTTACGATTTAGTTCAGCATATCATCCTCAGACGGACGGACAATCAGAGAGGACTATTCAAACTCTTGAAGATCTATTAAGACTCTGTGTCTTTGACTTCAAGGGAAGTTGGGACAAGTTCTTACCATTGGTGGAGTTTTCCTACAACAACAGTTATCAAGCAAGTATTGGCATGGCTCCATTCGAAGCATTGTATGGAAGAAAATGTCGTTCTCCAGTATGCTGGGATGAGGTGGGCGA
Source organism: Panax notoginseng (assembly GCA_016801055.1). NCBI lineage: Eukaryota > Viridiplantae > Streptophyta > Magnoliopsida > Apiales > Araliaceae > Panax > Panax notoginseng. The sequence continues at coordinate 249,997,444 of CM029012.1, forward strand.
AGCAACGTTGTTGGGACCGGAGTTGGTACGTATGACTACAGAAAAGATTCAAACGATCCGACAACGTATAAAAACCTCACAAGATCGACAAAAGAGTTATGCTGATCTTCATCGAAAGGACGTGGAATTTGATGTAGGAGATCATGTGTTCTTACGTGTTGCTCCATGGAAAGGAGTTACGAGATTTGGAAAGAGAGGAAAGCTAAATCCTCGATTCATCGGTCCATTTTTAATCCTCGATCGAGTAGGAACTGTGGCTTATAGACTCGCTTTACCGCCAAGTATGTCTCGTGTTCATAACGTTTTCCACATATCCATGTTACGCAAATATGTGGAAGACCCGAACCACATTATTGAGTTAGAACCGGACGAAATAGCGGAGGATTTGACGTATGAAGAAGTTCCTGTTCAAATCTTGGATAAGAAGGAACATATTCTACGCTCCAAGGTTATACCTCAAGTCAAAGTTTTGTGGAGAAACCACGATGTTGAGGAAATGACTTGGGAGTTAGAATCAGAAATGAAATCAAGGTATCCTTACCTCTTCGACATACCAGGTACGTACCCTAATTTCGAGGGCGAAATTTCATAAGAAGGGGAGGTTGTAAGACCCCAACTTTTATAAATAAAGATGAATTTTTTATAAATATCATTTTTGAATATTATGGAGTTAATTTGATATAATGTTATAGTTGTGGGTAATATTTATAAATTTTGCAAAGTAAGCAAGTTGTTATAAAATATTCGTTTGGTCGGAGAATATTCTTTTTGTCGGGGAATATTCGTACGACGGCACAATCATTGGTGGACCCCACAACGGAATTATTATCGGATTGAGAGAACGACAGAATTATCTTTCTATAAAAATAACGGCTGAGGTGTTACCGTTAAAACCGTTAAAACTGTTGAACTACTCGGTAGTAAAAGTACAGTAATACGCGTGGTTGCATAGTAGCACACGGTATTGATTATTGATGCTTACGTGAGAAGTCACTCAGCTATACTCAATTATTGCTACAGTAATTATTGCATCATATCTCTTAAATTATTGTCATAGTATCATCTGTATAATATGTTATATTATTGAGACGTTGTGGTAAGTTTGGTTATTTTATGGGGGGCCATATGTCATCATCTAAGAGTCTCTTCGTCAATAGTAATTACCGTCGTCAATAGTAATTACCGTCATCAATAGTATTTACCTTGGTCAATAGTAATTACCTTCGTCAATATTATTTACCTTGGTCAATAGTATTTACCTTGGTCAATAGTAATTACCTTCGTCAATAGTATTTACCTTGGTCAATAGTAATTACTTTCGTCAATAGTAGTTGTCCCTTCAATATTACCAAGAGTCATTTGACCCTTCGTTAAGACCAAGAGTCATTTGACCCTTCGTTAAGACCAAGAGCCACCCTCAGTTTTTCTATAAATAGAGGCCTAGGGCTTCATTATTTTTTCACGAATTCATTCAAGCTATAGAGAGAGAAAGTATAGAGAGAATAAGAGAGAGAGAATAAAAGTATTCTGCTACATCACTTTTCCAATATCCAGTTCTTTTAAGGTAGGGAATATTATTTCTTTTATATTCATGAAGAGAACTTTTGTTATTCCATTTGTTATTATTCTGTTGGAATAACCAGTATACGCGGTCTACCCTATACTTGGTGACATTCTTCTATTATTCTGTTGGAACATCCTGTCTGTGTGTTTTACACCGGACCTGGTTCCGTTTATTATTCTGTTGGAACATCCTGTCTGTGTGTTTTACACCGGACCTGGTTCCGTTTTATTATTATTCTGTTGGAATATCCTGTCTGTGTGTTTTACACCGGACCTGGTTCCATTATTTATTATTCTGTCGGAATATCCTGTCTGTGCGTTTACGCCGGACCTGGTTCCATTATTTATTATTCTATTGGAATAACCTGTCTGTGCGGTCTATCGCATGCATGGTGATTTCTTTTGTTATTCCATTCTTTATTGTACTCAGTTGGTTAAGTTTTGACTTCTATACTCCATGAAATTTGTGGAATATCCTTGATAGTTGCGTTTCATCCAGTATCTTTTCAAGAAAATATTCTTCTAAGCATTCTTGAATTTTACTCCACAATGCAGTATCATGTTGACAATTTGGACGTTGTTAATTCCTGGATAAATTAATTCTTGAACTTGTTTTATTGAATTCTTATATCATTGTCATCATCCTCATGTTTATAAAATGTTGAAAGTCATCTGTGGCCTGTAGTGCATAGATGGACTTGGTATGATTATGACCAGGGATTATTCGGTATAATCATGACCGTAATGTTACAAATGATGTGGTAAAAGTCCTCATTGGCCCGTAGTGCATTGATGGACAGTTGTTGGCATGATCATGACCATTAATGAATACACGAATATCCTTGGCCGTAGTGCAGGGGTGATTCGATGATGTGGATTATTTTATTAAGCTGAGTCTCAGCGATCACAGTGTTGAAAAACTTTTTAAATCATAAAAGATAGTAGAGTTTATTTTCTACTTGACTCTTTTAATGGATTGCTTGTTCCGCTGCAGTTAAACTTGATGTCTATTATATTTTATCAGTTTAACATTGTTGAAGGCTAATGATAATTTATTCTGCATTATCTTAGTCATAATATTTCTTACTGGGCTAGTTGAGCTCACCCTTTCTTTCACTGTTCTCTTCAGGAAATGAGAACGTAGCTGGGGCAAGTCGGGGAACGGAGTGATGGTCCGAAGAATAGTATTAGTTAGTAGTCCTCACTATTCTATGTAATGGTGTGTTAATAAATGTAATGAGGACTCCTTTTGAGTATGAATACTCTCTAGAAGATAATATTTGTATTCAAACTCACAGTTTATGTTTTGTCGTATTGTACACGACAGTTATATTATTAAGTTGTATTTGTATTCTGTACTATGTATCTGACGACCCAAGATGGGTGATGTATACCTAATTTTGGGGGCGTCACATTATTAGATAGCATTATTGACAATGTCTAAGAAAGTTCTGTCTAAGGAGAGGTTTGGTCACCTAATTGCGTGCCAGTAAGAAAAAATCCTTATCGGAAAGCCCCCTCTTTCCTGGAAACGACCTGGTTGTCATAATTGTGATTCTGTAATATTATTTGTGAATAATTAATTATTGATTTATATGATAAGAAAATATTTATTTTATGTGGACATATTTATTGTGGTTATAAATGAAGGAATTAATGCTGTGGTGTTTTATCAGTATTTTTGACGGAATAGAGGTGCTGAAAATCATCCGTATGTGGATTTCGGACATTTTTTATTTCGAATTTGGAAAAACTTAAAGCTACAAAGTTGTAGATAATTAAATTTCCTATGAAAAGCACATGGGATTCGAATTTTTCTGATAAAAGGGCTATTTTATATGAATTATTTAAGTTACTGATTATTTAAAATATTTTAGAAATTTTTAGAATTGGTGGGCCTCACTTTTGGTTGGTGAGAAATGTGCTGAAATTTCTTTTCAAAAGTGGTGGCCTTGAATAGTAGCAGGTAAAGCCATCAGGTAGCAGGTTAGTCTGCTATGACGTTCTAAACATTTTCCTATAAAGAGGGTGCTTAGTTAGAATTGAAAATCACACCATAAACAAGTTTTCTCTCTTTCTCTCTCTATATTATCGAGCGTATTTGTGTGAGTATTTAGATACTTTGAGAGTTGCTATTTAGTGCAAGTTTCTTTCAGCGTTATATCCGATATTCCAGTCAGAAGTATTGCTCTTTTGAGATAAGGGGTATTATTTATTTCACATTCTGAAGAGATATTATTTTTCGTATTCATATGAATATTATTTCCGTTTAATATTCATAAGAAATTTTATTTCGTACAATATTCGCGAGAAATATTATATTCGTTTAATATTCGTAATGAATATTATTTTCGTTTAACATTCGTAAGGGATGTTATTTTCTTCGTAAATGATATTATTTTCTTCAATATCATTATGCCGAATTATTGATATGAGTTTTATTGTAGAATTTCTACCTTTTTGTGTCGGGATTACTATTCCCAAAGTTACTATTCACTAGGTACTATTCACTCAGTTACTATTTACCCGGGGTACTATTCATGATAAAAATTGATTACTTTTCGGTCCAAATTATTTTTGATACAATATTATTCTTGAATTTTACTCCACAAAGCAGTATCATGTTGACAATTTGGACGTTATTTATTTCTGGATAAATTAAATTATAAATCTTTAAAAATTTATCCTTGAACTTATTTTATTGATTTCTTATATCATTGTCATCATCCTCATGTTTATATTCTGTTGAAAGTCATCTGTGGCCTGTAGTGCATAGATGGACTTGGTATGATTATGACCAGGTATTATTCGGTATAATCATGACAGTAATGTTACAAATGATGTGGTAAAAGTCCTTATTGGCCCGAAGTGCATTGATGGATAATTTTTGATATGATTATGGCCATGGATTCTCTTCGGCCAAGGGTGCAAAGATGAATTATTTTATGACATGATCATGACCGTTGATGAAAACACGATTATTTTTGGCCTGTAGTGCAAAGATGAATATTTGATTCAAGATGTATATTGATTGTTGTTACAGCGATAAAAGTGATGAAAAACCTTTTAAATCATAGAAGATGGTAGATATTATGCTCTACTTGACTCTTCTAATGGATTGCTTATTTCGCTGCATTTGTTGATCTAAAACTTGTTGTCTATTATATTCTATCAGTTGTTATCAGTAGTCCTCACTATTCTGTAAAATAGTGTGATAATAATTGTAATGAGGACTTCTTTTTAGTTTTAATACTGTCTGTTAGACAATATTTGTATTAAAACTCACAGTTCATGTTGTATATTTAAGTTTATATTTAAGTTCTGTACCATGTATTTGGCAACTCAGAATGGGTGATGTATACCTATTTTGGGGGCGTCACAGTTGGTGTCAAAACTTGGGATATGATCCCTGGCTGAGATGTGAGACAAGAACTAGGAGGGGAGAGATGGAGAATTCCTTCGCTAGTATGACCTACCTAAGTTTATTTAGTATTTAATTGATTGGTCAGATTATAGGGATAATATGTGGCATGTCAATTAACCTTTATTTTGTGACAGAGTTTGAAAATGACATCTGAGAATGTTGAGAACAACAATGGAGCACATGAGACCGTTGAATCACCAACGATCAATATCCAGAATAATGTGCATCAGGAAGGCAATAATCCTCGTGTAAACAACAACACTGATCAAATGACGAACGATGGTACGTTTAGGTGCTTTTTAGAATTTATGCAATACTAAACGAGAGAGACTCCTGTTCATAATGCAGGTGGAAACACTGGCAACCCACGGTTGGTCACCGCTAAGCAGTTCAAGGAGCTGGGACCACCGGAGTTATTGTGAAAGTCAGAACCACTTAAGGCAGACACGTGGATAAAGCAGATCACCAAGATATTTGATGTCTTATAATGCTCAGAGGAGCAAAAGGTTCCATTCGCCACCTTTATTTTGCGTGAAGAAGCAAATCATTGGTGAGAATCTGTAAAACATACCCATCCTGACGCACTCAAGATGTCTTGGGAGAAGTTCCAAAAATTATTCAACGACAAGTACTTTTTCGAAAGTATTCGTCACATGAAAGAGGTAGAGTTCATCAAGCTAGAGCAAAATAATATGACCGTGTCGCAGTACGAGGCTAAGTTTACGGAGTTATCCCGATTTGCATCCCATTTGGTTGATAATGAGGAGCGAATGACACGAATGTTTCTACGAGGTTTGAAACCCGATATACGTCAATACCTCATTTCTCACAAACTTTGTTTATATTCAGATGTTGTGAATAGGGCTCAGTTAGTGGAGCGCGATAATGAGTCAGCTCAACCAAAAGGTAACGACCAACAACACGATAATAGTCGTACCGGTGGCAACGACCATCGGAACAACGATAACCATCATGGGAGAAATTATCATGCCAAGAATGGTAACCACTTCGGTGATAATCATGGCCAAGATAATAGAAGTGAAAATTTCAAGAAGAGGAGGTTCAATAATGATGGAAAGACAGCAGCACCAGCACCCGTTTCAAAGGAAGAAGAACGACCACCGGTCGTATGTTTCAAATGCGGACAAGAGGGACACATCCGTCCAAACTGTACGCAGCAACCCAAAGAGTGTTTCAATTGCGGAAGAGAAGGTCACTTTGCTCGATTTTGTCGTGTAGTGAAGTCAAGTCCAGCTAGGATGGTGACGCCAAAGGATGTCTCAGACAAGTCAAAGTCGGTAGTTTAAGTGAGAGCGTTTGTCAAGGAACCCGAACGAAGCTATCACGGGTAAGTTAATCATAAACTCTTACGAAATTTATACCTTATTCGATATCAGTTCTACCCATTCTTTTATTTCTCCTACTTGCGCTCAACGTTTAAATTTGACCCAGTATAAAACCTAGTTCTAAAACCCTCAAATATTTCTTCACTCAAAACGAACGTAACATGCGCCAAAGACGTTGGCTCGAGCTGTTGAAGATTACGACCATACCATTCAATATCATCATAGAAAAGCGAACGTGGTAGCTGATGCGTTGAGTAAAAGATCTCATGCAGTTACGAGTGCGACGTTGTTAAGACAAAGACCCATTTCGTACGACTTACTCTAGAGACCCACGTGATGATGTTAAAAATATAATTAGAACCAACTTTAATTGATAAAGTTAAAGTTGCTTAGGCTACAGACTCAGAGCTGATGAATGTGAATAAGAAGGTTTAAGAGGGCGTTATTCTAGAAGCAAGAATTGACGAAGAGAGGAAATCTCAACCCTTGATTTAGTTGTTCTATTTGAAATCTTCGATCGAGTAAGAACTGTGGCCTATAGACTCGTTTTAACACCAAGTATATCGCGTGTTCATAATATTTTTTCGTATCAATGTTACGCAAATATGTGGACGACTCGAGCCACATTATTGAATTAGAACCGGACTAGATAACGGAAGATTTAGCGTATGAAGAGGTACCTGTTAAAATCTTAGATACGAAGAAACATATTTTTACGCTCAAAGGTTATACCTCAAGAGTTAGAATCTGATGAGGTATCCTCATCTGTTCGGCATACCAGGTACGTACGTAAATTTCGAGGGCAAAATTTCATAAGGAGGGGAGGTTGTAAGACCCCAACTTTTTTATAAATAAAATCGAATTTTCTCTAATTATTATTTTGAATAATAGGGTGTTAATTTGATATAATGATGTGGTTATGGGTGAAATGTACAAATTTTACAAAATAAGCAAGTGGTGATAAAATATTCATTATTGTCGGGGAATATTCGTTTGGTCGTGGAATATTCTTGCTGTCGGGGAATATTCGTACGTTGGCGCAACTATTTATGGACCCCACAACGGAATTATTGTCGGAATGAGAAAACGACAGAAATATTTTTTTTTATGAAAATAGCGGCGGAAGTTACCGTTAACTGTTGAACTACCCGGTAGTAAAAGTACAGTAATACGCGTGGTTGCATAGTAGCACACGGTATTGATTATTGGTGCTTACGTGAGAAGTCACTCAGTTTTACTCAATAATTATTACAGTTATTACTGTTTAATATTTTATTTTATTGATTCAATAATTGCTGCGTTGATATTTTATATTATTGTTGTTTCAATAATTATCACTGCACAGTATTTCTCATTATCAGATCAATAATTCATATTATTTGGATAATATTATTAGATAGCATTATTGACAATGTCTAAGAAAGTTCTATCTAAGGAGAGATTTGGTCACCTAATTGTTTGTCAGTAAGAAGAAATCCTTATCGGAAAGCCCCCTCTTTTCTGGGAACGACCTAGTTATCATAATTGTGATTCTGTAATATTATTTGTGAATAATTAATTATTAATTTATATGATAAGAAAATATTTATTTTATGTGGACATATTTATTGTGGTTATAAATGAAGGAATTAATGCCGTGGTGTTTTATCAGTATTTTTGACGGAATAGAGGTGCTAAAAATCATCTGTATGTGAATTTCGGACATTTTTTATTTAGAATTTGGAAAAACTTAAAGCTAAAAAGTTGTAAATAATTAAATTTCCTATGAAAAGCACATGGAATTCAAATTTTTTTGATAAAAAGGCTATTTTATATGAATTATTAAAGTTACTGATTATTTAAAATATTTTGGAAATTTCTAGAATTGGTGGGCCTCACTTTTGGTTGGTGAGAAATGTGCTGAAATTTCTTTTCAAAAGTGGTGGCCTTGAATAGTAGCAGGTAAAGCCATCAGGTAGCAGGTTAGTCTGCTATGGCGTTCTAAACATTTTCCTATAAATAGGGTGCTTAGTTAGAATTGAAAATCACACCATAAATAAGTTTTCTCTCTTTCTCTCTCTATATTATCGAGCGTATTTATGTGAGTATTTAGATATTTTGAGAGTTGCTATTTAGTGCAAGTTTCTTTCAGCGTTATATCCGATATTCCAGTCAGAAGTATTGCTCTTTTGAGGCTTAGGGTATTATTTATTTCACATTCTGAAGAGATATTATTTTTCGTATTCATATGAATATTATTTCCGTTCAATATTCATAAGAAATTTTATTTCGTACAATATTCGCGAGAAATATTATATTCGTTTAATATTCGTAATGAATATTATTTTCGTTTAATATTCGTAAGGGATGTTATTTTCTTCGTAAATGATATTATTTTCTTTAATATCATTATGTCGAATTATTGATATGAGTTTTATTGTGGAATTTCCACCTTTTTGTGTCGGGGTTACTATTATCGAAGTTACTATTCACTAGGTACTATTCACTCATTTACTATTCACCCGGGATACTATTCATGATAAAAATTGATTACTTTTCGATCCAAATCATTTTTGATACAATATTATTCTTGAATTTTACTTCACAAAGCAGTATCATGTTGACAATTTGGACGTTATTTATTTCTGAATAAATTAAATTATAAATCTTTAAAATTTATCCTTGAACTTGTTTTATTGAATTCTTATATCATTGTCATCATCCTCATGTTTATATTCTGTTGAAAGTCATATGTGGCCTGTAGTGCATAGATGGACTTGGTATGATTATGACCAGGTATTATTCGGTATAATCATGACCGTAATGTTACAAATGATGTGGTAAAAGTCCTCATTGGCCCGTAGTGCATTGATGGACAGTTTTTGGTATGATTATGGTCATGGATTCTCTTCGGCTAAGGGTGAAAAGATGAATTATTTTATGACATGATCATGACCGTTTATGAAAACACGATTATCTTTGGCCTGTAGTGCAAAGATGAATATTTGATTCAAGATGTATATTGATTGTTGTTACAGCGATAAAAGTGGTGAAAAATCTTTTAAATCATAGAAGATGGTAGATATTATGCTCTACTTGACTCTTCTAATGGATTGCTTATTACGCTGTAGTTGTTGATCTAAAACTTGTTGTTTATTATATTCTATCAGTTGTTATACTGTTGAAAGCTAAGGATAATTTATTTTGCATTATCTTAGTCATAATATTTCTTACTGGGCTAGTTGAGCTCACCTTTTCTTTCACTGTTCTTTTCAGGAAATGAGAAAATAGTTGGGACTAGTCGGGGAATTGATTGACGGTCCAAATGGTTGCATTAGTAGTCCTCACTATTCTGTGAAATAGTGTGATAATAATTGTAATGAGGAATCTTTTTTAGTTTTAATACTGTCTATTAGATAATATTTGTATTAAAACTCACAGCTCGTGTTGTATATTTAAGTTTATATTTAAGTTCTGTACAATGTATTCGGCAACTCAGAATGGGTGATGTATACTTATTTTGGGGGCGTCACAGGACCGACCTCAAATTCCTGCCAAACTGGGCTACGCCTGAAGACCCCATTGCAAAGGTGTCCAAGTTTCTGAAGGATCGGGCCGACGCCTTCAAGAAGTTTTACAGGAAGCTGCAGAAGATCGGATGGGGTCTGGAGGTCTTATCCTACGAGGCCTGGCTCTACAAACATGGCTGTAAGTTACAAGCTCCCGAACCTTTGTACGTTCTAAGCTATCGTCCAAATGCTCTTTGTTAACTATTTTCTCTGTCCTGCAGTAACGATTTTTAAGCCCGAAGGGACCGACGAATCCTTGGTGCCCTTCCTATCATCACCGAACCCATCCATCCTCCGGCTACAGACGACTCTCCTGATGGGGAGACCATCCCAATTGTCGAGCTCTCAACCTGTTCTGCTTCGGGTCCAGCTCCTCCGTCCGCTACCACCGACGCTGCCTCAAAAAATGCTCTGAAGATGAGCCGATCAGAGAAGATGGCTTTGCTAAAGCAAAGCAAGAAGAAGCCTTCCACCAAGGGCCCCTCCAAGCCATCTTCTTTGGTCATTCCGAAGCCAACCCCTCCTCAACCTCCTCCGGTAGCTATCCTCGAGGATTCAGAGGAAACCAAAGAGGTTCCTCTCGAACCTCGTTCAAAGAGGTTGCGTCTGGCAGAGGATCCGGATCTTCAGATTGTGGATGCCGAACCTCCTCCTAGTTCGACCCCCACATAAAAACCTGCCGCCGACGCCAATTCCTCCCATGGGACGCCAACCACTTTTTGGCCAAGGAGCCCCTCGGATGTATTTCCTTTCAATCTGCTCGAACATTTCAAATTACGGGGAGACGACGAGTGGTTTTCGAGGAGCTTCTCGTGGCCTACATCAAGGCTCAATGTCAGGTAAATCTGAAGTCTTAATGCTTTTTCCCATCCTTTATTTATGATTACTTATATATTCCATCCGGTGTTATAGGCCAATGATATCCTCGCCCGAGCAATTATGCATGTGGCTTGTGCCACTAAGAATGAGTCCCAGCTGAAGGTAGATATGGAACTACTCAGGGCTGAGGTTAGGGGTCTTTGGTCGGAGCTGAATAAAAAGAAGGATCTTTACGTCGAGGCTAGAAATAAAGTAACCGAGGCTTAACGTCAGACCGACGAGCTCAGAGAGCAGTACGCCTTACTTCAGTAAGAGTTCGTCGGTTTTGATAATCACGCCAAGAAACTCATCCAGGAGAGGGATCATCTATCAAAAGAAAATAAGGATCGGGTGCGAGTGCGAGTGCTTCAAGCCATTGAGGAGCAGTTTACTGAGATGCATAAAAAAATGATGCATTTGATCGGGGAAAACAAAGCCTTAAAGGAAGAACGGGCCAAAGCTATACAGCGAGCCATAAAAGAGTATGAAGAGTCTCCTGCCTTGACCAAGAAGATCATGTCTCAGTTTGTTGAACGCTATGAAGCTTATCGGGAAAAGGCTTGAGAAAAGATTAAGGCTGCTGGGCTCGACGCCACCGTCCTTGATTCTTCTGATGAAGAATCCGAAGCTGGAGATAAGGGTCCTCAAGAATAGCTTATTTTAGGACTTGTAATTTTTGTAGTCTTCATTTCTTTTCTTTATTTGTAACTTTCTCGATCACTTATGCTTATAATGTTACCGATCGGTTATGTTGTTTGTAACTTTCTGGTCGGTTTTTGTTCGAAGCTTATCTGACCGGATCTTGTAAAGGCTTATAAACATGAATGAAGTGCAAATTTTTTCTTCGTCTGTTGGCTTTTCGATCAGTTATACTTGTAACTTTTATCGATCAGTTATGTTATTTCTAACTTTCTGATCGATTTACGTCCGAAGCTTGTCTGATCGGATCTATAAAAGTTTATGTATATAAATGAAGTATAAAATTTTTTCGAAGAGAAATTCTCATTTATTTCATTAATAAATAGCATAAATTACACAAGTAAAGGAAAGAATAGCATAACTTTTACTGGTAATATTTTCTAAGTCTTCCAGCATGCCATGTATTCTTTACCTCCGATCCATCCATTGCTTGAAGTCGGTAGGTCCTGGGCTTCGGCACCTCTACTACTTCATAAGGCCCTTCCCAGTTCAGCATCAACTTGCCCGTATTCTGGGGGGTAAATGCCTCTGACTCCCGAAGCACCAAATCTCCAACCCCGAATCTTCTTTGTTTGCCTTTCTAGTTATAATGTCGGGCAATGCGCTTCTGATAAATAGCTAGTCGTATCAGAGCTGACTCCCGAACTTCTTCCAGGAGGTCCAGATTCATTCTTAGGCTGTCCTCATTGTATAACTCTTTGTACTGATTGACCCGAAGTGTAAGGGATTCGATCTCAATAGATATGAGTGCATCGGTCCAATAGGCCAATCTAAACGGTGAATCCTCGGTTGTTGTCCTCGGAGTACTCCGGTAGGCCCACAAAACGTTGAGTAGTTCTTCTGGCCACCGACCCTTCAATTCATCCAATCTCCTCTTGATTCCGTTGAGTAGGGTTCGGTTAGTGACTTATACTTTCCCATTTAATTGAGGGTGAGCAACTGAAGTCTTTCTGTGTTGAATCCCCAACTCTTTCAAAAAGGCTTCAAACTTCGATCCTACGAATTGTCTACCGTTATCTAAGACCAAAGCCATTGGGATGTCGAACCGATAAACAACACCTTCTTTGAAAAATTTGAGACATTCCTGTTCAGTGATCTTCTGTAGAGGTTTGTCTTCGACCCATTTGGTCATGTAGTCGATGGCCACGATCACAAAACTTATTTGTCCCTTGGCCTTCGGTAGTGGCCCCAAGATGTCGATTCCCTATATGGCAAATGGAATTGGGGATAGGACCGAATACAGCTCTTCGGGAGGTTGATGTGGGATAGCACTGTTCGGCTGACACCTAGGACATTTTTTAACAAAGTCTTTGGCTTCCTGATAGATGGTCGGCCAGTAGTATCCCTGCCTCAAAATGTTGTGCGCCAGTGACTTGGCCCCTATGTGGTCCCCATAAATACCTTCGTTGTAAGACCCCGACTTTTATGAATAGAGATTAAATTTTTCTTGAAATATATTTTTGAATATTATGGTGTGGATTTGATATTATGTTATAGTTGTGGGTAATATTTATAAATTTTACAAAGTAAGCAAGTGGTTATAAAATATTCGATTGGTCGGGAAATATTCGTTTTAACAGGGAATATTCGTACGACGACATAATCATGGGTGGAGCCCACAATGGAAGTATTGTCGTAGTTAGAAAACGACAGAATTATCTTTTTATAAAAATAGCGGCGAAAGTTTTACCGTTAAACTATTGCCCGGTGGTAAAAGAACAGTAATACACGTGGTTGCATAGTAGCACACGGTATTGATTATTGATGCGTACGTGAGAAGACACTCAGTTATACTCAATTATTGCTACAGTATTTACTGTATAATATCTCTCATATTATTGATTCAATTATTTTCACAGTATCATCTGCATAATATTTTATATTATTAAATCAATAATTGAGACGATAAAGTTATTCATATTATTATTTGCAATATTGACGATGTCTAGAAAGTTCTGTTGAGGAGATGTTTGGTCACCTAATTGCGCGCCAATAGGGAGAAATCCTTATCGGAAAGCCCCCTCTTTCTTGGGAATGATCTTGTTGTTAAATATTGTGAGTTATAATATTAATGATGAATAAGTTTATGTTGATTAAATATGAAATTGATATTTTTATTGTGTTGAGATTATTAGTGTTAGTGAAAATTGATATTTATTTCGATAATAATTGATTTTTTGAGGTTATATTGACCAATCGAGTAATTAATCGAATAAATGAGCAATTAATTGCTATTGATTCACATGCTTATAACTATTTGTTCATATGTATGTACTATTAATTCACATGCAAGTACTATTAGGAGAGGTGGTGCAAGATTGATAATACTTGCATGCCTAAATTAAAAATAGAGGTATAGATGAAGGTACTATACTGTAACTATTTTTTCACATGTATGAAACTATTAATTCACATAAATGTACTATTGATTCACATGCATGTACTATTAGGAGAGGTGATGCAAGTTTGATAATACTTGCAGGATTAAATTAAAAATGGAGGAAAAGACGAAGGTACTATACTGTAATAATTCGAGGCCCAAAACGTGCAATTATCGAAACTATATTTTCCTATAAATAGAAGCTCATTCTTTTTTCATTCTCACCAATTCACTAAGACTCACAAGAGCAATTATAGAGAGAGAAGCTATAGAGAAAAAGAAGAAGAGTATTCTGCTATTTCACTATTCTAGTATCTAGTCTTCTTCTGAGATAAGGGATATTATTTTTGTTCAGTATTCGTAAGAAATGATATTTTCTTCCACACTCTGTAGTATATGAGTAATATTATTTCGTTTCGTATTCCTAATTCTACACTCATTCTGTTAAAGTATTGCTTCTATACTCTATAAAATTAGTAGAATATCCTTAATATTTACGCTTCATCCAGTATCTTTTCATGGAAATATTATTCTGAGCATTCTTGATAATTATTGATCTTTTCATGTCGAAATACTATTCACGGGGTACTATTCACAAAGTACTATTCTCGGGTACTATTCACGAAGTACTATTCACGGGATACTATTCACAAAGTACTATTCACCCGGAGTACTATTCATGACAAAAATTGATTTTTTTTCGGTCTAAATTATTTTTGATACAATATTATTCTTGAATTTTACTCCACAAAGTAGTATTATATTGAAAATTTGGACATTATTGAATTCTGGATAAATTTCATTATAAATCTTTAAAAATTTATCCTTTGTTTTCTTTTAATTGAATTCTTATATCATTGTCATCATCCTCATGCTTATATTGTGATGAAAGTCATCTTTGGCTTACGTGCATTGATAGACTGTTGATTGGAATGATTATGACCAGGGATCATTCGATATAATCATGACTCGTAATGTTATAAATGATGTGATAAAAGTCATCATTGGCTCGTAGTACATTGATGGACAGTTGCTGGTATGATCATGACCATTGGTGAAAACACGAATATCCTTGGCCCATAGTGCATGAATAATTCGTGGTTGTGATACTATTTATTGAGCCGAGTCTCAGCGATAAAGTTGATAATAAATTTTTAAATCATAGAAGATAGTAGATATCATGCTCTACTTGACTCTTCTAATGGATTGTTTGTTTCGCTGTAGTTAAACTTGATGTTTATTATATTTTATCAGTTTAACACTGTTGAAGGTTAACGATAATTTATTCTGCATTATCTTAGTCATAATATTTCTTACTGGGCTAGTTGAGCTCACCTATTTGCTTTCATTGTTCTCTTCAGGAAATGAGAATATAGCTGGGACGAGTCGGGGAATAGAGTGATGGTCCAGATAGGTGGCTATAATAGTCCTTACTATTATATAAAATAGTGTGATAATAATTGTATTGAAGACTTTATTTGAGTTTGGACACTCTCTATGAGACAATATCCGTGTAAAAACTCTCAGCTACGCTTTTGTCGTATTGTGTAAAAGAAGTTTGTATTTGATTTCTGTACAATGTATTTGGCGACTCATAATGGGTGATATATACCTATTTTGGGGGCGTCATATTTGGTATCAAAGCTTAGGGGTATGGTCCCTGACTAAGATGTGAGACTAGAACTAGGGGAAGAGACGGGTAAATCCTTCGCTAGTATGACTTACCTAAGCTTATTTGTTATTTAATTGGTCGGTCAAAGTATAGGGATAATATGTGGTATATCAATTAACTCTTGTTTTGTGGCAGTGTTTGAAAATGGCATCCGAAAATATCGAGTTAAGTAATGGAGCACATGAGACCGTTGAGTCACCACTGATCAATTCCCAGGATAATGTGCATCAAGAAGGCAATAATCCTCAGGTGAACAACAACACTGACCAAATGATGAACGACGGAATGTTTAGGAGCTTCTTGCAATTCGTGCAACATCAAGCAAGAAAGACTCTTGTTCAAAATACAGGTGAAAACACTGGCAACTCTCAGACGGTCACTGCTAAGCAGTTCAAGGAGCTGGGACCACCGGAGTTTTTTGGTAAGCCAAAATCACTTAAGGCGGAGACGTGGATAAAGCAGATCACCAAGATATTTGATGTCTTAGGTTGTTTCGAGGAGCAAAAGGTTCCCTTTTCCACCTTCATGTTGCGAGGAGATGCAGAATACTGGTGAAAATCTGTAAAGCGTACTCAACCTGCCGCACTGAAGATGTCTTAGGAGAAGTTCCAAGAACTGTTCAACGACAAGTACTTTTCCGAAAGTATTCGTCGCATGAAGGAGGTAGAGTTCATCAAGCTGGAGCAAAATAATATGACCGTGTCGCAGTACGAATCTAAGTTTGCTGAGTAGTCCCGGTTTGTGTCCCACTTGGTTGATAATGAGGAGAGAATGATGCGAATGTTTCAAAGAGGTTTGAAACCTGAGATACGTCAATACATACTTTTTCACAAACTGTGTTTGTATTCAAATATTGTAAATAGGGCTCAGTTATTGGAGCACGATAATGAGTCAACCCAACCAAGAGAGAGCAGCTGACAAAATAATAATACTAGTGGTAGCAGTCATCGAAGCGGTGACAACAAACGTGGAGGTAATCAACATGCCAGAAATGGTAACCACTTCGATGGTAATCATGGCCAAGATAATAGGAGTGGAAATTTTAAGAAGAGGAGATTCAACAATGATGAAAAGACGTCAGCACCAACACCCATTGATAAAGAAGGAGAACGACCACCGATCGTATACTTCAAATACAGAAGGGAGAGACACATTAGTCCAAACTGCACGATGTAGTCCAAAAAGTGTTATAATTGCGAAAAAAAAGGTCACCTAGCCTAATTTTGTCGTACAGTAATGTCAAGTCTAGCTGGGACGAAGGCACCAAAGGCCGTCCCAGAGAAGTCAAAGCCGGTAGTTCAAGGGAGAGCGTTTTTCGTGACCTCCCAAAAAGCGAGGAACCCGAACGAAGTGATTGTCAAAGCACTGCCAAGTTTCGCCAACGTTAACGCCAAGTTTCGCCAACGCGTCCAATCACCAAATTCACGCGCTAAATCCTGCACAATAACAGATCACACACGAAGCTTGACTGCTTGTGCCGCTAGGGGATAACTCTGGTGTGAGAATGAGTACATGTGTTCAACAATGGAGGCTTTAGTGTTTAGTGTTCAAAGATGTATTACCTGTTAATTGGAACCAAGCCTTGTATTTATAGTCATTCTTACCACCTTGGAATCCATCTCCGAGTCGGTTTAGAACTCCTAAATATGGTAGTTACCATTATTTGGATCCAACATAATCCCCTTAAAAGGTGCAAGTGGAACCCAACCCAAACACTACCTTTGGAGTTACTTATTCAAATATGATTAGGACTGGAATCCTTAACCATGTAAACCCCTTATAACTCCAGACTCTGTACAAGGGCTGACCCCTTGTACAGGCCCAATCCAACCAAACTCAAATATACGGTTCTGGGCTCCGGCCCAAGGGACTCAGACGCTCGACCCCGAAAGCCATAAACTTGAATAGGACTCCGGCACAGAGGACTCGGATGCCCGAGCCCGAACACCTTTAACATCCCTAAGGGCTTCGGCCCAATGGACTTAACATCCCCCTCTGATGTCAGGCCTTCGGCCCACATGGAGGTCGGTAAAAATGCTCCTGAACAATCATGATTTATTTCATTTTCTATCAAATTAAATAAGTTAATTGTTCCAAAAAGGCAAAACAAAATTAATTTTCTAAGTAATTGTCTAAAAGGAGAACCAACATTAAAAGAAATTATTTAAAGAGGATAGTAAAAAACTATCAAATTTATTTTATTTGGTAAGGTCCGTATATCAAAACAAAATTTTAAGACTGCATAATATCAGTAAATGTGACGCCCCCAAAATTAGGTATACATCACCCATCTTGGGTCGTCAGATACAAAGTACAGAATACAAATACAACTTACTAATACAACTGTCGTGTACAATACGACAAAACATAAACTGTGAGTTTGAATACAAATATTATCTTCTAGAGAGTATTCATACTCAAAAGGAGTCCTCATTACATTTATTAACACACTATTACATAGAATAGTGAGGACTACTAACTAATACTATCATTCGAGCCATCACTCCGCTCCCCGACTTGCCCCAGCTATGTTCTCATTTCCTGAAGAGAACAGTGAAAGAAAGGGTGAGCTCAACTAGCTCAGTAAGAAATATTATGACTAAGATAATGCAGAATAAATTATCATTAGCCTTCAATAATGTTAAACTGATAAAATATAATAGACATCAAGTTTAACTGCAACGGAACAAGCAATCCATTAAAAGAGTCAAGTAGAAAATAAACTCTACTATCTTTTATGATTTAAAAGGTTTTTCAACACTGTTATCGCTGGGACTCAGCTTAATAAAATAATCCACATCATCGAATCATCCCTGCACTACGGCCAAGGATATTCGTGTATTCATTAATGGTCATGATCATGCCAACAACTGTCCATCAATGCACTACGGGCCAATGAGGACTTTTACCACATCATTTGTAATATTACGGTCATGATTATACCGAATAATCCCTGGTCATAATCATACCAAGATTTTCTATGCACTACAGGCCACAGATGACTTTTAACATTTTATAAACATGAGGATGATGACAATGATATAAAAATTCAGTAAAACAAGTTCAAGAATTAATTTATCCAAGAATTAACAACGTCCAAATTGTCAACATGATACTGCTTTGTGGAGTAAAATTCAAGAATGCTTAGAAAAATATTTTCATGAAAAGACACTGGATGAAACGCAATTATCAAGGATATTCCACAAATTTCATGGAGTATAGAAGTCAAAACTTAACCAACTAAGTATAATAAAGAATGGAATAACAAAAAAAATTACCGTGCATGCGATAGACCGCACAGACAGGTTATTCCAACAGAATAATAAATAATGGAACCAGGTCCGGCGTAAAACGCACAGACAGGATATTCCAACAGAATAATAATAAAGACGGAACCAGGTCCGGTGTAAAACACACAGACAGGGTGTTCCAACAGAATAATAATAAAGACGGAACCAGGTCTGGTGTAAAACACACAGACATGATGTTCCAACAGAATAATAGAAGAATGTCACCAAGTATAGGGTAGACCGCGTATACAGGTTATTTCAACAGAATAATAAGAAATGGAACAACAACAGTTCTCTTCATGAATAAGAAAGAATAACACCCCTTACCGTTTTAAAGAAGAGCTGAAATAAGGAAGTAGTTAAGTAGCAGAATACCCTTCTTCTCTCTCTCTATAGTTTCTCTCTATAGTTTCTCTCTCTAGAGTTCAGTGAATTCGTAAGAAATAATGAAGGAATGAGCTGCTATTTATAGAAAAATAGAATGCATAGTAACTAATCCATGAACGGTCCAGATTGATTACTTTAATCTGACGGTCCATATTTAAAGAAAAATCTTTTAAATAAAATATAATATATTCTATTTATAGAATAACTTTAATAAAGTATTCTGTTTTATATAAAAAGATGTTTCTGTTTTATTACGTTAATAATACGAATAAAATAAAACGTCATTATCGCTAAATAATTCATATTATTAACTGACAATAATTGAATCAAACTGAGTGACTTCTCACATAAGCATTAATAATCAATACCGTGTGCTACTATGCAACCACACGTATTACTGTACTTTTACTACCGAGTAGTTCAACAGTAACAATAGTAAAACTTCCGCCGTTATTTTTAATAAAATATTTTTGTCGTTTTCTTAATCCGACAATAATTCCGTTGTGGGGTTCACCAATGATTGTGCCGTTGTACGAATATTCCCTGTTAAAACGAATATTTCCCGACCAATCGAATATTATATAACAACTTGCGTACTTTGAAAAATTTATAAATATTACCCACAACTATAACATTATATCAAATTAACTCCATAATATTCAAAAATGATATTTATAGAAAATTCATCTTTATTTATAAAAGTTGGGGTCTTACAACCTCCCCTTCTTATGAAATTTCGCCCTCGAAATTAGGGTACATACCTGGTATGTCGAAGAGATATGGATACCTTGATTTCATTTCAGATTCTAACTCCCAAGTCATTTCCTCAACATCGTGGTTTCTCCACAAAACTTTGACTTGAGGTATAACCTTGGAGCGTAGAATATGTTCCTTCTTATCCAAGATTTGTACAGGAACTTCTTCATACGTCAAATCTTCCGCTATTTCGTCCGGTTCTAACTCAATAATGTGGTTCGGGTCTTCCACATATTTGCGTAACATGGATATGTGAAAAACGTTGTGAACACGAGACATACTTGGCGGTAAAGCGAGTCTATAAGCCACAGTTCCTACTCGATCGAGGATTAAAAATGGACCGATGAATCGAGGATTGAGCTTTCCTCTCTTTCCAAATCTCGTAACTCCTTTCCATGGAGCAACACGTAAGAACACGTGATCTCCTACATCAAATTCCACGTCCTTTCGATGAAGATCAACATAACTCTTTTGTCGATCTTGTGAGGTTTTTATACGTTGTCAGATCGTTTGAATCTTTTCTGTAGTCATACGTACCAACTCCGGTCCCAACAACGTTGCTTCACCCACCTCATCCCAGCATACTGGAGAACGACATTTTCTTCCATACAATGCTTCGAATAGAGCCATGCCAATACTTGCTTGATAACTGTTGTTGTAGGAAAACTCCACCAATGGTAAGAACTTGTCCGAACTTCCCTTGAAGTCAAAGACACAGAGTCTTAATAGATCTTCAAGAGTTTGAATAGTCCTCTCTGATTGTCCGTCCGTCTGAGGATGATATGCTGAACTAAATCGTAACTCCGTTCCCATAGCTTTTTGTAAACTAACCCAAAATCGTGAAGTGAATCTTGGGTCTCGATCAGAAACTATGGATACTGGCATACCATGCAGTCTTACAATCTCGTTTATGTACATACGAGCAAGACGTTCAAGTGTATAAGTTTCTCGTATCGGTAAGAAATGAGCAGACTTGGTCAATCTATCAACAATGACCCAAATCGCATCTATACCTTGAGAAACCTTAGGAAGACCGATAACGAAATCCATGGTAATGTGCTCCCACTTCTATTCTGGAATTTCAAGTGGTTGCAATGAATCTTTTGGTACTTGATGCTCCGCTTTGACTCGTTGACAAGTTAGACACCTTGAGATAAACAAGACGGTGAACGATGAGATGTTTAGAAGCTTTTTGCGATTCATGCAAAACCAGACGAAGGAGATTTTTGTTCAAAATAAAGGAAGAAACAATGGCAACGCACAGCTGGTCACAGCCAAGCAATTCAAAGAGTTGGGACCACTAGAATTTAAGGGAAAACCGGATCCGATCATGGCGGAAACGTGGGTCAAGCAAATTACCAAGATATTCGATGTCTTGGGATGCACGGAGGAACAGAAGGTTCCATTCGCCACCTTTATGTTCCGTGGCGAGGCAGACTACTGGTGGGAATCTGTGAAGCATACCCATCCAGCCGCACTCAGCATGTCTTGGGAGACATTTCAGAAACTATTCAATGACAAGTACTTTCCTGAAAGTATTCGTCATATGAAGGAGGTAGAGTTTATTAGATTGGAGCAGAATAACATGACGGTGTCCCAGTACGAGGTGAAGTTTGCAGAGTTGTCCAGGTTTGCACCTCATTTGGTGGAGAATGAGGAACGTATGACGCGGATGTTTCCGAGAGGTTTGAAACCCGGCATACGTCAATATCTCATTTCTCATAAATTTTCTCTCTATTCAGATGTTGTCAACAGGGCTCAATTATTAGAGCGAGATAACGAGTATGGTCAACCGAGGGACCACAACCAGGATCATATCGGTGACAACAGTCATCAGGACAATGATAACCAGCGGAGAAAGAAAAATACAGACAAGAACGGTTACCACTCTGGTGGTAATCGTGGCTATGAAAATAGAAGAAGCGAGTCGAGAGGAGATTTTAAAAAGAGGAGATTCAACAATGACAATACGAAGACGTTAGCACCAGCAGTAATTGGTTCCAAGGGAGGAGAACGACCACCGGTCATATGCTATAAATGTGGAAAAGAGGGACATATCAGCCTAAACTGTCCACAACAGTTCAAGGTATGCTATAATTGTGGAAAGGAAGGACATATCGCTCGAGATTGTACGATAGCGAAACCAAGTTCAGCGGGGACGGTGACTCAAAAGGCTGCCCCTAAAAAGTCAAAGTCAACGGTTCCTGGAAGAGCGTTTGTCGTGACTGGTCAACATGCGAGGAACCCAAACGAGGTGATCACGGGTAAGCTAATCATAAATTCATGTGAAGTTTATACCTTACTAGATACCGGTGCTACCCATTCATTTATTTCTCCTGCTTGTGCTCAACGTTTAAACTTGACTCCGGAGAAATTAGACTTTGATTTATCTGTGGAGACTCCGTTAGGGGAAACTTTCATCACATCCACTGTTTATAAATCTTGTTTGATCCAAGTTGGCACCATCACCTTACCTGTTGACCTTATCTCTTTAAAGATATTTGCATTTGACGTGATTTTAGGAATTGATTGGTTAACTACTCATCATGCCAAAATTGATTGTTTTCGTAAGGTGATTAGTTTTCATATTCCTAATCAACCTGTTGTTCGAATTCAAGCAACAAAGCCATTAAAATCAATCACTGTCATATCAAGTCATAAAGCCATTCGTTTATTGAAAAACGGATGTCAAGCTTTCTTAGCCCATGTTATGAATTTGAATAAAGACACGTCAAATTTGAATAATATTCCTGTTGTTAGTAACTTTCCTGACGTATTTCTTGAAGAACTTCCCGGTCTACCCCCGGAACGTGAAGTTGAATTCTTTATTGATCTTGAACCTGGTACAAAGCCTATTTCTAAAACCCCATATCGAATGGCTCCTATTGAACTTCAGGAGTTAAAAGTCCAACTACAAGAGTTGTTGGACATCGGCTTCATTCGTCCTAGTACATCTCCTTGGGGTGCTCCTGTTTTATTTGTAAAGAAGAAAGACGGGAGTATGCGACTTTGTATCGATTACCGGGAATTAAACCATGTCACTATCAAGAATAGGTATCCGCTACCTCGTATTGATGACCTGTTTGACCAGTTACAAGGAGCACAATTCTTTTCAAAAATCGATCTTCGTTCTGGATATCATCAGCTGAAGGTTAAAACTGAGGATATTCCGAAGACTGCCTTTAGAACTCGGTACGGGCATTATGAATTCTTAGTTATGTCTTTTGGATTGACTAATGCTTTTGTGGCTTTCATGGATATGATGAACCGAGTATTCAAGGATTATTTGGATCAGTTCGTTGTTGTCTTTATTGATGACATCCTCATATATTTCAAAAGCCGTGAAGATCATGAGCACCATTTGAAGCTGGTACTCCAAAGGCTGCGTGAAAATAAGTTATATGCTAAGTTGAAGAAATGCGAGTTCTGGCTTGAGGAAGTAGCATTCCCAGGACACGTGGTGTCAAAACATGGAGTATCTGTGGACCCGGCGAAGATTGAAGCAATACAAAGCTGGGAGCAACCGAAGACGGTGACCGATGTACATAGCTTTCTAGGCTTAGCTGGTTATTATCGGAGATTCGTAAAAGGGTTTTCTCGAATCGCTACCCCGTTAACTCAGCTGACTCAGAAGGATATCAAATTCATATGGAGCGAAGAATGCGAGAAGAGTTTTCAAGAGCTTAAGAGGAGACTCATTTCGGCACCTGTTCTGACAATACCATCTGGTTCGGATGGATTTGTTATCTACAGCGATGCTTCAAGCAAAGGGTTAGGATGTGTTCTCATGCAACGTGGGAAAGTCATAGCCTATGCCTCGCGAGAACTTAAAGAATATGAGAGGAATTATCCTACTCATGATCTAGAGTTGGCAGCAGTCGTTTTCGCGCTAAAGATCTGGAGGCACTATCTATATGGGGAGAAGGTGGAGATATATTCAGACCATAAAAGCCTCAAATATTTCTTCACTCAAAAAGAACTCAACATGCGGCAACGACGTTGGCTCGAGCTGTTGAAAGATTACGACCACACTATTCAATACCATCCTGCAAAAGCAAACGTGGTAGCTGACGCGTTGAGTAGAAGATCATATGCAGGAACGAGTGCGATGATGTCAAGTATACGCGTAGAACTAACTTTAATCGATAAAGTTAAAGTTGCTCAAGCTACAGACCCGGAGCTGATGCGTATGAAGAAGAAAGTGCAAGAAGGTGCTATTCCAGAAGCAAGAATCGATGAAGAAGGAATACTTCGAGTCCACTCCAGACTTTGTGTTCCTAACGATTCTGATTTGAAGTACAAGATCATGATGGAGGCGCACAATACACCATTTGCAATCCATCCTGGAAGTACTAAAATGTATCGTGAACTTCGACATACATTTTGGTGGAACAATATGAAGAGAGAGATTGCAAAGTTTATCTCGAGGTGTTTAAGTTGTCAACGTGTAAAGGCGAAGCATCAAGTACCAAAGGGTCCATTGCAACCACTTGAGATTCTGAAATGGAAGTGGGAACACATTACCATGGATTTCGTTACAGGTCTTCCCACGGTTTCTCAAGGCATAAATTCTATTTGGGTTATAGTTGATAGATTAACCAAGTCTGCTCATTTCTTGCCGATACGAGAGACTTATTCCCTTGAACGTCTTGCTAGTATGTACGTGAATGAGATTGTAAGGTTGCATGGCATGCCAGTATCCATAGTTTCGGATCATGACCCAAGATTCACTTCAAGATTTTGGGTTAGCTTGCAAAAAGCTATGGGTACGGATTTACGGTTCAGGTCGGCATACCATCCTCAAACGGACGGGCAATCAGAGAGGACTATTCAAACTCTTAAAGATCTATTAAGACTTTGTGTCCTAGATTTCAAAGGAAGTTGGGATAAGTACCTACCATTGGTGGAATTCTCCTACAACAACAGTTATCAGGAAAGTATAGGTGTGGCTCCCTTTGAAGCATTGTATGGACGAAAGTGTCGCTCTCCAGTATGTTGGGATGAGGTGGGAGAAGCAACGTTGTTGGGACCAGAGTTGGTACGAATGACTACAGAGAAGATCCAAACGATTCGACAACGTATACAAACGGCACAGGATCGACAAAAGAGTTATGTGGATCTTCATCGAAAGGACGTGGAATTTGACATTGGGGATCATGTATTATTACGTGTAGCTCCATGGAAAGGAGTTACAAGATTTAGAAAGAGAGGAAAGCTCAATCCACGATTTATTGGTCCATTTCAGATTCTTGACCGAGTAGGAAATGTGGCATATAGACTCGCGTTACCTCCAAGTATGTCTCGTGTTCATAATGTTTTTCATATATCTGTGCTTCATAAATATGTGAAAGACCCGAACCACGTTATTGAGTTAGAACCGGACGAGATAGCCGAAGACTTAACGTACGAGGAGGTACCTGTCAAGATCCTGGATAGGAAGGAGCATGTCCTACGCACGAAGGTCATACCACAAGTTAAAGTTTTGTGGAGAAACCATGCTATTGAGGAAATGACCTGGGAGTTGGAAATGGAAATGAAAGCGAGGTATCCTCATCTTTTCGAAACACCAGGTACGTATGTCAATTTCGAGGACGAAATTTCATAAGGAGGGGAGGTTGTAAGACCCCAAATTATTAATAAATGAAATTTAATTTCCTCTATTTATTATTCTGAAATAGTAAGGGTTGATTTGATTAATGTGGTTAGTTATGGGTAAAATGCGCAAATATTTTAAATAAGCAAGTGGTTATAAAATATTTATTGTTGTCGGGGAATATTCGCTTGGTCGTGGAATATTCTTACTGTAGGAGAATATTCGTACGACGGCGCAGTATTTTGTGGGCCCCATAACGGAAAGCGATTGGATGAAGAAAACGACAAAAATAAGTTGTTTATAAATAATGGCGTAGTTGTTACCGTTAATACTGTTGGAATACCCGGTGGTTAAAGCACGGTAATACGCGTTGTTGCACAGTAGCACACGGTATTGCACTAATTATTGATTCTTACGTAAGAAGACACTACTCAATAATTGTTACAGTAATTACTATTCAATATTGTATTTTATTGATTCAATAATTGCTGCGTTGATATTTTGTATTACTGTTGTTTTAATAATTGTCACTACACAGTATTTTCTATTATCGGAACAATAATTCATATTATCTGAATAATATTATTAGATAACATTATTGGCAATGTCTAGAAAGTTCTGTCTAAGGAGAGGTTTGGTCATCTAATTGCGCGCCAGTAAGGAGATATCCTTATTGGAAAGCCCCCTCTTTCCTAGGAACGGCCTGGTTGCTAGTATTGTGATTCTGTAATATTATTTGTGTATAATTAATTATTGATTTATATGATGAGGAAATATTAATTTTATGTGGATATAGATGGAAAAAAATTTTAATGTGACAATTGTTGAAAATTAATATTTTATCTTTTTTTGATAAAATAATTCATTTAAATATATTATTTTAATAATATTTTGATGGTGGTATTTTTACAATGAATGTAGGATATATGAGTATATGAGGAGGAAGAGTATTTTTGTGGCATTAAATGATTAACACATGTTTTGTGTGTTGGTGGACATAATTCTTGACCGAAAATTTATTATTGACTGTAAAATCGCCCGTTTGTGGATTTCGGTCAATTTCTGTTTAGAATTTGGAAAAACTTTTTTCTGCAAAGTTGTAGAGAATTGAATTTCCTATAAAAACTCGCAAGATTCGAATTTTCTGATAAAAGGGCTATTTATTATGAATTATTGACGTTCTGAAGTTCCGAAATAATTGATTTTTGGAAGTTTTAATTATTTTTTTCGAAGAAAACATTTTTTGTTTGTTTTGTGGGCTACAACATGTGCATAATGAGCTGAGTTCAGATGGTCTTGAGGTGGGCTTGAAAATTATATATATATATATTAATATTATATTAAATTTTCTGCTTTGGTGTTCTAAGCATTTTCCTATAAATAGGGTGCTTAGGTTAGAATTGAAAATCACACCAGAAACACAAGTTTCTCTCTATTTCTCTCTCTATATCGAGCGTATTCTTGTGAGTATTTGATACTTTGAGTGTTGCTATACGGTGCAAGTTTCCATCAGCACTATATCTAGTATTCCAGTCAGAAGTACCGTCTTTCCGGGTAAGGGATGTTATTTCTTCTTAAATGATATTATTTTCTTCAATATCATTATGCCGAAGTATTGATCTGAACTTTTTATCAAATTTGAAACTTTTCATGTCGGGGTTACTATTCATGAGTTACTATTCATGAGTTACTATTCACGAGTTACTATTCACCGAAAAATGAAATTTTCTTTTTTTCGTCCAAAATATCTATTCTGGATACTAGCTTTGATTGTATCCATGTTTTGATCATTCTTGAATTTTATTCCACTATGATTATTTATGAGGTATTTTTGAACATGGAATAGCTGAAATACAAATCCTTAATATTTATTATTTTGTTTCACTGGATTCGTTTTCTTAAAAATATTTTTCATCATCTTCAGTCTTAAATGATGATATAACTGAATATCTTTGGCCTGTAGTGCAAAGATGAATGATTTCTGATGAATATCTTTGGCCCGTAGTGCAAAGATGAACAGGTGTTGAGGTGAACATGACCAACTGATGAATATCTTTGGCCTGTAGTGCAAAGATGACTATTTGATTCAAGATATTTATTGATTGATATTACAGGGATAAAATGTTGATGATGGGCTTTTAAATTCATAGATAATCGTAGATTTCATTCTCTACGTAACTCTTCTATGAATTATTATTTTTCGCTGCGAATATTGATTTAAAACTTGTTGTCTATTGTATTCTATTAAATTTTTCCCTGTTGAAGACTAACGATAATTTGTTGTATATTATCTTAGTCATAATATTCTTTACTGGGCTAGTTGAGCTCACCCTTTTCCTTGTTGTTCCATTTTCTTCTCAGGAGGCGAGAATGTAGCAAGTACTAGTCGGGGTATGGAATGAAGGTTCTAGGAAGTTGTTTTAGTAGTCCTCACCATTTTTTTTTGTAAAGTATTGTACCAATAATTGTAATGAGGACTTATTTGAGTGTGGATATTGTCTAGATGACAATATTTGTATTTACACTCATAGTTTTTATGTTGTATTAATAAAGTTGTAGTTGTTTCTGTACCATATTATTGACAACTCAGAATGGGTGTTGTATACCTGTTTTGGGGGCGTCACAATCTGGTCAGTGTTGTTGTTTGCATGAGGATTGTCACCTTTGTGACGCCCCCAAAACAGGTCCATTCCATCCAACCTATTATGAGTCGTCAAATACATGGTACAGAAAATAAATACAACTTTATTACAACAATTGTCGTGCAAAATACAACACATATATTGTGAGTTTTGATACTAAAATATACCAACTGTAACTCTGGACACCAACTTAGATAGCACGTCACCATGACACTTTACATAAAGGTACAGTCAAAAACTGTTTTAGAAATTAAAACCTTTGGAAAATACTCAAGGAAACCTTCATATATGGGAGACCATGCATCTAGGTTATGATAGATATCATATGCCCACAGAATTATCCTCGGTTGACCCAATAGACCCCAAAGAAAAATGAGAAGATTACTATCATATTCTTCCCAATGGTGAGTCTTCTCTTGACATATCATTATCTCCACTGTCTCTAACTGAGAATTATACTTCAAACAAATACCAAGATTATATAGGTAGTGCTCGTAAATATACTCAGCAAGTGGATGAGCACAACCTTGTCTTATGATGACACGAGGTTGTATGTCATTATACATCCTGTAAGATAGTGGCAAAACACCCTTCCAAGTTAAATTCACCTCACCCTCAATATCTATAGACCACCGTTCTATTCCCTTGTTATCCCTCGCTCGACCCAGCTACACTTTTATTACCTGAAAGGAATTGTGAAGCAAAAGGGTGAGCACAACTAGCTCAGTAAAGAATATCATGACTAAAGATAAATTATCAATAGTCTTCAACAGTAATAAATCAGAGATTTAGAACATATGGTAGATGATAAAACTTTTCAACCATAGTTGCAGCGGAACGAGCAATCCATTAGAAGAGTCAAATAGACAATAAAGTCTATTATCTTCTCCACGTTAAAAGTCCACCAACAATGTTTTATCCCTGTAACATCAATCAATAGTTCCTTTCCACAATCATATGAATAATTCATAATCATAATTGTGATTCTAAATTTCGCATCCAAGACGAAGATAATTTTCATCACCTGTCTTTACCTGAAACATCAAAGATCATGGTTATACCAAATCACAGTTCCTGTTCATAATCATACTAATAAATTCATCTTTGCATCACGGGCCAAAGATATTCATCAACAGTTCATCTTTACACTACATGCCAAAGATATTCAACAACAAGTCATCTTTGCACTACGGGCCAAAGATATTCATCAACAACTCATCTTTGCACTACAGGCCAAAGATATTCCTCAATAGGTCATATTTGCACTACAGGCTAAATATATTATTATCTCAAAGAAATATATAATCAATTCAGAATTTATATAACCAATAATTATAACCATGTTGATCATTTCACTTTTGCACTTAAGCTAAAGATATTCAATTATAAATTCAATGGTCATGATCATACCAGTCACAATTCAACTTTTCACTACTGGACAAAGAGAACCCTAGTCATGATCATACCAATAATCTACCCATCTTTACACTCCAGTGAAAGAGAATTTCAACATCAGGGTTATAAAAATGTTATATATGATAATAAAATCAATATAATCAATACATAGTTTTAATCTCCAGAGTAATATTCATAAATCAACTATAATTTGGTTAGAAAAAAAAACCAATTTTGTCATGAATAGTAACTCGTGAATAGTAACCCATGAATAGTAACTCGTGAATAGTAACTCGTGAATAGTAACTCGTGAATAGTAACTCCTGAATAGTAACTCATGAATAGTAACCCCGACATGAAAAGTTCTAAATTTGATAAAAAGTTCAGATCAATGCTTCGGCATAATGATATTGAAGAAAATAATATCATTTAAGAAGAAATAACATCCCTTACTATCCCTTACAATCCCTTACTATCCCTTACCTCAAAAGAGCAGTACCTCTGACTCGAATAACGCTGAATGAACTTGCACCGTATAGCAACACTCAAGATATCAAAATACTCACAAGAATACGCTCGATATATAGAGAGAGAAATAGAGATAAAACTTCAGTTTCTGGTGTGATTTTCAATTCTAACCTAAGCACATATTTATAGGAAATTGCTTAGAACACCAAAGTAGAAAATTGAATATAATAATATATTTATAACCAAATTTTTCTTAGCCCACCACATCAAAAACATATTTTTCACACAAATACACCAAAAATGCAAAACATGTTTTAAACAATTTTTGTAACAAAAATCAATTCAGACTCAATAATTCGGAACTTCAATAATTCGTAATAAATAGCCCTTTTATCAGAAAATTCGAATCTCGCAATTTTTTATAGGAAATTCAATTCTCTACAACTTTGCAGAAGAAAGTTTTTCTAAATTTCAAACAGAAATTGACTGAAATCCACAAACGGATGATTTTACAGTCTATAATAAATTTTCGGTCAAGAATTGTGTCCACCAACACACAAAACATGTGTTAAACATTTAATCCAATAAAAATATTTTTCCTCCTAATTTATTCATATATTCCACATTCATTGTAAAAATATCACCATTAATATATTATTAAAATAATATATTTAAATGAATTATTTTATCAGAAAAAGATAAAATATTAATTTTCAACAATTGTCACATTAAAATTTTCTCCATCTATATCCACATAAAATCAATATTTTCCTCATCATATAAATCAATAATTAATTATACACAAATAATATTACAGAACCACAGTACTGGCAACCAGACCGTTCCTAGGAAAGAGGGGGCTTTCCAATAAGGATCTCTCCTTACTGGCGCGCAATTAGATGACCAAACCTCTCCTTAGACAGAACTTTCTAGACATTGCCAATAATATTATCTAATAATATTATTCAGATAATATGAATTATTGCTCCGATAATAGAAAATACTGTGTAGTGATAATTATTAAAACAACAGTAATATAAAATATCAACGCAGCAATTATTGAATCAATAAAATAAAATACTGAACAGTAATTACTGTAACAATTATTGAGTAATGCCTTCTTACGTAAGAATCAATAATTGGTGCAATACCGTGTGCTACTGTGCAACAACGCGTATTACTGTGCTTTAACCACCGGGTATTCCAACAGTATTAACGGTAACAACTACGCCGTTATTTATAAATAACTTATTTTTGTCGTTTTCTTCATCCAATCGCTTTCCGTTATGGGGCCCACAAAAGACTGCGCCGTCGTACGAATATTCTCCGACAGTAAGAATATTTCACGACCAAGCGAATATTCCCCGACAACAATGAATATTTTATAACCACTTGTGTATTTCGAAAAAAAAAATCATATATCACCCTTAACTTTAATATTTATCAATTTAATCATTTACTAAATAGTAATTATAAGAAAAATTGAATACTTTTATTTCATAAAATTCGGGGTCTTACAATCTCCCCTCCTTATGAAATTTCGTCCTCGAAATTTACGTACCTGGTATTTCAAAGAGTTGAGAATACCTTGCTTTCATTTCAGATTCCATCTTTCCAGTCATCATAATTTCTTCATTGCTCATCTCCTGTATTTCAGATATCATTCTAGAATACAACTTTAAAACAAAGGTTAATTGAACAAATTAACATATCACATAATATCCCGATATTATGACTGACCAACAAATAAGCTTAGGTAGGACACACTAGCGAAGGATTTACTCGTCTATCTCCTCCTAGTCCTATTCCCCGATCTCCGCCAGAGATCATATCCCTAAGCTCTGATACCAACTGTGACTCATGTCCCAACCATGGACAGCACCTCACAGTGGTACCTATCAGTTTCCCACCGCAGAACGGCGTCCCCTACGGAGAGTCTGGCTTCGGTGCATCCCCCATCAACAGGAAGTCACCAGCAAGAGGCTCGGGGCTCTTTACTTATAGCTCTGATACCAACTGTAACATTGGACACCATCATGTGTCAGCACCTTACATTGATACCTATCAGTTTGCCACCGCAGAACGGCGTCCCCTACGGAGAGTCTGGCTTCGGTGCATCCCCCATCAACAGGAAGTCAGCAGCGAGAGGCTCGGGGCTCTTTACTTATAGCTCTGATACCAACTGTGACGCCCCCAAAACAGGTCCATTCCATCCAACCTATTATGAGTCATCAAATACATGGTACAGAAAATAAATACAACTTTATTACAACAATTGTCGTGCAAAATACAACACATATGTTGTGAGTTTTGATACTAAAATATACCAACTGTGACTCTGGACACCAACTTAGATAGCACGTCACCATGACACCTTACATAAAGGTACAGTCAAAAACTGTTTTAGAAATTAAAACCTTTGGAAAATACTCAAGGAAACCTTCATATATGGGAGACCATGCATCTAGGTTATGATAGATATCATATGCCCACAGAATTATCCTCGGTTGACCCAATAGACCCCAAAGAAAAATGAGAAGATTACTATCATATTCTTCCCAATGGTGAGTCTTCTCTTGACATATCATTATCTCCACTGTCTCTAACTGAGAATTATACTTCAAACAAATACCAAGATTATATAGGTAGTGCTCGTAAATATACTCAGCAAGTGGATGAGCACAACCTTGTCTTATGATGACACGAGGTTGTATGTCATTATACATCCTGTAAGATAGTGGCAAAACACCCTTCCAAGTTAAATTCACCTCACCCTCAATATCTATAGACCACCGTTCTATTCCCTTGTTATCCCTCGCTCGACCCAGCTACACTTTTATTACCTGAAAGGAATTGTGAAGCAAAAGGGTGAGCACAACTAGCTCAGTAAAGAATATCATGACTAAAGATAAATTATCAATAGTCTTCAACAGTAATAAATCAGAGATTTAGAACATATGGTAGATGATAAAACTTTTCAACCATAGTTGCAGCGGAACGAGCAATCCATTAGAAGAGTCAAATAGACAATAAAGTCTATTATCTTCTCCACGTTAAAAGTCCACCAACAATGTTTTATCCCTGTAACATCAATCAATAGTTCCTTTCCACAATCATATGAATAATTCATAATCATAATTGTGATTCTAAATTTCGCATCCAAGACGAAGATAATTTTCATCACCTGTCTTTACCTGAAACATCAAAGATCATGGTTATACCAAATCACAGTTCCTGTTCATAATCATACTAATAAATTCATCTTTGCATCACGGGCCAAAGATATTCATCAACAGTTCATCTTTACACTACATGCCAAAGATATTCAACAACAAGTCATCTTTGCACTACGGGCCAAAGATATTCATCAACAACTCATCTTTGCACTACAGGCCAAAGATATTCCTCAATAGGTCATATTTGCACTACAGGCTAAATATATTATTATCTCAAAGAAATATATAATCAATTCAGAATTTATATAACCAATAATTATAACCATGTTGATCATTTCACTTTTGCACTTAAGCTAAAGATATTCAATTATAAATTCAATGGTCATGATCATACCAGTCACAATTCAACTTTTCACTACTGGACAAAGAGAACCCTAGTCATGATCATACCAATAATCTACCCATCTTTACACTCCAGTGAAAGAGAATTTCAACATCAGGGTTATAAAAATGTTATATATGATAATAAAATCAATATAATCAATACATAGTTTTAATCTCCAGAGTAATATTCATAAATCAACTATAATTTGGTTAGAAAAAGAAACTAATTTTGTCATGAATAGTAACTCGTGAATAGTAACCCATGAATAGTAACTCATGAATAGTAACTCGTGAATAGTAACTCGTGAATAGTAACTCCTGAATAGTAACTCATGAATAGTAACCCCGACATGAAAAGTTCTAAATTTGATAAAAAGTTCAGATCAATGCTTCGGCATAATGATATTGAAGAAAATAATATCATTTAAGAAGAAATAACATCCCTTACTATCCCTTACAATCCCTTACTATCCCTTACCTCAAAAGAGCAGTACCTCTGACTCGAATAACGCTGAATGAACTTGCACCGTATAGCAACACTCAAGATATCAAAATACTCACAAGAATACGCTCGATATATAGAGAGAGAAATAGAGATAAAACTTCAGTTTCTGGTGTGATTTTCAATTCTAACCTAAGCACCTATTTATAGGAAATTGCTTAGAACACCAAAGTAGAAAATTGAATATAATAATATATTTATAACCAAATTTTTCTTAGCCCACCACATCAAAAACATATTTTTCACACAAATACACCAAAAATACAAAACATGTTTTAAACAATTTTTGTAACAAAAATCAATTCAGACTCAATAATTCGGAACTTCAATAATTCGTAATAAATAGCCCTTTTATCAGAAAATTCGAATCTCGCAATTTGTTATAGGAAATTCAATTCTCTACAACTTTGCAGAAGAAAGTTTTTCTAAATTCCAAACAGAAATTGACTGAAATCCACAAACGGATGATTTTACAGTCTATAATAAATTTTCGGTCAAGAATTGTGTCCACCAACACACAAAACATGTGTTAAACATTTAATCCAATAAAAATATTTTTCCTCCTAATTTATTCATATATTCCACATTCATTGTAAAAATATCACCATTAATATATTATTAAAATAATATATTTAAATGAATTATTTTATCAGAAAAAGATAAAATATTAATTTTCAACAATTGTCACATTAAAATTTTCTCCATCTATATCCACATAAAATCAATATTTTCCTCATCATATAAATCAATAATTAATTATACACAAATAATATTACAGAACCACAGTACTGGCAACCAGACCGTTCCTAGGAAAGAGGGGGCTTTCCAATAAGGATCTCTCCTTACTGGCGCGCAATTAGATGACCAAACCTCTCCTTAGACAGAACTTTCTAGACATTGCCAATAATATTATCTAATAATATTATTCAGATAATATGAATTATTGCTCCGATAATAGAAAATACTGTGTAGTGATAATTATTAAAACAACAGTAATATAAAATATCAACGCAGCAATTATTGAATCAATAAAATAAAATACTGAACAGTAATTACTGTAACAATTATTGAGTAGTGCCTTCTTACGTAAGAATCAATAATTGGTGCAATACCGTGTGCTACTGTGCAACAACGCGTATTACTGTGCTTTAACCACCGGGTATTCTAACAGTATTAACGGTAACAACTACGCCGTTATTTATAAATAACTTATTTTTGTCGTTTTCTTCATCCAATCGCTTTCCGTTATGGGGCCCACAAAAGACTGCGCCGTCGTACGAATATTCTCCGACAGTAAGAATATTTCACGACCAAGCGAATATTCCCCGACAACAATGAATATTTTATAACCACTTGTGTATTTCGAAAAAAAAAAATCATATATCACCCTTAACTTTAATATTTATCAATTTAATCATTTACTAAATAGTAATTATAAGAAAAATTGAATACTTTTATTTCATAAAATTCGGGGTCTTACAATCTCCCCTCCTTATGAAATTTCGTCCTCGAAATTTACGTACCTGGTATTTCAAAGAGTTGAGAATACCTTGCTTTCATTTCAGATTCCATCTTTCCAGTCATCATAATTTCTTCATTGCTCATCTCCTGTATTTCAGATATCATTCTAGAATACAACTTTAAAACAAAGGTTAATTGAACAAATTAACATATCACATAATATCCCGATATTATGACTGACCAACAAATAAGCTTAGGTAGGACACACTAGCGAAGGATTTACTCGTCTATCTCCTCCTAGTCCTATTCCCCGATCTCCGCCAGAGATCATATCCCTAAGCTCTGATACCAACTGTGACTCATGTCCCAACCATGGACAGCACCTCACAGTGGTACCTATCAGTTTCCCACCGCAGAACGGCGTCCCCTACGGAGAGTCTGGCTTCGGTGCATCCCCCATCAACAGGAAGTCACCAGCAAGAGGCTCGGGGCTCTTTACTTATAGCTCTGATACCAACTGTAACATTGGACACCATCATGTGTCAGCACCTTACATTGATACCTATCAGTTTGCCACCACAGAACGGCGTTCCCTACGGAGAGTCTGGCTTCGGTGCATCCCCCATCAACAGGAAGTCACCAGCGAGAGGCTCGGGGGTCTTTACTTATAGCTCTGATACCAACTGTGACGCCCCCAAAACAGGTCCATTCCATCCAACCTATTATGACTCGTCAAATACATGGTACAGAAAATAAATACAACTTTATTACAACAATTGTCGTGCAAAATACAACATATATGTTGTGAGTTTTGATACTAAAATATACCAACTGTGACTCTGGACACCAACTTAGATAGCACGTCACCATGACACCTTACATAAAGGTACAGTCAAAAACTGTTTTAGAAATTAAAACCTTTGGAAAATACTCAAGGAAACCTTCATATATGGGAGACCATGCATCTAGGTTATGATAGATATCATATGCCCACAGAATTATCCTCGGTTGACCCAATAGACCCCAAAGAAAAATGAGAAGATTACTATCATATTCTTCCCAATGGTGAGTCTTCTCTTGACATATCATTATCTCCACTGTCTCTAACTGAGAATTATACTTCAAACAAATACCAAGATTATATAGGTAGTGCTCGTAAATATACTCAGCAAGTGGATGAGCACAACCTTGTCTTATGATGACACGAGGTTGTATGTCATTATACATCCTGTAAGATAGTGGCAAAACACCCTTCCAAGTTAAATTCACCTCACCCTCAATATCTATAGACCACCGTTCTATTCCCTTGTTATCCCTCGCTCGACCCAGCTACACTTTTATTACCTGAAAGGAATTGTGAAGCAAAAGGGTGAGCACAACTAGCTCAGTAAAGAATATCATGACTAAAGATAAATTATCAATAGTCTTCAACAGTAATAAATCAGAGATTTAGAACATATGGTAGATGATAAAACTTTTCAACCATAGTTGCAGCGGAACGAGCAATCCATTAGAAGAGTCAAATAGACTATAAAGTCTATTATCTTCTCCACGTTAAAAGTCCACCAGCAATGTTTTATCCCTGTAACATCAATCAATAGTTCATTTCCACAATCATATGAATAATTCATAATCATAATTGTGATTCTAAATTTCGCATCCAAGACGAAGATAATTTTCATCACCTGTCTTTACCTGAAACATCAAAGATCATGGTTATACCAAATCACAGTTCCTGTTCATAATCATACTAATAAATTCATCTTTGCATCACGGGCCAAAGATATTCATCAACAGTTCATCTTTACACTACATGCCAAAGATATTCAACAACAAGTCATCTTTGCACTACGGGCCAAAGATATTCATCAACAACTCATCTTTGCACTACAGGCCAAAGATATTCCTCAATAGTTCATATTTGCACTACAGGCTAAATATATTATTATCTCAAAGAAATATATAATCAATTCAGAATTTATATAACCAATAATTATAACCATGTTGATCATTTCACTTTTGCACTTAAGCTAAAGATATTCAATTATAAATTCAATGGTCATGATCATACCAGTCACAATTCAACTTTTCACTACTGGACAAAGAGAACCCTAGTCATGATCATACCAATAATCTACCCATCTTTACACTCCAGTGAAAGAGAATTTCAACATCAGGGTTATAAAAATGTTATATATGATAATAAAATCAATATAATCAATACATAGTTTTAATCTCCAGAGTAATATTCATAAATCAACTATAATTTGGTTAGAAAAAGAAACCAATTTTGTCATGAATAGTAACTCGTGAATAGTAACCCATGAATAGTAACTCGTGAATAGTAACTCGTGAATAGTAACTCCTGAATAGTAACTCATGAATAGTAACCCCGACATGAAAAGTTCTAAATTTGATAAAAAGTTTAGATCAATGCTTCGGCATAATGATATTGAAGAAAATAATATCATTTAAGAAGAAATAGCATCCCTTACTATCCCTTACAATCCCTTACTATCCCTTACCTCAAAAGAGCAGTACCTCTGACTCGAATAACGCTGAATGAACTTGCACCGTATAGCAACACTCAAGATATCAAAATACTCACAAGAATACGCTCGATATATAGAGAGAGAAATAGAGATAAAACTTCAGTTTCTGGTGTGATTTTCAATTCTAACCTAAGCACCTATTTATAGGAAATTGCTTAGAACACCAAAGTAGAAAATTGAATATAATAATATATTTATAACCAAATTTTTCTTAGCCCACCACATCAAAAACATATTTTTCACACAAATACACCAAAAATGCAAAACATGTTTTAAACAATTTTTGTAACAAAAATCAATTCAGACTCAATAATTCGGAACTTCAATAATTCGTAATAAATAGCCCTTTTATCAGAAAATTCGAATCTCGCAATTTTTTATAGGAAATTCAATTCTCTACAACTTTGCAGAAGAAAGTTTTTCTAAATTCCAAACAGAAATTGACTGAAATCCACAAACGGATGATTTTACAGTCTATAATAAATTTTCGGTCAAGAATTGTGTCCACCAACACACAAAACATGTGTTAAACATTTAATCCAATAAAAATATTTTTCCTCCTAATTTATTCATATATTCCACATTCATTGTAAAAATATCACCATTAATATATTATTAAAATAATATATTTAAATGAATTATTTTATCAGAAAAAGATAAAATATTAATTTTCAACAATTGTCACATTAAAATTTTCTCCATCTATATCCACATAAAATCAATATTTTCCTCATCATATAAATCAATAATTAATTATACACAAATAATATTACAGAACCACAGTACTGGCAACCAGACCGTTCCTAGGAAAGAGGGGGCTTTCCAATAAGGATCTCTCCTTACTGGCGCGCAATTAGATGACCAAACCTCTCCTTAGACAGAACTTTCTAGACATTGCCAATAATATTATCTAATAATATTATTCAGATAATATGAATTATTGCTCCGATAATAGAAAATACTGTGTAGTGATAATTATTAAAACAACAGTAATATAAAATATCAACGCAGCAATTATTGAATCAATAAAATAAAATACTGAACAGTAATTACTGTAACAATTATTGAGTAGTGCCTTCTTACGTAAGAATCAATAATTGGTGCAATACCGTGTGCTACTGTGCAACAACGCGTATTACTGTGCTTTAACCACCGGGTATTCTAACAGTATTAACGGTAACAACTACGCCGTTATTTATAAATAACTTATTTTTGTCGTTTTCTTCATCCAATCGCTTTCCGTTATGGGGCCCACAAAAGACTGCGCCGTCGTACGAATATTCTCCGACAGTAAGAATATTTCACGACCAAGCGAATATTCCCCGACAACAATGAATATTTTATAACCACTTGTGTATTTCGAAAAAAAAAATCATATATCACCCTTAACTTTAATATTTATCAATTTAATCATTTACTAAATAGTAATTATAAGAAAAATTGAATACTTTTATTTCATAAAATTCGGGGTCTTACAATCTCCCCTCCTTATGAAATTTCGTCCTCGAAATTTACGTACCTGGTATTTCAAAGAGTTGAGAATACCTTGCTTTCATTTCAGATTCCATCTTTCCAGTCATCATAATTTCTTCATTGCTCATCTCCTGTATTTCAGATATCATTCTAGAATACAACTTTAAAACAAAGGTTAATTGAACAAATTAACATATCACATAATATCCCGATATTATGACTGACCAACAAATAAGCTTAGGTAGGACACACTAGCGAAGGATTTACTCGTCTATCTCCTCCTAGTCCTATTTCCCGATCTCCGCCAGAGATCATATCCCTAAGCTCTGATACCAACTGTGACTCATGTCCCAACCATGGACAGCACCTCACAGTGGTACCTATCAGTTTCCCACCGCAGAACGGCGTCCCCTACGGAGAGTCTGGCTTCGGTGCATCCCCCATCAACAGGAAGTCACCAGCAAGAGGCTCGGGGCTCTTTACTTATAGCTCTGATACCAACTGTAACATTGGACACCATCATGTGTCAGCACCTTACATTGATACCTATCAGTTTGCCACCACAGAACGGCGTTCCCTACGGAGAGTCTGGCTTCGGTGCATCCCCCATCAACAGGAAGTCACCAGCGAGAGGCTCGGGGGTCTTTACTTATAGCTCTGATACCAACTGTGACGTCCCCAAAACAGGTCCATTCCATCCAACCTATTATGACTCGTCAAATACATGGTACAGAAAATAAATACAACTTTATTACAACAATTGTCGTGCAAAATACAACACATATGTTGTGAGTTTTGATACTAAAATATACCAACTGTGACTCTGGACACCAACTTAGATAGCACGTCACCATGACACCTTACATAAAGGTACAGTCAAAAACTGTTTTAGAAATTAAAACCTTTGGAAAATACTCAAGGAAACCTTTATATATGGGAGACCATGCATCTAGGTTATGATAGATATCATATGCCCACAGAATTATCCTCGGTTGACCCAATAGACCCCAAAGAAAAATGAGAAGATTACTATCATATTCTTCCCAATGGTGAGTCTTCTCTTGACATATCATTATCTCCACTGTCTCTAACTGAGAATTATACTTCAAACAAATACCAAGATTATATAGGTAGTGCTCGTAAATATACTCAGCAAGTGGATGAGCACAACCTTGTCTTATGATGACACGAGGTTGTATGTCATTATACATCCTGTAAGATAGTGGCAAAACACCCTTCCAAGTTAAATTCACCTCACCCTCAATATCTATAGACCACCGTTCTATTCCCTTGTTATCCCTCGCTCGACCCAGCTACACTTTTATTACCTGAAAGGAATTGTGAAGCAAAAGGGTGAGCACAACTAGCTCAGTAAAGAATATCATGACTAAAGATAAATTATCAATAGTCTTCAACAGTAATAAATCAGAGATTTAGAACATATGGTAGATGATAAAACTTTTCAACCATAGTTGCAGCGGAACGAGCAATCCATTAGAAGAGTCAAATAGACTATAAAGTCTATTATCTTCTCCACGTTAAAAGTCCACCAACAATGTTTTATCCCTGTAACATCAATCAATAGTTCATTTCCACAATCATATGAATAATTCATAATCATAATTGTGATTCTAAATTTCGCATCCAAGACGAAGATAATTTTCATCACCTGTCTTTACCTGAAACATCAAAGATCATGGTTATACCAAATCACAGTTCCTGTTCATAATCATACTAATAAATTCATCTTTGCATCACGGGCCAAAGATATTCATCAACAGTTCATCTTTACACTACATGCCAAAGATATTCAACAACAAGTCATCTTTGCACTACGGGCCAAAGATATTCATCAACAACTCATCTTTGCACTACAGGCCAAAGATATTCCTCAATAGTTCATATTTGCACTACAGGCTAAATATATTATTATCTCAAAGAAATATATAATCAATTCAGAATTTATATAACCAATAATTATAACCATGTTGATCATTTCACTTTTGCACTTAAGCTAAAGATATTCAATTATAATTTCAATGGTCATGATCATACCAGTCACAATTCAACTTTTCACTACTGGACAAAGAGAACCCTAGTCATGATCATACCAATAATCTACCCATCTTTACACTCCAGTGAAAGAGAATTTCAACATCAGGGTTATAAAAATGTTATATATGATAATAAAATCAATATAATCAATACATAGTTTTAATCTCCAGAGTAATATTCATAAATCAACTATAATTTGGTTAGAAAAAGAAACCAATTTTGTCGTGAATAGTAACTCGTGAATAGTAACCCATGAATAGTAACTCGTGAATAGTAACTCGTGAATAGTAACTCCTGAATAGTAACTCATGAATAGTAATCCCGACATGAAAAGTTCTAAATTTGATAAAAAGTTCAGATCAATGCTTCGGCATAATGATATTGAAGAAAATAATATCATTTAAGAAGAAATAGCATCCCTTACTATCCCTTACAATCCCTTACTATCCCTTACCTCAAAAGAGCAGTACCTCTGACTCGAATAACGCTGAATGAACTTGCACCGTATAGCAACACTCAAGATATCAAAATACTCACAAGAATACGCTCGATATATAGAGAGAGAAATAGAGATAAAACTTCAGTTTCTGGTGTGATTTTCAATTCTAACCTAAGCACATATTTATAGGAAATTGCTTAGAACACCAAAGTAGAAAATTGAATATAATAATATATTTATAACCAAATTTTTCTTAGCCCACCACATCAAAAACATATTTTTCACACAAATACACCAAAAATGCAAAACATGTTTTAAACAATTTTTGTAACAAAAATCAATTCAGACTCAATAATTCGGAACTTCAATAATTCGTAATAAATAGCCCTTTTATCAGAAAATTCGAATCTCGCAATTTTTTATAGGAAATTCAATTCTCTACAACTTTGCAGAAGAAAGTTTTTCTAAATTCCAAACAGAAATTGACTGAAATCCACAAACGGATGATTTTACAGTCTATAATAAATTTTCGGTCAAGAATTGTGTCCACCAACACACAAAACATGTGTTAAACATTTAATCCAATAAAAATATTTTTCCTCCTAATTTATTCATATATTCCACATTCATTGTAAAAATATCACCATTAATATATTATTAAAATAATATATTTAAATGAATTATTTTATCAGAAAAAGATAAAATATTAATTTTCAACAATTGTCACATTAAAATTTTCTCCATCTATATCCACATAAAATCAATATTTTCCTCATCATATAAATCAATAATTAATTATACACAAATAATATTACAGAACCACAGTACTGGCAACCAGACCGTTCCTAGGAAAGAGGGGGCTTTCCAATAAGGATCTCTCCTTACTGGCGCGCAATTAGATGACCAAACCTCTCCTTAGACAGAACTTTCTAGACATTGCCAATAATATTATCTAATAATATTATTCAGATAATATGAATTATTGCTCCGATAATAGAAAATACTGTGTAGTGATAATTATTAAAACAACAGTAATATAAAATATCAACGCAGCAATTATTGAATCAATAAAATAAAATACGGAACAGTAATTACTGTAACAATTATTGAGTAATGCCTTCTTACGTAAGAATCAATAATTGGTGCAATACCGTGTGCTACTGTGCAACAACGCGTATTACTGTGCTTTAACCACCGGGTATTCCAACAGTATTAACGGTAACAACTA
Source organism: Panax notoginseng (assembly GCA_016801055.1). Lineage (NCBI taxonomy): Eukaryota > Viridiplantae > Streptophyta > Magnoliopsida > Apiales > Araliaceae > Panax > Panax notoginseng. Next base: position 250,040,735 of record CM029012.1, read on the forward strand.
CGCCGTTATTTATAAATAACTTATTTTTGTCGTTTTCTTCATCCAATCGCTTTCCGTTATGGGGCCCACAAAAGACTGCGTCGTCGTACGAATATTCTCCGACAGTAAGAATATTTCACGACCAAGCGAATATTCCCCGACAACAATGAATATTTTATAACCACTTGTGTATTTCGAAAAAAAAAAATCATATATCACCCTTAACTTTAATATTTATCAATTTAATCATTTACTAAATAGTAATTATAAGAAAAATTGAATACTTTTATTTCATAAAATTCGGGGTCTTACAATCTCCCCTCCTTATGAAATTTCGTCCTCGAAATTTACGTACCTGGTATTTCAAAGAGTTGAGAATACCTTGCTTTCATTTCAGATTCCATCTTTCCAGTCATCATAATTTCTTCATTGCTCATCTCCTGTATTTCAGATATCATTCTAGAATACAACTTTAAAACAAAGGTTAATTGAACAAATTAACATATCACATAATATCCCGATATTATGACTGACCAACAAATAAGCTTAGGTAGGACACACTAGCGAATGATTTACTCGTCTATCTCCTCCTAGTCCTATTCCCCGATCTCCGCCAGAGATCATATCCCTAAGCTCTGATACCAACTGTGACTCATGTCCCAACCATGGACAGCACCTCACAGTGGTACCTATCAGTTTCCCACCGCAGAACGGCGTCCCCTACGGAGAGTCTGGCTTCGGTGCATCCCCCATCAACAGGAAGTCACCAGCAAGAGGCTCGGGGCTCTTTACTTATAGCTCTGATACCAACTGTAACATTGGACACCATCATGTGTCAGCACCTTACATTGATACCTATCAGTTTGCCACCACAGAACGGCGTTCCCTACGGAGAGTCTGGCTTCGGTGCATCCCCCATCAACAGGAAGTCACCAGCGAGAGGCTCGGGGGTCTTTACTTATAGCTCTGATACCAACTGTGACGTCCCCAAAACAGGTCCATTCCATCCAACCTATTATGACTCGTCAAATACATGGTACAGAAAATAAATACAACTTTATTACAACAATTGTCGTGCAAAATACAACACATATGTTGTGAGTTTTGATACTAAAATATACCAACTGTGACTCTGGACACCAACTTAGATAGCACGTCACCATGACACCTTACATAAAGGTACAGTCAAAAACTGTTTTAGAAATTAAAACCTTTGGAAAATACTCAAGGAAACCTTTATATATGGGAGACCATGCATCTAGGTTATGATAGATATCATATGCCCACAGAATTATCCTCGGTTGACCCAATAGACCCCAAAGAAAAATGAGAAGATTACTATCATATTCTTCCCAATGGTGAGTCTTCTCTTGACATATCATTATCTCCACTGTCTCTAACTGAGAATTATACTTCAAACAAATACCAAGATTATATAGGTAGTGCTCGTAAATATACTCAGCAAGTGGATGAGCACAACCTTGTCTTATGATGACACGAGGTTGTATGTCATTATACATCCTGTAAGATAGTGGCAAAACACCCTTCCAAGTTAAATTCACCTCACCCTCAATATCTATAGACCACCGTTCTATTCCCTTGTTATCCCTCGCTCGACCCAGCTACACTTTTATTACCTGAAAGGAATTGTGAAGCAAAAGGGTGAGCACAACTAGCTCAGTAAAGAATATCATGACTAAAGATAAATTATCAATAGTCTTCAACAGTAATAAATCAGAGATTTAGAACATATGGTAGATGATAAAACTTTTCAACCATAGTTGCAGCGGAACGAGCAATCCATTAGAAGAGTCAAATAGACTATAAAGTCTATTATCTTCTCCACGTTAAAAGTCCACCAACAATGTTTTATCCCTGTAACATCAATCAATAGTTCCTTTCCACAATCATATGAATAATTCATAATCATAATTGTGATTCTAAATTTCGCATCCAAGACGAAGATAATTTTCATCACCTGTCTTTACCTGAAACATCAAAGATCATGGTTATACCAAATCACAGTTCCTGTTCATAATCATACTAATAAATTCATCTTTGCATCACGGGCCAAAGATATTCATCAACAGTTCATCTTTACACTACATGCCAAAGATATTCAACAACAAGTCATCTTTGCACTACGGGCCAAAGATATTCATCAACAACTCATCTTTGCACTACAGGCCAAAGATATTCCTCAATAGTTCATATTTGCACTACAGGCTAAATATATTATTATCTCAAAGAAATATATAATCAATTCAGAATTTATATAACCAATAATTATAACCATGTTGATCATTTCACTTTTGCACTTAAGCTAAAGATATTCAATTATAAATTCAATGGTCATGATCATACCAGTCACAATTCAACTTTTCACTACTGGACAAAGAGAACCCTAGTCATGATCATACCAATAATCTACCCATCTTTACACTCCAGTGAAAGAGAATTTCAACATCAGGGTTATTAAAATGTTTTATATGATAATAAAATCAATATAATCAATACATAGTTTTAATCTCCAGAGTAATATTCATAAATCAACTATAATTTGGTTAGAAAAAGAAACCAATTTTGTCATGAATAGTAACTCGTGAATAGTAACCCATGAATAGTAACTCATAAATAGTAACTCGTGAATAGTAACTCGTGAATAGTAACTCGTGAATAGTAACTCGTGAATAATAACTCGTGAATAGTAACTCATGAATAGTAACCCCGACATGAAAAGTTCTAAATTTGATAAAAAGTTCAGATCAATGCTTCGGCATAATGATATTGAAGAAAATAATATCATTTAAGAAGAAATAACATCCCTTACTATCCCTTACAATCCCTTACTATCCCTTATCTCAAAAGAGCAGTACCTCTGACTCGAATAACGCTGAATGAACTTGCACCGTATAGCAACACTCAAGATATCAAAATACTCACAAGAATACGCTCGATATATAGAGAGAGAAATAGAGATAAAACTTCAGTTTCTGGTGTGATTTTCAATTCTAACCTAAGCACCTATTTATAGGAAATTGCTTAGAACATCAAAGTAGAAAATTGAATATAATAATATATTTATAACCAAATTTTTCTTAGCCCACCACATCAAAAACATATTTTTCACACAAATACACCAAAAATGCAAAACATGTTTTAAACAATTTTTGTAACAAAAATCAATTCAGACTCAATAATTCGGAACTTCAATAATTCGTAATAAATAGCCCTTTTATCAGAAAATTCGAATCTCGCGATTTTTTATAGGAAATTCAATTCTCTACAACTTTGCAGAAGAAAGTTTTTCTAAATTCCAAACAGAAATTGACTGAAATCCACAAACGGATGATTTTACAGTCTATAATAAATTTTCGGTCAAGAATTTTGTCCACCAACACACAAAATATGTGTTAAACATTTAATCCAACAAAAATATTTTTCCTCCTAATTTATTCATATATTCCACATTCATTGTAAAAATATCACCATTAATATATTATTAAAATAATATATTTAAATGAATTATTTTATCAGAAAAAGATAAAATATTAATTTTCAACAATTGTCACATTAAAATTTTCTCCATCTATATCCACATAAAATCAATATTTTTCTCATCATATAAATCAATAATTAATTATACACAAATAATATTACAGAACCACAGTACTGGCAACCAGGCCGTTCCTAGGAAAGAGGGGGCTTTCCAATAAGGATCTCTCCTTACTGGCGCGCAATTAGATGACCAAACCTCTCCTTAGACAGAACTTTCTAGACATTGCCAATAATATTATCTAATAATATTATTCAGATAATATGAATTATTGCTCCGATAATAGAAAATACTGTGTAGTGATAATTATTAAAACAACAGTAATATAAAATATCAACGCAGCAATTATTGAATCAATAAAATAAAATACTGAACAGTAATTACTGTAACAATTATTGAGTAGTGCCTTCTTACGTAAGAATCAATAATTGGTGCAATACCGTGTGCTACTGTGCAACAACGCGTATTACTGTGCTTTAACCACCGGGTATTCCAACAGTATTAACGGTAACAACTACGCCGTTATTTATAAATAACTTATTTTTGTCGTTTTCTTCATCCAATCGCTTTCCGTTATGGGGCCCACAAAAGACTGCGCCGTCGTACGAATATTCTCCGACAGTAAGAATATTTCACGACTAAGCGAATATTCCCCGACAACAATGAATATTTTATAACCACTTGTGTATTTCGAAAAAAAAAATCATATATCACCCTTAACTTTAACATTTATCAATTTAATCATTTACTAAATAGTAATTATAAGAAAAATTGAATACTTTTATTTCATAAAATTCGGGGTCTTACAACCTTCCTGATGCACATTATCCTGATTATTGATATGTGGTGAATCAACAGTCGCATGTGCTCCATTGCAATTCTCAATATTTTCAGATGCCATTTTTAGATACTGCCACAAAATAAAAGTTAATTGATATGTCATATATTATCCTTATATTACGACCAACCAATTAAATACCATGCAAATAAACTTAGGTAAGTCATACTAGCGAAGGAATTCCCCGTCTCTCCCCTCCTAGTTCTATCCTCACATCTTAGCCAGGGATCATATCCCTAAGCTCTGATACCAACTGTGACGCCCCCAAAATTAGGTATACATCACCCATCTTGGGTCGTCAGATACAAAGTACAAAATACAAATACAACTTACTAATACAACTGTCGTGTACAATACGATAAAATATAAACTGTGAGTTTGAATATAAATATCATCTTCTAGAGAGTATTCATACTCAAAAGGAGTTGTCATTACATTTATTAACACACTATTACATAGAATAGTAAGGACTACTAACTAATACTATCATTCGAACCATCACTCCGCTCCCCAACTTGTCCCAGCTACGTTCTCATTTCCTGAAGAGAACAGTGAAAGAAAGGGTGAGCTCAACTAGCCCAGTAAGAAATATTATGACTAAGATAATGCAGAATAAATTATCATTAGCCTTCAACAATGTTAAACTGATAAAATATAATAGACATCAAGTTTAATTGCAATGGAACAAGCAATCCATTAAAAGAGTCAAGTAGAAAATAAACTCTACTATCTTTTATAATTTAAAAGGTTTTTCAACACTGTTATCGCTGGGACTCAGCTTAATAAAATAATCCACATCATCGAATCACCCCTGCACTACGGCCAAGGATATTCGTGTATTCATTAATGGTCATGATCATGCTAACAACTGTCCATCAATGCACTACGGGCCAATGAGGACTTTTACCACATCATTTGTAACATTACGGTCATGATTATACCGAATAATCCCTGGTCATAATCATACCAAGTCCATCTATGCACTACAGGCCACAGATGACTTTTAACATTTTATAAACATGAGGATGATGACAATGATATAAGAATTCAATAAAACAAGTTCAAGAATTAATTTATCCAAGAATTAACAACGTCCAAATTGTCAACATGATACTGCTTTGTGGAGTAAAATTCAAGAATGCTTAGAAAAATATTTTCATGAAAAGATACTGGATGAAACGCAATTATCAAGGATATTCCACAAATTTCATGAAGTATAGAAGTCAAAACTTAACCAACTGAGTATAATAAAGAATGGAATAAAAAAAGAAATCACCATGCATGCGATAGACCGCACAGACAGGTTATTCCAACAGAATAATAAATAATGGAACCAGGTCCGGCGTAAAACGCACAGACAGGATAGTCCAACAGAATAATAATAAAAACGGAACCAGGTCCGGTGTAAAACACACAGACAGGATGTTCCAACAGAATAATAATAAAGACGGAACCAGGTCCGGTGTAAAACACACAGAAAGGATGTTCCAACAGAATAATAGAAGAATGTCACCAAGTATAGGGTAGACCGCGTATACAGGTTATTCCAACAGAATAATAAGAAATGGAACAACAACAGTTCTTTTCATGAATAAGAAAGAATAACACCCCTTACCGTTTTAAAGAAGAGCTGAAATAAGGAAGTAGTTAAGTAGCAGAATACCCTTCTTCTCTCTCTCTATAGTTTCTCTCTATAGTTTCTCTCTCTAGAGTTCAGTGAATTCGTAAGAAATAATGAAAGAATGAGCTGCTATTTATAGAAAAATAGAATGCATAGTAACTAATCCATGAACAGTCCAGATTGATTACTTTAATCTGACGGTCCATATTTAAAGAAAAATCTTTTAAATAAAATATAATATATTCTATTTATAGAATAACTTTAATAAAGTATTCTGTTTTATATAAAAAGATGTTTCTGTTTTATTACGTTAATAATACGAATAAAACAAAACGTCATTATCGCTAAATAATTCATATTATTAACTGACAATAATTGAATCAAACTGAGTGACTTCTCACATAAGCATTAATAATCAATACCGTGTGCTACTATGCAACCACACGTATTACTGTACTTTTACTACCGAGTAGTTCAACAGTAACAATGGTAAAACTTCCGCCGTTATTTTTAATAAAATATTTTTGTCGTTTTCTTAATCCGACAATAATTCCGTTGTGGGGTCCACCAATAATTGTGCCGTTGTACGAATATTCCCTGTTAAAACGAATATTCCCCGACCAATCGAATATTATATAACAACTTGCGTACTTTGCAAAATTTATAAATATTACCCACAACTATAACATTATATCAAATTAACTCCATAATATTCAAAAATGATATTTATAGAAAATTCATCTTTATTTATAAAAGTTGGGGTCTTACAGTAAAACTAAAATCATGAGCGGTATTATTCTTACATTTTGTTTACTAGCATTTTGTAAGTTCAAACGCACCAAATGTATTTAAAAATTTTATTTGTTTAATAGGTACTTATTCCAAATAACTTATTTAATATACAAACGCAGTATTCGGAGTCAAACGCAACGCACCAAAAATAATACAATGAGTTTGAGCCGCTAAACACACTAAACGCTACCATTCTAAACAAATTAGTTATCGAACAAATCTTACATCTCTTAATGTAAGACCCCAACTTATTAATAAATGAAATTAAATTTCCTCTATTTATTATTTTGAAATAGTAAGGGTTGATTTTATTAATGTGGTTAGTTATGGGTAAAATGCGTAAATATTTTAAATAAGCAAGTGGTTATAAAATATTCATTTTTGTTGGTGAATATTCGTTTGGTCGTAGAATATTCTTGCTGTCGGGGAATATTCGTACGACGGCGCAGCCTTGTGTGGGCCCCATAACGGAAAGCGATTGGATGACGAAAATGACAAGTATAAGTTGTTATAAATAACGGCGTAGTTGTTACCGTTAATACTGTTGAAATATCCGGTGGTTAAAACACAGTAGCACACGGTATTGCACCAATTATTGATTCTTACGTAAGAAGGCACTACTCAATAATTGTTACAGTAATTACTGTTCAATATTATATTTTATTGATTCAATAATTGCTGCGTTGATATTTTATATTACTGTTGTTTTAATAATTGTCACTACACAGTATTTTCTATTATCGGAACAATAATTCATATTATCTGAATAATATTATTAGATAACATTATTGGCAATGTCTAGAAAGTTCTGTCTAAGGAGAGGTTTGGTCATCTAATTGCGCGCCAGTAAGGAGGAATCCTTATTAGAAAGCCTCCTCTTTCCTGGGAACGGCCTGGTTGTCATAATTGTGATTCTGTAATGTTATTTATGAATAATTAATTATTGATTTATATGATAAGGAAATATTTATTTGATGTGGATATAAACGATGAATTTATTTATGTGGTTATAAATGAAGGAATTAGTGTTAAGATATTTTATCAGTATTTTATCGGATTGGAGGTATTAAAAGATCAAATCGGTGTTCTTAAAGCTTTACTGCGTGAGTTATAATTTTGATTCGACCGTTGGATCGTTGTGATTTTTAGATATGTTATACATATATAAGTTGAGTATATATCCACAAATTTTGAACCGTTAAAAATTAACGCATGATTTGTTATGAATTTTAAAAGGTGTTAAAAATTATCCGTTTATGAATTTCGGATATTTTTTGTCTAGAATTCGGATAAACTTAAAGCTACAAAGTTGTAGAGAATTCGATTTCGTGTGGAATGAACATAAAATTCGTATTTTTCTGATAAACGGGCTATTTTTTATGAATTATTGAAGTTTCGAAAAATGAAATAATTTTTATTAATTTATGGGTGGGACCCACTTTTGGTTGGTGTTGAATACACATGGGCTGCTATTTTTCTTCCATGTTGGCTGGCTTGGTTGGTGGAGGATGCGTAGAGAAAGAAAAAAGAATAATAATATTTTATTATTTTAGTCTCCTTTGGCGTTCTAGCATTTTCCTATAAATAGGCGCTTAGGTTAGAATTGAAAATCACACCAGAAACAAGTTTTCTTTCTCTCTATATTGTTGAGCGTATTTAAGTGGGTATTTTGATACTTTGAGAGTTGCTATTCAGTGTAAGTTTCCTTCGGCTTTATACCCGATATTCCGAACATAAGTACTGTTATTTTGAGGTAAGGGATGTTATTTTCTTCTTAAATGATATTATTTTCTTCAATATCATTATGCCGAAATATTGGTCTAGACTTTTTATCAAATTTAAAACTTTTTGTGTCGGGATTTCTAGTCACGTATACGGCACTATTCACGTATACGGTATTATTCACGAATACGACACTATTCACCGAAAAGATAAAATTTTTCCATTTTGTCAAAGATGTCTATTATGGTTACTATCTTTGATTGTATCCATGTTTTGATCTTTATTTTTGAATTCTACTTCACAATTGGTTATTATGGAGTATTATTAAATTTGAATAAATCGAAATACGAATTCCTAATATTTGTCCTTCTGTCTCACTGGATTCGTTCTTTAAAATGTTTTTCATCATTCTCAGTCCTTAATGGTGATTCTTGATGAATATCTTTGGCCTGTAGTGCAAAGATGAATGATTACCTGATGAATATCTTTGGCCCGTTGTGCAAAGATGAACAAGTGTTGAGATGAACATGACCAACTGGTGATACCAATGAATATCTTTGGCCCGTAGTGCAAAGATAAATATTTGATTCAAGATGTATATTGATTGATGTTACAAGGATAAAATATTGATGATGAACTTTTAAATTCATAGATGATAGTAGATTTCATTCTCTACTTAACTCTTCTAATGAATTTTTGTTTCCGCTGCAGTTGTTGATTTAAAACTTGTTGTCTATTATATTTTATCAGATTTTTCCCTGTTGAAGACTAATGATAATTTGTTGTATATTATCTTAGTCATAATATTCTTTACTGGGCTAGTTGAGCTCACCGTTTTCCTTTTTATTCTATTTTTCTTCTGAGGAGGTGAGAATATAGCAGGATCTAGTCGGGGTATGGAGTGATGGTTCTAGAAAGATGTTTTAGCAGTCCTCACTATTTCTGTAAAATTGTGTTTGAATAATTGTAATGAGGACTTATTTGAGTGTGGATATTGTCTAGAAGATAATATTTGTATTTAAACTCACAGTATGTGTTGTCGTATTTTGCACGACAATTATTTTAATGAAGTTGTATTTATTTCTGTACCATGTATTTGACGACTCAGAATGGGTGATGTATACCTATTTTGGGGGCGTCACACTTAAACTAGGGGAAGGGGGGCATCCGCCCCCACTGAATTTTTAGGGGTCATAGGTGCATGTGTTGTATAATTTCAATGTGTCATATTAAAGTATCAAATATCAATTATACATTTTCGTAAAATTATTTAGTTTTATTTTTTTCTCTTGCGTATAACTAATAAACAATTGTACTCTTTTATTTTTTTTCTTTAAATTTTTTTTACTCTTTTTAACAATTACAATTTATTTGATTTCTGTATTTTTTTTCCAAATATTTAACAACAATAAATATTGTATTCCACTTAGCATCCCCTAAATTAATTTCCTCTCTAAAATTTTGTTATATTTAATTTTAAAATTTTTATTCAGTTTCTCTCTTTGATTTTTATACACATTTTATCTCTAACATTTATTTACTATCGTGTCACTTTATTTCTTTTACTATTTACTCATTATTTCTATTTAAAAAAATTTCATTCACTGTCTCAATCTAAATTTTCTTTTTTTTTATACAAATTTTAGGGAAAGAGAGTAAATAAATAAATTTAAATTTTTTTTCCTTCTCTAATGCTTGATGGAGTAATTTAGTATCTCTGTTCCAAATAGAGAGTCAATTTTGATATTAAGTACTTGAGGTATTTTAAGGTTTAAAATTAATATGAATACATTTTAATTTTGATATGAATAAATTAAGAAAAGAAAAGATGATGTATATCCTCAAATCTATTTATTGTTAAAATTGGCTCTACTTTTGCTCGTTGCTACTGTAACTATTGAAATGACATTTTTAGTTATGAATATCGTAAACAATGAACTCCGTAATCAAATGGGAGATGAATGAATAACTGACTGTTTATTAACTTATATTGAGCGTGATATTTTTATAACTATTAAAAATCAGGTTATCATGCAACAATTCAAGTGATGAAACCTCGAAAAATGTTATTGTAAATAATATTTGAGAATTATTTAGTTGTTTCATGTTATTAAATTTTTATTCTTAAGATTTTTTTTTTTAATTTTGACCCCACTGAATTATGAGACTGAACCCCGCTCATATTTACCACATCAATCATCCTTTTGGAGATGAATGGAGTGTGCAAAATCTATCAGGGTAAGCTTAATCTTATTGAAACGCTAAGCTTATTTGAGTTGGATTAAGGGTCTATTCGCAGCTATAGTGGTAGAAACGTTTATGAAGCGCAATTGAAAGTGCGTTTATGGTTGAATTTCTTGTGTTGCGTTTGGAACCAAAAACACTCCCCGACAAGTGTGTTTGGGCTCAAAATGGTATAAATTGAGATGAATAAAGCAAGCTTGTTAACTTTATTACGTAAGAAAGTTTGAAAAGAAATTTAAAGTATTCCTCACTCTTCCTAGATTAAAAAATTGTATAGCTTAGTGTTTTAAAAATAAATAATAATTAACATAAAATTTATTTTTAAATAAATTAATCAATTAACTAATAGAGAATTAACTAATAGAGTATTAACAAACAGACAAAACTTTATATATATATGTCGGTATTCTATTGATCAATTGACCAACTTAATCCAAAATAAACTTCATGCTCACCAAATTTTATGTATGTCAGTATTCTATTAGTGAATTGATCAACTTAATCCAAAATAAACATCATGCTCGCCGGATCCATTTTAAAAGAGCCAGCCAGCCAATGATTATATTTCCCACCAGTACAAGACTGACTACTGCATTTTAAAACCTTTTCATTTATAATACTTATTACCACTAGCAGAGAAGAGTACTAATTAAAGTGGCTCCTAATTACTACCTAATCATTCCCTCACGGCTTTGAATTTTGATTCCCCAAACCCCACCATACCTTCCTTCCCCACGTGAATCTATCTCTCCTCTGCTCTGGCTCTGGCTCTGCAACTTCAATTTGTACAAATATTGGGAGGAGAGCTTATAGGCCACAACACTTTTAATTTAATTACACAAGTCGCCACTTCCCATTTGACACAAAAATTCTGCGGATTCTTATTTTACATGTTCATTAAGCCGGACCACCCAGGTGCTTGGTTTTATTTTTCTTCCCCTTAATTTCAATTCCACTGATCATGACAGTACCACTGAAGACTAGGAGCTTGATCATCTGAGAAGAAATTGCAAGACTCATCCCCACCGAAAAAATTATGCTCCTCAATCTTCACAAATTGAGGCTGATAAGCTTTCTGGGCATCGCCGAGAATCGACTTGGAGTTCGATGATGAGCTGAAATGAAAGCAAGAACTCGGTGATGCTGGCATAAACTGGTGGTTCTGAACAAGAACCCCAGATGAAGAAATGGCGGCATTTGGGCTATTGTTGTCTTCGTTCAATATGGCGCTGGAATCGCTGTCCGATGACCCGTCTTTGAAATCCGGGAAGAATGAAGCTGCTGCAGCCATTACTCCATTGTTGTTGTTGTTATCAAAGGTTTTAAAGTTAACCTCGGTAGTTGCCGGTGCACATTGAGCTAGTGAATCAACTTTCTCATCATTTTCTGATGCCATCTCCTCTTCTTTCACTAATTGACTGCTTTCAATGTTCTCTCCACGTAACTTCGATTTCAGTTCATTTATCTACAATACATACATACATATTCAAAACAAAGATGGTAAGACCTTAAAAGAAACAAAATTTAAGGTTCGATTGATTTTGGTTCACTATGCGACCATCGCTGACATATATGAATTATCCGACTATACTTTCTCATGAATAGATACGCTAATTCTTTTTGCGATTAATTCTTGCTAAGAAAATTAGAGATTTAGTGGATTATGAATACGAATTACTACCTCTTTGAGGAGGGATTCATTGTCATGTTGGAGAGTATCATAATTATGCTTGAGTGAGTCATAATTGGCTTTAAGAACACCATAATCTCTCTCCAATTGCTTGGTTTTCCACCGGGCCCTGCGGTTTTGGAACCAAACAGCTACTTGTCTAGGTTGCAGCCCAAGTTCTTGGGCCAGCTTCACTTTTCTCTCTGGTTCAAGCTTGTTTTCAACTTCAAAATTCTTCTCTAATGCCTTCACTTGATCCACACTTAGTCTCCTTTTCTTCTCGGAGATCTGACCCATTTCTTCCACACACCCTTCTTCATCTAAGCCTTCAAAGGTAGACTGAAACTCCCTTGGGTAAAGATGGTTGTTTCCTGGGCTGAGTTCTTCTGTATAAGGAAAGTTTAGAGTTAGGCAAGGCATAATTGCCGCAAACAAAAGTAGGAATTAAAGTGTGCAACTAACATAGGAAAAAACAGTGAAGCAAGAAAAGTTACTAAATTAGGGGTCCAAATGCTTTGATCTATAACAGAATTTAATCAGAAATTTTCAAGTTACTTATTTTAATCACTGAAAAGGGTAGAGACAAAAAAACATAATATGGGTATGTTTGAATCTTTGGAAATAATGAACCATTAATAGTGCAAACTTATTTATATGGAATATGGAATAATAATTTGTAGGCACCTGAATTTGGACAGATGGACATCAAAGCACCCAAAGAATCTGTGCTGCCAAGTCTCTTCATGACTGAAAGTAAAAGTGGTACCACTGTAACCAAACAGGTCTACTCAATTCTGATCAAAAATTAAACCACACTCTTTACTTTCTTGTTTTTGATGATGATGATGATGATTTGTAAGCAACTAAAATTGTTTTAAAGGGAAGAGCTCAAAGAGTAGTAGTTCATTCACTTGATGGAAACAAAATTCTCATAACCAAAAAAACCCCAAATAGCAGTACAGTATTGGGTATAAATTGAGTGACTCTGCACACACTTGTCCCTCTTGGTTTTCTCATCTTTCTCCTTTTTCAAGACTTCCTCCCCCTCTGAACCCATCAAAATTACAGAATTTTTTTTTTCAAAAAAAAAAGGAATTATACAAAAATAAGTGAGCAAATTAACCCAAGTACAAAAAAAAATTAAAACACCCACAAAACAAAACCCAAAAAAATACAAAAATCCACAAATTTTCTCTCTACATCATTACTCAGTCAATTCAAGAACTACAAGATTATAGTCTAGGACTGTTCATTTACAAGAGAGAAAATGGAGAGAGAGAGGGAGAGGAATGGAGTGGAAGATTGCCAGATTGGGAGATCAGTGAACAAGTTCACAAGCTGGCCTTCGCTACTTTCTTTCCCTTTAAATAAACCAAACTTGGGTCAGGGTTTAGGGTTAGATTCTGACTTGGGTTTGGTACACTGCATTTGCATTTGGGGGAAAATTGAAATGAACCCCAAATTCAATGTAAATGCAACTTTATGTTTACCGGCTAGTGTCGGTTTTAGTACCGGGTAAGATAGATATTTTATTGGGTGTGATAAGCGGTGGGTACGGCTTCGCTTGGAATGGCTTGGCTCGAGCGGAGCTGGTTGAGGATTTGGTTGGCGTCAGCGTATCCCGGTTGTCACTACGGCGTGGTCGGTGAGAAGTAATCGCGGTTATGATAGAATCGATTTTGAGAATTATTTGATGTTTTCATATGAAAAAAATATATTTTTACATTAATTTTTCTCGAACATTTAACTCGAGTCTCACTTATTATTTTATGTTAAAAATTTATGTAAAAAAATATTATAATTATAAATTTTTTTAAATTTATTTTTATTATAATTCACTTTTAAGAATACATTCTATCTTTAAAGAGAATTTGAAGAAGGTCCTTAAAAAGAAGAATTATAAAGAATTTAAGAGAAATTTACATTTATTGTCACTCTTGCTCATTTTAACTAAGTTTGTAAAATGAATAAACAGTTCGCGTTCGATTCGTACTCGCTCAGCTAAAAGTTCGATTCGAGCTCGACTCGAAATATAAATGAATCAAATATGATCAAATTTTAAAATTCGATAAATTATTCGAATCTCTTGATATTACAATTTTTTATTGATACTCGGATCATATTCGTTAGAAAAGTTCAAATTGTTCGAGTTCGACTCAGTAGCTAAATAAACCTTAATCAAACCTTATTTTATACTTGATAAATTTTATAAACTAAATCTGAACAACTCAATACTAGGCTCGACTTGGTTCATTTACACCCTTAATTTTAACTTCTTCTAAAATAAATAGATTTGAACTTGTGATCTAAATTCGAACATATAATTATACATAATTTATTTCTACTATTCAATGGTTTGTGTTGCATATAAATATGGTTAAGCAGGAAAATTAAATTTCAATCTCCAAACAATCAAGTACGGGTGCACTGACTAAGAAAGGCAAGCAATTTACAAAAATTATACAAATGTGTATATAAATAGCTTTGTCCGTCATATTCTTTTCCTATCTTTTTCTTTAACCAACTTAATACTTGGCCACTTTAAGTAATTTCATGTCTCTCTGCTGCTGCGGCCCGCTGCTACATTTTCTTATTACAATTCAAATTTTACATTTACTGATTTACGCCGTACTTGTATTTTACTTACTAGTTGTTATTTTTTAGAAAATTAATAAATTTATAACAAAAAATAATTTTTTTATAAAATAATTGTCGTTATATATTTTGTAAGACCCCGAATTTTATGAAATAAAAGTATTCAATTTTTCTTATAATTACTATTCAGTAAATGGTTAAATTGATAAAAGTTTAAAGTTATGGGTGAAATGTGAAATTTTTTTCAAAATAAGCAAGTGGTTATAAAATAATCATTGTTGTCGGGGAATATTCGTTTGGTCGTGGAATATTCTTTCTGTCGGGGAATATTCGTACGACGGCGCAGCTATTTGTGGGCCCCATAACGAATAACTGTCGGATGAAGATAACGACAAAAATTGAGTTTTTATAATTAACGGCGTAGTTGTTACCGTTAACACTGTTGGAATACCCGGTGGTTAAAATACAGTAATACGTGTTATTGCACAGTAGCACACGGTATTGCACAGTATTTTTGAAATTATTGATTCTTACGAAAGAAGGCACTACTCAATAATTGTTACAGCAATTACTGTTCAATATTTTATTTTATTGATTCAATAATTGCTACGTTAAAATTTTATATTATTGTTGTTCAATAATTATCGCTGCACAATATTTCTCATTATTAGATCAATAATTCATATTATTTGAATAATATTATTAGATAACATTATTGGCAATGTCTAGAAAGTTCTGTCTAAGGAGAGGTTTGGTCACCTAATTGCGCGCCAGTAAGAAAAAATTCTTATTGGAAAGCCCCCTCTTTCCTGGGAACGGCCTGGTTGTCCGTACTGTGATTCTGTAATATTATTTGTGAATAATTAATTATTGGAAGGGTGTTTTGTCACTATCATACAAGATGTCTAATGACATACAACCTCGTGTCATCATAAGACAGGGTTGTGCTCATCCACTTGCTGAGTATATCTATGGGCACTACCTATAAATCAATAATTAATTATACACAAATAATATTACAGAATCACAGTACTGGCAACCAAGCCGTTCCTAGGAAAGAGGGGGCTTTCCAATAAGGATATCTCCTTACTGGCGCGCAATTAGATGACCAAACGTCTCCTTAGACAGAACTTTCTAGACATTGCCAATAATGTTATCTAATAATATTATTCAGATAATATGAATTATTGTTCCGATAATAGAAAATACTGTGTAGTGACAATTATTAAAACAACAGTAATATAAAATATCAACGCAGCAATTATTGAATCAATAAAATATAATATTGAACAGTAATTACTGTAACAATTATTGAGTAGTGCCTTCTTACGTAAGAATCAATAATTGGTGCAATACCGTGTGCTACTGTGCAACAACGCGTATTACTGTATTTTAACCACCGGGTATTCTAACAGTATTAACGGTAACAACTACGCCGTTATTTATAAACAACTTGTTTTTGTCATTTTCTTCATCTAATCACTTTCTGTTATGGGGCCCACAAAAGACTGCGCCGTCGTACGAATATTCCCCGATAGGAAGAATATTCTACGACCAAATGAATATTCCCCGACAACAATGAATATTTTATAACCACTTGCTTATTTAAAATATTTGTACATTTCACCCATAACTAACCACATTAATCAAATCAACCCTTACTATTTCAAAATAATAAATAGAGGAAATTAAATTTCATTTATTAATAATTTGGGGTCTTACAACCTCCCCTCCTTATGAAATTTCGTCCTCGAAATTGACATACGTACCTGGTGTTTTGAAAAGATGAGGATACCTCGCTTTCTTTTCCGTTTCCAACTCCCAGGTCATTTCCTCAATAGCATGGTTTCTCCACAAAACTTTAACGTGTGGTATGACCTTCGTGCGTAGGACATGCTCCTTCCTATCCAAGATCTTGACAGGTACCTCCTCGTACGTTAAGTCTTCGGCTATCTCGTTCGGTTCTAACTCAATAACGTGGTTTGAGTCTTTCACATATTTACGTAACATCGATACGTGAATAACGTTATGAACACGTGACATACTTAGCGTTAAGGCGAGTCTATAGGCCACAGTTCCTACTCGATCGAGGATTTCAAATAAATCGAAGGCTTGAGCTTTCTTCTCTTCATCGCCTCTTACTTCTAGAATAACACATTCTTGCACCTTCTTCTTTATATTCATCAGCTCCAGGTCTGTAGCTTGAGTGGCTTTAACGTTATCGATTAAAGTCGATTTTACTCGTATATCATCACGTGGGTCCCTAGAGTCATTAACTCTATCTCTATCATTTATAAATTATACAAAATAGGTCTTTGTGTTCAACAATATCGCACTCGTACTCGCATACGATCAATGCGTCAGCTACCACGTTTGGTTTTCCAGGATGGTATTGAATAGTGTGGTCGTAATCTTTCAACAGCTCGAGCCAACGTCGGTGTCGCATGTTGAATTCTTGGAAGCTCTTCTCGTATTCCTCGGTCCATTCGAAGTTTGTATCTTTTCGAGTCAGCTGAGTTAATGGAGTAGCGATTCGAAAAATCCTTCCACGAATCTCCGATAGTAACCAGCTAAGCCTAGAAAGCTACATATTTCGATTACTGACTTAGGTTTGCTCTCAACTGTGACTCATATCCCAATCTTGGATAACACGTCACAATGACACCTATCAGTTTACTACCGCACGAATATGGCGTCCCCTACGGAGAGTCTGGCTTCGGTGCATTCCACAAAGGAAGTCACCAGATAAAGGCTCGGTTATCAACTTCTATAGTTGGGTTTTTAACTCCTGAAGTTCAATAGGAGCCATTCGATATGAGATTTTAGAAGTGAGTTTTGTACCGGGTTCAAAGTCGATACAAAAATCAATATCACGTTCTGGGAGTAAGCCAAGAAATTCTTCAGGAAATACGTCAGGGATTTACTAACAATAGAAATATCATTCAAATCTGACGTATTTTTGTTCAAGTCCATGACATGGGCTAAGAAAGCTTGACATCCGTTTTTCAAAAAAACGAATGACTTTACGGCTTGATATGAAAGAGTTTGACTTCAATGGTTTGGTTGCTTGAATTTGAATAACAGGTTGCTTAGGAATATGAAGACTAACAACCTTACGAAAGCAATCAATTTTGGCATGATGAGTAGTTAACCAATCAATTTCTAAAATCACATCAAAAGCAAGTATCTTTAAAGAGATAAGATCAACAAGTAATGTGATGGTGCTAACTTGGATCAAACAAGATTTATAAACAGTGGATGTCATGAAAGTTTCTCCTAACGGAGTTTCAACAGATAAGTCAAAGTCTAATTTCTCCGGAGTCAATTTTAAACGTTGAACGCAAGCAAGAGATAAATGAATGGGTAGAACCGGTATCTAATAAGATATAGACTTCGTAAAAATTTATAATTAACTAACCCGTGCTAACTTCGTTCGGGTTCCTCGTATTCTGACCAGTCACGAAAAACGCTCTTCCAGGAACCGTTGACTTTGACTTTTCTAGGACAACTTTTTGAGTCACCTTCCCCGCTGAACTTGGTTTTGCATAAATTGCAAAAAGCTTCTAAACATCCCATCGTTCATCGTCTGCTCAGTGGTGTTGTTCACAGGAGGAACATTGTCAGCCTGTTGCACGTTCTCCTCGTTGGTGAGTATAGGTATCTCCACCGTCTCATTTACTCCACTGTTAACATTCTCAGTCGACATTCTCAAATACTGCTATAAAACAAGGGTTAATTTAACAAATTAACAAATCACATAATATCCCTATATTATGACCGACCAACAAATAAGCTTAGGTAGGACACACTAGCGAATAATTTACTCGTCTCTCCCCTCCTAGTTCTATTCCCCGATCTCCGCCAGAGATCATATCCCTAAGCTCTGATACCAACTGTAACGCCCCAAAATAGGTCCATTCCACCCAACCCATTCTGAGTCGCCAAATACATGGTACAGAAACAACTACAACTTTATTAATACATTTGTCGTGTAAAATACGACAACATATATTGTGACGCCCCCAGAATAGGTATACAACACCCATTCTGAGTCGCCAAATACATGGTACAGAAAGCAAACTACAACTTCAATAATACAATTGTCGTGCAAAATACGACAACACATACTGTGAGTTTAAATACAAATATTGTCTTCTAGACAATATCAACACTCAAATAAATCCTCATTACAATTATTCAAACACTATTTTACAGAAATAGTGAGGACTGCTAATACATCTTTCTAGAATCATCACTCCATACCCCGACTAGATCCTGCTATGTTCTCACCTCCTGAGAAGAAAAATGGAACAAAAAGGAAAAGGGTGAGCTCAACTAGCCCAGTAAAGAATATTATGACTAAGACAATATACAACAAATTATCGTTAGTCTTCAACAGGGAAAAATCTGATAAAATATAATCGACAACAAGTTTTAGATCAACAACTGCAGCGGAAACAGCAAACCATTAGAAGAGTCAAGTAGAGAAAGAATTCTACTATCTTCTAAGATTTAAAAGTCCATCATCAATATTTTATCCTTGTAACATCAATTAATAATCATCTTTAACCAAATATTCATCTTTGCACTACAGGCCAAAGATATTCATTTGTATCATCAGTCGGTCATGTTCATCTCAACACCTGTTCATCTTTGCACTACAGGCCAAAGATATTCATCAAGTAATTATACATCTTTGCACTACAGGCCAAAGATATTCATTAATATCATCATTTAGGACTGAGGATGATGAAAAATATCTTAAAGAGAACGAATCCAATGAGACAGAAGGACAAATAGTAGGGATTCGTATAACAGTTTATCCAAGATCAATAATACTTCATAATAATCAATTGTGAAGCAGAATTCAAAAATAAAGATCAAAACATGGATACAATCAAAGATAGTAACCATAATAGACATCTTGGACAAAAAGGGAAAATTTTATTTTTCGGTGAATAGTGCCGTATTCGTGAATAGTACCGTATACGTGAATAGTGCCGTATACGTGAATAGTAACCCCCGACACAAAAAGTTCCAAATTTGATAAAAACTCATATCAATATTTCAGCATAATGATATTGAAGAAAATAATATCATTAATAAGAAAATAATATCCCTTACCTCAAAATATCAGTACTTCTGGTCGGAATACCGGTATAAGGCTGAAAGAAACTTGCTCTGATGAATAGAAACTCTCAAAGTATCTAAATACTCACAAAATACACTCAATAATCTAGAGAGAGAAAGAGAGAAAACTTGTTTCTGGTGTGATTTTCAATTCTAACTTAGCCCTCTATTTATAGGAAAATTTTGGTAGGTTTGACCTGCAACCTGATGGCTTTACCTGCTACTATTCCCACCCACCACATTTGAAATATAATTCAGCACATTTCTTCACCAACCACAAGTGGGGCCCACCAATTCTAGAATTTTCCACCAAAATGATAAACTCCGAAAATTCAACAATTTCTGAACCAGTCATCTTGTAAAATTCGTAATAAATCATACGTTCATTTTTAACGGTTCAAAATTTGTGGACATATACTCAACTTATATATGTATAACATATCCAAAAATTACCACGATCCAACGGTCGGATTAAAAATTATAACCCCCGCAAACTATCTCAAAAACCCTGATTTTTAATACCTCCATTCCGACAAAAATACTGACAAAAACCTCAACATTAACTCCTTCATTTTTAACCACAAAAATATATCCCTCATTTATATCCACATAAAATAAATATTTCCTTATCATATGAATCAATAATTAATTATTCACAAATAATATTACAGAATCACATTTATGACAACCAGGCCGTTCCCAGGAAAGAGGGGGCTTTCCAATAAGGATTTCTCCTTACTGGCGCGCAATTAGATGACCAAACCTCTCCTTAGACAGAACTTTCTAGACATTGCCAATAATGTTATCTAATAATATTATTCAAATAATATGAATTATTGATCTGATAAATGAAAATACTGTGCAGCAACAATTATTGAAACAACAATAATATAAAATATCAACGCAGCAATTATTGAATCAATAAAATAAAATATTGAATAATAACTACTGTAACAATTATTGAGTAGTGCCTTCTTACGTAAGAATCAATAATTGGTGCAATACCGTGTGCTACTGTATTTTAACCACCGGGTATTCCAACAGTATTAACGGTAACAACTACGCCGTTATTTATAAACAACTTATACTTGTCGTTTTCTTCATCCAATCGCTTTCCGTTATGGGGCCCACACAAGGCTGCGTCGTCGTACGAATATTCCCCGACAGCAAGAATATTCCACGACCAACCGAATATTCACCGACCAAAAATAAATATTTTATAACCACTTGCTTATTTTGCAAAATTTGCACATTTCACCCATAACCAAAGTATTATATCAAATTAACCCCTTATTATTCACAATAATATTTAGAGAAAATTTGATTTTATTCATTAATAAGTTGGGGTCTTACAACCTCCCCTCCTTATGAAATTTCGTCCTCGAAATTGACGTACGTACCTGATGTTTCAAAAAGGTGAGGATACCTCGCTTTCATTTCTGATTCCAACTCCCAGGTCATTTCTTCAATAGCATGGTTTCTCCACAAAACCTTAACTTGTGGTATAACCTTCGTGCGTAGGACATGCTCTTTCCTATCCAAGATCTTAACAGGTACCTCCTCGTACGTTAAATCTTCAGCTATCTCGTCTGGTTCTAACTCAATAATGTGGTTCGGGTCTTTAACATATTTACGAAGCATAGATATGTGAAAAACATTATGAACACGAGACATGCTTGGAGGTAATGCGAGTCTATATGCCACATTTCCTATTCGCTCAAGAATCTCAAATGGACCAACAAATCTTGGATTGAGCTTTCCTCTCTTTCCAAATCTTGTAACTCCCTTCCATGGTGCAACACGTAACAGTACATGATCTCCAATATTAAATTCCACGTCCTTCCGATGAAGATCCGCATAACTCCTGTGCTGTTTGTATACGTTGTCGAATCGTTTGGATCTTCTCTGTAGTAATGCGTACCAATTCTGGTCCCAACAATGTTGCTTCACCCACCTCGTCCCAGCATACTGGAGAACGACATTTTCTTCCATACAACGCCTCAAATGGAGCCATACCTATGCTCGCCTGATAACTGTTGTTGTAGGAGAATTCTACCAATGGTAGGTACTTATCCCAACTCCCTTTGAGATCTAAGACACAAAGTCTTAATAGATCTTCAAGAGTTTGAATAGTCCTCTCTGATTGTCCGTCCGTTTGAGGATGGTATGCTGAACTGAATCGTAAATCCGTGCCCATAGCTTTCTGCAAGCTAACCCAAAATCGTGAAGTGAATCTTGGGTCACGATCCGAAACTATGGATACTGGCATGCCATGCAATCTCACAATCTCGTTCACGTACATACTAGCAAGACGTTCAAGGGAATAAGTCTCACGTATCGGCAAGAAATGAGCGGACTTGGTTAATCTATCAACAATAACCCAAATCGCATCTATGCCTTGAGAAACCTTGGGAAGACCTGTAACAAAATCCATAGTAATGTGTTCCCACTTCCATTTCGGAATCTCAAGTGGTTGCAATGGACCCTTTGGTACTTGATGCTCCGCTTTTACACGTTGACAAGTTAAACATCTCGAGATAAACTCCGCGATCTCTCTTTTCATATTGCTCCACCAAAATGTATGTCGAAGATCGTGATACATTTTGGTACTCCCAGGATGGATTGCAAACGGTGTGTTGTGTGCCTCCATCATTATTCTATGCTTCAAGTCAAAATCGTTAGGAACACAAAGTCTGGAGTTGACTCGAAGTATTCCTTCTTCATCGATTCTTGCTTCTGGAATAGCACCTTCTTGCACTTTCTTCTTCATACGCATCAGCTCTATATCCGTAGCTTGAGCAGCTTTAACTTTATCGATTAAAGTCGGTTCTACTCGTATATTTGATATCATCATGTGGGTACTTGGAGCCTTCATCTCTATCTCCATCCTTTGCAAGTCATACAAAATGGGCCTTTGTGTTAAAAACATTGCACTCGTACCCGCATATGATCTTCTACTCAATGCGTCAGCTACTACGTTTGCTTTTCCAGGATGGTATTGGATGGTATGATCGTAATCTTTCAACAGCTCAAGCCAACGTCGTTGCCGCATGTTGAGTTCCTTTTGGGTGAAGAAATATTTGAGGCTTTTATGATCTGTATAGATCTCCACTTTCTCCCCATACAGGTAGTGTCTCCAGATCTTCAACGCAAAAACGACTGCTGCCAACTCCAAATCATGAGTAGGATAATTCCTCTCATATTCTTTGAGTTGTCGTGAGGCATAGGCTATGACTTTCCCATGTTGCATGAGAACACATCCTAACCCTTTGCCTGAAGCATCGCTGTAGATAACAAATCCATCCGAACCAGATGGTATTGTCAAAACAGGTGCCGAAATGAGTCTCCTCTTGAGTTCTTGGAAACTCTTCTCGCATTCCTCACTCCATACGAATTTTGTATCTTTCCGAGTCAGCTGAGTTAACGGAGTAGCGATTCGAGAAAATCCTTCCACAAATCTCCGATAATAACCAGCTAAGCCCAGAAAGCTACGTACTTCGGTTACCGACTTCGGTTGCTCCCAACTTTGTATGGCTTCAATCTTCGCCGGGTCGACAGATACTCCATGTTTTGACACCACGTGCCCAAGGAATGCTACTTCCTCAAGCCAGAACTCGCATTTCTTCAGTTTGGCATATAGCTTGTTTTCACGAAGCCTTTGCAGTACCAGCTTCAAATGGCGCTCATGATCTTCACGGCTTTTGGAATAGATGAGGATGTCATCAATAAAGACAACAACGAACTGATCCAAATATTCTTTGAATACACGGTTCATCATATCCATGAAGGCAGCAGGAGCATTAGTCAATCCAAAAGACATTACTAAGAATTCATAATGCCCGTACCGAGTTCTGAAGGCAGTCTTTGGAATATCCTCAGTTTTAATCTTCAGCTGATGATATCCAGAACGAAGATCGATCTTTGAAAAGAATTGTGCTCCTTGCAACTGGTCAAACAGGTCATCAATGCGAGGTAGCGGATACCTATTCTTGATGGTGACATGGTTCAATTCTCGATAGTCAATACAAAGTCGCATACTCCCGTCTTTCTTCTTTACGAATAAAACAGGAGCACCCCAAGGAGACGTACTAGGACGAATAAAACCGATGTCCAACAACTCCTGTAGTTGGACTTTTAACTCCTGAAGTTCAATAGGAGCCATTCGATATGGGGTTTTAGAAATGGGCTTTGTACCGGGTTCAAGGTCAATAAAGAATTCAATTTCTCGTTCCGGGGGTAGACCGGGAAGTTCTTCAGGAAATACATCGGAAAATTCTCTAACAATAGAAATATTATTCAAATCTGACTTGTCTTTGTTCAAATCCATAACATGGGCTAAGAAAGCTTGACATCCGTTTTTCAATAAACGAATAGCTTTGTGGCTTGATATGACAGTGACTGATTTTAGTGGTTTAGTAGTTTGAATTCGTATGACAGGTTGGTTAGGAATATGAAAACTAACAACCTTACGAAAACAATCAATTTTAGCATGATGAGTGGTTAACCAATCAATTCCTAAAATCACATCAAAAGCAAGTATCTTTAAAGAGATAAGATCAACAGGTAATGTGATAGTGCCAACTTGGATCATGCAAGATTTATAAACTGTAGATGTAACGAAGGTTTCACCCAACGGAGTTTCAACAGATAAGTTAAAGTCCAATTTCTCCGGAGTCAAGTTTAAACGTTGAGCACAAGCAGGAGAGATAAAAGAATGGGTAGAACCGGTATCTAGTAAAGTATAAACTTCGCAAGAATTCAAGATTAGCTTACCCGTGATCACCTCGTTCGGGTTTCTCGCGTTTTGGCCAGTAACGACAAACGCCCTTCCAGGAACCGCTGATTTCGACTTATCCGGGATAACTTTTGGAGTCACCATCCCCGCTGAACTTGGTTTTGCTACAGAACACTCTCGAGCTATATGACCTTCCTTTCCACAGTTATAACATACCTTGGATTGTTGTGGGCAGTTTGGGCTGATATGTCCCTCTTTCCCACATTTGTAACATACGACCGGTGGTCGTTCTCCTCCCCTAGAAACAGTTGATGTTTGTGCTGACGTCTTCACGTTATCATTGTTGTACCTTCTCTTCTTGAAATCTCCTCCCGACTCGCTCCTTCTATTATCACGACCACGATTACCACCAGAGTGGTTACCGCTTTTGTCCGAATATTTTCCTCCCTGCTGGTTTTCATTGCTTCGATGACTGCCGCCACCGGTATGACCCTGGTTGTGGTCCCTCGGTTGCACATACTCATTATCTCGCTCTAATAATTGAGCCCTGTTTACAACATCTGAATATAAAGAAAATTTATGAGAGATAAGATATTGCCGAATCTCGGGTTTTAGACCTCTCAGAAACATCCTTGTCATTCGTTCCTCATTTTCGACCAAATGAGGTGCAAACCTGGATAACTCTGCAAACTTCGCCTCGTACTGGGACACCGTCATGTTGTTTTGTTCCAGTCTAATAAACTCAACCTCCTTCATATGACGAATACTTTCAGGAAAGTACTTGTCATTGAACAGTTTTTGAAATGTTTCCCAGGACATGTTGAGTGCGTCAGGCTGGGTACGCTTCACAGACTCCCACCAGTAGTCTGCCTCACCGCGGAACATAAATGTGGCGAATGGAACCTTCTGTTCCTCCGTGCATCCCAAGACATCAAATATCTTGGTAATTTGCTTGACCCACGTTTTCGCCATGATCGGATCCGGCTTTCCCTTAAATTCTGGTGGTCCCAATTCTTTGAACTGCTTAGCTGTGACAAACCGCGCGTTGTTATCATTTCCACCCGTATTCTGCACACGAGTCTCCCTCGTCTGATTTTGCATGAACTGCAAAAAGCTCCTAAACATTCCATCATTCATCGTTTGCTCGGTAACGTTGTTTACAGGAGGAATATTGCCTTCCTGTTGCACGTTCCCCTGGGTCGTGATCAAAGGTGTCTCCATGGTCTGATTTACTCCATTATTAACGTTCTCAGCTGCCATTCTTAAATACTGCCATAAAACAAGGGTTAATAGTCATGTCATATACTATCCCTATACTCTGACCGACCAAATAATTACCAAATAAACTTAGTCAGGTCATACTAGCGAAGGAATTCCCCGTCTCTCCCCTCCTAGTTCTTGTCTCACATCTCAGCCAGGGATCATATCCCTAAGCTCTGATACCAACTGTGACGCCCCCAGAATAGGTATACAACACCCATTCTGAGTCGCCAAATACATGGTACAGAAAGCAAACTACAACTTCAATAATACAATTGTCGTGCAAAATACGACAACACATACTGTGAGTTTAAATACAAATATTGTCTTCTAGACAATATCCACACTCAAATAAATCCTCATTACAATTATTCAAACACTATTTTACAGAAATAGTGAGGACTGCTAATACATCTTTCTAGAACCATCACTCCATACCCCGACTAGATCCTGCTATGTTCTCACCTCCTGAGAAGAAAAATGGAACAAAAAGGAAAAGGGTGAGCTCAACTAGCCCAGTAAAGAATATTATGACTAAGATAATATACAACAAATTATCGTTAGTCTTCAACAGGGAAAAATCTGATAAAATATAATCGACAACAAGTTTTAGATCAACAACTGCAGCGGAAACAGCAAACCATTAGAAGAGTCAAGTAGAGAAAGAATTCTACTATCTTCTAAGATTTAAAAGTCCATCATCAATATTTTATCCTTGTAACATCAATTAATAATCATCTTTAACCAAATATTCATCTTTGCACTACAGGCCAAAGATATTCATTTGTATCATCAGTCGGTCATGTTCATCTCAACACCTGTTCATCTTTGCACTACAGGCCAAAGATATTCATCAAGTAATTATACATCTTTGCACTACAGGCCAAAGATATTCAGTAATATCATCATTTAGGACTGAGGATGATGAAAAATATCTTAAAGAGAACGAATCCAATGAGACAGAAGGACAAATAGTAGGGATTCGTATAACAGTTTATCCAAGATCAATAATACTTCATAATAATCAATTGTGAAGCAGAATTCAAAAATAAAGATCAAAACATGGATACAATCAAAGATAGTAACCATAATAGACATCTTGGACAAAAAGGGAAAATTTTATTTTTCGGTGAATAGTGCCGTATTCGTGAATAGTACCGTATACGTGAATAGTGCCGTATACGTGAATAGTAACCCCCGACACAAAAAGTTCCAAATTTGATAAAAACTCATATCAATATTTCAGCATAATGATATTGAAGAAAATAATATCATTAATAAGAAAATAATATCCCTTACCTCAAAATATCAGTACTTCTGGTCGGAATACCGGTATAAGGCTGAAAGAAACTTGCTCTGATGAATAGAAACTCTCAAAGTATCTAAATACTCACAAAATACACTCAATAATCTAGAGAGAGAAAGAGAGAAAACTTGTTTCTGGTGTGATTTTCAATTCTAACTTAGCCCTCTATTTATAGGAAAATTTTGGTAGGTTTGACCTGCAACCTGATGGCTTTACCTGCTACTATTCCCACCCACCACATTTGAAATATAATTCAGCACATTTCTTCACCAACCACAAGTGGGGCCCACCAATTCTAGAATTTTCCACCAGAATGATAAACTCCGAAAATTCAACAATTTCTGAACCAGTCATCTTGTAAAATTCGTAATAAATCATACGTTCATTTTTAACGGTTCAAAATTTGTGGACATATACTCCACTTATATATGTATAACATATCCAAAAATTACCACGATCCAACGGTCGGATTAAAAATTATAACCCCCGCAAACTATCTCAAAAACCCTGATTTTTAATACCTCCATTCCGACAAAAATACTGACAAAAACCTCAACATTAACTCCTTCATTTTTAACCACAAAAATATATCCCTCATTTATATCCACATAAAATAAATATTTCCTTATCATATGAATCAATAATTAATTATTCACAAATAATATTACAGAATCACATTTATGACAACCAGGCCGTTCCCAGGAAAGAGGGGGCTTTCCAATAAGGATTTCTCCTTACTGGCGCGCAATTAGATGACCAAACCTCTCCTTAGACAGAACTTTCTAGACATTGCCAATAATGTTATCTAATAATATTATTCAAATAATATGAATTATTGATCTGATAAATGAAAATACTGTGCAGCAACAATTATTGAAACAACAATAATATAAAATATCAACGCAGCAATTATTGAATCAATAAAATAAAATATTGAATAATAACTACTGTAACAATTATTGAGTAGTGCCTTCTTACGTAAGAATCAATAATTGGTGCAATACCGTGTGCTACTGTATTTTAACCACCGGGTATTCCAACAGTATTAACGGTAACAACTACGCCGTTATTTATAAACAACTTATACTTGTCGTTTTCTTCATCCAATCGCTTTCCGTTATGGGGCCCACACAAGGCTGCGTCGTCGTACGAATATTCCTCGACAGCAAGAATATTCCATGACCAACCGAATATTCACCGACCAAAAATAAATATTTTATAACCACTTGCTTATTTTGTAAAATTTGCACATTTCACCCATAACCAAAGTATTATATCAAATTAACCCTTTATTATTCACAATAATATTTAGAGAAAATTTGATTTTATTCATTAATAAGTTGGGGTCTTACATATATACTGTGAGTTTAAATACAAATATTATCATCTAGACAGTATTCATACTCAATTAAGTACTCATCATACTTATTGATACACTATTTTACAAAATAGTGAGAACTACTAAAACAACTGTCTTGAACCATCATTCCACACCCCGACTAGTACTCGCTACATTCTCGCCTCCTAAGAAGAAAATAGAACAACAAGGAAAAGGGTGAGCTCAACTAGCCCAGTAAAGAATATTATGACTAAGATAATATACAACAAATTATCGTTAGTCTTCAACAGGGAAAAATCTAATAGAATACAATAGACAACAAATTTTAAATCAATAACTGCAGCGGAAACAGCAAACCATTAGAAGAGTCAAGTAGAAAATGAGTTCTACTATCTTCTAAGATTTAAAAGTCCATCATCAATATTTTATCCCTGTAACAACAATCAATAACCATCTTTAATCAAATATTCATCTTTGCACTACAGGCCAAAGATATTCATTTGTATCACCAGTCGATCATGTTCATCTCAACACCTGTTCATCTTTGCACTACGGGCCAAAGATATTCATCAAAAATCATCAATCTTTGCACTACAGGCCAAAGATATTCAATTATATCATCATTTAGGACTGAGGATGATGAAAAATATTTTAAAGGAAACGAATCCAGTGAAACAAAATAATAAATATTAAGGATTCGTATTTCAGCTATTCCATGTCTAAAAATACCTCATAAATAATCATAGTGGAGTAAAATTCAAGAATGATCAAAACATGGATACAATCAAAGCTAGTATCCATAATAGATATTTTGGACAAAAAGAAGAAAATTTTATTTTTTGGTGAATAGTAACTCGTGAATAGTAACTCATGAATAGTAACCCCGACATGAAAAGTTCCAAATTTGATAAAAATATCATATCAATACTTTGGCATAATGATATTGAAGAAAATAATATCATTTAAGAAGAAATAACATCCCTTACAATCAATTACTATCCCTTACTATCCCTTACCTCAAAAGAGCAGTATTCCTGACTGGAATAACGCTGAACGAACTTGCACCGTATAGCAACACTCAGGATATCAAAATACTCACAAGAATACACTCGATAATATAGAGAGAGAAATAGAGAGAAAACTTCAGTTTCTGGTGTGATTTTCAATTCTAACCTAAGCACCTATTTATAGGAAATTGCTTAGAACACCAAAGTAGAAAATTGAATATAATAATATATTTATAACCAAATTTTTCTTAGCACACCATATCAGCTGATTTCCACCATTAACATGTGCCACTAAAATGTCAAAAATGTTTTTCTTAATAAAAATAATTAAAACTTCCAAAAATCAATTATTTCGGAACTTCAGAACTTCAATAATTCATAATAAATAGCCCTTTATTCAGAAAATTCAAATCTCGCGAGTTTTTATAGGAAATTCAATTCTCTACAACTTTGCAGAAGAAAGTTTTTCCAAATTCTAAACAGAAATTGACCGAAATCCATAAACGGGCGATTTTACAGTCAATAATAAATTTTCGGTCAAGAATTGTGTCCACCAACACACAAAACATGTGTTAATCATTTAATGCCACAAAAATACTCTTCCTCCTCATATACTCATATATCCCACATTCATTGTAAAAATATCATCATCAATATATTATTAAAATAATATATTTAAATGAATTATTTTATCAGAAAAGGATAAAATATTAATTTTCAACAATTGTCACATTAAAAATTTTCTCCATCTATATCCACATAAAATTATTTTTCTCATCATATAAATCAATAATTAATTATACATAAATAATATTACAGAATCACAGTACTGGCAACCAGGCCGTTCCTAGGAAAGAGGGGGCTTTCCAATAAGGATCTCTCCTTACTGGCGCGCAATTAGATGACCAAACCTCTCCTTAGACAGAACTTTCTAGACATTGCCAATAATGTTATCTAATAATATTATTCAGATAATATGAATTATTGTTCCGATAATAGAAAATACTGTGTAGTGACAATTATTAAAACAACAGTAATATAAAATATCAACGCAGCAATTATTGAATCAATAAAATATAATATTGAACAGTAATTACTGTAACAATTATTGAGTAGTGCCTTCTTACATAAGAATCAATAATTGGTGCAATACCGTGTGCTACTGTGCAACGACGCGTATTACTGTATTTTAACCACCGGGTATTCCAACAATATTAACGGTAACAACTACGCCGTTATTTATAAACAACTTGTTTTTGTCGTTTTCTTCATCCAATCACTTTCTGTTATGGGGCCCACAAAAGACTGCGCCGTCGTACGAATATTCCCCGACATGAAGAATATTCTACGACCAAATGAATATTCCCCGACAACAATGAATATTTTATAACCACTTGCTTATTTAAAATATTTGTGCATTTCACCCATAACTAACCACATTAATCAAATCAACCCTTACTATTTTAAAATAATAAATAGAGGAAATTAAATTTCATTTATTAATAATTTGGGGTCTTACAATATTGTCAAAAAATTTAAAAAATAATAATAGTATCATTCAAATAGAATGGAAGTCTATTATCTCTTTAAGATAATATTCATTCTATATATAAATTACATATAATTATAACGAATTCGTCTCTTAAAATAAGACAGACTCGTAAATTAATCGGCATTTAAATACTACGTATAGGATAATATTTAGTTTGAATAATTGAATCGGTTCAACGTTACAACCGTTTGAACTAGCAATCACACATTTACCATTGAACCAATACATCAGTTGGTTATTAAAATCATATATAATATATTTATTATATAACAACACATTTTGAAAATATTCAACAATCTCCTCCCATTTTCAAAATCCTGTAACTTTTTTTTGTCAACCTTTTTTTCTTTAATTTTAGGCATAGCATACATAAGTAACAGGTGTTTTTCAGCTTGAATCTTTACATAGTCTATATCACAAAATACCAGAATTCTTAGTAACGTTAGCTTTGAACTATAAAATCTTAAAGTGATATCCTGCTCAATAGACATGTACTATACCCCTTATAGTTTAAGAAAAACCAACATATTTATGGCATTGTGTTTCGTAAGTGACTTAGAGACAAGATTTAAGTCTCGTAGAAGCGGCCCCACTTCATTCACTTACATAGGTGAATCTAATCAGATGCACTTGTATGACCTACATCTTTTAAATCGGACATAGATTCATTAAAGGTTTACCCTACCCTCTTTGTTGTCCATACAAGTATACACTAACTCTGAGATGGGTTCGAAGAGTTTATTCTTCATACTTGTCTAGTGTATAATTGGTTATTACTGTAAGTATTTTTCAATTAAATTAATAATATACTAGATGTTACTCTAGTACTTAGTTGGATTTCATTTATAGGTTACCTTTTATTCAAAAGTTTTAAACTCATCTATATGGAATTACTTCATAACAATCCTTGTCTATGATTTTTGTAATCGGGATCCACCAAATTACTTTGGTTTTAGCAAAGATAATAACTATATTACTTTATTACTATTGAGCGCTCAATCACATAGTCATGTCTTATACTGATTTGTCTTTGACTTTCTTAACAAGTCATCACATTATCATAACTATTAATTAACTTATGCCATAGAGTTATCTCTAATATTAGACACTTAAGCAAATCACTTCCATTATCATAAAATGATAAAATTTAAACTTCATTATTGAATTCCATATAGTATCTCTCAAAATTAATTTAACATACACATAATTTCAACCTCCTTACCTAGGGCCGTACAAGAACTTAGTCAAACTTGAATTGACTTAACATAATTAAATGTCAAAAATTATGTGTACAATTGTTCTTTTACAACTGAGATATGTTGACAATAACTTCATAAATTGATCGATCTTAACATGAAGTTATAAATCATATTATCTTTAATACCAAAATAATGCTTAATCAATATGTAAATAAGTTTATATATGATGTCCCATATATATCATATATATCTAAGAGTACAACACTTTGGATCATCACTCACTTTGAAAGTGAACCATGCGCATTAATCTCTACTCGGTACAATTCAAAAACAGTAATCTAAAAATGGGCATTATCGCTTTTTTCTTTTTGAGAGAAACTTTTATTGCCTTGATAAATTTGAAATCGACAATAATCCATAATCATAACATATGATTATTAACCATAATAAAAATTATTTATACTTAAACATCATACCAAATACTATATATGTGCAAAATTTAATATTCATAAATTTTAAAGCACATAACTTAATACAAAATTTCATGATATGATTAATCTAAAATATACATGTGTAAATTATTCTTATGCAACAATTTCATGAATAAATTAACAAGCATATACTATATTTTCAATCCTTTATTAAATTATGAACTCAAAATTTCACATATAATAATCAATATGTATTACTTTATTTTCCTCCTAAATAATATAATCACACATATTATACTTGGAATAAAATAAATATATATTTTTAGCAACAAACTATTGCACCGATTCAACGTTACATCTGTTCAAACTAGTAATCACACATTTATCATTGAACCAATATATCTCTTAATTATTAAAATAATATATTATATTTATTATATATGAACATATTTTGAAAATATGCAACAAAAATGAAGTATAATTTCCACAAAAGATTAGTAGAACATGGACTACTCATCAACCCCACAAAATACAAAGAATTAAAGTACACTAAAAACAACCCATCGGACAATTAAGTGTTTTTAAGTCCCAAAAGTCCTCTTTTAAGTTTCAATTAATCTTGCCTAATAGCCCAAAAGTGTGATGCACATTTCTTCTAGAATAAGTTATACGTGTGGTTTTTACAGTGAGAGAACGTTACGTTTGTAAGAATAAAAGAAAAGGACGATAGGACATAAAGTAAAGTTAGAAGGAAAGTTATAGTTACTGTTTTTAAAAGGTTAAAAAAGAGAGAGAGAAAGTGCAGAAATTAAGCCACACTTTCTTTTCAAGACTTTCCACTCTAAATGAAATTTAATAGACGAAAAGTAAGACGAGTATAATAAAATTTTCTAATTTCAAAATATCATCATATTGTTATAAAACTAAATAAGGGAAAATTTGTAATAATTTACTCTTTCTTTTAATTTTTCATACTTGTAAACAAGAGCAAGAAAAATAAATTACTCTCTTCTAAACTCGCAAATAATTATAAAGGGACTTGATTTTCACCGGCTTTCTTTTCCCTAATGACATTAACTCACTCTCTCAAAAAAAATTTGCAACACAAGCTCACAAACATTACGTAAATTACTAAAATTACTAGTCTATATATATATATATATATATATATATATATATATATATATATATATTACAATACAGAGAGTTTCTCATGCGGGTGATCCTCAAGTGGTCTGCATGTGGACCACCTTTAACGACGGGCAAAATCGTCGCTAAAACCATCGTCATAAGTTCTGAACCGTCGTCATAGCCCAGAACTGTTGCTTTAGCCCGGTTCAGATCCTATGACGACGGTTTTGTCCATCGCTAAAAGTTGTTTGCATACAGACCATTTGCATAAGAAGCCGATTGTATTACAATATATATATATATATATATATATATATATATATATATATATATATGAGAATAATCTATAGTAATTACTTCATATGAATAAAAAATAGATAAACATTATCGTTAACGTACAATACAATAATCAATGGCTGATATTAAAATTAAAAAATTCACGCCAGTTACTAGTGAATTGTTAGTAATAAACGATGAGTGTCATCCGCTACTAATAGTATCAGATGTCGCTGAAAATAATAACTTTGTCTGCTACTATTAAATATTAATAGTACTAATAGTTGCAGACGTGATTCCTATATTGAATGATATAAATTATATATTCTTATTTTTAATCCAAGTACATATTATGTATCATTACCCCTCTCTCTCTCTCTCTATATATATATATATATACACGATCCGGATCTTAAGCTTACCTCTTATCCAACTCACCCCACAGAACTGGCGACGGTTCGGTCATACAAACGCCGTCTATTCGTTTAGCAACGGACAACATATAGCGTCGCTAAAAGTATAAACGACGGTTATATGACCGAACTGTCGCCGGGTCCGTCGCTAAAGGAAGGTGAGCTCGAATAAATTAAATAAGGGATGAGCTTAAGATACGGACTATATATATATATATATATATATATATATATATATATATATATATAACTCACACCAGTTATCCCACGACATTGAGTTAATACAAGACAACTTATTCATTGCTGAGCAACGTTACATAAACATCAAAACAGTTCTCCATAAAGAAAAACATTTGTAATAAATACATAGGGGTCCATGCTACACAATTTAGATAAAGATTTCAATCCAACAAGCTGCCATGCTAGTTATTGAGAATTTATAACCTAATTTTTTTTTATCATTAAAATCTATTTTATGATGATCAACTTGCATTAACCGAATTGATAGTTTTTTTTTTGTCATAAAAATCTATTTCGTGACGATCAACTTGCATTAACAAACTATTTTCCTAACAGTGTCTGGATAATTACAAGTATACATCATAGCAAGCACATCAAACCTATGAAACGCAAGCAAAGCTCAAGCTAGTTGGTGTTTTTTTTCCGGCTAGCTGTAGTAATAATCAAGGCCCACGGGGATGATAATCAGTTGCTTATATATATATATATATATATATATATATATATATATATATATATATATAACAGAGGATTACACCAACTGTTGTCTTGGGCGCTATATTAATGCTACATTTTAATTGGAAGAATGAAAATGAGAATAAAACACTCATTTCTATAGAATAAAAAAAATTATGTTTGGTTGTTTCATTAGAATGGAATTGAATGGAATGAAACATTCTCATTCCTTCCAAATTTATAAATTTTATTTCTTATGAGAGAATATGCATGGAATGACTCATTTCGACTGAAATGGAATGAATCATTCAACTCTCTATTCCATTCTTTCAATTCAAACTTAACATTAGTCAATGAACATACCTACTAGCTTCTCATCCTTGGCTCAATACCGAGTCATTTGACTCATTAATTTATATGAGTCAACTCAACATTGTACTTATCCCAATTTCACCTGCACTTTTCCTAGAGTAGTTCTTTACTCAAGCCACTCCATATCTAGAACAATATTTATGACAACTCAAGAAGTTATATGGACCACAAAATTGCCTATATACAAAAGTGTCTTTGTAGATCTTTTACAAACGCAAACTATTGGTATAAAGAAAACTAAAATATATAAACCCCAAGGCACTCAATTGCTGAGCTGGGGAGAAGTGAAGTTAATTGTAAAATGGGGTATTCTGGCTGCATGGTGGGATTTAAGTATGGGACATATTAATTGGTGTCTCTGACTTGCACAAAGTTTCTCCATAACCTTTTGGATATTCTATAATGATGCACAAACTTTGAAAAACACCATAGCCTCTTGACCCACGTACTGATTAATCTCCAATTAATAAATCTACAAAATAGAAGAAGCCAACAAACAATGATTAGATTTCCCCGAAAGATCAGAAACATGGCAGTACTGTTATATTGTATATGCCGTGTAGGATCACCAGTAAAACAACTTCATTAAATCCTTAAGCAGGAATGCAAGGGGCTTAATTCGTGCAATGGAAAACTATTTGTTTGATAATTAGCTGAAACCATCCCTAATTAGTCGGTAGATAACCTTTGTTTTCCAATCTCCTGTAATTTTGGACCCTTCCCTTCAAAACTCTGGCACAAGTCAATTTTTAAAGTCTGGGACTGTGCAGATCTAATAACCACAGATACAATGAAAACTGTCTTTCTTTAAGCTCAAGGCAGCTAGCTTAATTTGGACCACATCCTTAAGAACGAGACAAACAATTGCCACTTAAGGTGGCAAAATATGATTAGGGAACCATGTGATTTGTTAATCGCATCATTAGGATTAGGATTAGGATTAGGATTAGGATAATAATCTTGTCGTAAAAATCTCACTACAAAAAGCATCAAGAGTAGGTAACAAAAGTTGAAAAATGTGGATCTGTGATAAGCTGAGGTCAGTATAAACATGGAAAGATGAATCTGGGCTTTTTAACAGTTACCTATCAATTTGTTCGACTCATAAAGGCAAAGAAAATAAGACCTTAACGGCTCTTAATTGGATCCTACCAAATATTAATCCCCGTTAAGGTCTGGGAGGGAGGGATAGCTATGCTATGTTTGAGGCTTGATGTTCCAGCCGCAAACGGGCACACTAGGCAATAGTTTTTTTCATCCTTTTGTTTTGGGGAATCCAAACTAAAGAGAGTTTTAATAAATCCAAAGGCCACAAATGGGGGAAAGATTTGGTTAGCTGAGTGGGCTTGGCGGGCAGGAATGTAGACCCCCTAATGGTAGGCAGCTTTTTCTTTTAGCTTTCTTTTCTATTTTGCGAGTGCTGCCCAAAGGCTCAACTTAAAAAAAGTAGAATCTTGCTAAGACTTTGTTTTCACCTCTTTTGATTATGAGTTGTTTTCTTTTTATAATAAAAAGGATATAATAGATTGGCTAAGAGGTGTGAAATGATTGGTTTATGAGATGCTTTTTATCTGTCTGTAATCTTTTATCTCTTCCATACTATGATTCAGATATTTTACAGGGACTTCCAGAAACCTTGCTTAAAACTCAACTGAATATTTACTTTAGCACCATTTTTCTACACAATGTCCAGACTCAGAGGCTATTAAAATTAGTTTAAATTCTGAGGTATTTTCCACCTAGGTCTAAATTCTGGGTGCATCAAGATACTCCTCATTTTTTGCACTTTTCTACTGCTACCCATATTTCTATTATCATTATTTGGTTTTGGGTTGTGTTCAGTAAATTAAAACTATCTTCCCGCACCCACCCGGCTAAACAATACAGTTCTTCCTCCGCCTCAAAGCTCAAAAGCTTTAAGTAGAACATAAAAGTTGCACTAGATGTGTTGCACAATCAGTAATGTAAATAACTTCAAGGCTTACAAGTAAA
This sequence comes from Panax notoginseng, assembly GCA_016801055.1. NCBI lineage: Eukaryota > Viridiplantae > Streptophyta > Magnoliopsida > Apiales > Araliaceae > Panax > Panax notoginseng. The sequence continues at coordinate 250,078,590 of CM029012.1, forward strand.
CCAAAAATTGATATATTTATTCATTTTCTTCGTAAAGAATATTTGATGGGTACAACATAACCCTACAACAAATGCTTATCATACAACATGAAAAAGAAAGCAGCAACTAGTCTACATATGTGACCTCACCTCAGGCATCAGTAAAAGCCCAAAATCTTCCACCACAGAGAACCAACTAATCCCCATATTGTAATGTTTGTAACGGCCATCACCATACCCAATTTAAAAACATCGAGAAGTTGTACATAACCCGCTGCCATACAAAAAGAAGAAATGATGCCAGAGAAAAAATAAATAAAAATATTGACATTGATATCTTATAGAAGACCTAAAGAATGATGATCTGTTTGACTGCACATGAACGGATTCCAAAGGATTTAGAATAAGTCAAATATATATTTTTATGCGTGTACATATATATCACTACAAAATATATGTGATAACTGGATCATGCCTTCATTGAAATCATCTTTTGCACAACAAGCATCTAACTAATAGAACAAAGAAAAAAGATCCCAATGCCAGTAAATATCTTAATTTCCATAAAGGAGAATAGAAGCAAGTTTATTAAGTTTAGCAAAAAAAACAATTTAAAATAAGGGCGGTGATAGTACTTTTCCTTCCAAGCAAACTTTCTACAACTAATACAATGTTTTCTAGGTGGTTACATGTACAAATTTTAGAGATCATTTGCATAATTAAATGTTAAGTTATACTAGTATGTTACTAGAAAAGGGGACCTAAGTGTTTAAATTTTGGAGTGGTTTCAAAACAATATAATTCTTACATAGAGGAACAACACATAATCCTCTTAATAGTATCTGCAACCCCTATTCTAAGACAAACCTCCTCCATTGTGCTACGACACACTAGCTCCTACCTAACCAAGTAATTCCTAATATCTTCTGCAGTTCCTATAGGAAAAGGACAAATAATAAATATTCTACAAGCAAGTCTGGCTCAAGGTTATCCTTCCCCCAAAAGGGAAAAGAAGGCACCATTTAAATTTCAAGCAATCCAATCTATAACATTTACTCAATAATCAGATCTTAATAATAGTAAGACTGCAACGCTGGATGACCCCCATGATAGGTCATAGGATGGGACTGCACCTCACACCCAACAAATTAGTCAAGCCTATCAAAAGAGTGATCCACATAAAAGCCCAATAAGCTACACTTACAGAGAGGTTTGCCTTAAGGCCAGAATTACTTCGAAAATTGGAAAAATAGACTTGACATTTTTAAGACCTTGAACTACCTCTATTAAGAAGAGCATCGTATTATCAGCATGTTGAAGGTGAGAAACTTTAAAATTCTCTCTTCCTACCACACAGCCTCAATTAGGCAATGTGCACAACCTCCTAGCTCTTACTTAACTTTCTGTTCAACATATCAACCACCAAAGTAAACAGGACTTTGTATTCCCCAATCTCAGTTTCCTAGAAGTCTTTAACCATGACTAGACTCACCATTGATAAACTCCGGAAATGAGATGAAAAAAGAAAACCTACCCCCCCCCCCCCCCCCGAAAAAAAAAAAGAAAGAAAGAAAGAAAGAAAACTGCCTCTAACCAGAATTGCTTTTGGGGGAAGAAAATATAAACAAAACCGAAGGAACAATGTAATGCAATTCAAATGACTGGTGTGAGGAAATAAGACACATGGCAGAGGGGAAAAGGAAGTACCTCCACAGTATACAGCAGCCTGACCACTGCTATAATGTGTCAGGGCACCAAAAAGATTGGTATTGAAAGCTAAAGCCAGGGCTGCCAGAAGACCAGGAATTTTATATGCCAAGAGCATCCCAAGAAACGCAGAGTACAGAGCCCCTACATGGGCAGTTTGACTAGCAAACAAATAATGAATGAAGAAATATGTTGCCTGAAGGATAAGAAATGCAGCTGGCCGGCTCAGTGACAGAGATCTGAGGGAGTTGCCCACAGAATCAGACATCCAGGGTATAATACCAAGTTTTGTCAGTTGGCTTGCCATTCCCACTAAAACCCCAAACCAAGCCAAGGTATCCCAAGCTGACTTTTCACTTAAGCAATCATCCCAATCAAGTACTCCCAATAGCAGAAGAATTGATAAGCCTAGCATTGCTGAAACAACATTGGCTACACCAATCGCCTCTCTGCACATAGATCAAGATTCATAAATATTTTTCTCATATCATATTGATAAACCACGGAAGCAAATGAGTATTTTTACTGTGAGTCCCACAACTCACTTAAAGTTGGCAACTTACGCAGCTAGGAAACTCAATTCTCCAGCAAGCTTTAGTTCGCATTTTGTAAGGTGGTTGTTTTTTACATGTTCGAAAGAATGCAAGGAAAATTGTCTTCTTTCTCTTTTTGTCTGTATTAAAATATTCCTTCCATCCCAAAATGAAAATCCTATTTAATTTTGAATTTTTCTTAGCCATAGTAAGGTTTGTAATAGTCACATTTGGGTGCTTTTTTTTTGGGATAAATTATGTTAATAGTAAATTTCAAAAGTAAGTCTTATTTGGGAAAAACCTTTGGGGAAAAATGTCTCAAGTCTAACAAACCATAATTAACAGACAAAGAAGTCAAAAGTGAAGTGAAACTCTATTTAGGATAGAGGTAGTACTAGAAAAATATGGTTGGCATACAACCTCTTTTGCTTGTTTGCTTCATGCAAGTTTGTTAGCTTAGGAACAACATAGAAAAATTCTCTTATTATGTTTGGTTTGGTTTGTTACCAATATATTAATATATTTTTTACAAAAAGAGAAAAAACAGAAACATGTAACCAAACATTTCTTTGTGGTGTAGAATTTCTATAATCGAAAAATGAAAAGCAAATGGCTCCCAAAAACTAATCACAAAACAACTCTTGAGACTAAACATTGGTTGCAAAAATCTCTATCTTCAGCACCATATCTTAAACAAAATGACTAGTTACCATAATATTTTTCGCTCCCTCCTGGATAACTAAATATGCAGCGATATACAGATTGGATTAATTATCAAAGAGCAAACCATATAGCAATAACTAGAACAGCCTATCAAAATCATACTCAATTTGAAGTCGTACATTCATTCAAGCCATTGGCTATATTCAGCGTCAGCGTTCAAAATCCTAATGAACATTTTTAGTGGTGTCTAACTAACATAAAGCCTTTAGAATAGGATTGAAATGAGCCTAAAAGGGTTATATGATCATTCCAACCTCTCTAACTAAGGCTATGGATAAGACAATGACGTAAAGAAAGTTCCACAGGGGAAGACATCTCAGAGATGGAAGATACTAGTTGCTGAGGTGATTTACAGCCATAAAAGGCTGGAATTCAGATTGGAAAAGGAAATAAAAAATCGACTCCAATAATGTGCTGCAAATAATTGACCTAAAAATCAGAGAATAAGACGATTTTTTATGCGTAAATGAGACGGATCAAAATCTTAGGAGCTGCTTGACTGACCTTAAATCCATCAGTAGAGAGACTCACAAGTTTCTATAAGGAAGCTCATTCATACTTTAAAAACACACATTTAGAAACCAATATGAAACCAAAGTCAAGTCGGTGACCATCAACCGATAGGACCATGGGTGGCATAGCCAGGTCACCCATCTGGACTTCCAGAAGTCCAAGCGCACCTCTATTTTAATACTGAACAGAAAAATAAGTAATAAAAATTGAATAACCTAACCAGTATAATAACCTTTTCTAAGAGGAGCTAACATAAAATATTTCCTGAACCCTTCCACTCAAAGCTAAACAAATCTCGAGGCACTTCACACAATCTAAACAACAAAAATAACCAAAGTTTTGATCTAGATTAAGTCACCACTGTTATCACATTAATGCTCTACTAGTCTGGAACCTATAAGTATGTCGATTAGGTACTATCATAAAAAGGATAGGTGACTACACAAACAAAGATTGAACTTAAGCATACCCAGATATCCACAATGCAACTGTGACAAGCATGGTGACAAGCATAATCCATTCATTCCTTGTAACAGGACCCATCTGATCCAGCTTACTAGTGGCCATGTGAGGAGCATCTGGTGTGTGCTTTATTTGTGGAGGAAAAATCTTATATACTATAAATGGAGTTACTAGAAGAGATATTAGTGCAGGTAAACTGGCACCCTTGAACCAAGTAACCCATTTAGCTGAAATTTTAACACCAAGGCTCTCAGCAAATTTGAGACACAGCAGGTTTTGAGCTGCAGCAGTCAGGAAAAGAGCACTTGAGCTACTTGATGACTGTCACATATCAACAAAAGAAACGTACCAAATATAAAGATATGATAATGAGATAGGAATTAGCTATGACACATCCAACATATAAAATGATTTAAAAGTAGGATTTTTATTGAATAGGAAGAGTGACAAATTTGTAATGGCGTGAAATATAGCATAAAGCCATAAACATATAGGAACCTTTTTTTGTTATTAAATTAGCAAATCTATATACGTTTCTTTATATCAATATGAGACCATCTTTCAACATACGACCTACAAATAAACTATCAATATAGTTGTTGCACCATAAACAGGAAGATATGGAGTATCAAATGATATCTCACAATCATAAAGTGATTTTGCAATTTGACTAGAACAAATGATGTATATGATAATTTCAAATGGACTTACAAAGTGTTACTAAAGACCCAAATTTATTATTCTGATAGCAAATGCAATACATGCTCCACAAACATTGCCAGAATCACTACTTATGACAAATCAGCAGGACCTCTAACCTCCCTCCTTTTCTGCTCACTGATAGGGGTCTGAATCCCCAACAAATCAATACTTATATATAAATACACATAAATGATGACATCATCAAATCAAATCAATTGGAAAAATATATAAGTACACATAAATGATGACATCATCAAATCAAATCAATTGAAAAAATAGTTGAGTTCTCTCTTAATTAATTGAGTTAACTCACTTAATTTGATAACTCATCTGGGTTAAATTAAGTCGATTCCATCTTCCTCTTCCATTCAATCGACATCTTCCTCTTCCATATCCCAGTTGATGATCCACACACACATACAGCTACATACAAATTAAAACAGAGAGAAATAACAAATCAAAGTTCTCATCTCCGTCCCTCTTCAACCCTTCACCTTCCTTCTCTCAAGCTTTCAATTTCATCAAAAACTCCGAGTTCTACTCTCCTCCTCCGGTGTCGGCCTCGCCGCCTTCCGCCTCTTCTCAGCCGCCCAACTCCACTCCTGCCTCTTCAAGGTAGATATCTCTCTATCACCCAACTCCACTCCTGGCTCTTCAAGGTATCTCTCTATATAAATATATATGTGTATTTGTAATGTATGTATTGTGTGTAAAAATTTGGTAAATTAGGCTTTATTTGTTTCTCTATGTTTCTCTCTCTATATATATGTATGTATATGTATAGGCACATATACATATGTGTGTATGTATGGTATTTGATTGATTAACATGTATAATTACCTTAAGCAAAAAATGGGTATTGACATTGAAGTCCGTTTATTTGAATTTTTCTACTTCTTACTAACAAAATGCTACACTGAAACTTTCAATTTTACTTTTTTACAATTTGATATCGTGACAAAGATTATGCTCATTCTTAATTTTATTATTTTTATTTTTAATTCCATCAGTGTCTGGAGAATAAAATTGGTTATAATATATACACAAATTCTCTCCGTGATTTACTTTTTTCTTCATGAATTTATTTAAAAATGTATTGGGTATGTCATTTGGGATTTTTTGTTCATGAATTTGTTCAAAAATGAATGGGTATGTGTTTTGGGGTTTTTTTCTTCATGAAAATTGGGTATGTGATTTGGGTTATTTCTTCATGAATTTGTTCTAAATAACAAATTAGGGTCTTTGATATGGGATTTCTATTTTGTATTACTACTTTAAGAATTCATAATTTGAGTGAAATCTTAAAAATTTCCAAAATTATTCATATAGCATTGTTACTTAATTCGGTTGGTTAGTGCATTTCAACTGTTTGATGTTCTTATGCTTTAATGAATGTATTTTTTGTTAGATATATATTCAGGTTTAGGTTAGTCAAAATAGCATGTTCATTGCACGGGTTATCAACTAGTAAATGTACAAATACAGATAAAAATTGCATGATCTTCATCAATTATCACTAATTTGGGATAGTTAAAATCCAAAGTACAAACCAAATCTATTACTCCCTAATAAAATTTGAAAATTGTTAAATTCACAATAGAAAATATTATTTCCATACAAAAGTGTCGCTATAACCGTCGTAATACATTTACAGCGACACTTTTATTATAAAAATAATAAAAAATGTTGTGAATTAAACAATTCCCAAAAATTTAAACAAGAGATTATTGACCATAGTACCTGGGCCATACCGTAGAAAAAACAAAACACCCATTATTACAAGTTGTAGTTGATCCAAAAAAATTCACTTAATGCAATTCCAAAATGATCAACCATTTATGCTTTAATAATCAACCACACTTCCTCAATTTCCGAAAAGACACTCTACTTTTAAAAGATAAGCTTGGTTCGATCCATTTTCATTACCGGTATAATAATTAAGAAAGTGGACCCTCTTAGTCTAAATTTAGATTGTCTATATGCCATTCTTATTCTAATTTTAGAAATTGGACTTTCTTTTAGGGGCATACGAAAATAAAATCAACCACCAAAAAATCACAATAATTTTTCAGTTCATTTTCGAACACAATAGAATCATACTGACCTGAAACTGGGACTGAATAAGATAAGCCCCAAGCTTCCTAGCAGAACCATCTTTCGGCATACTATCAGCAGACATCGCCAGTGACTTAATAATCGGCAAAAATATTCCACCGGCCCTCGCCGTGGAGCTCGGCATCGCCGGAGCAATAATCGCTTCGCTCAAAGCCAAGCCGTAGGCCAGCCCTAACGTACTCTTCCCCAGCCACTTGACAAAATACAAGGCAATACGATCACCCAGTCCCGTTTTCATAAATCCTCGGGAAAAGAAAAACGAAGTCACAATTAGCCAAATCACTTCGTTAGTGAAGACGCTGAACGCGGCGGAGAATGGAAGTGTATCTGTAATGACTACGAGGGTTAGGCAAGTGAAAGCCCACGCGCCTACCGGCAATGGACTTAAGATGAGTCCGGCAATGGTGGTTAGGAATATGGCGAATAATTGCCAGGCTTGTGTTGTAACTCCGGCTGGTTTTGGGACGGCGAAGCGGATTAGGATGCCTACGGATAGGGAGATTGCTAGTGGAATTAGTTTTGCGCCTTGCCATCGGCGTTTTGGGTTGATTAAATGATCGGGGGAGAGAGGATTCGGTGTTTGGGGCTGGTGGCGGCGCGTTGTAATGGATGGCGGTGACGGCAGGATGGTAATCTCGGTGGCGGTGCTGGTGCTGGGGATTATAGCGGTGGTACTGGAAGTAGTGGGAGTGGTGATGGAAGGGTGCATTTTGGGTGGATTTTGGATATTTTAATTCGATCGCTATTTGAATTAGTGGCGGGTATCAAATACCCTGTCTTTTGAGTTTTAATTCGTACAGAAAAAGAAAAGAAATGGTGTCTTTGATTTTTTTTAATAGAAAATTATTGTTTTTGGATTTTAATTAGGGAAAAAAATAAAAGAAAATTAAATATATTTTGAGTCAGTTTTTTTTTATTATTATTTTTTTCTTTACGAATAATGGCTCGGATATTATCCAAATCTAATTAAAATCCCAAAATAATACCGTAATTTGTCAAAATAAAGTTAAGTTTCCATAAAATAGCTTTTGGAATAGTAACTTCAAATATATTCAATATTCATTACAATCATATCGACTTCATATTATTTAAATAATTTTTTATATCCAAATATGATTTGTAAGAAAATTCATAAGAAGAATACTTTCAACTATTCGATCCAAACAGAAAGGGACAAATTCAAGTAAATAAATAAGCTAATAACAATCGGGTTGTATTGTATTGTAGCAGCAAACGGGAATTTTACTACTTGGCCACTAGTCGTTGAAAAATTGACATATGATTCGATTATTTTGATTGAAGAGTGACTTATCTCCTATGGGCTAATTAAACATATATATTAAATATAACATGTTTATGTATAATTGTCCGTATTTACTACATCTTGTGTGAGTTTTTGGATGAGATGATATGCACGTAGATATATTCTCAGTTTATTTAAAAAAAATTTATTAATAGTGTGCGATTTATTACGAGGCAATCGATATTTTCACACGATTTTCTTATATTTTCACACGATAGGACTCACATATGAACCATGGTTGAGAGAACTGTCGGAACTTAACAACAATACAAAATTCATTTTTCCAAATTACCCTCAGCTACCCACTAACACTCGTCTCAGGAGTGATTAGCATGAAGTTAATTTTGGTTAATTGATCAATACATTATTGACACGCAGACCGGGAGGTGATCTCTCTATCTGCATGTTAACACTGTATTAGTCAATTGATCAACTTACCGTAAAATTAACTTCATGATAACTGGATCCCCTCGCATCCTTCTCTGTCAATCTCCTGCTGCCTCCTCAATCCCCATCCTCCTCCTCTTCCAATTTCCTCCCCCTCACTACCCACTTTCCCCCTTCTCCTCACTCATTAGTGCCCTAGTTTTTTTTTAAAAGAAAATCCCGAATTCAATTTCTACAATTTTTGGCGACAACGACGGCTTTTCTTCTCGTCTTTCCAACTCACCATTCTCACTCAGTCACTCGAGGTATATCACTCACCGTTTTCTTGGGGGTTTGGTATGCTTGAATTCGTTAGCTTTTGACTTGTCTATCTTTATTCTGGTTTTGGTAGATCTAAGAAGGGTATTTTTTTTATTTTTGTATTTTGGGTGCTCTAGTTTCTAATGTGTATTTGGCATTATTGAGATTTAAGTCTCCTGAAATTTGTACCTTTTGGGATCAAATTTTTCTTGAAATTTGTGATTTATAGGATCAACTGCACTACACATTTAGTTAGAAAATTGTCCGTGTTGGAGGTATTATCAAACAAGATTGTTGGTTTGAATTTTTTATCCCCTAAGAAGAGCAAACTTGCTACTCTCACTCAAGTCATCTATATTCATAAAAATATTTAATTATAATGCTTATGGTTGAATTGAAAGATGATGGTTACTCATTTTACCCTTTTCTTCGAGGCAATATGCAAGATGTTCACAAATACACCGTCGCAAGTGGCCACAATCTGATTTTTGGGTTTAAAATTAAGAAAAATTCATTAAATGACTGCACAATCTATATAATGATAATATCCCTAGATTATGCATGTTTTCATTTCTAATATGACTCGCATATTTCTACCATCTGCAGTGTTGGGGCATGATATTTCTTTCATTGGGCCAGACCGATTAGGCTCATCCATTTAATTAGCCTAGTGGACCTTTACTATTAAGTCTTATAGTCATTGGGCTTAACATTTATATTACTTTTATTGTATCTCCTTAATAATGGGCTGGATCAAACGGCCGGTCCATAAAATCTTTTAGTATCTAAGACTTTGACTGGTAATGATGAAAGGGGAGAGCAGTTGACCAAAAGTCTGCAGATCATTAATGTGGATGGGATTTTATCCGGCCGGCGGCAGAAACAGTAAAAAAGAGGTGACAACCTGCATGCACACGGCTGAGACCATAGAGAGGCAGGGGGCTGTGTCAGATCGTTGTTGGTGGCACAAAAACCGAGTATGGGAGTATAACCTAGCAAGGGGGTCTCCTAACAAAAGGTACGCATACACTTTCTATCTAGCTCAACACACTAGACATTTTTACATCCTCCATTGTTAAACCTTGAACACCTGTATTGACTCTCACGCCGGAGCTATCCCCCGACGGTCCAGCCGTCAAGCTTTTGGTGTTGATCGTATTTTCTGTGCAGGATTAGGACGTCTTACGTGATTGGGACGTCATCAAATATCTTGGCGTTAACATTGGCGCTAGAAGGAGAGCTGAGTTCTAGTGTTCAGAGCTTTCAATCACAAATATTCATTTGTTCCACGCTCTCAAGTATGGGGAAGAGCAGAGCAGACACGCCTGAGGGACAGCCGATGACTGTTGGTGATTCACCACCCCGAGTTTCTGTTAGAGATCGTTTGGGGCCCACACTAAGTGCTCATGCTAGCACAGCCTCCAAGCGGTCGCATGGAGATTCTCGTCCAAGGGCCGTGGGCAAAGTTAAGAGAAAGTTAATCTTCACGACGGATAAAGAGTCCGGTCGCGGCCGGAAACAGCTAGACCACGACGAGAAGACCTCCCGATTGGCTAAGATGGCAGAGGAGGTAGATAGGGCCATGGAATCACTCATGAAGCAGAGGCAGGATATAGCCGAGCAGATGTCCCGGATGGAAGAGTTGAGGGATGAAGCGTCCAGTTATGTCCAGTCCGAAAGGCGTGTGCATCGCAGCGAGAAGGAGCCGGTTCATTCAGAACGTGGGTTTCAAAGCCAACATCGAGAGAGAGAAAGATCGAGGAGCCCTACTCCTCGAAGATCGAAGGAAGCACTCCGTCGTGACGTCCCTACGGGGCAGATCCGAAGTGGTAGGAAAGGTCGATTCAGAGAACGAACTCCAGAGAGCATGAAAAGGGCACTCATTGTCGCACACTCTCACCACAGTCATCGGACCCAGAGGCGAAGCAGATCTAGGGGCCGTACACCCGAAAGTCGGGTACTTCGCCCAGAAGACCGTCGTCGTAAAAGTCCTTCGAAGGTTGGGGGTATTATAGTCAACGACCGACCTACTCAAAGAAGGAGAGAGTCGTCGGAGAAGGAAGTGTCGTCACAGCCGGAAGGAGTAGAGTACCTCGTAAAGGAACTGAAGGCACTCCAGAAGCAGTTGGCCGAGGTCCAGCAGGTGAAGAATACTCCGGGAAAGAAAGCATCCCCGTTTTCCTCGGATATTCTTAAGGAGAAGGCGGACACCTCTAAGAAGTTGCCTCACATGAAAAGTTACGATGGTTCGGGAGATCCTTACGACCATAGCCAAGCATTTGACCGGTTAATGGACTACTACGATTTCACTGACGCTGCCAAATGTCACATGTTTGTTACAACATTGAGAAAGGATGCGAGGCAGTGGATGGGAAATTTACCGGCAGATTCAATTTCATCATGGTCCGAACTCTGCGATAAGTTCCACGCTCGTTTTGGGAGTAACCGAAGAAGAGGGAGGCCCACGGGCTCTTTGGCACAGGTCAGGCAGTACACCAACGAGTCTTTGGGTCAGTATGTGAAGAGGTTCCGAGAGGCCGTTGGTCAGGTGTCAGATTTGAACGATCTCCAAGCCGTGGGGTTGTTTCAGAACGGTCTGGACCTAGTGAAGTCGGAGAAGCTGGTGAAGAAGTTGATGTTCAATCATCCGAAGAGCCTGGCAGAGGCATTCGATAAGGCAGAAGGTTATATCGTTGTGGAAGAGGCTATGAGTAGCTTGAAGCGTTCCTCTACGGAACAGGTGAAAGAGGCAGATGTCCCTAAAACCCGGGATGATCCGAAGAAGACTGGGGGGTATAATGATAGATCGGAGAGCCGTTCCAAGAAGTTCAACAACTCATGGCGACAAGGAGATACTCGTCCACCTACTTCCGCCCCGAAGGTGAATAAGGTTTATACCAAACTGAACACAGACAGGTCGGTGATTCTAGACCAAATCCGGAACCAGCCGTTCTTTGAGCCACCGAGGGACAACTATAGGACAGGGCAGGGCAACTCTCGAAAATATTGTAACTATCATCAAGCCGCAGGCCATGGCACCAACGAATGTTGTAATCTGAAGGATTTCGTAGAAAGGAAGATCCAGAGCGGTCTGCTAGTCCAATATGTGGCCGAAAAGAATCAACAAAGTGTCGACCGCACCGTTCAGACAGTTCAAACGAATCCTCCTGTGTAGCTCGTCTCGAACCCGCCACCAAGGCATGTCATTGACGTAATAACAGGGGGAACGTCGGGGAAATTGGTAGGAAGAAAGAGAAGGGGGTATCTAGATTCGGTTATGTCCATATCAGGTGCCTCTCCAAGGATGGATAGACCTTTTTTCGGAACTATTATATCCTTTACAGATGCAGACTATCCTTTGGAGCCCATTGATCCACATGAAGGGGCGTTAATGATCACCGCGCAAGTGGGCTCGGTAGACATGAAACGTATGATGATAGATAACGGGTCTTCAGTGGATATTTTGTACGCCCACACATATCAAAGAATGCATCTTGAAGGGCGGAAAATGGAAGTTGGGCAGGAGGCTCCTCTGTATGGCTTCAGCAACGATCCGGTCAAAGTTACTGGCACTATCGAGCTCCTGGTGGTCTTCGGCACAGCCCCGCAACAGACAGAAATAATGTGTAAATTCTATGTTGTGCATGTAGATTCGGCTTACAACGCCATACTCGGAAGACCTACGCTGACGGCTCTCCAAGCCGTGACTTCTATCCCCCATTTCAAAATCAAGTTCCCTACAGCGCACGGGGTCGGAGAAGTGGCTGGAGACTTGGATCTAGCCCGACGTTGTTATCGGAATGCGTGCATCTCTTCCGAGGTGGGGGTCAGCAAGCAGAAACAAACCTTGGCAATCGAGATTGAGCCCTTCACGGAAGGCAGTTCCGAGCCATTGGTAACATTTGCAGGGGAAACGAAGGAGATTGAGTTGATCCTTGGGAAAGCAGACAAAACAGTGAAAATCGGTTTGGGTCTACCAGAACCTCTTCGGACAAATCTTACGAAACTCCTTCGCTGCTATGCGGACATTTTTGCATGGGAACCAAAGGACATGCCTGGGATTAGCAGAAAGGTCGCTAAGCACCGATTGGAGGTAGATCCCTCGAAGAAGCCTGTTCGGCAAAAGAGACGGATCTTCGCACCCGAGCGACAGAAGATAATTGACGAAGAGATCGCCAAGCTGTTGGCCGCTGATTTTATTTTTGAGATCGACTACCCACAGTGGATGGCCAATGTAGTATTAGTGCAGAAACAGAACCAGAAATGGCGAGTTTGCATTGATTACACCGACCTAAATAAAGCTTGTCCGAAGGACTTTTATCCTTTGCCCCATATTGATCAACTTATTGATGCAACTTCAGGATATGCTCTACTAAGCTTTATGGATGCTTTTTCAGGTTATCATCAAATATCCATGTGCAGGGAAGATATCCCGAAGACAGCATTCATTACGCACCGTTCGGTATACGCCTATAAGAAGATGACCTTTGGCCTTATAAATGCTGGAGCAACCTACCAAAGAATGATGAATTTTATCTTCCACAAGCAGCTGGGAAAGAATATGGAGGTTTATATGGACGACATGATCGTTAAAAGCATGCAGGTTTAGAAACATTTGGATGATCTGGAGGAATGTTTTCAGACTGTCCGGCATCACAAACTGAGGCTTAATCCCGCAAAATGTACCTTCGGCCTCGGTGCGAGAAAGTTCTTGGGGTATCTGGTCAGTCAGAGGGGCATCGAAGCTAATCCAGAGAAAATTCAGGCCGTCCTTGACATGAAGACTCCTCAATCATTTAAAGATGTCCAACGTCTGACCGGTAGGATTGCAGCTCTAAGGAGGTTCATGTCCAGATCCGCAGAAAGGTGTCTACCATTCTTCGACACACTGAAGGGGCCGAAGAATGCGAAGACTTTCCAATGGACTTCGCCCTGTGAAGAAGCCTTCCAGGGCATAAAGACATATATTTCCTCTGCTCCCCTATTGGTAAAACCCACCCCGAAAGAGACCTTGTACCTCTATCTTGCAGCGAGTTCCTTAGCCGTTGGAGCGGTGCTGATTCGGGAGATCAGTGGAAAGCAGCACCCGGTCTATTACGTCAGTCACGTCCTACGAGACACCGAAACTAGGTATCCAAATATTGAAAAAATTACCTTTGCTTTAGTAATTGCTAGCCGAAAGCTTCGGCAATACTTTCAGGATAGGCTCTTGATCGTCTACACAGATCAACCGCTGAAGAAGGTAATGGGCAAGCCAGAGGTTTCGGGGAGATTGGCAGCATGGACCATGGAATTGTCCCAGTTTTTCCTTGAGTACCATCCCCGAACCGCTATCAAGGGACAAGCTTTGGCCGATTTTGTGGTAGAATGTTCCTTCACCGAAGCAGATGCCGAATTACAGGAAGCGGGGACATCTGATCGAACTGTTACACTTCTTCAACACGGTCAGAATGTATGCACACTGTATGTGGATGGGTCTTCCACGGTAAATGTCAGTGGAGCAGGAATTATTCTGACCAGTCCGGAGGGGTTCAAGGTACAACAAGCCATTAGATTCAGGTTTAAGGCGACTAACAACGAGGCCGAGTATGAAGCCGTTCTAGCTGGGGTTCGGCTGGCGAAGAGCCTAGAAGTCCAGAAGTTGATTATTTATAGTGACTCTCAGTTGGTCGTCAAGCAGTTATCGGGAGAATATGAAGCTCGGGGGACGAGGATGATCAGGTATTTGGCAGAGTTGAAAGACAGACTCCGATACTTTGCTTTTCACGAATTTCAAGGCATAGAGCGTAACGATAATTCTATTGCCGATGCCTTATCAAAGTTAGCCACTACAGATGCTGTCGTTTTCAATGGGTCAGTCTATCTGGAGATCTTACAGCAGCCGAGTGTTCGACATGACTCGATGATGTGTATCGAGCAATCTGACTGCTGGATGACTCCCTAAATCAATTATTTGGCAGATAGCGTCCTTCCTTCGGACCAAATGTTAGCAAAAAAGGTCAAGTACAAAAGTGCCAACTTCGTTCTTATTGACGGGGATCTTTATCGGAGGGCATTTTCGTCACCATTGTTGAAATGTCTGGTCCCGTCCGAAGCAGAGTACGCCCTTCGGGAAGTTCATGAGGGCATCTGCGGTGATCACATGGCGGCTAAGTCGCTGGCATACAAAGTTCTTCGGCAGGGGTACTACTGGCCAACGATCTTCAAGGAAGCTACGGAATACGTGAAAAAATGTGATAAATGTCAGCTCAACAGTCCAATCCCACATCAGCCACCGGAAGAGCTATACTCGATTCTATCTCCTATACCCTTCGCTGTCTGGGGGGTTGATATACTGGGTCCGTTACCGAAGGCTAAGGGGCAGGTCAGCTTCGTCATCGTCGCCATTGATTATATGACCAAATGGGTCGAGGCGAAACCACTTCGGCTGATAACGGAACAGGAGTGTCTGAAATTTATGAAAGAATCCATAGTGTTTCGCTTCGGGATCCCTCAGGTGGTGATATCAGACAACGGACGCCAGTTTGTGGGGTCAAAATTTGAAGGCTTTCTGAAGGAACTGGGAGTCCAACACAGGAAGACTTCAGTGGCTCATCCGCAATCAAATGGGCAGGTAGAGGTGACTAACAGAACACTTCTAAACGGGATCAAGCGCAGATTGGACGAAGCCAAAGGAAGATGGCCGGAAGAGCTGCTCAGCGTATTATGGGCTTATAGGACTACGCCAAGGACAACAACAGGAGACTCGCCTTTCAGACTGGCCTACGGCACTGATGCCTTAGTCCCAGTTGAGATTGGATCTCCAAGTCTTCGAGTTAGTCAGTTCAGTGAGATCTACAATGACGAGGGACTAAAGGCCAACTTGGACCTGTTAGAGGAAGTCAGAGAAGTGGCTATGATCAAGTTAGTAGCCTACCAGAGAAGAGTCGCCAAGCATTACAACAAAGGGGTAAAGCTCCGAAGATTTGAGGTGGGAGACCTCGTTCTCAGAGAGGCCGAAGCGTCTACACCGCAGAACACTGGGAAGTTGATGCCGAACTGGGAAGGACCGTATGAAGTGGTCGAAGTACCAAAGCCCGGGACGTATCGACTGAAGGCTTTGGATGGATCCAAAATTCAGAACACATGGCACGCATGCAGGCTCCGAAAGTACTTTCAATAGAAACCAAGTCAGTCCACTGGGAGTCTGTACATAACCGTTCATCATCAATAAAAAGTCACTTTTTTCACAACTGATCTTCGCATTTGTCCCAATGTCATCGAAGTAAGGAGGTATGGTAGGACTCGCTGGCCATTCGATGGCAGCCAATTTATTTGATACCCCGCGTGGTAGTCAAATCCTGGATCCTATATTATTTTTTACCAAGGGTGGTAAAATCAATGGTCACCGAAGCAAGGAGGTATGGTAGGACTCGCTGGCCATTCGATGGCAGCCAATTTATTTGATACCCCGCGTGGTAGTCAAATCCTGGATCCTATATTATTTTTTTATCAAGGGTGGTAAAATCAATGGTCACCGAAGCAAGGAGGTATGGTAGGACTCGCTGGCCATTCGATGGCAGCCAATTTATTTGATACCCCGGGTGGTAGTCAAATCCTGGATCCTATATTGTTTTTTACCAAGGGTGGTAAAAGCAATGGTCACCGAAGCAAGGAGGTATGGTAGGACTCGCTGGCCATTCGATGGCAGCCAATTTATTTGATACCCCGCGTGGTAGTCAAATCCTGGATCCTATATTGTTTTTTACCAAGGGTGGTAAATTCGATGGTCACCGGTGTAAGGAGGTTCGGGCGGACTCGCTGGTCGTTCGATGATAGCCTCATCGGCAGGTGATCCTAAGGACCTTGTCAGGCCCTTCGGGGTAGGCAAGTATCGTCATTCAGACTTCGTCCGATCCCTCACGGCACCTACCTCACACTTCGGTAACGAATAAGTATTCCTTTACTTTGTTATTATTGCCAAAATCTTTCTAAGTGTTGAGTTCGGAATGCCACTTCATTTAGCTTCATCTTATCTGTTATACGACTTGCTTAGTTGTTAATTAACAGTTTAAAGTTAAGTCCACGGAGGAGCTTGTACATTTTTCAAATTAAATCCATATTGAAGTGTTGGTAAACAGTGAAAAAACCGAAGTCATAAAGGATAATGCTGATATTTTATTTACATAATGATGTTTACAAAGCGATAGAAGTTTTACAAAAATCCTACAGCTAAGGGAAGGAGAACCATCTTCAGAGATCGGCTTCGTCTTCCGAAGAGTCCAGGATGGTCGGTTCAACCTTGGCAGCGACAAGTCTTGCCTATCTTTGCTTCGGCATTCGTCGTATCCATCCGAGAATATCTGGATGATCTCCTCGTTCAACTCGGCAGATTCCCGGTATTCTTGTTGAATTTCCTTCCGAAGATCTCCGGTTAAAGGAGGACCCAAATCTCTAAGAGCCGGAAGTTCACGGAGCTCCTCTTCAAGTTTCGCCCGCTCTTTCAGATGTCTCAGATCCCTGGCCTCAAGGTCGTGTACTTGAACAGCCAAGCTCTTATTGGTCTTCACCATCGTATCATTCTTCCCAACAAGGACCTCGTTCCGGCGAACCAGATCTATGTTCGTAGTAATGGTCAGTTGGTGGGTGGCCTCGACTGTCTCCAACTTCTCTTTTAAATTATTCACGTCTTTCTGGAGGCCTTCATTATTAAGGAGAGTAGCACCATGGGCCCTTCTCTCCCTTTCCAGAGCCGAAGCCAGACTAGCCTTCTCCCGCCTAGCAGCATCTTCTTCGGCTTCGGACTCTCTGTACCGGGGAAGAAGTCTCCCGAAGACAGCATTTGCCTGCAGACGGGTAAAGAAAGTCGGTTAATTAGTAGAAAGAACAGATGAAACAGATGATTTCCAAATATTTCAAACTGAACAAACTCACCTTAGCCTGGTAGCTCATGCCCTCTTTGATTAGATCCCTGATCGAGCTGTTCCCGAACCGGTGGTCGTCTGTCTCCCGGATGAAGGATTCGAACAGCTAGAAGGGGAAGTTGGCATTGAACTCCGGCCATACAGTGGGAGAAGATGCAGCTTCTCGCCTGAAGGCAGAAGGGGAGGATCTTGTCGGGGAAGGCACTGATGGTTCGGGAAGCGGTGGCGGTTGATCCTCGGAAGGCTGCTTCCTTTTACGAGACAGGAGAAGAGGCTCGGTAGGGTCTTCGAGCTCGTCTTCTGAAACGTGGATCTCCGTAGGGATGATGGTAGGCGGATCAGCTGCAGGAGGAGGAACCCGAAGCTCATCGGCCGACAGAGGAGTCACCATGGTCTTCCTCTTCTTAATCCGAAGAGCTTGCATTCGCTCGTTCGCATGCATATCAATCAAACTCGCTGCGGAAGCTGACTGAAATCCTTGGGGGTTTGCCCGGATTTTCCGAACTGCCCTCTTCTTCTGGCGAGGCCGGCTGGGCTCCGCAGCAAGTCCTTCCTGTGGGATGTCGGCGGGGGATGTTGATGTTTTACCCGAAAGGAATTCATCCAATTCCCTTCGCTCGGTCGATGTCGGTTTTATCAAAGAAAGTTTATGGTCATATAACCAGACTTGTTTGCTCAAGAGCCGGAAGCTCCACTCCTTCAGGGGAATCCTCTCGAGAATGCTCGCCATTTCTCTCATGCGCTCCTCTGGAATGTCCCCGAAGTCTGCAGAAATCCGCTCGGAAGTGGTCCATTCCAGGACAGACGGAGTTTCAGACCCCTTCATGAAAAACCATTCTCTGTGCCATCCTTTGTTACTCGAAGGAGTATCCATCAACGGTCGCTTCTCAAACTTGGCGTTGGGCTTGGGGTATTGCTTGCTCAGCACCATGAAGCCTCGCTCCCGAGATTTCCCGGCCGTGAAGAGAGTGAAGAAAGAATCAACTGTTGGAGGTATCCCCAACTCATAGCAGAACGCGATGAAGGCCAAGATGTAGATGTACGAATTCGGCACCAGTTGGGCAAACCCTACTCCGACAAATCCCAGGAGGGTAACGAGGAAGGAGTGGAGAGGGAATCTAACTCCCTTATCTAGAACAGTTACCGGCACAGCAGTCCACCCGTCCGGCCGTTGATACATCCGCTCATGCGATTCTGGAGCCCTCACCAGATGGGTGTCCGGGATCTGATACCGACTCCTGATGACCCGCAGCTCGGTTTCGGTAACGACGGATGGGGTATTGGCGTGAGGATACTGCTCTTCACTCTCGAAGAACTCGAGAGGGTTGGAGTTTGGAACCGACCCAGCAGGGTTGTGGGTAGGAGGAGCGACGGAAATTGGAACAACAAGGATAGGGGTGGAGCTATCTAAATCTTGGGCCGCCATTATTACTGAGATCTTGTAGGAGAGAAAGGAATCGGAGAGAAAGAGAAAGCACTGTATATCAAATTTAGATTAAGCTGGTAAAGTCGTCAAATTGGGGAAAATAGGCTTTTATAGCGGTCTTTTCAAATTTTGCACGAAAATCGGGGACGACTCATTAATTTGACAGTCATCATTACGAATTTGAAAGGTTACGTCCGGGTTAAGCTCCAAATATTTGGCCTTTTGGATTTTCCTTTTGGGCCTATGCCAACCCTGTTGGGTCTCATGACATCTAGGGCCGCTTGTAGTTCTTCATTAAATATTCTATTTAACAAAAAACTAGGGGGCAATGTTGGGGCATGATATTTCTTTCATTGGGCCAGACCGATTGGGCCCATCCATTTAATTAGCCTAGTGGACCTTTACTATTAAGTCTTATAGTCATTGGGCTTAACATTTATATTACTTTTATTGTATCTCCTTAATAATGGGCTGGATCAAACGGCCGGTCCATAAAATCTTTTAGTATCTAAGACTTTGACTGGTAATGATGAAAGGGGAGAGTAGTTGACCAAAAGTCTGCAGATCATTAATGTGGATGGGATTTTATCCGGCCGGCGGCAGAAACAGTAGAAAAGAGGTGACAACCTGCATGCACACGGTTGAGACCATAGAGAGGCAGGGGGCTGTGTCAGATCGTGGTTGGTGGCACAAAAACCGAGTATGGGAGTATAACCTAGCAAGGGGGTCTCCTAACAAAATGTACGCATACACTTTCTATCTAGCTCAACACACTAGACATTTTTACATCCTCCATTGTTAAACCTTGAACACCTGTATTGACTCTCACGCCGGAGCTATCCCCCGACGGTCCAGCCGTCAAGCTTTTGGTGTTGATCGTGTTTTATGTGCAGGATTAGGACGTCTTACGTGATTGGGACGTCATCAAATATCTTGGCGTTAACATGCAGACTCTAGTATCTGTTTAAAAAAATCTACTAATAAATATAGTGAAATGATTTTTCAACTTCCTAGTTCCAAACATATCCTTGAATCAGCAAACTTGCTAGTTTGTCCCAATCATAAAAACATTTAATTTGCTTCTTATGCATTCGTCCTCTTATACAACCTCACAAAAGTTGTCGTACGGGTTCAAAGAATAAAAGACTAATGCTGTGTTTATTTAAGTCTGAATGCCTCTTAATACATATACCTCTGATTCGGTCAGAGGCTAAATTTATTTGATAAAAAAAAATTTATCTCTTAATCGGTTTCATACAAAATTAAATATTAACCATGAGTTTATATTTTTTTAGACAAAAATAACATCTTTAATATTACAAAATTCCTCTTATATTCACAAATTAAAGAACAAAGAAACAGAAGTGGAGATCAGTCTTGGCTGCAGATCGATTCTGATGACTTTTCCTTCTTTGGTCGCCATTGATAAAGATCAAGAAATCAGATGTAATCAAAAACAGGGGAAGTTCGGGCTGGGCTCTAATCTTATTGAATTGGTCCGGTCGGGTGGGTTTGTGCATCCTAACGTTCATTGGCAGAGAAGTAAGACTTCTCACTTTCTTCTTTCTCTATAAAGGAACTGGAAAGACACGGGAGAGAGAGAAATGTTATTACTTGATTTTTTATTTTTATTAAACCAAATCACAATCACTTACAAACAAAATCAAACTGTCCCACACAAATGAGATGAGATAACACCCAACTCCCATACAGCTACAAAATAAGCAAATACCCAGAAAGTCATAGCAAGAGAATAAGCAAAAGAAACATTAAAAAAAACCATCTTACCTGATGCAGAAATGTACGGCCATGTGAGGAAGAAAAAAGACAATGACCCAACAGCTGATCCCCAATAGATTTTAAGTTCAAAGAGCAAATGGGTATTTGAGAAATATAAACCAAATGTATTAATTAATGAGCAGTCATTTAGCAAGTTTTGCTTAAATAGTTGATAGGGTTAAAATCATAAAATACTAATATTTAGATATTTAAAAAAAATTTATCAAAGAATATTTATTCATTCAGATACAATTCTATTCAGATTTTCTATATTATTCAAATATCTAAAGTATTCAGATTTTAACATTCAATTTTATCAAACACAACATACATCTACAACAAGACGCGATCCTTCTATTTTTGAGTTTATAGAAAAGGTAAGGAAGTGTAGTATATGAGATGCACAGTATATAAAATAGTCTTATTTTAATTTTTTAAATCCAAGTTTGAAACTAAAAATTTTAATTGATGTGACTAATTTGAGTATTAAAAATATTAATTTTGTAATTATAGGCACTTTAAAAAAAATTACATTAATAATTATTATATTAATTAAAATTAATGAAATTATTGAGAATTTTATTACAATAATCAGTAAATATATTTTTTTTAGAGTGGGGGTGGGGGGTGGGGGGTGGGGGTGGGGGAGTCTATACATAATTAATAAATAATATTTTTTTAGAGGCGGGGGGTGTATACATAATCAATAAATATTATTTTTTTTGGTGATGGTGGGGGTAGGGGTAGGGGTAGGGGTAGGGGTTAAGGCTGTAAAATGGAACAAACAGTTCGGGCTATATTCGTATTCGTTCGACTAAAAGTTCGATTCGAGCTCGACTCGAAATATAAATGAGTCAAATATAAGCACATTTTAAAATTCGATAATTACTCGAACCTATTTAAAATTTTCTATTGATACTCAGATCATATTCGTTCGAATCGGTTCGTTTACACCTTTAGTAGTGGTAGGGGTAGAGGAGGGGGAAATTAAATTAAATTATATAATATAATATAAAATAATTTATGGAGAGAAAGAGGAAATTAATTTAAATTCTATAATATAAATTGTACAATTGAAATGAGTTATTTTAATTAATTAAGGGAGGATATATTAATTATTTAAATTAGTAGTTCGTTACACTAAATGTAAGACATCGAATTTTATGAAATAAAAGTATTAAATTTTTCTATTTAGCATATAGTTAAATTGATAAAAGTTTAAAGTTAATGATGATATATGTAAATTTTTTAAAATAAGCAAGTGGTTATAAAATACTCATTGTTGTCGGGGAATATTCGTTTGACAATTTAAAATAAGCATTCTTGAATTTTACTCCACAAAGCAGTATCATGTTGACAATTTAAACGTTGTTAATTCTTGGATAAATTAATTCTTGAACTTGTTTTATTGAATTCTTATATCATTGTCATCATCCTCATGTTTATAAAATGTTGAAAGTCATCTGTGGCCTGTAGTGCATAGACGGACTTGGTATGATTATGACTAGGGATTATTCGGTATAATCATGACCGTAATATTACAAATGATGTGGTAAAAGTCCGCATTGGCCCGTAGTGCATTGATGGACAGTTGTTGGCATGATCATGACCATTAATGAATACACGAATATCTTTGGCCGTAGTGCAGGGGTGATTCGATGATGTGGATTATTTTATTAAGCTGAGTCCCAGCGATAACAGTGTTAAAAAACCTTTTAAATCATAAAAGATAGTAGATTTTATTTTCTACTTGACTCTTTTAATGGATTGCTTGTTCCGCTACAGTTAAACTTGATGTCTATTATATTTTATTAGTTTAACATTGTTGAAGGCTAATGATAATTTATTCTGCATTATCTTAGTCATAATATTTCTTACTGGGCTAGTTGAGCTCACCCTTTCTTTCACTGTTCTCTTCAGGAAATGAGAACGTAGCTGGGGCAAGTCGGGAAACGGAGTGATGGTCCGAATGATAGTATTAGTTAGTAGTCCTCACTATTCTATGTAATGGTGTGTTAATAAATGTAATGAGGACTCTTTTTGAGTATGAATACTCTCTAGAAGATAATATTTGTATTCAAACTCACAGTTTATGTTTTGTCGTATTGTACACGACAGTTGTATTAGTAAGTTGTATTTGTATTCTGTACTATGTATCTGACGACCCAAGATTGGTGATGTATACCTAATTTTGGGGGCGTCACAGTTGGTATCAGAGCTTAGGGATATGATCCCTGGCTAAGATGTGAGAATAGAACTAGGAGGGGAGAGACGGGAAATTTCTTCGCTAGTATGACCTACCTAAATTTATTTGCATGGCATTTAATTGGTCGGTTAGAATATAAGGATAATATATGACATATCAATTAACTTTTATTTTGTGGCAGTATCTGAAAATGGCATCTGAGAATGTTGAGAATAGCAATGGAGCACAGGCGACTGTTGATTCACCACATATCAATAATCAGGATAATGTGCATCAGGAAGGTGACAATCCTCATGCAAACAACAACACTGACCAGATGATGAATGATGGAATGTTTAGAAACTTTAAGCAGTTCATGCAACAGCAGGCGAGAGCGGCGCCTGTCCAAAATATAGAAGGAAACACTGAAAACTCTCGGACGGTCACCGCTAAACAGTTCAAGGAGTTGGGACCACCAGAGTTTAAGGGAGAGCCAAAACCACTTATAGCGGAAACATGGATAAAGCAGATTACCAAGATATTTAATGTCTTGGGATGCTCCGAGGAGCAAAAGGTTCTCTTTGCCGCCTTTATGTTGCGAGGAGAGACAGATTACTGGTGGGAATCGATTAAGCGTACTCAACCTGCCGCACTGAAGATGTCTTGGGAGAAGGTCCAAGAGCCGTTCAATGACAAATACTTTTTCGAAAGTGTTCGTCACATGAAGGAGATGGAGTTAATCAAATTGGAGCAGAATAATATGAACGTGTCGCAGTATGAGGCTAAATTTGCTGAGTTGTCCCGGTTTGCGTCCCACTTGGTGGATAATGAAGAGCGAATGACGCGAATATTTTTACGAGGTTTGAAACCTGAGATACGTCAACATCTTATTTCTCATAAACTGTGTTTGTATTTAGATGTTGTGAATAGGGCTCAGTTAGTGGAGCGCGATAACGAGTCAACGCAACCAAAAGAGAGCAGTCGGCAAAATGATAATACCAGTGAGAGCAGTCATCAAAGCGGTGACAACAAGCGTGGAGGGAATCAACATGCCAGAAATGGTAACCACTTCGGTGGTAATCAGGGCCAAAACAATAAGAATGGTCATTTCAAGAAGAGGAGATTCAACAATGATGGAAAGACGTCAGCACCAGCACCCGTTGTTAAGGAAGGAGAACGACCACCTATCATATGTTTCAAATGCGGAGGGGAGGGGCACATCAGTCCAAACTACGCGATGCCGTCTAAAGCATGTTATAATTGTGGAAGAGAAGGTCCTTTAGCTCGATTTTGTCGTTTACCAAAAATAAGTTCAGCCAAGATGGAGACACCAAAGGTCATCCCAGAAAAGTCGAAACCGGTAGTGCAAGGGAGAGCGTTTGTTGTGACCTCCCAGAAAGTAAGGAACCCGAATGAGGTCATCACGGGTAAGCTTATCATAAACTCTAACGAAGTCTATACTTTATTTGATACCGGTTCTACCCATTCTTTTATTTCTCCTACTTGCGCTCATCGATTAAATTTGACTCCGGAGAAATTAGACTTTGATTTATCTGTTGAAACTCCATTGGGAGAAACCTTCATTACATCCACGGTTTATAAGTCTTGTTTGGTTCAAGTTGGTACCCACACATTACCTGTCGATCTGATTTTATTAAAAATATTTGCATTTGACGTGATTCTAGGGATTGATTGGTTAACTACTCATCATGCAAAAATTGATTGTTTTCGTAAGGTTGTTAGCTTTCATATTCCTAATCGACCTATTATGCGAATTCAAGTAACCAAACCATTAAAATCAATAGCTGTCATCTCAAGCCATAAAGCTATTCGTTTGTTGAAAAACGGATGTCAAGCTTTCTTAGCTCATGTCACGGATCTAAACAAAAATACGTCAGTTTTGAATGATATTTCTATTGTTAATAAATTCCCTGACGTATTCCCTGAAGAACTTCCTGGCCTACCCCCAGAGCGTGAAATTGAATTTTGTATCGACCTTGAACCTGGTACAAAACCCATTTCCAAAGTCCCATATCGAATGGCTCCTATTGAACTTCAGGAGTTAAAGATTCAACTGCAGGAATTGTTAGACATTGGCTTTATTCGTCCTAGTACTTCTCCTTGGGGTGCTCCTGTGCTATTCGTGAAGAAGAAAGATGGAAGTATGCGACTTTGTATTGATTATCGGGAGTTGAATCATGTCACCATCAAAAACAGGTACCCATTGCCACGTATTGATGACCTGTTTGACCAGTTGCAAGGAGCACAATTCTTTTCAAAGATCGATCTTCGTTCTGAATATCATCAGCTGAAGGTTAGAACTGAGGATATTTCAAAGACGGCTTTTAGAACTCGGTACGGGCATTATGAATTCCTAGTCATGTCCTTTGGATTGATTAATGCTCCTGCTGCCTTCATGGATATGATGAACCGGGTATTCGAGGATTATTTGGATCACTTTGTGGTCGTCTTTATTGATGACATCCTTATTTATTCCAAAAGCCGTGAAGATCATGAGCAACACTTGAGGCTGGTACTCCAAAAGCTTCGTGAATACAAGCTTTATGCCAAGTTGAAGAAATGCGAGTTCTGGCTGGAGGAGGTAGCATTCCTTGGGCACGTAGTATCAAGTCGTGGAATATCGGTTGACCCGGCAAAAATTGAAGCTATTCAAAGCTGGGAGCAACCTAAATCAGTGACCGAAGTACGTAGTTTTCTTGGTTTAGCTGGTTATTATCGGAGATTCGTGGAAGGATTTTCTCGAATCGCTACTCCATTAACTCAGCTGACTCGGAAAGATAAAAAGTTCGGTTGGAGCGAAGAATGTGAGCAGAGTTTTCAAGAACTCAAGAGGAGACTCATTTCAGTACCTGTTCTAACAATACCATTTGGCTCGGAGGGATTTGTCATCTACAGTGATGCTTCGAGCAAAGGGTTGGGATGCGTTCTCATGCAACATGGAAAAGTCATAGCATATGCATCAAGACAACTCAAGAAATATGAGAGGAATTATCCTACTCATGATCTAGAGTTGGCAGCTGTTGTCTTTGCACTTCAAATTTGGAGGCATTACTTGTATGGGGAGAAGGTGGAGATCTTTACGGATCATAAAAGCCTCAAATATTTCTTCACTCAAAAGAAACTCAACATGCGACAACGACGTTGGCTTGAACTGTTGAAAGATTATGATCATACCATTCAATACCATCCTGGAAAAGCGAACGTAGTAGCTGACGCATTGAGTAGAAGATCATATGCAAGTACGAGTGCAATATTGTCAACACAAAGGCCCATTTTGTGTGACTTGCAAAGGATAGAGATAGAGTTAAAGACTCCAGGGACCCATGTAATGATGGCGAATATACGAGTAGAACCAACTTTAATCGATAAAGTTAAAACTGCTCAAGCTACAGACCTGGAGCTGATGCGTATGAGGAAAAAAGTGCAAGAAGGTGCTATGCCGGAAGCAAGAATCGATGAAGAAGGAATATGTAAGACCCCAACTTATTAATAAATGAAATTTAAATTCCTCTATTTATTATTTTGAAATAGTAAGGGTTGATTTGATTAATGTGGTTAGTTATGGGTAAAATGCGCAAATATTTCAAATAAGCAAGTGGTCCTAAAATATTCATTGTTGTCGGGGAATATTTGTTTGGTCGTGGAATATTCTTGTTGTCGGGGAATATTCGTACGACGGCGCAGCCTTGTGTGGGCCCCATAACGGAAAGCGATTGGATGAAGAAAACGATAAAAATAAGTTGTTTATAAATAACGGCGTAGTTGTTACCGTTAATACTGTTAGAATACCCGGTGGTTAAACACAGTAATACGTGTTGTTGCACAGTAGCACACTGTATTGCACCAATTATTGATTCTTACATAAGAAGGCACTACTCAATAATGGATACAGTAATTACTGTTCAATATTTTATTTTATTGATAATTGCTGCGTTGATATTTTATATTACTGTTGTTTTAATAATTGTCACTATACAGTATTTTTTATTATCGGAGTAATAATTCATATTATCTGAATAATATTATTAGATAACATTATTGGCAATGTCTAGAAAGTTCTGTCTAAGGAGAGGTTTGGTCATCTAATTGCGCGCCAGTAAGGAAAAATCCTTATTGGAAAGCCCCCTCTTTCCTGGGAACGGTCTGGTTGCCAGTACTGTGATTCTGTAATATTATTTGTGTATAATTAATTATTGATTTATATGATAAGGAAAATATTAATTTTATGTGGATATAGATGGAGAAAATTTTTAATGTGACAATTGTTAAAAAATAATATTTTATCTTTTTCTGATAAAATAATTCATTTAAATATATTATTTTAATAATATATTGATGGTGATATTTTTACAATGAATGTGGGATATATGAGTATATGAGGAGGAAGAGTATTTTTGTGGCATTAAATGATTAACATATATTTTGTGTGTTGGTGGACACAATTCTTGACCGAAAATTTATTATTGACTGTAAAATCGTCCGTTTGTGAATTTCGGTCAATTTCTGTTTGGAATTTGGAAAAACTTTCTTCTGCAAAGTTGTAGAGAATTGAATTTCCTATAAACAATAGCGAGATTCGAATTTTCTGACAAAAGGGCTATTTATTATGAATTATTGAAGTTCCGAAGTTCCGAAATAATTAATTTTTGGGAGTTTTAGTTCATTATTTTGAGAAAAACGTTTTTGGTATTTTTTTGGACATCATAAACATGTGCAAGGTGGCTGATTTCAGATTTTCTAAGGTGGGCTTGAAAATTTATATATATATATATATATATATATATATTATATTAAATTTTCTACTTTGGTGTTCTAAGCATTTTCCTATAAATAGGGTGCTTAGGTTAGAATTAAAAATCACACCAGAAACACAAGTTTCTCTCTATTTCTCTCTCTATATCGAGCGTATTCTTGTGAGTATTTGATACTTTGAGTGTTGCTATACGGTGCAAGTTTCCTTCAGCACTATATCTAGTATTCCAGTCAGAAGTACCGTCTTTCCGAGGTAAGGGATGTTATTTCTTCTTAAATGATATTATTTTTTTTAATATCATTATGTCGAAGTATTGATCTGAACTTTTTATCAAATTTGAAATTTTTCATGTCGGGGTTACTATTCATAAGTTACTATTCACGAGTTACTATTCACGAGTTACTATTCACCAAAAAATAAAATTTTCTTCTTTTCGTCCAAAATATCTATTCTGGATACTAGCTTTGATTGTATCCATGTTTTGATCATTCTTGAATTTTACTCCACTATGATTATTTATGAGGTATTTTTGGACATGGAATAGCTGAAATACGAATCCTTAATATTTATTATTTTATTTCACTGGATTCGTTTCCTTTAAAATATTTTTCATCATCCTCAGTCCTAAATGATGATATAATTGAATATCTTTGGCCTGTAGTGCAAAGATTAATGATTTCTGATGAATATCTTTGGCCCGTAGTGCAAAGATGAACAGGTGTTGAGGTGAACATGACCAACTGATGAATATCTTTGGCCTGTAGTGCAAAGATGACTATTTGATTCAAGATATTTATTGATTGATGTTACAGGGATAAAATGTTAATGATGGGCTTTTAAATTCATAGATAATCGTAGATTTCATTCTCTACGTAACTCTTCTATGAATTATTATTTTCCGCTGCGAATATTGATTTAAAACTTGTTGTCTATTGTATTCTATTAAATATTTCCCTGTTGAAGACTAACGATAATATGTTGTATATTATCTTAGTCATAATATTCTTTACTGGGCTAGTTGAGCTCACCATTTTCCTTGTTATTCCATTTTCTTCTCAGGAGGCGAGAATGTAGCGAGTACTAGTCGGGGTGTGGAATGATGGTTCAAGACAGTTGTTTTAGTAGTCCTCACTATTTTGTAAAATAGTGTATCAATAAGTATAATGAGTTCTTAATTGAGTATGAATACTGTCTAGAGGACAATATTTGTATTTAAACTCACAGTATATGTGTTGTCGTATTTTGCACGACAATTGTAATAATAAAGTTGTAGTTATTTTCTGTACTATGTATTTGGCGACTCAGAATGGGTTGGATGGATTGGACCTATTTTGGGGGCGTCACAGTTGGTATCAGAGCTTAGGGATATGATCTCTGGCGGAGATCGGGGAATAGAACTAGGAGGGGAGAGACGAGTAAATCCTTTGCTAGTGTGTCCTACCTAAGTTTATTTGTTGGTCGATCATAATATAGGGATATTATGTGATATGCTAATTTGTTAAATTAACCCTTGTTTTATGGAAGTATTTGAGAATGTCGACTGAGAATGTTAACAGTGGAGTAAATGAGACGGTGGAGATGCCTATACTCACCAACGAGGAGAACGTGCAACAAGCTGGCAATGTTCCTCCTGTGAACAACACCACTGAGCAGACGATGAACGATGGGATGTTTAGAAGCTTTTTTCAATTCATGCAAAATCAGACGAGGGAGACTCGTGTGCAGAATACGGGTGAAAATGATAGCAATGCGCGGCTTGTCACAGCCAAGCAGTTCAAAGAGTTGGGACCACCCGAATTTAAGGGAAAGCCGGATCCGATCATGGCGGAAACATGGGTCAAGCAAATTACCAAGATATTCGATGTCTTGGGATACACGGAGGAACAGAAGGTTCCATTCGCCACCTTTATTTTCCGTGGCGAGTCAGACTACTAGTGGGAGTCTGTGAAACGTACCCATCCAGCCGCACTCAACATGTCTTGGGAGACATTTCAGAAACTGTTCAATGACAAGTACTTTCCTGAAAGTATTCGTCATATGAAGGAGGTGGAGTTTATTAGACTGGAGCAGAACAACATGACGGTGTCCCAGTACGAGACGAAGTTTGCAGAGTTGTCCAGGTTTACACCACATTTGGTGGAGAATGAGGAAC
This sequence comes from Panax notoginseng, assembly GCA_016801055.1. Taxonomy (NCBI): domain Eukaryota; kingdom Viridiplantae; phylum Streptophyta; class Magnoliopsida; order Apiales; family Araliaceae; genus Panax; species Panax notoginseng. Next base: position 250,108,533 of record CM029012.1, read on the forward strand.
GTATGACGCGGATGTTTCTGAGAGGTTTGAAACCCGGCATACGTCAATATCTCATTTCTCATAAATTTTTTCTCTATTCAGATGTTGTCAACAGGGCTCAATTATTAGAGCGAGATAACGAGTACGGTCAACCGAAGAACCACAACCAGGATCATACCGGTGACAGCAGTCATCAGAACAATGATAACCAGCGGAGAAAGAAAAATACAGACAAGAACGGCAACCACTCTGGTGGTAATCGTGGCCATGAAAATAGAAGAAGCGAGTCGGGAGGAGATTTTAAAAAGAGGAGATTTAACAATGACAATACGAAGACGTCAGCACCAGCAGCAACTGGTTCCAAGGGAGGAGAACGACCACCGATCATATACTATAAGTGCGGAAAAGAAGGACATATCAGCCCAAATTGCCCACAACAGTTTAAGGTATGTTATAACTGTGGAAAGGAAGGACATATCGCTAGAGATTGCACTGTAGCGAAACCAAGTCCAGCGAGGATGGTGACTCAAAAGGCTGTCCCAGAAAAGTCAAAGTCAACGGCTCCTAGAAGAGCGTTTTTCGTGACTGGTCAGAATGCGAGGAACCCGAACAAAGTTAGCACGGGTTAGTTAATTATAAATTCTTACGAAATTTATACCTTATTAGATACCGGTTCTACCCATTCATTTATCTCTCTTGCTTGCGTTCAACGTTTAAACTTAACTCCGGAGAAATTAGACTTTGACCTATCTGTGAAAACTCCGTTAGGAGAAACTTTCGTTACATCCACTGTTTATAAATCTTGTTTGATCCAAGTTGGCACCATCACATTACCTGTTGACCTTATTTCTTTAAAGATACTTGTATTTGACGTGATTTTAGGGATTAATTGGTTAACTACTCATCATGCCAAAATTGATTGATTTCGTAAGGTTGTTAGTTTTCATATTCCTAAGCAACCTGTTATTCGAATTCAAGCAACCAAACCATTGAAGTCAAACTCTTTCATATCAAGCCGTAAAGTTATTCGTTTATTGAAAAACGGATGTCAAGCTTTCTTAGCTATGTTATGGACTTGAGCAAAAATACGTCAGATTTGAATGATATTTTTATTGTTAGTAAATCCCTGACGTATTTCCTAAAGAATTTCTTGGCCTACGCGTGATATTGAATTTTGTATCATCTTTGAATCTGGTACAAAACCCACTTCTAAAATCTCATATCGAATAGCTCCTATTGAACTTCAGGAGTTAAAAACCTTACTGTAGAAGTTTGTACCCGAGCCTCTATCTGGTGACTTCCTTTGTGGAATGCACTGAAGCCAGACTCTCTGTAGGGGACGTCATATTCGTGCGGTAGTAAACTGATAGGTGTCATTGTGACGTGCTATCTAAGATTGGGATATGAGTCACAGTTGAGAGCAAACCTAAGTCAGTAATCAAAATACGTAGCTTTCTAGGCTTAGCTGGTTACTATCGGAGATTCGTGGAAGGATTTCTCGAATCGCTACTCCGTTAACTCAACTGACTCGAAAAGATACAAACTTCGAATGGACCGAGGAATGCGAGAAGAGCTTCCAAGAATTCAACATGCGACACCGACGTTGGCTCGAGCTGTTGAAAGATTTCGATCATACCATCCAATACCATCCTGAAAATGTGAACGCAGTAGCTGACGCATTGAGTAGAAGATCATATGCAGGAACAAGTGCGATGATGTTAAGTATACGCGTAGAATCAACTTTAATCGATAAAGTTAAAGTTGCTTAAGCCACAGACCGGGAGCTGATGCGTATGAAGAAGAAAGTACAAGAAGGTGCTATTCCGGAAGCGAGAATCGATGAAGAAGGAATACTTCGAGTCCACTCTAGACTTTGTGTTCCTAACGACTCTGATTTGAAGTACAAGATTATGATGGAGGCACACAATACACCATTTGCGATCCATCCTGGAAGTACCAAAATGTATCGTGATCTTCAACATACATTTTGATGGAACAATATGAAGAGAGAGATTGTAAAGTTTATTTTGAGGTGTTTAACTTGTCAACGTGTGAAGGCGGAGTATCAAGTGCCAAAGGGTCCATTGCAACCACTTGAGATTCTAAAATGGAAGTGGGAACACATTACCATGAATTTCGTTACGGGTATTCCCACGGTTTCTCAAGGCATAAATGTTATTTGGGTTATAGTTGATAGATTAACCAAGTCTGCTCATTTCTTGCCGATACGGAAGACTTATTCCCTTGAACGTCTTGCTAGTATGTACGTGAATGAGATTGTGAGGTTGCATGGCATGCCAGTATCCATAGTTTCGGATCGTGACCCAAGATTCACTTCAAGATTTTGGGTTAGCTTGCAAAAAGCTATAGGCACGGATTTACGATTTAGTTCAGCTTACCATCCTCAAACGGATGGACAATCAGAGAGGACTATTCAAACTCTTGAAGATCTATTAAGACTTTGTGTCCTAGATCTCAAAGGGAGTTGGGATAAGTACCTACCATTGGTGGAATTCTCCTATAACAACAGTTATCAAGCGAGCATAGGTGTGGCTCCATTCGAGGCGTTGTATGGAAGAAAATATCGTTCTCCAGTATGTTGGAACGAGGTGGGTGAAGCAACATTGTTGGGACCAAAGTTGGTACGAATGACTACAGAGAACATCCAAACGATTTGACAACGTATACAAACGGCACAGGATCGACAAAAGAGTTATGCGGATCTTCATCGAAAGGACGTGGAATTTGACATTGGGGATCATGTATTTTTACGTGTAGCTCCATGGAAAAGAGTTACAAGATTTGGGAAGAGAGGAAAGCTCAATCCACGATTTATTGGTCCATTTCAGAATCTTGATCGAGTAGGAAATGTGGCCTATAGACTCGCGTTACCTCCAAGCATGTCTCGTGTTCATAATGTTTTTCATATATCTGTGCTTCGTAAATATGTGAAAGACCCGAACCACGTCATTGAGTTAGAACCGGACGAGATAGCCGAAGATTTAACGTACGAGGAGGTACCTGTCAAGATTTTGGATAGGAAGGAGCATGTCCTATGCACGAAGGTCATACCACAAGTTAAAGTTTTGTGGAGGAACCATGCTATTGAAAAAATGACCTGGGAGTTGGAAACGGAAATGAAAGCGAGGTATCCTCGTCTTTTCGAAACACCTGGTACGTATGTCAATTTCGAGGACGAAATTTCATAAGGAGGGGAGGTTGTAAGACCCCAACTTATTAATAAATGAAATTTAAATTCCTCTATTTATTATTTAGAAATAGTAAGGGTTGATTTGATTAATGTGGTTAGTTATGGGTAAAATGCGCAAATATTTCAAATAAGCAAGTGGTCCTAAAATATTCATTGTTGTCGGGAAATATTTGTTTGGTCGTGGAATATTCTTGTTGTCGGGGAATATTCGTACGACGGCGCAGCCTTGTGTGGGCCCCATAACGGAAAGCGATTGGATGAAGAAAATGACAAAAATAAGTTGTTTATAAATAACGGCGTAGTTGTTACCGTTAATACTGTTGGAATACCCGGTGGTTAAACACAGTAATACGTGTTGTTGCACAGTAGCACACTGTATTGCACAAATTATTGATTCTTACGTAAGAATGCACTACTCAATAATGGTTACAGTAATTACTGTTCAATATTTTATTTTATTGATAATTGCTGCATTGATATTTTATATTACTGCTGTTTTAATAATTGTCACTATACAGTATTTTTTATTATCGGAGCAATAATTCATATTATTTGAATAATATTATTAGATAATATTATTAGCAATGTCTAGAAAGTTCTGTCTAAGGAGAGGTTTGGTCATCTAATTGCGCGCCAGTAAGGAGAAATCCTTATTGGAAAGCCCCCTCTTTCTTGGGAACGGTCTGGTTGCCAGTACTGTGATTCTGTAATATTATTTGTGTATAATTAATTATTGATTTATATGATGAGGAAAATATTGATTTTATGTGGATATAGATGGAGAAAATTTTTAATGTGACAATTGTTAAAAAATAATATTTTATCTTTTTCTGATAAAATAATTCATTTAAATATATTATTTTAATAATATATTGATGGTGATATTTTTACAATGAATGTGGGATATATGAGTATATGAGGAGGAATAGTATTTTTGTGACATTAAATGATTAACACATATTTTGTGTGTTGGTGGACACAATTCTTGACCGAAAATTTATTATTGACTGTAAAATCGTCCGTTTGTGAATTTCGGTCAATTTCTGTTTGGAATTTGGAAAAACTTTCTTCTGCAAAGTTGTAGAGAATTGAATTTCCTATAAACAATCGCGAGATTCGAATTTTCTGACAAAAGGGCTATTTATTATGAATTATTGAAGTTCTGAAGTTCCGAAATAATTGATTTTTGGGAGTTTTAGTTCATTATTTTGAGAAAAACGTTTTTTGTATTTTTTTGGACATCATAAACATGTGCAAGGTGGCTGATTTCAGATTTTCTAAGGTGGGCTTGAAAATTTATATATATATATATATATATATATATATATATATATATATATTATTATATTAAATTTTCTACTTTGGTGTTCTAAGTATTTTCCTATAAATAGGGTGCTTAGGTTAGAATTAAAAATCACACCAGAAACACAAGTTTCTCTCTATTTCTCTCTCTATATCGAGCGTATTCTTGTGAGTATTTGATACTTTGAGTGTTGCTATACGGTGCAAGTTTCCTTCAGCACTATATTTAGTATTCCAGTCAGAAGTACCGTCTTTCCGAGGTAAGGGATGTTATTTCTTCTTAAATGATATTATTTTCTTCAATATCATTATGCCGAAGTATTGATCTGAACTTTTTATTAAATTTAGAACTTTTCATGTCGGGGTTACTATTCATGAGTTACTATTCACGAGTTACTATTCACGAGTTACTATTCACCGAAAAATAAAATTTTTTTCTTTTCGTTTAAAATATCTATTCTGGATACTAGCTTTGATTGTATCCATGTTTTGATCATTCTTGAATTTTACTCCACTATGATTATTTTATGAGGTATTTTTGGACATGGAATAGCTGAAATACGAATCCTTAATATTTATTATTTTGTTTCACTGGATTCGTTTCCTTTAAAATATTTTTCATCATCCTCAGTCCTAAATGATGATATAATTGAATATCTTTGGCCTGTAGTGCAAAGATTAATGATTTCTGATGAATATCTTTGGCCCGTAGTGCAAAGATGAACAGGTGTTGAGGTGAACATGACCAACTGATGAATATCTTTGGCCTGTAGTGCAAAGATGACTATTTGATTCAAGATATTTATTGATTGATGTTACAGGGATAAAATGTTAATGATGGGCTTTTAAATTCATAGATAATCGTAGATTTCATTCTCTACGTAACTCTTCTATGAATTATTATTTTCCGCTGCGAATATTGATTTAAAACTTGTTGTCTATTGTATTCTATTAAATTTTTTCCTGTTGAAGACTAAAGATAATATGTTGTATATTATCTTAGTCATAATATTCTTTACTGGGCTAGTTGAGCTCACCCTTTTCCTTGTTGTTCCATTTTCTTCTCAGGAGGCGAGAATGTAGCGAGTACTAGTCGGGGTGTGGAATGATGGTTCAAGACAGTTGTTTTAGTAGTCCTCACTATTTTGTAAAATAGTGTATCAATAAGTATAATGAGTTCTTAATTGAGTATGAATACTGTCTAGAGGACAATATTTGTATTTAAACTCACAGTATATGTGTTGTCGTATTTTGCACGACAATTGTAATAATAAAGTTGTAGTTATTTTCTGTACTATGTATTTGGCGACTCAGAATGGGTTGGATGGATTGGACCTATTTTGGGGGCGTCACAGTTGGTATCAGAGCTTAGGGATATGATCTCTGGCGGAGATCGGGGAATAGAACTAGGAGGGGAGAGACGAGTAAATCCTTTGCTAGTGTGTCCTACCTAAGTTTATTTGTTGGTCGATCATAATATAGGGATATTATGTGATATGCTAATTTGTTAAATTAACCCTTGTTTTATGGAAGTATTTGAGAATGTCGACTGAGAATGTTAACAGTGGAGTAAATGAGACGGTGGAGATGCCTATACTCACCAACGAGGAGAACGTGCAACAAGCTGGCAATGTTCCTCCTGTGAACAACACCACTGAGCAGACGATGAACGATGGGATGTTTAGAAGCTTTTTTCAATTCATGCAAAATCAGACGAGGGAGACTCGTGTGCAGAATACGGGTGAAAATGATAGCAATGCGCGGCTTGTCACAGCCAAGCAGTTCAAAGAGTTGGGACCACCCGAATTTAAGGGAAAGCCGGATCCGATCATGGCGGAAACATGGGTCAAGCAAATTACCAAGATATTCGATGTCTTGGGATACACGGAGGAACAGAAGGTTCCATTCGCCACCTTTATTTTCCGTGGCGAGTCAGACTACTAGTGGGAGTCTGTGAAACGTACCCATCCAGCCGCACTCAACATGTCTTGGGAGACATTTCAGAAACTGTTCAATGACAAGTACTTTCCTGAAAGTATTCGTCATATGAAGGAGGTGGAGTTTATTAGACTGGAGCAGAACAACATGACGGTGTCCCAGTACGAGACGAAGTTTGCAGAGTTGTCCAGGTTTACACCACATTTGGTGGAGAATGAGGAACGTATGACGCGGATGTTTCTGAGAGGTTTGAAACCCGGCATACGTCAATATCTCATTTCTCATAAATTTTTTCTCTATTCAGATGTTGTCAACAGGGCTCAATTATTAGAGCGAGATAACGAGTACGGTCAACCGAAGAACCACAACCAGGATCATACCGGTGACAGCAGTCATCAGAACAATGATAACCAGCGGAGAAAGAAAAATACAGACAAGAACGGCAACCACTCTGGTGGTAATCGTGGCCATGAAAATAGAAGAAGCGAGTCGGGAGGAGATTTTAAAAAGAGGAGATTTAACAATGACAATACGAAGACGTCAGCACCAGCAGCAACTGGTTCCAAGGGAGGAGAACGACCACCGATCATATACTATAAGTGCGGAAAAGAAGGACATATCAGCCCAAATTGCCCACAACAGTTTAAGGTATGTTATAACTGTGGAAAGGAAGGACATATCGCTAGAGATTGCACTGTAGCGAAACCAAGTCCAGCGAGGATGGTGACTCAAAAGGCTGTCCCAGAAAAGTCAAAGTCAACGGCTCCTAGAAGAGCGTTTTTCGTGACTGGTCAGAATGCGAGGAACCCGAACAAAGTTAGCACGGGTTAGTTAATTATAAATTCTTACGAAATTTATACCTTATTAGATACCGGTTCTACCCATTCATTTATCTCTCTTGCTTGCGTTCAACGTTTAAACTTAACTCCGGAGAAATTAGACTTTGACCTATCTGTGAAAACTCCGTTAGGAGAAACTTTCGTTACATCCACTGTTTATAAATCTTGTTTGATCCAAGTTGGCACCATCACATTACCTGTTGACCTTATTTCTTTAAAGATACTTGTATTTGACGTGATTTTAGGGATTAATTGGTTAACTACTCATCATGCCAAAATTGATTGATTTCGTAAGGTTGTTAGTTTTCATATTCCTAAGCAACCTGTTATTCGAATTCAAGCAACCAAACCATTGAAGTCAAACTCTTTCATATCAAGCCGTAAAGTTACTCGTTTATTGAAAAACGGATGTCAAGCTTTCTTAGCTATGTTATGGACTTGAGCAAAAATACGTCAGATTTGAATGATATTTTTATTGTTAGTAAATCCCTGACGTATTTCCTAAAGAATTTCTTGGCCTACGCGTGATATTGAATTTTGTATCATCTTTGAATCTGGTACAAAACCCACTTCTAAAATCTCATATCGAATAGCTCCTATTGAACTTCAGGAGTTAAAAACCTTACTGTAGAAGTTTGTACCCGAGCCTCTATCTGGTGACTTCCTTTGTGGAATGCACTGAAGCCAGACTCTCTGTAGGGGACGTCATATTCGTGCGGTAGTAAACTGATAGGTGTCATTGTGACGTGCTATCTAAGATTGGGATATGAGTCACAGTTGAGAGCAAACCTAAGTCAGTAATCAAAATACGTAGCTTTCTAGGCTTAGCTGGTTACTATCGGAGATTCGTGGAAGGATTTCTCGAATCGCTACTCCGTTAACTCAACTGACTCGAAAAGATACAAACTTCGAATGGACCGAGGAATGCGAGAAGAGCTTCCAAGAATTCAACATGCGACACCGACGTTGGCTCGAGCTGTTGAAAGATTTCGATCATACCATCCAATACCATCCTGAAAATGTGAACGCAGTAGCTGACGCATTGAGTAGAAGATCATATGCAGGAACAAGTGCGATGATGTTAAGTATACGCGTAGAATCAACTTTAATCGATAAAGTTAAAGTTGCTTAAGCCACAGACCGGGAGCTGATGCGTATGAAGAAGAAAGTACAAGAAGGTGCTATTCCGGAAGCGAGAATCGATGAAGAAGGAATACTTCGAGTCCACTCTAGACTTTGTGTTCCTAACGACTCTGATTTGAAGTACAAGATTATGATGGAGGCACACAATACACCATTTGCGATCCATCCTGGAAGTACCAAAATGTATCGTGATCTTCAACATACATTTTGATGGAACAATATGAAGAGAGAGATTGTAAAGTTTATTTTGAGGTGTTTAACTTGTCAACGTGTGAAGGCGGAGTATCAAGTGCCAAAGGGTCCATTGCAACCACTTGAGATTCTAAAATGGAAGTGGGAACACATTACCATGAATTTCGTTACGGGTATTCCCACGGTTTCTCAAGGCATAAATGCTATTTGGGTTATAGTTGATAGATTAACCAAGTCTGCTCATTTCTTGCCGATACGGAAGACTTATTCCCTTGAACGTCTTGCTAGTATGTACGTGAATGAGATTGTGAGGTTGCATGGCATGCCAGTATCCATAGTTTCGGATCGTGACCCAAGATTCACTTCAAGATTTTGGGTTAGCTTGCAAAAAGCTATAGGCACGGATTTACGATTTAGTTCAGCTTACCATCCTCAAACGGATGGACAATCAGAGAGGACTATTCAAACTCTTGAAGATCTATTAAGACTTTGTGTCCTAGATCTCAAAGGGAGTTGGGATAAGTACCTACCATTGGTGGAATTCTCCTATAACAACAGTTATCAAGCGAGCATAGGTGTGGCTCCATTCGAGGCGTTGTATGGAAGAAAATATCGTTCTCCAGTATGTTGGAACGAGGTGGGTGAAGCAACATTGTTGGGACCAAAGTTGGTACGAATGACTACAGAGAACATCCAAACGATTTGACAACGTATACAAACGGCACAGGATCGACAAAAGAGTTATGCGGATCTTCATCGAAAGGACGTGGAATTTGACATTGGGGATCATGTATTTTTACGTGTAGCTCCATGGAAAAGAGTTACAAGATTTGGGAAGAGAGGAAAGCTCAATCCACGATTTATTGGTCCATTTCAGAATCTTGATCGAGTAGGAAATGTGGCCTATAGACTCGCGTTACCTCCAAGCATGTCTCGTGTTCATAATGTTTTTCATATATCTGTGCTTCGTAAATATGTGAAAGACCCGAACCACGTCATTGAGTTAGAACCGGACGAGATAGCCGAAGATTTAACGTACGAGGAGGTACCTGTCAAGATTTTGGATAGGAAGGAGCATGTCCTATGCACGAAGGTCATACCACAAGTTAAAGTTTTGTGGAGGAACCATGCTATTGAAAAAATGACCTGGGAGTTGGAAACGGAAATGAAAGCGAGGTATCCTCGTCTTTTCGAAACACCTGGTACGTATGTCAATTTCGAGGACGAAATTTCATAAGGAGGGGAGGTTGTAAGACCCCAACTTATTAATAAATGAAATTTAAATTCCTCTATTTATTATTTAGAAATAGTAAGGGTTGATTTGATTAATGTGGTTAGTTATGGGTAAAATGCGCAAATATTTCAAATAAGCAAGTGGTCCTAAAATATTCATTGTTGTCGGGAAATATTTGTTTGGTCGTGGAATATTCTTGTTGTCGGGGAATATTCGTACGACGGCGCAGCCTTGTGTGGGCCCCATAACGGAAAGCGATTGGATGAAGAAAATGACAAAAATAAGTTGTTTATAAATAACGGCGTAGTTGTTACCGTTAATACTGTTGGAATACCCGGTGGTTAAACACAGTAATACGTGTTGTTGCACAGTAGCACACTGTATTGCACAAATTATTGATTCTTACGTAAGAATGCACTACTCAATAATGGTTACAGTAATTACTGTTCAATATTTTATTTTATTGATAATTGCTGCATTGATATTTTATATTACTGCTGTTTTAATAATTGTCACTATACAGTATTTTTTATTATCGGAGCAATAATTCATATTATTTGAATAATATTATTAGATAATATTATTAGCAATGTCTAGAAAGTTCTGTCTAAGGAGAGGTTTGGTCATCTAATTGCGCGCCAGTAAGGAGAAATCCTTATTGGAAAGCCCCCTCTTTCTTGGGAACGGTCTGGTTGCCAGTACTGTGATTCTGTAATATTATTTGTGTATAATTAATTATTGATTTATATGATGAGGAAAATATTGATTTTATGTGGATATAGATGGAGAAAATTTTTAATGTGACAATTGTTAAAAAATAATATTTTATCTTTTTCTGATAAAATAATTCATTTAAATATATTATTTTAATAATATATTGATGGTGATATTTTTACAATGAATGTGGGATATATGAGTATATGAGGAGGAATAGTATTTTTGTGACATTAAATGATTAACACATATTTTGTGTGTTGGTGGACACAATTCTTGACCGAAAATTTATTATTGACTGTAAAATCGTCCGTTTGTGAATTTCGGTCAATTTCTGTTTGGAATTTGGAAAAACTTTCTTCTGCAAAGTTGTAGAGAATTGAATTTCCTATAAACAATCGCGAGATTCGAATTTTCTGACAAAAGGGCTATTTATTATGAATTATTGAAGTTCCGAAGTTCCGAAATAATTGATTTTTGGGAGTTTTAGTTCATTATTTTGAGAAAAACGTTTTTTGTATTTTTTTGGACATCATAAACATGTGCAAGGTGGCTGATTTCAGATTTTCTAAGGTGGGCTTGAAAATTTATATATATATATATATATATATATATATATATATATATATTATTATATTAAATTTTCTACTTTGGTGTTCTAAGTATTTTCCTATAAATAGGGTGCTTAGGTTAGAATTAAAAATCACACCAGAAACACAAGTTTCTCTCTATTTCTCTCTCTATATCGAGCGTATTCTTGTGAGTATTTGATACTTTGAGTGTTGCTATACGGTGCAAGTTTCCTTCAGCACTATATTTAGTATTCCAGTCAGAAGTACCGTCTTTCCGAGGTAAGGGATGTTATTTCTTCTTAAATGATATTATTTTCTTCAATATCATTATGCCGAAGTATTGATCTGAACTTTTTATTAAATTTAGAACTTTTCATGTCGGGGTTACTATTCATGAGTTACTATTCACGAGTTACTATTCACGAGTTACTATTCACCGAAAAATAAAATTTTTTTCTTTTCGTTTAAAATATCTATTCTGGATACTAGCTTTGATTGTATCCATGTTTTGATCATTCTTGAATTTTACTCCACTATGATTATTTTATGAGGTATTTTTGGACATGGAATAGCTGAAATACGAATCCTTAATATTTATTATTTTGTTTCACTGGATTCGTTTCCTTTAAAATATTTTTCATCATTCTCAGTCCTAAATGATGATATAATTGAATATCTTTGGCCTGTAGTGCAAAGATTAATGATTTCTGATGAATATCTTTGGCCCGTAGTGCAAAGATGAACAGGTGTTGAGGTGAACATGACCAACTGATGAATATCTTTGGCCTGTAGTGCAAAGATGACTATTTGATTCAAGATATTTATTGATTGATGTTACAGGGATAAAATGTTAATGATGGGCTTTTAAATTCATAGATAATCGTAGATTTCATTCTCTACGTAACTCTTCTATGAATTATTATTTTCCGCTGCGAATATTGATTTAAAACTTGTTGTCTATTGTATTCTATTAAATTTTTTCCTGTTGAAGACTAAAGATAATATGTTGTATATTATCTTAGTCATAATATTCTTTACTGGGCTAGTTGAGCTCACCCTTTTCCTTGTTGTTCCATTTTCTTCTCAGGAGGCGAGAATGTAGCGAGTACTAGTCGGGGTGTGGAATGATGGTTCAAGACAGTTGTTTTAGTAGTCCTCACTATTTTGTAAAATAGTGTATCAATAAGTATAATGAGTTCTTAATTGAGTATGAATACTGTCTAGAGGACAATATTTGTATTTAAACTCACAGTATATGTGTTGTCGTATTTTGCACGACAATTGTAATAATAAAGTTGTAGTTATTTTCTGTACTATTTATTTGGCGACTCAGAATGGGTTGGATGGATTGGACCTATTTTGGGGGCGTCACAGAATACTTCGAGTCAAATCCAGACTTTGTGTTCCTAACAACCCTGATTTAAAGTATGAAATCATGATGGAGGCGCACAACATACCGTTTTCAATCCATCCTGAAAGTACCAAAATGTATCATGATCTTCGTCATACATTTTGGTGGAGCAATATGAAGAGAGAGATAGCGTTGTTTATCTCAAGGTGTCTAACTTGTCAACGAGTCAAAGCGAAGCATCAAGTACCAAAAGGTCCATTGCAACAACTTGAAATTCCAGAATGGAAGTGGGAGCACATTACCATGGATTTCGTTACCGGTCTTCCTAAGGTTTCTCAAGGTATAGATGCGATTTGGGTCATTGTTGATAGATTGACCAAGTCTGTTCATTTCTTACCAATACGAGAAACTTATACACTTGAACGTCTTGCTCGTATGTACATAAACGAGATTATAAGACTGCATGGTATGCCAGTATCCATAGTTTCTGATCGAGACCCAAGATTCACTTCACGATTTTGGGTTAGTTTACAAAAAGCTATGGGTACAGATTTACGATTTAGTTCGGCATATCATCCTCAGACAGACGGACAATCAGAGAGGACTATTCAAACTCTAGAAGATTTATTAAGACTCTGTGTCTTTGACTTCAAGGGAAGTTGGGGCAAGTTCTTACCATTGGTGGAGTTTTCCTACAACAACAGTTATCAAGCAAGTATTAGCATGGCTCCATTCGAAGCATTGTATGGAAGAAAATGTCATTCTCCAGTATGCTGGGATGAGGTGGGTGAAGCAACGTTGTTGGGACCGGAGTTGGTACGTATGACTACAGAAAAGATTCAAACGATCCGACAACGTATAAAAACCTCACAAGATCGACAAAAGAGTTATGTTGATCTTCATCGAAAGGACGTGGAATTTGATATAGGAGATCATGTGTTCTTACGTATTGCTCCATGGAAAGGAGTTACGAGATTTGGAAAAAGAGGAAAGCTCAATCCTCGATTCATCGGTCCATTTTTAATCCTCGATCGAGTAGGAACTGTGGCTTATAGACTCGCTTTACCGCCAAGTATGTTTCGTGTTCATAACGTTTTTCACATATCCATGTTACGCAAATATGTGAAAGACCCGAACCACATTATTGAGTTAGAACCGGACGAAATAGCGGAGGATTTGACGTATGAAGAAGTTCCTGTTTAAATCTTGGATAAGAAGGATCATATTCTACGCTCCAAGGTTATACCTCAAGTCAAAGTTTTGTGGAGAAACCACGATGTTGAGGAAATGACTTGGGAGTTAGAATCTGAAATGAAATCAAGGTATCCTTACCTCTTCTGTGAGACCCCGAATTTTATGAAATAAAAGTATTCAATTTTTCTATTTTGGTAAATGGTTAAATTGATAAAAGGTTAAAGTTAAGGGTGATATGTAAATTTTTTTAAAGTAAACAAGTTGTCATAAAATACATGGTCACTATTCACGAGTTACTATTCACGAGTTACTATTCACCCAAATTATTATTCACTCTAGTATCGTTCACTCGAGTATTTGGGACACTTTTTGTATCGGAGTTACTATTCACGAGTTACTATTCACGAGTTAATATTCAGGAGTTACTATTCACGAGTTACTATTCACCCGGACAATATATTTATTTTCGGTCCAAATCATTTTTGGGTACAATATTATTCCATGAGAAAATGTGCTAATTTTTCAGACCGTTGGTTGAAATTATATTAGTAATAATTCATTTAAATATATTATTATAATATTATATTATAGTAGTATAATGTGATTATATGATAGTATGTTTTTTTTTATAATTTGAATGGTAACATTATTATAGTAAATTCATGGTATACAAGTAAAATGAGGTGAAAAAGAATAATTTGAATTTGAATTCTGATGATGTAAGCGATTATGTCATCGAAACGATGAGGTAAGCAATTATGTCATCAGAAGGATGATGTAAGCAATGATGTCATTTGATCGATGATGTATGCAATGATGTCATCTGATCGATGATGTAAACGATGATGTCATAAATTATGACGAAAAGACTATTTTACCCTTACTCTACCAAGCTTATAAATAGAAGCTCATTCCTTCATTATTTCTTACGAATTCACTGAACTCTAGAGAGAGAAACTATAGAGAGAAAGAAGAAGAGTATTCTGCCACTTAACTACTTCTTTATTTCAGTTCTTCTTTAAAATGGTAAGGGGTGCTATTCTTTCTTATTCATGAAGAGAACTTCTGTTATTCCATTCTTTATTATTCTGTTGGAATAACCTGTAAAAGTGGCATACCCTATACATGACCTGTATACGCGGCATACCCTATACTTGGTGAAATCCTTATGTTATTCCATTCTTTATTATTCTGTTAGAATAACCTGTATGCGTGGTTTACCCTATACTCGGTGGAATGACCTGTATATGCAGTTTACCCAATACTTGGTGATCTTCTTCTGTTATTCCATTCTTTATTATTATAACATGTTTATGCGAAGTACCGCATACTTGGTGAAACTCTTTCATTATTCCGTTCTTTACGATTCTGTCGGAATATCCTGTCGGTGTGAATTTCACCTGACCTGGTTCCATCATTTATTATTCCGCTTTTATTATTCTGTCGGAATATCCTGTCGGTGTGAATTTTACCTGACCTGGTTCCATATTTATTATTCCGCATTTATTATTCTGTTAAGAATAACCTGTCTGTTCGGTCTCTATCGCATGCATGGTGAATCCTTCTGTTATTCCATTCTTTATTATTCTGTTGGAATAACCTGTCTATGTGGATTGCCACATGCATGGTGAATGATCATTTATATTCATTCCTTATTAAATTGTGGAAATGATCTGTATACGTGGATTACCGCATGGCTGGTGAAAATCCATTTGCAGTTTCATAAATTCTTTATTATACTCATTTGGTTAATGTTTTGATTTCTATACTCCATGAAATTAGTGGAATATCCTTGATATTTGCGCTTCATCCAGTATCTTTTCATGAAAATATTCTTCTAAGCATTCTTGACTGTTACTTTACAAAGAAGTATCATGTTGATAATTTGGATATTATTAGTTCCTGGATAAACTAATTCTTGAACTTGTTTAATTGAATTCCTATAACATTGTCATCATCCTCATGTTTATTTTATGTTAAAAGTCATCTTTGGCTTACGTGCATAGATGGACTTAGTATGATTATGACCAGGGATCATTTGGTATAATCATGAACTGTGATGTTATAAGTGGTGTGGTAAAAGTCCTCAGTGGCTTGTAATGCATTGATAGACAGTTTGTGGTATGATTATGACCAGGAATTTTTCGGTATAGTCATGATCATTGATGATTTAATGAATATCCTTGGCCCGTAATACAAGGATGATTAGAAGATGTGGTTTATTTATTAAGCTGAGTTTCAGTGATAAAAGTTGATGAAAATATTTTTAAATCATAGAAGATAGTAGGTTTTATTCTCTACTTGACTATTCTAATGGATTGCTTATTCCGCTGCAGTTAAACTTGATGTCTATTGGATTTTATCAATTTAACATTGTTGGAGACTAATGATAATTTATTCTGCATTATCTTAGTCATAATATTTCTTACTGGGCTAGTTGAGCTCACCCTTTCTTTCACTGTTCTCTTCAGGAAATGAGAATATAGTTGGAACGAATCGGGAAACGGAGTGATGGACCAGATGATAGCATTAGTAGTCCTCACTATTCTATGTAATAGTGTGATAATAATTATAATGAGGACTCCTTTTGAGTATGAATACTCTCTAGAAGACAATATTTGTATTCAAACTCACAGTTTATGTTTTGTCGTATTGTACACGACAGTTGTATTATTAAGTTGTATTTGAATTCTGTACCATGTATCTGGCGACCCAAGATGGGTGATGAATACCCGATTTTGGGGGCGTCACAGTTGGTATCAAAGCTTAGGGATATGATCCCTGGCTGAGATGTAAGATAAGAACTAGGAGGGGAGAGACGGGGAATTCCTTCGCTAGTATGACCTACCTAAGTTTATTTGGTATTTAATTGGTCGGTCAGAGTATAGGAATAATATGTGATATGTTAATTAACCCTTGTTTTGTGGCAGTGTTTGAAAATGGCATCTAATAATGTTGAGATAAGCATTGGAGCAAAATAATATGACCATATCGCAGTACGAGGTTAAGTTTGCGGAGTTATCCCGGTTTGCATCCCATTTGGTCGATAATGAGGAGCGAATGACGCGAAAGTTTCTAAGAGGTTTGAAACCCTATATACGTCAATACCTCATTCTCATGTTTATATTTTGTTGAAAGTCATCCGTGGCCTGTAGTGCATAGATGGACTTGGTATGATTATGACCAGGGATTATTCGGTATAATCATAACCGTAATGTTACAAATGATATGGAAAAAGTCCTCATTGGCCCGTAATGCATTGATGGACAGTTTTTGGTATGATTATGGCTATGGATTCTCTTTGACCGTAATGCAAAGACTAATTGTTTTATGGCATGATCAGGACCGTTGATGAAAACACGATTATCTGTAGCCGTAGTGCATGCATAATTCGTGGTCGTGATACTAAAGAATATCCTTAGCCGGAGTGCAAGGGTGATTCAATGATGTGGATTAATTATTGAGCTGAGTCTCAGCAGTGAAATATTAATTCATAGATGTGGTAAAAGTCATCTGTGGCTTATGTGCATAGATGGACTTGGTATGATTATGACCAGGGATTGTTCGGTATAATCATTACCGTAATTGAAAACACGATTATCTTTGGCACGTAGTGCATGGATAATTCGTGGTCGTGATACTAAAGAATATCCTTGGCCTGTAGTGCAGGGATGATTCGATGATGTGGATTAATTATTGAGCTGAGTCTCAGCAATGAAATATTAATTCATAGATGTGGTAAAAGTCATCTG
The DNA here is from genome assembly GCA_016801055.1 of Panax notoginseng. Lineage (NCBI taxonomy): Eukaryota > Viridiplantae > Streptophyta > Magnoliopsida > Apiales > Araliaceae > Panax > Panax notoginseng. The sequence goes on from CM029012.1 coordinate 250,125,954, forward strand.
TGGCTTATGTGCATAGATGGACTTGGTATGATTATGACCAGGGATTGTTCGGTATAATCATTACCGTAATTGAAAACACGATTATCTTTGGCACGTAGTGCATGGATAATTCGTGGTCGTGATACTAAAGAATATCTTTGGCCTGTAGTGCAGGGATGATTCGATGATGTGGATTAATTATTGAGCTGAGTCTCAGCAATGAAATATTAATTCATAGATGTGGTAAAAGTCATCTGTGGCTTACGTGCATAGATGGACTTGGTATGATTATGACCAGGGATTGTTTGGTATAATCATGACCGTAATTGAAAACACGATTATCTTTGGCACGTAGTGCATGGATAATTCGTGGTCGTGATACTATTAAGCTGAGTCTCAGCATTATTGATTTTACAGTTGTATATCCTTGGCCTGTAGTGCGAAGATTAACTGTTGATTATTGGTTATACAGTTATAAATCTTTAGCCGTAGTGCAAAGATGAATTTATTAGTATGATTATGAGCAGGGATTGTGATTTGGTATAACCATGATTTTTGATGTTTCAGGTGAAGATAGGTGATGTAAATTTTCTTCTTCCTGGGTGCGAAAAGTAATTCAGAATCACAATTATGATTATGAGTTATTCATATGATTGTGGACAGAAATTGTTGATTGATGTTACAGGGATATGGTCACTGACGGAGATATTAGTCTAGAAGACGAGTAATATACTTCGCTAGGGTGTGACTTACCTAAGCTGAAATTGTTTACTTAATAAGTGGATAAATTATGGTATGTCGATTAACCTTTGTTTTGAAGGTATATTCTAGAATGATATTCGAAATACAGGAGATGAGAAATGGAAAAATCATGATAGAACGGAATTATCCGGAAAGGTACAATCCGAAAAGAAAGTAAGGTATTCTCATCTCTTCGAATATCAGGTACGTACGTTAATTTCGAGGGCGAAATTCCATAAGGAGGGGAGATTGTGAGACCCCGAATTTTATGAAATAAAAGTATTCAATTTTTTTATTTTGGTAAATGGTTAAATTGATAAAATATTAAAGTTAAGGGTGATATGTAAATTTTTTTAAAGTAAACAAGTTGTCATAAAATACATGGTCACTATTCACGAGTTACTATTCACGGGTTACTATTCACGGGTTACTATTCACCCAAATTACTATTCACTCTAGTATCGTTCACTCGAGTATTTGGGACACTTTTTGTATCGGAGTTACTATTCACGAGTTACTATTTACGAGTTAATATTCAGGAGTTACTATTCACGAGTTACTATTCACCCGGACAATATATTTATTTTCGGTCCAAATCATTTTTGGGTACAATATTATTTCATGAGGAAATGTGCTAATTTTTCAGACCGTTGGTTGAAATTATATTAGTAATAATTCATTTAAATATATTATTATAATATTATATTATAGTAGTATAATGTGATTATATGATAGTATGTTTTTTTTATAATTTGAATGGTAACATTATTATAGTAAATTCATGGTATACAAGTAAAATGAGGTGAAAGAGAATAATTTAAATTTGAATTCTGATGATGTAAGCGATTATGTCATCGGAACGATGAGGTAAGCAATGATGTCATCAGAAGGATGATGTAAGCAATGATGTCATTTGATCGATGATGTATGCAATGATGTCATCTGATCGATGATGTAAACGATGATGTCATAAATTATGACGAAAAGACTATTTTACCCTTACTCTACCAAGCTTATAAATAGAAGCTCATTCCTTCATTATTGCTTACGAATTCACTGAACTCTAGAGAGAGAAACTATAGAGAGAAAGAAGAAGAGTATTCTGCCACTTAACTACTTCTTTATTTCAGTTCTTCTTTAAAATGGTAAGGGGTGTTATTCTTTCTTATTCATGAAGAGAACTTCTGTTATTCCATTCTTTATTATTCTGTTGGAATAACCTGTAAAAGTGGCATACCCTATACATGACCTGTATACGCGGCATACCCTATACTTGGTGAAATCCTTATGTTATTCCATTCTTTATTATTCTGTTAGAATAACCTGTATGCGTGGTTTACCCTATACTTGGTGGAATGACCTGTATATGCGGTTTACCCAATACTTGGTGATCTTCTTCTGTTATTCCATTCTTTATTATTATAACCTGTTTATGCGAAGTACCGCATACTTGGTGAAACTCTTTCATTATTCCGTTCTTTACGATTCTGTCGGAATATCCTGTCGGTGTGAATTTCACCTGACCTGGTTCCATATTTATTATTCCGCATTTATTATTCTGTTAAGAATAACCTGTCTGTTCGGTCTCTATCGCATGCATGGTGAATCCTTCTGTTATTCCATTCTTTATTATTCTGTTGGAATAACCTGTCTATGTGGATTGCCACATGCATGGTGAATGATCATTTATATTCATTCCTTATTAAATTGTGGAAATGATCTGTATACGTGGATTACCGCATGGCTGGTGAAAATCCATTTGCAGTTTCATATATTCTTTATTATACTCATTTGGTTAATGTTTTGATTTCTATACTCCATGAAATTAGTGGAATATCCTTGATATTTGCGCTTCATCCAGTATCTTTACATGAAAATATTCTTCTAAGCATTCTTGACTGTTACTTTACAAAGAAGTATCATGTTGATAATTTGGATATTATTAGTTCCTGGATAAACTAATTCTTGAACTTGTTTAATTGAATTCCTATAACATTGTCATCATCCTCATGTTTATTTTATGTTAAAAGTCATCTTTGGCTTACGTGCATAGATGGACTTAGTATGATTATGACCAGGGATCATTTGGTATAATCATGAACTGTGATGTTATAAGTGGTGTGGTAAAAGTCCTCAGTGGCTTGTAATGCATTGATAGACAGTTTGTGGTATGATTATGACCAGGAATTTTTCGGTATAGTCATGATCATTGATGATTTAATGAATATCCTTGGCCCGTAATACAAGGATGATTAGAAGATGTGGTTTATTTATTAAGCTGAGTTTCAGTGATAAAAGTTGATGAAAATATTTTTAAATCATAGAAGATAGTAGGTTTTATTCTCTACTTGACTATTCTAATGGATTGCTTATTCCGCTGCAGTTAAACTTGATGTCTATTGGATTTTATCAATTTAACATTGTTGGAGACTAATGATAATTTATTCTGCATTATCTTAGTCATAATATTTCTTACTGGGCTAGTTGAGCTCACCCTTTCTTTCACTGTTCTCTTCAGGAAATGAGAATATAGTTGGAACGAATCGGGAAACGGAGTGATGGACCAGATGATAGCATTAGTAGTCCTCACTATTCTATGTAATAGTGTGATAATAATTATAATGAGGACTCCTTTTGAGTATGAATACTCTCTAGAAGACAATATTTGTATTCAAACTCACAGTTTATGTTTTGTCGTATTGTACACGACAGTTGTATTATTAAGTTGTATTTGAATTCTGTACCATGTATCTGGCGACCCAAGATGGGTGATGAATACCCGATTTTGGGGGCGTCACAGTTGGTATCAAAGCTTAGGGATATGATCCCTGGCTGAGATGTAAGATAAGAACTAGGAGGGGAGAGACGGGGAATTCCTTCGCTAGTATGACCTACCTAAGTTTATTTGGTATTTAATTGGTCGGTCAGAGTATAGGAATAATATGTGATATGTTAATTAACCCTTGTTTTGTGGCAGTGTTTGAAAATGGCATCTAATAATGTTGAGATAAGCATTGGAGCAAAATAATATGACCATATCGCAGTACGAGGTTAAGTTTGCGGAGTTATCCCGGTTTGCATCCCATTTGGTCGATAATGAGGAGCGAATGACGCGAAAGTTTCTAAGAGGTTTGAAACCCTATATACGTCAATACCTCATTCTCATGTTTATATTTTGTTGAAAGTCATCCGTGGCCTGTAGTGCATAGATGGACTTGGTATGATTATGACCAGGGATTATTCGGTATAATCATAACCGTAATGTTACAAATGATATGGAAAAAGTCCTCATTGGCCCGTAATGCATTGATGGACAGTTTTTGGTATGATTATGGCTATGGATTCTCTTTGACCGTAATGCAAAGACTAATTGTTTTATGGCATGATCAGGACCGTTGATGAAAACACGATTATCTGTAGCCGTAGTGCATGCATAATTCGTGGTCGTGATACTAAAGAATATCCTTAGCCGGAGTGCAAGGGTGATTCAATGATGTGGATTAATTATTGAGCTGAGTCTCAGCAGTGAAATATTAATTCATAGATGTGGTAAAAGTCATCTGTGGCTTATGTGCATAGATGGACTTGGTATGATTATGACCAGGGATTGTTCGGTATAATCATTACCGTAATTGAAAACACGATTATCTTTGGCACGTAGTGCATGGATAATTCGTGGTCGTGATACTAAAGAATATCCTTGGCCTGTAGTGCAGGGATGATTCGATGATGTGGATTAATTATTGAGCTGAGTCTCAGCAATGAAATATTAATTCATAGATGTGGTAAAAGTCATCTGTGGCTTATGTGCATAGATGGACTTGGTATGATTATGACCAGGGATTGTTCGGTATAATCATTACCGTAATTGAAAACACGATTATCTTTGGCACGTAGTGCATGGATAATTCGTGGTCGTGATACTAAAGAATATCTTTGGCCTGTAGTGCAGGGATGATTCGATGATGTGGATTAATTATTGAGCTGAGTCTCAGCAATGAAATATTAATTCATAGATGTGGTAAAAGTCATCTGTGGCTTACGTGCATAGATGGACTTGGTATGATTATGACCAGGGATTGTTTGGTATAATCATGACCGTAATTGAAAACACGATTATCTTTGGCACGTAGTGCATGGATAATTCGTGGTCGTGATACTATTAAGCTGAGTCTCAGCATTATTGATTTTACAGTTGTATATCCTTGGCCTGTAGTGCGAAGATTAACTGTTGATTATTGGTTATACAGTTATAAATCTTTAGCCGTAGTGCAAAGATGAATTTATTAGTATGATTATGAGCAGGGATTGTGATTTGGTATAACCATGATTTTTGATGTTTCAGGTGAAGATAGGTGATGTAAATTTTCTTCTTCCTGGGTGCGAAAAGTAATTCAGAATCACAATTATGATTATGAGTTATTCATATGATTGTGGACAGAAATTGTTGATTGATGTTACAGGGATATGGTCACTGACGGAGATATTAGTCTAGAAGACGAGTAATATACTTCGCTAGGGTGTGACTTACCTAAGCTGAAATTGTTTACTTAATAAGTGGATAAATTATGGTATGTCGATTAACCTTTGTTTTGAAGGTATATTCTAGAATGATATTCGAAATACAGGAGATGAGAAATGGAAAAATCATGATAGAACGGAATTATCCGGAAAGGTACAATCCGAAAAGAAAGTAAGGTATTCTCATCTCTTCGAATATCAGGTACGTACGTTAATTTCGAGGGCGAAATTCCATAAGGAGGGGAGATTGTGAGACCCCGAATTTTATGAAATAAAAGTATTCAATTTTTTTATTTTGGTAAATGGTTAAATTGATAAAATATTAAAGTTAAGGGTGATATGTAAATTTTTTTAAAGTAAACAAGTTGTCATAAAATACATGGTCACTATTCACGAGTTACTATTCACGGGTTACTATTCACGGGTTACTATTCACCCAAATTACTATTCACTCTAGTATCGTTCACTCGAGTATTTGGGACACTTTTTGTATCGGAGTTACTATTCACGAGTTACTATTTACGAGTTAATATTCAGGAGTTACTATTCACGAGTTACTATTCACCCGGACAATATATTTATTTTCGGTCCAAATCATTTTTGGGTACAATATTATTTCATGAGGAAATGTGCTAATTTTTCAGACCGTTGGTTGAAATTATATTAGTAATAATTCATTTAAATATATTATTATAATATTATATTATAGTAGTATAATGTGATTATATGATAGTATGTTTTTTTTATAATTTGAATGGTAACATTATTATAGTAAATTCATGGTATACAAGTAAAATGAGGTGAAAGAGAATAATTTAAATTTGAATTCTGATGATGTAAGCGATTATGTCATCGGAACGATGAGGTAAGCAATGATGTCATCAGAAGGATGATGTAAGCAATGATGTCATTTGATCGATGATGTATGCAATGATGTCATCTGATCGATGATGTAAACGATGATGTCATAAATTATGACGAAAAGACTATTTTACCCTTACTCTACCAAGCTTATAAATAGAAGCTCATTCCTTCATTATTGCTTACGAATTCACTGAACTCTAGAGAGAGAAACTATAGAGAGAAAGAAGAAGAGTATTCTGCCACTTAACTACTTCTTTATTTCAGTTCTTCTTTAAAATGGTAAGGGGTGTTATTCTTTCTTATTCATGAAGAGAACTTCTGTTATTCCATTCTTTATTATTCTGTTGGAATAACCTGTAAAAGTGGCATACCCTATACATGACCTGTATACGCGGCATACCCTATACTTGGTGAAATCCTTATGTTATTCCATTCTTTATTATTCTGTTAGAATAACCTGTATGCGTGGTTTACCCTATACTTGGTGGAATGACCTGTATATGCGGTTTACCCAATACTTGGTGATCTTCTTCTGTTATTCCATTCTTTATTATTATAACCTGTTTATGCGAAGTACCGCATACTTGGTGAAACTCTTTCATTATTCCGTTCTTTACGATTCTGTCGGAATATCCTGTCGGTGTGAATTTCACCTGACCTGGTTCCATCATTTATTATTCCGCTTTTATTATTCTGTCGGAATATCCTGTCGGTGTGAATTTTACCTGACCTGGTTCCATATTTATTATTCCGCATTTATTATTCTGTTAAGAATAACCTGTCTGTTCGGTCTCTATCGCATGCATGGTGAATCCTTCTGTTATTCCATTCTTTATTATTCTGTTGGAATAACCTGTCTATGTGGATTGCCACATGCATGGTGAATGATCATTTATATTCATTCCTTATTAAATTGTGGAAATGATCTGTATACGTGGATTACCGCATGGCTGGTGAAAATCCATTTGCAGTTTCATATATTCTTTATTATACTCATTTGGTTAATGTTTTGATTTCTATACTCCATGAAATTAGTGGAATATCCTTGATATTTGCGCTTCATCCAGTATCTTTACATGAAAATATTCTTCTAAGCATTCTTGACTGTTACTTTACAAAGAAGTATCATGTTGATAATTTGGATATTATTAGTTCCTGGATAAACTAATTCTTGAACTTGTTTAATTGAATTCCTATAACATTGTCATCATCCTCATGTTTATTTTATGTTAAAAGTCATCTTTGGCTTACGTGCATAGATGGACTTAGTATGATTATGACCAGGGATCATTTGGTATAATCATGAACTGTGATGTTATAAGTGGTGTGGTAAAAGTCCTCAGTGGCTTGTAATGCATTGATAGACAGTTTGTGGTATGATTATGACCAGGAATTTTTCGGTATAGTCATGATCATTGATGATTTAATGAATATCCTTGGCCCGTAATACAAGGATGATTAGAAGATGTGGTTTATTTATTAAGCTGAGTTTCAGTGATAAAAGTTGATGAAAATATTTTTAAATCATAGAAGATAGTAGGTTTTATTCTCTACTTGACTATTCTAATGGATTGCTTATTCCGCTGCAGTTAAACTTGATGTCTATTGTATTTTATCAATTTAACATTGTTGGAGACTAATGATAATTTATTCTGCATTATCTTAGTCATAATATTTCTTACTGGGCTAGTTGAGCTCACCCTTTCTTTCACTGTTCTCTTCAGGAAATGAGAATATAGTTGGAACGAATCGGGAAACGGAGTGATGGACCAGATGATAGCATTAGTAGTCCTCACTATTCTATGTAATAGTGTGATAATAATTATAATGAGGACTCCTTTTGAGTATGAATACTCTCTAGAAGACAATATTTGTATTCAAACTCACAGTTTATGTTTTGTCGTATTGTACACGACAGTTGTATTATTAAGTTGTATTTGAATTCTGTACCATGTATCTGGCGACCCAAGATGGGTGATGAATACCAGGTACGTACCCTAATTTCGAGGGCGAAATTTTATAAAAAGGGGAGGTTGTAAGACCCCAACTTTTATAAATAAAGATGAATTTTCTATAAATATCATTTTCGAATATTATGAAGTTAATTTGATATAATGTGGGTAATATTTATAAATTTTGTAAAGTACGCAAGTTGTTATATAATATTCGATTGGTCGGGGAATATTCATTTTAACAGGGAATATTCGTACAACGGCACAATCATTGGTGGACCCCACAACGAAATTATTGTCGGATTGAGAAAACGACAAAAATATTTTATTAAAAATAACGGCGGAAGTTTTACCATTGATACTGTTGAACTACTCGGTAGTAAAAGTACAGTAATACGTGTAGTTGCATAGTAGCACACGATATTAATTATTAATGCTTATGTGAGAAGTCACTCAGTTTGATTCAATTATTGTCAGTTAATAATATGAATTATTTAGCGATAATGACATTTTGTTTTATTCGTATTATTAATGTAATAAAATAGAAACATCTTTTTATATAAAACAGAATACTTTATTAAAGTTATTCTATAAATAGAATATATTATATTTTATTTAAAAGGTTTTTCTTTAAATATGGACCGTCAGATTAAAGTAATCAATCTGGACCGTTCATGGATTAGTTACTATGCATTCTATTTTTCTATAAATAGCAGCTCATTCCTTCATTATTTCTTACGAATTCACTGAACTCTAGAGAGAGAAACTATAGAGAGAGAGAAGAAGAGTATTCTGCTACTTAACTGCTTCATTATTTCATCTCTTCTTTAAAGCGGTAAGGGGTTTTATTCTTTCTTATTCATGAAGAGAACTGTTGTTGTTCCATTTCTTATTATTCTGTTGTAATAACCTGTATACGCGGTCTACCCTATACTTGGTGACATTCTTCTATTATTTTGTTGGAACATTCTGTCTGTGTGTTTTACACCGGACCTGGTTCCGTTTTTATTATTATTCTGTTGGAACATCCTGTCTGTGTGTTTTACACCGGACCTGGTTCCGTCTTTACTATTATTCTATTGGAACATCCTGTCTGTGTATTTTACACCGGACCTGGTTCCGTCTTTATTATTATTCTGTTGGAATATCCTGTCTGTGCGTTTTACGCCGGACCTGGTTCCATTATTTATTATTCTGTTGAAATAACCTGTCTGTGCGGTCTATCGCATGCATGGTGATTTCTTTTGTTATTCCATTCTTTATTATACTCAGTTGGTTAAGTTTTGACTTCTATACTTCATGAAATTTGTGGAATATCCTTGATAATTGCGGTTCATCCAGTATCTTTTCATGAAAATATTCTTCTAAGCATTCTTGAATTTTACTCCACAAAGCAGTATCATGTTGACAATTTGGACGTTGTTAATTCTTGGATAAATTAATTCTTGAACTTGTTTTATTGAATTCTTATATCATTGTCATCATCCTCATGTTTATAAAATGTTGAAAGTCATCTGTGGCCTGTAGTGCATAGATGGACTTGGTATGATTATGATCAGGGATTATTCGGTATAATCATGACCGTAATATTATAAATGATGTGGTAAAAGTACGCATTGGCCCGTAGTGCATTGATTGACAGTTGTTGGCATGATCATGACCATTAATGAATACACGAATATCCTTGGCCGTAGTGCAGGGGTGATTCGATGATGTGGATTATTTTATTAAGCTGAGTCCCAGCGATAACAGTGTTAAAAAACCTTTTAAATCATAAAAGATAGTAGATTTTATTTTCTACTTGACTCTTTTAATGGATTGCTTGTTCCGCTACAGTTAAACTTGATGTCTATTATATTTTATCAGTTTAACATTGTTGAAGGCTAATGATAATTTATTCTGCATTATCTTAGTCATAATATTTCTTACTGGGCTAGTTGAGCTCACCCTTTCTTTCACTGTTCTCTTCAGGAAATGAGAACGTAGCTGGGGCAAGTCGGAAAACAGAGTGATGGTCCGAATGATAGTATTAGTTAGTAGTCCTCACTATTCTATGTAATGGTGTGTTAATAAATGTAATGAGGACTCCTTTTGAGTATGAATACTCTCTAGAAGATAATATTTGTATTCAAACTCACAGTTTATATTTTGTCGTTTTGTACACGACAGTTGTATTAGTAAGTTGTATTTGTATTCCGTACTATGTATCTGACGATCCAAGATGGGTGATGTATACCTAATTTTGGGAGCGTCACAAATACAGTAATACGCGATATTACACAGTAGCACACGGTATCGCACTAATTATTGATTCTTACGTAAAAAGTCACTACTCAATAATTGTTACAGTAATTACTGTTTAATATTTTATTTTATTGATTCAATAATTACTGCGTTGATATTTTATATTGTTGATTCAATAATTGTCACTGCACAATATTTTTCATTATCAAATCAATAATTTATATTATTTGAATAATATTATTAGACAATATTATTGGTAATGTCTAAGGAAGTTCTGTCTAGAAAAGCGGTTAGGTCATCTAATTGCGCGCCTTATCGAAAAGTCCCCTCTTTCCTGGAAACAACCTGGTTGTCATTATTATGATTATGTAACATTATTTGTGAATAATTAATTATTAATAAAAATGATAAGAAAATATTTATTTTATGTGGATATAAATGAATGAATTTGTAAGACCTCAAATTATTAATAAATAAAATTTAATTTTTTTTATTTATTATTTTGAAATAGTAAGAGTTGATTTGATTAATGTGTTTAGTTATGGGTAAAATGCGCAAATATTTCAAATAAGCAAGAGGTTATAAAATATTCATTGTTATCGGAGAATATTCGTTTGGTCGTGGAATATTCTTACTGTCGGGGAATATTCGTACGACGGCGCAGCCTTGTGTGGGCCCCATAACGGAAAGCGATTGGATAAAGAAAATGACAAGTATAAGTTGTTTATAAATAACGGCGTAGTTGTTACCGTTAATACTGTTGGAATACCCGGTGGTTAAAACACAGTAATACGCGTTGTTGCACAGTAGCACACGGTATTGCACCAATTATTGATTTTTACATAAGAAGGCACTACTCAATAATTGTTACAGTAATTATTGTTCAATATTTTATTTTATTTTATTGATTCAATAATTGCTGTGTTGATATTTTATATTACTGTTGTTTCAATAATTGTCACTATATAGTATTTTTCATTATCAGAGCAATAATTCATATTATCTGAGTAATATTATTAGATAACATTATTGACAATGTCTAGAAATTTCTGTCTAAAAAGAGGTTTGATCACCTAATTGCGCGCCAGTAAGAAAAAATCCTTATTGAAAAGCCCCCTCTTTCCTGAGAACTGCCTGGTTGTCAGTATTGTGATTCTGTAATATTATTTGTGAATAATTAATTATTGATTTATATGATAAGGAAAATATTCATTTTATGTGGATATAGATGGAGAAAATTTTTTAATGTGATAATTGTTGAAAATTAATATTGTGACAACCCCAAAATAGGTCCATTTCATCCAACCTATTATGAGTCGCCAAATACATGGTACAGAAAATAACTACAACTTTATTACAACAATTGTCGTGCAAAATACAACAACACATATGTTGTGAGTTTGGATACAAATATATACCAACTGTGACTCTCATCCCAACCTTGGATAGCACGTCACAATGGCACCTTACATAAAGGTATAGTCAAAAACCGTTTTAGAAATTAGAATCTTTGGGAAGTGCTCAAGGAAACCTTCGTACATGGGAGACCATGCTTTCAGGTTATGATAGATATCATATGTGCACAGAATTATCCTTGGTTGACCCAATAGACCCCAAAAAAAACGAGAAGATTACTATCATATTCTTTTCAATGGTAGGTCTTTTCTTGACATATCATTATCTCCACTGTCTCCAATTGAGAATTATACTTCAAACAAACACCAAGATTATATAGGTAGTGCTCGTAGATATACTCAGAAAGTGGATGTGCACAATCATATCTTATGATGACACGAGGTTGTATATCATTAGACATCTTGTATGATAGTGACAAGACACTCTTCCAACGTTAGATTCGCCTCACCCTATTTGATTCACCAAATATAACTACTAAATGATGACCACCGTTCTATTCTCCTGTTACCTCCGCTCGACCCAGCTACACTCTTATTACCTGAAAGGAATTGTGAAACAGAAGGGTGAGCACAACTAGCCCAGTAAAGAATATCATGACTAAAAATAAATAAATTATCAATAGCCTTCAACAGTAATAAATCAGAGATTTAAAACATATGGTAGATGATAAAAAATTTCAACCATAGTTGCAGCCGACGAGCAATCCATTAGAAGAGTCAAATAGACCATAAAGTCTATTATCTTCTCCATGTTAAAAATTCACCAACAATATTTTATCCCAGTAACATCAATCAACAGTTCTGGTCCACAATCATATGAATAACTCATAATCATAATTGTGATTCTAAATTCCTCTTCGCACCCAGGACGAATATAATTTTTATCACATGTCTTTACCTGAAACATCAAAGATCATGGTTATACCAAATCACAGTTCCTGTTTATAATCATACTAACAATTTCATCTTTGCACTACGGGCCAAAGATAATTCTCAACAGACCATCTTTGCACTACAGGCCAAAGATATTCATCAACAATTCATCTTTGCACTACAAGCCAAAGATATTCCTCAACAGTTCATATTTGCACTACAGACCAAATATATTCATCAACAATTCATCTTTGCACTACAGGCCAAAGATATTCATATATCAAAAATATATAATCATTTTAGAATTTATATAAACAATAATTAATTATAACCATGTTGATCCATTCACCTTTGCACTTAAGCTAAATATATTCAATTGTAAATTCAATGGTCATGATCATACCAGTCAACGATTCAACTTTGTACTACTGGCCAAAGAGAACTCATAGTCATGATCATACCAATAATCTGCCCATCTTTACACTCAAGTTAAAGAGAAATTTCATCACCAGGATTATAAAAATGTTATATATGATAATAAAAAAATTATGATCAAAATATGAATTTAATTTCAAGAGTAAGATTCATAAATCAACAATAATTTGGTCAGAAAAAGAAACTAATTTTGTCATGAATAGTATCCTATGAATAGTAACTCGTAAATAGTAACTCGTGAATAGTAATTCTGACATGAAAAATGTAGAAATTCTAGAATAAAATCTATACCAATATTTCGGTATAATTATATTGAAAGAATAACATTTCTTAAACTTATAAACAATTTATTTTAATTGTTTACACTTTACTAAATAATGCATTTAATCATCCTAAAATGTCAAACTCATAAGATTTCATTACCAATAACCAAAATCCTCATCAAAAATCTACATATACCTCATATAGGATTCTCAAACCATAAAATCTTATTTTTCAATTTTCTTACTTTACATAACATATTTAATTCATTTACTCATAACTAGTCTATTTTCATAAAAAATACAAAATCAGTTCCAAAAATATTTTTTTCCTGGAATTTAGCAGAATATAGTCTCATATTGAACATATATTTTTCTCAGAATTTTTAAATCTCATTTACTATTTTTCATATGGCCAAAATCGCCGAATATTTAGACATTTATCATAAATTGTACTTTTATCCAAAAATTTAGAAATTCACAGAGTATACTGATATTATACAAATGTATTCTCAATAAAAATTTCATCAATTTTGGAGTTAACCACAAGGAGTTATAAGCGGTTACTTTTAAAATAGTCTTTTCTCATAAAATTCATAACTCTTAATCTATACATCCAAAAATCACCATTTTTGGACACAATCAATAAAAATTATCAAAATATCATTTTAAATTTTTTCAGAATTTTTTGAAGGTCGGAAGAAGTACGAACTGAAAAATATAATAACCCTTAAAATCCCTTACCTCAAAAGAGCAGTATTTCTGACTGGAATATCGGATGTAAAGCCGAAGTAAACTTTCACTCTAAATACTCACAAAATACGCTCGATAATATAGAGAGAGAAAAAGAGAAAACTTATGAATTCTGGTGTGATTTTCAATTCTAACTAAGCACCCTATTTATAGGAAAATGCTTAGAACGCCAAAGGAGACTAAATTAATAAAATATATTATTTCTTTTTCTTCTTCACGCCACCTCAATTTGTCAAGCTAGCCACCAGCCATCTTTGAACCAAAAGATAGCAACCCATGTGTTGATAACCAAGTGGGTCCCACCCATAAATTATTAAAAATCATTTTATTTTTCGAAACTTCAACAATTCTTAGAAAATAGACCGTTTATCAGAAAAATACGAATTTTATGTTTATTCTGCCTAAAATCGAATTCTCAACAACTTTGTAGCTTTAAGTTTTTCTAAATTTTAAACATAAAATATCCGAAAGCTACAAACGGATGATTTTTAATACCTCCACACCGACAAAATACTGATAAAATACCTCAGCATTAATTCCTTCATTTTTATCCACATAAAAATAAATATATTCATCATTTATATTCACATAAAATAAATATTTCCTTATCATATAAATCAATAATTAATTATTCACAAATAATATTACAGAATCACAATTATGACAATTAGGCCGTTCCCAGGAAAGTGAGGGCTTTTCAATAAGAATTTTTCCTTACTGGCGCGCAATTAGATGACCAAACCTCTCCTTGACAAAACTTTCTAGACATTGCCAATAATGCTATCTAATAATATTATTCAAATAATATGAATTATTGATCTGATAATGGGAAATACTGTGCAGTGATAATTATTGAAACAACAAAATATAAAATATCAACGCATCAATTATTGAAGTAATAAAATAAAATATTGAACAGTAATTACTGTAACAATTATTGAGTAGTGTCTTCTTACGTACGAATCAATAATTCAACTATACTATGCAATACCGTGTGCTACTGTGCAACTACGCGTTTTACTGTATTTTAACCATCGGATATTCTAACAGTGTTAACAGTAACAACTACGCCGTTATTTATAAAAACTCAAATTTTGTCGTTATCTTCATCCGACAGTTATTCTGTTATGGGACCCATAAATGGTTGCGCCGTCGTACGAATATTCCTCGACAGAAAGAATATTCTACGACCAAACGAATATTTCCCGACAAAATGAATATTTTATAACCACTTGCGTATTTTGAAAAATTTGAACATTTCACCCATAACCAAAGCATTATATCTAATTAACACATTATTATTCACAATAATAAATAGAGAAAATTCAATTTTATTCATTAAAAAGTTGGGGTCTTACAAATATTTTATCTTTTTCTGCTAAAATAATTCATTTAAATATATTATTATATTTTAATAATATAATAATGAGGATATTTTTACAATGAATATGAGATATATGAGTATATGAGGAGGAAGAGTATTTTTATTGTAAAAGTTGTTTAAAACATGTTAAACATGTCTGTGGGCTCATTTCTTGACTGAAATTTGATTATAGCCTGTAAAATCGTCTGTTTATGAATTTCGGTCAATTTCTGTTTGGAATTTAAAAAAAAAAATTTCTGCAAAGTTATAGATAATGGAATTTACTATAGAAAAATATAAGGTTCAAATTTTTCTGACAAAAGGGCTATTTATTATGAATTATTGAAGTTTCGGATTAATTAATTATTATCATTTGGAGTTTTAAATAAATTAATTGAGAAAAACGTTTTTCTTATTTATTGTGGGTGGGTGGCTGATGTTGTGAGCTGGTGGTGTGCGTAGGAAATTTTCTGCTTTGGTGTTCTAAGTATTTTCCTATGAATAGGGTACTTAGGTTAGAATTGAAAATCACACCAGAAACTGAAGTTTTCTCTCTTTTTTTCTCTCGATATATTGAGCGTATTTTTGTGAGTACTTTAATACTTTGAGTGTTGCTATACGGTGCAAGTTCAAGTCATAGCCTATATCCGGTGCTTCAACTAGAAATACTGTCTTTACAAGGTAAGGGATGTTATTTTCTTCTTAAATGATATTATTTTCTTCAATATCATTATGTCAAAATACTGGTTTGAACTTTTTATCAAATTTAAAACTTTTTGTGTCGGGATTACTATTCACGTATACGGCACTATTCACCAAAAAAATAAATTTTTTTTCTTTTTGTCCAAAATATCTATTATGGATACTAGCTTTGATTGTATCCATGTTTTGATCATTCTTGAATTTTATTCCACTATGATTATTTATGAGGTATTTTTGGACATGGAATAGTTGAAATACGAATCCTTAATATTTATTCTTTTGTTTCACTGGATTCGTTTTTTTTAAAATATTTTTCATCATCCTCAGTTCTAAATGATGACATTACTGAATATCTTTGGCATGTAGTGCAAAGATGAATGGTTTCTGATGAATATCTTTGGCCGTAGTGCAAAGATGAACAGGTGTTTAGATGAACATGACCAACTGATGAATATCTTTGGTCTGTAGTGCAAAGATGAATATTTGATTTCAGATATATGTTGATTAATGTTACAGAGATAAAATGTTGGCGATGAACTTTTAAATTCATATATGAAAGATAGTAGATTTTACTCTCTATTGAACTCTTCTAATGAATTATTATTTCCGTTGCGAATATTGATTTAAAACTTGTTGTCTATTGTATTCTATTAGATTTTTCCCTGTTGAAGACTAACGATAATTTGTTCAATATTATCTTGGTCATAATATTCTTTACTGGGCTAGTTGAGCTCACCCTTTTTCTTTTTGTTCCATTTTTCTTCTCAGAAGGCGAGAATGTAGCGAGTACTAGTCGGGGTATGGAATGAAGGTTCTAGAAAGTCGTTTTAGTCGTCCTCACTATTTTTGTAAATTAATGTATCAATAATTGTACTGAGAACTTATTTGAGTGTGGATATTGTCTAGATGACAATATTTATATTTAAACTCACAGTTTTTATGTTGTATTAATAAAGTTGTAGTTGTTTCTGTACCATGTATTTTGACGACTCAGAATGGGTGTTGTATACCTATTTTGGGGACGTCACAGAATTAATGCTGAGGTGTTTTATTAATATTAAATGGGGAGATTTTTAGAAAAGTGACAATTATTAAAAATTGACATTTTATCTATATTATTCCCTCCGTCCCGAATTATCTGTTATTCCAGAGTTCTACACAGATACCAATATGTGTGATAAAAATACTAAAAAACCCTTATGTGCTGACTTTTTTATTTTTCACGCGTGAATCCTTATTGGAGGGAATATGAAAAGGATGCTTAAAAAAGAGGAGAGGTGTGAATGAGAGTAATGACTATCGACAATTAGGGTAAAGGGGCAAACTTGGAAAGCAAAGGAAAAAAATGCATTAAAGTCTTAAAAAAACTGATATTTTGAGATATTTTTTTTTACTAAAACAGCAAATAATTTGGAACGGAGAGAGTATTATATTACATTATAAATGTATAATGTGATAATATAATAATATAATAACGGGGATTTTTTTACAATGAATGTGCGATATATGAGTAAATGAGGAGGAAGAGTATTTTTATTACAATAAATGTTAAACACATGTTAAACATGTTGATGGACCTCATTTTTGACTGAAATTTGATTATAGCATGAAAAATCATCCGTATGTGGATTTCAGTCATTTTCTGTTTGGAATTTGGAAAAACTTTCTTCTGTAAAATTGTAGAGAATTAAATTTTCTATGAAATAGACATAAGATTTGAATTTTTCTGATAAAGGGACTATTTATTATGAATTATTGAATTTCTGAAATATTGGATCTGAATTGATTTTGTTACAAAAAATATTTAAAACATGTTTTTCATGTTGGTGGGCCCCACTTGCATGTGTAAAATTCTGAATTCAGATTTCAAAGTGTGCGTATAATTTTTTTTATAAATAATATTATTTTATTAAATTTTCTACTTTAGTTTTCAAAGCATTTTCCTATAAATAGGGTGCTTAGGTTAGAATTAAAAAATACACCAGAAACTGAAATTTTTTCTCTATATTATCGAGCGCATTTTTGAGAGTATTTAGATATTTTGAGTGTTGGTATACGGTGCAAGTTTTCTTCAGTATTATATCCGATATTTCAGTCAGAAGTGCTATTCTTTTGAGGTAAGGGATGTTATTTTTTTCGTAAATGATATTATTTCTTTCAATATTGTAAGACCCCAACTTTTATAAATAAAGATGAATTTTCTATAAATATCATTTTTGAATATTATGGAGTTAATTTGATATAATGTTATAGTTGTGGGTAATATTTATAAATTTTGCAAAGTACGCAAGTTGTTATATAATATTCAATTGGTCGGGGAATATTCGTTTTAACATGAAATATTCGTACAACGGCACAATCATTGGTGGACCCCACAACGGAATTATTGTCGGATTGAGAAAACGACAAAAATATTTTATTAAAAATAACGGCGAAAGTTTTACCATTGATACTGTTGAACTACTCGGTAGTAAAAGTACAGTAATACGTGTGGTTGAATAGTAACATGGATTAGTTACTATGCATTCCATTTTTCTATAAATAACATCTCATTCCTTCATTATTTCTTACGAATTCACTGAACTCTTGAGAGAAAAACTATAGAGAGAGAGAAGAAAAGTATTCTGCTACTTAACTACTTCCTTATTTCAGTTCTTCTTTAAAACGGTAAGGGGTGTTATTCTTTCTTATTCATGAAGAGAACTGTTGTTGTTGCATTTCTTATTATTCTGTTAGAATAACCTATATACGCGGTCTACCCTATACTTGGTGACATTCTTCTATTATTCTGTTGGAACATCTTGTCTGTGTATTTTACACCGGACCTGGTTCCGTTTTTATTATTATTCTGTTGGAACTAGGTGTGCTCATCAGTAAAAAACCGAACCGGTACCGAAAAAACAAGAACCCGAACCGGAACCGGTTCGGTACAAAATCGGTTCCGATTTTTTCGGTTTGATTTTCGGTTATACCGCATAGTAATATATATATATTTATTAATATTAATTAAATAATTTTTTTTAATATATTAAAAAAAAAATTTAAAACTAAGAAATCATCTATATAAAATAATTAATACAGATTAATTATGTGACAAAAAACAGTTACAAAAATTAATTTATGTCATTATTATTGTGTATAATACATATATGCACTGAAGAGGAGCATGCATCATGTATGCAGTATGTATGATAATTACAAGGTATTGAGCATGTATCATGTATGCATTGAGCCATTGAGGGCAGTGTGTATAATACATATTGGACCTATGCATGCTTTGCTCATCCAGTTGTTCATACAACATTACTTCTTTAGTTTATAATAAAGAGTAACAGTCTGTGAAATAATTGTAGAGTGAAGAGGAGCACTTCCTTTAAGTAACAGATATGCACTGAACTGACCGAAGAGTGAAGAGGAGCACCTCCTTTAAGTACCGGTCGGTTATTCGGTATTTCAGTTTTTTACCGAATGTAAAAAGGTAAGTACCGCTACCGGTACCGAAAAATTTAAAAAAATCGAAAAACCGATACCAAAAAAATCGGTACAAAAAAAACCGGCACCGCCGATTTCGGTATCAACTGGTTCGGTAAAAAATCGAAAAAATCGAATTTTTTGAGCACCCTTAGTTGGAACATCCTGTCTGTGTGTTTTACATCGAACCTGGTTCCGTCTTTATTATTATTCTGTTGGAACATCCTGTCTGTGTGTTTTACACCGGACCTGGTTTCGTCTTTATTATTATTCTGTTGGAATATCCTGTCTGTGCGTTTTACGTCGGACCTGGTTCTATTATTTATTATTCTGTTGGAATAACCTGTCTGTGCGGTCTATCGCATGCATGGTGATTTCTTTTGTTATTCCATTCTTTATTATACTCAGTTGGTTAAGTTTTGACTTCTATACTCCATGAAATTTGTGGAATATCCTTGATAATTACGTTTCATCCAATATCTTTTCATGAAAATATTCTTCTAAGTATTCTTGAATTTTACTCCACAAAACAGTATCATGTTGACAATTTGGACGTTGTTAATTCTTGGATAATTAATTCTTGAACATGTTTTATTGAATTCTTATATCATTGTCATCATCCTCATGTTTATAAAATGTTGAAAGTCATCTGTGGCTTGTAGTGCATAGATGGACTTGGTATGATTATGGCCAGGGATTATTCGGTATAATCATGACCGTAATGTTACAAATGATGTGGTAAAAGTCATCATTGGCCCGAAGTGCATTGATAGGCAGTTATTGGCATGATCATGACCATTAATGAATACACGAATATCCTTAGCCATAGTGCAGGGGTGATTCGATGATGTGGATTATTTTATTAAGCTGAGTCCCAGCGATAACAGTGTTGAAAAACCTTTTAAATCATAGAAGATAGTAGATTTTATTCTCTACTTGACTCTTTCAATGGATTGCTTGTTCCGCTGCAGTTAAACTTGATGTTCGTTATATTTTATCATTTTAACACTGTTGAAGGCTAATGATAATTTATTGTGCATTATCTTAGTCATAATATTTATTACTGGGCTAGTTGAGCTCACCCTTTCTTTCACTGTTCTCTTCAGAAAATGAGAATATAGCTGGGACGAGTCGGGAAACGGAGTGATGGACCGGATGATAGTATTAGTAGTCCTCACTATTCTATTAAATAGTGTGACAATAATTGTAATGAGGACTTTTTTTGAGTTTGTATAGTCTCTAGTAGACAATAATTGTATTCAAACTCACAGTTATATTTGGTCGTATTGTACACGAAAGTTGTATTAGTAAGTTGTATTTGTATTCTGTTCCATGTATCTGACGACCCAAGATGGGTGATGTATACCTAATTTTGGGGGCGTCACAAATATTATTATACCGAAATATTGGTATGAATTTTATTATAAAATTTTTATATTTTCATGCCGGGGTTACTATTCACGAGTTACTATTTACGAAGTATGATAATTTTTCTTGTGAAATTTCTACCTTTTAGTGTCGAGGTTACTATTCACATATACAACACTATTCACGAATACGTCACTATTCACAGAAAATTTAAATTTTCTTTTCTGTGCCCAAGATTATCTGTTATGATTCCTATCTTTGATTGAATCTATATTTTGATCTTCATTTTTTATTTCTGCTCCACAATTGATTATTATGGAGTATTTTTGAACTTGGATAAATTAAAGTACGAACCCTTAATCTTTGTCTTTTTATCTTTTTCTTGAAAATATTTTTATCATCCTCAGTACTAAATGGTGATATAACTGAATATCTTTGACCTGTAGTGCAAAGATGAATGATTACCTGATGAATATCTTTGGCCCGTAGTGCAAAGATGAACAGGTGTTGAGATGAACATGACCAACTGGTGATACAAATGAATATCTTTGGCCCGTAGTTCAAAAATTAATATTTGATTCAAGATGTATATTGATTGATGTCACATGAATAAAATATCGATGATTGACTTTTAAATCATAGAAGATAGTGGACTTCATTCTCTATGTGACGCCCCCAAAATAGGTCTAATCCATCCAACCCATTCTGAGTCGTCAAATACATGGTACAGAAAATAACTACAACTTTATTATTACAATTGTCGTGCAAAATACGACAACACATATACTGTGAGTTTAAATACAAATATTGTCATCTAGACACTATTCATACTCAATTAAGTCCTTATTATACTTATTGATACACTATTTTACAAAATAGTGAGGACTACTAAAATAACTGTCTTGAACCATCATTCCATACCCCGACTAGTACTCGCTACATTCTCGCCTCCTGAGAAGAAAAATAGAACAACAAGGAAAAGGGTGAGCTCAACTAGCCCAGTAAAGAATATTATGACTAAGATAATATAGAACAAATTATCGTTAGTCTTCAACAGGGAAAAATATAATAGAATACAATAGACAACAAGTTTTAAATCAATATTCGCAGCGGAAAATAATAATTCATAGAAGAGTTACGTAGAGAATGAAATCTACGATTATCTATGAATTTAAAAGCCCATCATCAATATTTTATCCCTGTAACATCAATCAATAAATATCTTGAATCAAATAGTCATCTTTGTACTGCAGGCCAAAGATATTCTTCAGTTGGTCATGTTCACCTCAACACCTGTTCATCTTTGCACTACGGGCCAAAGATATTCATCATTCATCTTTGTACTACAGGCCAAAGATATTCAGTTATATCATCATTTAAGACTGAGGATGATGAAAAATATTTTTAAGGAAACGAATCCAGTGAAACAAAATAATAAATATTAAGGATTCGTATTTCAGCTATTCCATGTCCAAAAATACCTCATAAATAATCATAGTGGAGTAAAATTCAAGAATGATCAAAATATGGATACAATCAAAGCTAGTATCCAGAATAGATATTTTGGACGAAAAGAAGAAAATTTCATTTTTCGATGAATAGTAACTCGTGAATAGTAACTCATGAATAGTAACCCCGACATGAAAAGTTCCAAATTTGATAAAAAGTTCATGTCAATACTTCGGCAAAGTGATATTGAAGAAAATAATATCATTTAAGAAGAAATAACATCCCTTACCTCAGCAAAAACAGTACTTCTAGTTGAAACACCGGATATAGGCTATGACTTGAACTTGCACCGTATAGCAATACTCAAAGTATTAGAATACTCACAAGAATACGCTCACTAATATAGAGAGAGAAAGAGAGAGAAACTTGTGTTTCTGGTGTGATTTTTAATTCTAACCTAAGCACCCTATTTACAGGAAAATGCTTAGAACACCAAAGCAGAAAATTTAATATAATATTAATATATATATATAATTTTCAAGCCCACCTCAAGACCATCTGAACTCAGCTCATTATGCACATGTTGTAGCCCACAAAACAAACAAAAAACGTTTTCTTTGAAAAAAATAATTAAAACTTTCAAAAATCAATTATTTCGGAACTTCGGAACTTCAATAATTCATAATAAATAGCCCTTTTATTAGAAAATTCGAATCTTGCGAGTTTTTATAGGAAATTCAATTCTCTACAACTTTGCAGAAGAAAGGTTTTCCAAATTCTAAACAGAAATTGATCAAAATCCACAAACGGACGATTTTATAGTCAATAATTAATTTTCGGTCAAGAATTGTGTCCACCAACACACAAAACATGTGTTAATCATTTAATGTCACAAAAATACTATTCCTCCTCATATACTCATATATCCCACATTCATTGTAAAAATATCACCATCAATATATTATTAAAATAATATATTTAAATGAATTATTTTATCAGAAAAAGATAAAATATTAATTTTCAACAATTGTCACATTAAAAATTTTCTCCATCTATATCCACATAAAATCAATATTTTTCTCATCATATAAATTAATAATTAATTATACACAAATAATATTACAGAATCACAGTACTGGCAACCAGGCCGTTCCCAGGAAAGAGGGGGCTTTCTAATAAGGATCTCTCCTTACTGGCGCGTAATTAGATGACCAAACCTCTCCTTAGACAGAACTTTCTAGACATTGCCAATAATGTTATCTAATAATATTATTCAGATAATATGAATTATTGTTCCGATAATAGAAAATACTGTGTAGTGACAATTATTAAAACAACAGCAATATAAAATATCAACGCATCAATTATTGAATCAATACAATATTGAACAGTAATTACTGTAATAATTATTGAGTAGTGCCTTCTTACGTAAGAATCAATAATTGGTGCAATACCGTGTGCTACTGTGCAACAACGCGTATTACTGTGTTTTAACCACCGGGTATTCCAACAGTATTAACGGTAACAACTATACCGTTATTTATAAATAACTTATTTTTGTCGTTTCCTTCATCCAATCGCTTTCCGTTATGGGGCCCACAAAAGACTGCGCCGTCGTACGAATATTCTCCGACAGTAAGAATATTCCACGACCAAGCGAATATTCCCCGACAACAATGAATATTTTATAACCACTTGCTTATTTGAAATATTTGCGCATTTTACCCATAACTAACCACATTAATCAAATCAACCCTTACTATTTCAAAATAATAAATAGAGGAATTTAAATTTCATTTATTAATAATTTGGGGTCTTACAACCTCCCCTCCTTATGAAATTTCATCCTCGAAATTGATATACGTACATGGTGTTTCGAAAAGATGAGGATACCTCGTTTTCATTTCCGTTTCCAACTCCCAGGTCATTTCCTCAATAGCATGGTTTCTCCACAAAACTTTAACTTGTGGTATGACCTTCGTGCGTAGGACATGCTCCTTCCTATCTAAGATCTTGACAGGCACCTCCTCGTACGTTAAGTCTTCGGCTATCTCGTCTAGTTCTAAGTCAATAACGTGATTTGGGTCTTTCACATATTTACGAAGCATAGATATGTGAAAAACGTTATGAACACGAGACATACTTGGAGGTAACGCGAGTCTATAGGCCACATTTCCTACTCGGTCAAGAATCTGAAATGGACCAATAAATCGTGGATTGAGCTTTTCTCTCTTCCCAAATCTTGTAACTCCCTTCCATGGAGTAACTCGCAACAATACATGATCCCCAATATCAAATTCCACGTCCTTTCGATGAAGATCCGCATAACTCTTTTGTCGATCATGTGCCGTTTGTATACGTTGTCGAATCGTTTGGATCTTCTCTGAAGTCATTCGTACCAACTCTGGTCCCAACAACGTTGCTTCTCCCACCTCATCCCAACATACTAGAGAGCGACACTTTCGTCCATACAATGCTTCAAATGGAGCCACACCTATACTTTCCTGATAACTGTTATTGTAGGAGAATTTCACCAATGGTAGGTACTTATCCCAACTCCCTTTGAAATCTAGGACACAAAGTCTTAATAGATCTTCAAGAGTTTGAATAGTCCTCTCTGGTTGTCCATCCGTTTGAGGATGGTAAGCTGAACTAAATCGTAAATTCGTGCCTATAACTTTTTGCAAGCTAACCTAAAATCTTGAAATGAATCTTGGGTCACGATCCGAAACTATGGATACTGGCATGCCATGCAACCTCACAATCTCATTCACGTACATACTAGCAAGATGTTCAAGGGAATAAGTCTCCCGTATCGGAAAGAAATGAGCGGACTTGGTTAATCTATCAACAATAACCCAAATTGCATCTATGCCTTGAGAAACCTTGGGAAGACCCGTAACAAAATTCATGGTAATGTGTTCCCACTTCTATTTTGGAATCTCAAGTGGTTGCAATGGACCTTTTGGCACTTGATGCTCCGCCTTTACACGTTGACAAGTTAAACACCTCGAGATAAACTTTGCAATCTCTCTCTTCATATTGTTCCACCAAAATGTATGTCGAAGATCACGATACATTTTAGTACTTCTAGGATGGATTGCAAATGGCGTATTGTGTGCCTCCATCATGGTCTTGTACTTCAAATCAGAATCGTTAAAAACACAAAGTTTGGAGTGGACTCGAAGTATTCCTTCTTCATCGATTCTTGCTTCCGGAATAGCACCTTCTTGTACTTTTTTTTTCATGCGCATCAGCTCCCGGTCTGTGGCTTAAGCAACTTTAACTTTATCGATTAAAGTTGATTCTACGCGTATACTTGACATCATCGCACTCGTTCCTGCATATGATCTTCTACTCAATGCGTCAGCTACCGCGTTCGCTTTTTCAGGATGGTATTGGATGGTATGATCAAAATCTTTCAACAACTCGAGCCAATGTCGGTGTCGCATGTTGAATTCTTTGAAGCTCTTCTCGCATTCCTCGGTCCATTCGAAGTTTGTATCTTTTCGAGTCAGCTGAGTTAATGGAGTAGCGATTCGAGAAAATCCTTTTACAAATCTCCGATAATAACCAGCTAAGCCTAAAAAGCTATGTATTTCGATTACTGACTTAGGTTGCTCTCAACTGTGACTCATATCTCAATCTTGGATAGCACGTCACAATGACACCTATCAGTTTACTACCGCACGAATATGGCGTCCCCTACGGAGAGTCTGGATTCAGTGCATTTCACAAAGGAAGTCACCATATAAAGGCTTGGGTACAAACTTCTACAGTTAGGTTTTTAACTCCTGAAGTTCAATAGGAGTCATTCGATATGAGATTTTAGAAGTGAGTTTTGTACCAGATTCAAAGATGATACAAAATTCAATATCACGCGTAGGCCAAGAAATTCTTCAGGAAATACGTCAGGGATTTACTAACAATAAAAATATCATTCAAATATGACGTATTTTTGTTCAAGTCCATAACATAGCTAAGAAAGCTTGACATCCGTTTTTCAATAAACGAATGACTTTATGGCTTGATATGAAAGAGTTTAACTTCAATGGTTTGGTTGCTTGAATTTGAATAACAGGTTGCTTAGGAATATGAAAACTAACAACCTTACGAAAGCAATCAATTTTGGCGTGATGAGTAGTTAACCAATCAATTCCTAAAATCACATCAAAAGCAAGTATCTTTAAAGAGATAAGATCAACAGGTAATGTGATGGTGCCAACTTGGATCAAACAAGATTTATAAACAGTGGATGTAACGAAAGTTTCTCTTAATGGAGTTTCCACAGATAAATCAAAGTCTAATTTCTCTGGAGTCAAGTTTAAACGTTGAGCACAAGCAGGAGAAATAAATGAATGGGTAGAACCGGTATCTAATAAGGTATAAACTTCGCAAAAATTTATAATTAACTAACCCGTGCTAACTTCGTTCGGGTTCCTCGCATTCTGACCAGTCACGAAAAACGCTCTTCTAGGAACCGTTGACTTTGACTTTTCTAGGACAGCTTTTTGAGTCACCACCCCCGTTGGACTTGGTTTCGCTACAGTGCAATCTCGAGCGATATGTCCTTCCTTTCCACAGTTATAACATACCTTAAACTGTTGTGGACAGTTTGGGCTGATATGTCCTTCTTTTTCGCACTTATAGCATATGACCGGTGGTCGTTCTCCTCCCTTGGAACCAGTTGCTGCTGGTGCTAACGTCTTCGTATTATCATTGTTGAATCTCCTCTTTTTAAAATCTCCTCCCGACTCGCTTCTTCTATATTCATGGCCACGATTACCACCAGAGTGGTTGCCGTTCTTGTCCGTATTCTTCTTTCTCCGCTGGTTATCATTGTTCTGATGACTGTTGTCACCTGTATGATCCTGGTTGTGGTCCCTCGATTGACCGTGCTCGTTATCTCGCTCTAATAGTTGAGCCCTGTTGACAACATCTGAATAGAGAGAAAATTTATGAGAAATGAGTTATTGACGTATGCCGGGTTTCAAACCTCTCAGAAACATCCGCGTCATACGTTCCTCATTCTCCACCAAATGAGGTGCAAACCTGGACAACTCTGCAAATTTCGCCTCGTACTGGGACACCGTCATGTTATTCTGCTCCAGTCTAATAAACTCTACCTCCTTCATATGACGAATACTTTCAGGAAAGTACTTGTCATTGAATAGTTTCTGAAATGTCTCCCAAGACATGCTGAGTGCGGCTGGATGGGTATGCTTCACAGATTTCCACCAGTAGTCTGCCTCGCCACGGAACATAAAGGTGGCGAATAGAACCTTCTGTTCCTCCGTGCATCCCAAGACATCAAATATCTTGGTAATTTGCTTGACCCATGTCTCCGCCTTAATCGAATCCGGCTTTCCCCAGAATTATTGTGACAACCCCAAAATAGGTCCATTCCACCCAACCCATTCTGAGTCGTCAAATACATGGTACAGAAAACAACTACAACTTTATTACAACAATTGTCGTGCAAAATACAACAACACATATGCTGTGAGTTTGGATACAAATATATACCAAATGTGACTCATGTTCCAACCGTGGACATCACCTCACAATGACACCTTACATAAAGGTATAGTCAAAAATTGTTTTAGAAATTAGAATCTTTGGGAAGTGCTCAAGGAAACCTTCGTACATGGGAGGCCATGCGTCTAGGTTATGATAGATATCATATGGCCACAGAATTATTCTTGGTTGACCCAATAGACCCCAAAGAAAAACGAGAAGATTACTATCATATTCTTCCCAATGGTGAGTCTTCTCTTGACTTATCATTATCTCCACTGTATTTAACTGAGAATTATACTTCAAACAAACACCAAGATTATATAGGTAGTGCTCGTAGATATACTCAGCAAGTGGATGAGCACATCCCTGTCTTATGATGACACGAGGTTGTATGTCATTAGACATCTTGTATGATAGTGACAAAACACCCTTCCAACGTTGGGTTCGCCTCACCCTATTTTCTTCACCAAATATAACTACTAAATGATGACCACCGTTCTATTCCCTTGTTACCCCCGCTCGACCCAGCTACACTCTTATTACCTGAAAAGAATTATGAAGTAAAAGGGTGAGCACAACTAGCTCAGTAAAGAATATCATGACTAAAGATAATTCAATTATCAATAGCCTTCATCAACAATAAATCAGAGATTTAGAACATATGGTAAATGATAAAAATTTCAACCATAGTTGCAGCGGAACGAGCAATCCATTAGAAGAGTCAAATAGACTATAAAGTCTATTATCTTCTCCATGTTAAAAATCCACCAACAATATTTTATCCATGTAACATCACTCAACAGTTCCTTTCCACAATCATATGAATAACTCATAATCATAATTGTGACTATAAATTTTTCTTCGCACCCAGGACGAAGAATATTTTCATCACCTGTCTTTACCTGAAACATCAAAGATCATGGTTATACCAAATCACAGTTCCTGTTTATAATCATACTAACAAATCCATCTTTGCACTACGGGCCAAAGATATTCATCAACAAACCATCTTTGCACTACGGGCCAAAGATATTCAACAACAGTTCATCTTTGCACTACAGGCCAAAGATATTCATCAACAGGCCATCTTTGCACTACATGCCAAAGATATTCATCAACAATTCATATTTGCACTACAGGCCAAATATATTCATATCTCAAAGAAATATATAATCATTTCAGAATTTATATAAACAATAATTATAACCATGTTGATCAATTCACCTTTGCACTTAAGCTTAAGATATTCAATTATAAATTCAATGGTCATGATCATACCAGTCACAATTCAACTTTGCACTACAGGCCAAAGAGAACCCTAGTCATGATCATACCAATAATCTACCCATCTTTACACTCCAGTGAAAGAGAATTTCAACATCAGGGTTATAAAAATGTTATATATGATGATAAAAATAATATGATCAACATATAGTTTTAATCTCAAGAGTAATATTCGTAACTCATGAATAGTAACCCCGACACAAAAGATAGAAATTCTACAATAAAATTCATACCAATATTTCGGTATAATGATATTGAAAGAATAACATTACTTAAATTTATAAACAATTTATTTTAATTGTTTACACTTTACTAATTAATGCATTTAATCATCATAAAATGCCAACTCTTACAATTTCATCATCAATAACCAAAACCCTCATCAAAAATCTGCATATACCTCATATAGGATTCTCAAGCCATAAAATCCTATTTTCCAATTTTCTTTCTTCACAAAACATATTTAATTCATTTACTCATAACTAGACTATTTTCATGAAAAATACCAAATCAGTTCCAAAAATATTTTTTTTCTGGAATTTAGCATAATATAGTCCCATAGTGAACATATATTTTTCTCAGAATTTTTAAAAGTCATTTACTATTTTTCATATGGCCAAAATAGCCGAATATTTAGACATTTATCAAAAATTATACTTTTGTCTAAAAATTCTGAAATTTACAGAGTATACTTCTATCATATACATGTACTCCCAATAAAAATTTCATCAATTTTGGAGTTAACCACAAGGAATTATAAGCGGTTACTTTTAAAATAGTCTTTTCTCATAAAATTCATAACTCTCAATCTATACATCCAAAAATCACCATTTTTGGACACAATCAATAAAACTCATCAAAATATCATTTCAAATTTTTCCAGAATTTTTGAAGTTCAGAAAAATTACGAAACTGAAAAACATAACAACCCTTAAAATCCCTTACTATCCCTTACTATCCCTTACCTCAAAAGAGCAGTACTTCTGACTGGATATCGGATATGATGCTGAAGAAAACTTGCACTGATGAATAGCAACTCACCAAGTATCTAAAAACTCACAAAATATGCTTCATAATATAGAGAGAGAAAGAGAGAAAGCTTATGTTTCTGGTGTGATTTTCAATTCTAACTTAGCCCTCTATTTATAGGAAAATTTTGGTAGGTTTGACCTGCAACCTGATGGCTTTACCTGCTACTATTCCCACCCACCACATTTGAAATATAATTCAGCACATTTCTTCACCAACCACAAGTGGGGCCCACCAATTCTAGAATTTTCCACCAAAATGATAAACTCCGAAAATTCAACAATTTCTGAACCAGTCATCTCGTAAAATTCATAACAAATCATACGTTCATTTTTAACGGTTCAAAATTTGTGGACATATACTCAACTTATATATGTATAACATATCCAAAAATTACCACGATCCAACGGTCGGATTAAAAATTATAACCCCCGCAAAATATCTCAAAAACCCTGATTTTTAATACCTCCATTCCGACAAAAATACTGATAAAAACCTCAACATTAACTCCTTCATTTTTAACCACAAAAATATATCCCTCATTTATATCCACATAAAATAAATATTTCCTTATCATATGAATCAATAATTAATTATTCACAAATAATATTACAGAATCACATTTATGACAACCAGGCCGTTCCCAGGAAAGAGGGGCTTTCCAATAAGGATTTCTCCTTACTGGCGCGCAATTAGATGACCAAACCTCTCCTTAGACAGAACTTTCTAGACATTGCCAATAATGCTATCTAATAATATTATTCAAATAATATGAATTATTGATCTGATAATAAAAAATACTGTGCAGCAACAATTATTGAACAACAATAATATAAAATTTCAACGTAGCAATTATTGAATCAATAAAATAAAATATTGAACAGTAATTACTGTAACAATTATTGAGTAGTGCCTTCTTACGTAAGAATCAATAATTTCAAAAATACTATGCAATACCGTGTGCTACTGTGCAATAACGCGTATTACTGTATTTTAACCACCGGGTATTCTAACGGTAACAACTACGCCGTTATTTGTAAAAACTCAAATTTGTCGTTTTCCTTCACCCGACAGTTATTCTGTTATGGGGCCCACAAATAGCTGCGCCGTCGTACGAATATTCCCCGACAGAAAGAATATTCCACGACCAAACGAATATTCCCCGACAACAATGATTATTTTATAACTACTTGTGTATTTTGAAAAAAAATCATATATCACCCTTAACTTTAACATTTATCAATTTAACCATTTACTGAATAGTAATTATAAGAAAAATTGAATACTTTTATTTCATAAAATTCGGGGTCTTACAATCTCCCCTCCTTATGAAATTTCGTCCTCGAAATTTACGTACCTGGTATTTCAAAGAGTTGAGAATACCTTCCTTTCATTTTAAATTCCATCTTCGCTGTCATCATAATTTCTCCATTGCTCATCTCCTGTATTTCAAATAACATTCTAGAATACAGCTTCAAAACAAGTGTTAATTTAACAAATTAACATATCACATAATATCCCGATATTATGACTGACCAACAAATAAGCTTAGGTAGGAAACACTAGCGAAGGATTTACTCATCTCTCCCCTCCTAGTTGTATTCCCCGATCTCCGCCAGAGATCATATCCCCAAGCTCTGATACCAAATGTGACGACCTCAAAATAGGTCCATTCCACCCAACCCATTCTGAGTCGTCAAATACATGGTACAGAAAACAACTACAACTTTATTACAACAATTGTCGTGCAAAATACAACAACACATATGCTGTGAGTTTGGATACAAATATATACCAAATGTGACTCATGTTCCAACCGTGGACATCACCTCACAATGACACCTTACATAAAGGTATAGTCAAAAATTGTTTTAGAAATTAGAATCTTTGGGAAGTACTCAAGGAAACCTTCGTACATGGGAGGCCATGCGTCTAGGTTATGATAGATATCATATGGCCACAGAATTATCCTTGGTTGACCCAATAGACCCCAAAGAAAAACGAGAAGATTACTATCATATTCTTCCCAATGGTGAGTCTTCTCTTGACTTATCATTATCTCCACTGTCTCTAATTGAGAATTATACTTCAAACAAACACCAAGATTATATAGGTAGTGCTCGTAGATATACTCAGCAAGTGGATGAGCACATCCCTGTCTTATGATGACACGAGGTTGTATGTCATTAGACATCTTGTATGATAGTGACAAAACACCCTTCCAACGTTGGGTTCGCCTCACCCTATTTTCTTCACCAAATATAACTACTAAATGATGACCACCGTTCTATTCCCTTGTTACCCCCGCTCGACCCAGCTACACTCTTATTACCTGAAAGGAATTGTGAAGCAAAAGGGTGAGCACAACTAGCTCAGTAAAGAATATCATGACTAAAGATAATTCAATTATCAATAGCCTTCATCAACAATAAATCAGAGATTTAGAACATATGGTAAATGATAAAAATTTCA
This sequence comes from Panax notoginseng, assembly GCA_016801055.1. NCBI lineage: Eukaryota > Viridiplantae > Streptophyta > Magnoliopsida > Apiales > Araliaceae > Panax > Panax notoginseng. The sequence continues at coordinate 250,158,649 of CM029012.1, forward strand.
ACCATAGTTGCAGCGGAACGAGCAATCCATTAGAAGAGTCAAATAGACTATAAAGTCTATTATCTTCTCCATGTTAAAAATCCACCAACAATATTTTATCCATGTAACATCACTCAACAGTTCCTTTCCACAATCATATGAATAACTCATAATCATAATTGTGACTATAAATTTTTCTTCGCACCCAGGACGAAGAATATTTTCATCACCTGTCTTTACCTGAAACATCAAAGATCATGGTTATACCAAATCACAGTTCCTGTTTATAATCATACTAACAAATCCATCTTTGCACTACGGGCCAAAGATATTCATCAACAAACCATCTTTGCACTACGGGCCAAAGATATTCAACAACAGTTCATCTTTGCACTACAGGCCAAAGATATTCATCAACAGGCCATCTTTGCACTACATGCCAAAGATATTCATCAACAATTCATATTTGCACTACAGGCCAAATATATTCATATCTCAAAGAAATATATAATCATTTCAGAATTTATATAAACAATAATTATAACCATGTTGATCAATTCACCTTTGCACTTAAGCTTAAGATATTCAATTATAAATTCAATGGTCATGATCATACCAGTCACAATTCAACTTTGCACTACAGGCCAAAGAGAACCCTAGTCATGATCATACCAATAATCTACCCATCTTTACACTCCAGTGAAAGAGAATTTCAACATCAGGGTTATAAAAATGTTATATATGATGATAAAAATAATATGATCAACATATAGTTTTAATCTCAAGAGTAATATTCGTAACTCATGAATAGTAACCCCGACACAAAAGATAGAAATTCTACAATAAAATTCATACCAATATTTCGGTATAATGATATTGAAAGAATAACATTACTTAAATTTATAAACAATTTATTTTAATTGTTTACACTTTACTAATTAATGCATTTAATCATCATAAAATGCCAACTCTTACAATTTCATCATCAATAACCAAAACCCTCATCAAAAATCTGCATATACCTCATATAGGATTCTCAAGCCATAAAATCCTATTTTCCAATTTTCTTTCTTCACAAAACATATTTAATTCATTTACTCATAACTAGACTATTTTCATGAAAAATACCAAATCAGTTCCAAAAATATTTTTTTTCTGGAATTTAGCATAATATAGTCCAATAGTGAACATATATTTTTCTCAGAATTTTTAAAAGTCATTTACTATTTTTCATATGGCCAAAATAGCCGAATATTTAGACATTTATCAAAAATTATACTTTTGTCTAAAAATTCTAAAATTTACAGAGTATACTTCTATCTATACATGTACTCCCAATAAAAATTTCATCAATTTTGGAGTTAACCACAAGGAATTATAAGCGGTTACTTTTAAAATAGTCTTTTCTCATAAAATTCATAACTCTCAATCTATACATCCAAAAATCACCATTTTTGGACACAATCAATAAAACTCATCAAAATATCATTTCAAATTTTTTCCAGAATTTTTGAAGTTCAGAAAAATTACGAAACTGAAAAACATAACAACCCTTAAAATCCCTTACTATCCCTTACTATCCCTTACCTCAAAAGAGCAGTACTTCTGACTGGATATCGGATATGATGCTGAAGAAAACTTGCACTGATGAATAGCAACTCACCGAGTATCTAAAAACTCACAAAATATGCTTCATAATATAGAGAGAGAAAGAGAGAAAGCTTATGTTTCTGGTGTGATTTTCAATTCTAACTTAGCCCTCTATTTATAGGAAAATTTTGGTAGGTTTGACCTGCAACCTGATGGCTTTACCTGCTACTATTCCCACCCACCACATTTGAAATATAATTCAGCACATTTCTTCACCAACCACAAGTGGGGCCCACCAATTCTAGAATTTTCCACCAAAATGATAAACTCCGAAAATTCAACAATTTCTGAACCAGTCATCTCGTAAAATTCATAACAAATCATACATTCATTTTTAACGGTTCAAAATTTGTGGACATATACTCAACTTATATATGTATAACATATCCAAATATTACTACGATCCAACGGTCGGATTAAAAATTATAACCCCCGCAAAATATCTCAAAAACCCTGATTTTTAATACCTCCATTCCGACAAAAATACTGATAAAAACCTCAACATTAACTCCTTCATTTTTAACCACAAAAATATATCCCTCATTTATATCCACATAAAATAAATATTTCCTTATCATATGAATCAATAATTAATTATTCACAAATAATATTACAGAATCACATTTATGACAACCAGGCCGTTCCCAGGAAAGAGGGGCTTTCCAATAAGGATTTCTCCTTACTAGCGCGCAATTAGATGACCAAACCTCTCCTTAGACAGAACTTTCTAGTCATTGCCAATAATGCTATCTAATAATATTATTTAAATAATATGAATTATTGATCTGATAATAGAAAATACTGTGCAGCAACAATTATTGAACAACAATAATACAAAATTTCAACGTAGCAATTATTGAATCAATAAAATAAAATATTGAATAATAACTACTGTAACCATTATTGAGTAGTGTCTTCTTACGTAAGAATCAATAATTTCAAAAATACTATGCAATACCGTGTGCTACTGTGCAATAACGCGTATTACTGTATTTTAACCACCGGGTATTCTAACGGTAACAACTACGCCGTTATTTGTAAAAACTCAAATTTGTCGTTTTCCTTCACCCGACAGTTATTCTGTTATGGGGCCCACAAATAGCTGCGCCGTCGTACGAATATTCCCCGACAGAAAGAATATTCCACGACCAAACGAATATTCCCCGACAACAATGATTATTTTATAACTACTTGTGTATTTTGAAAAAAAATCATATATCACCCTTAACTTTAACATTTATCAATTTAACCATTTACTGAATAGTAATTATAAGAAAAATTGAATACTTTTATTTCATAAAATTCGGGGTCTTACAATTATGGTGGTCCCAACTCTTTGAACTGCTTGGCTGTGACCAGCTGTGCGTTGCCATTGTTTCTTCCTATATTTTGAACAGGAATCTCGTTCGTCTGGTTTTACATGAATCGCAAAAAGCTTCTAAACATCTCATCGTTCACCGTCCGCTCAGTGGTGTTGTTCACAGGAGGAACAATGCCAGCCTGTTGCACGTTCTCCTCGTTGGTGAGTACAGGCGTCTCCACGGTTTCATTTACTCTACTGTTTACATTCTCAGTCGACATTCTCAAATACTGCCATAAAATAAGGGTTAATTTAACAAATTAACATATCACATAATATCCCTATATTATGACCGACCAACAAATAAGCTTAGGTAGGACACACTAGCGAAGGATTTACTCGTATCTCCCCTCCTAGTTCTATTCCCCGATCTCCGCCAGAGATCATATCCCTAAGCTCTGATACCAACTGTGACGCCCCCAAAATAGGTCCAATCCATCCAACCCATTCTGAGTCGCCAAATACATAGTACAGAAAATAACTACAACTTTATTATTACAATTGTCGTGCAAAATACGACAACACATATACTGTGAGTTTAAATTTAAATATTGTCATCTAGACACTATTCATACTCAATTAAGTCCTCATTATACTTATTGATACACTATTTTACAAAATAGTGAGGACTACTAAAATAACTGTCTTGAACCATCATTCCATACCCCGACTAGTACTCGCTGCATTCTCGCCTCCTGAGAAAAAAAATAGAACAACAAGGAAAAGGGTGAGCTCAACTGGCCCAGTAAATAATATTATGACTAAGATAACATAGAACAAATTATCGTTAGTCTTCAACAGGGAAAAATATAATAGAATACAATAGACAACAAGTTTTAAATCAATATTCGCAGCGGAAAATAATAATTCATAGAAGAGTTACGTAGAGAATGAAATCTACGATTATCTATGAATTTAAAAGCTCATCATCAACATTTTATCCCTGTAACATCAATCAATAAATATCTTGAATCAAATAGTCATCTTTGCACTGCAGGCCAAAGATATTCTTTAGTTGGTCATGTTCACCTCAACACCTGTTCATCTTTGCACTACGGGCCAAAGATATTCATCATTCATCTTTGCACTACAGGCCAAAGATATTCAGTTATATCATCATTTAAGACTGAGGATGATGAAAAATATTTTTAAGGAAACGAATCCAGTGAAATAAAATAATAAATATTAAGGATTCGTATTTCAGCTATTCCATGTCCAAAAATACCTCATAAATAATCATAGTGGAGTAAAATTCAAGAATGATCAAAACATGGATACAATCAAAGCTAGTATCCAGAATAGATATTTTGGACGAAAAGAAGAAAATTTCATTTTTCGATGAATAGTAACTCGTAAATAGTAACTCGTGAATAGTAACTCATGAATAGTAACCCCGACATGAAAAGTTCTAAATTTGATAAAAAATTCATGTCAATACTTCGACAAAGTGATATTGAAGAAAATAATATCATTTAAGAAGAAATAACATCCCTTACCTCAGCAAAAACAGTACTTCTAGTTGAAATACCGGATATAGGCTATGACTTGAACTTGCACCGTATAGCAATACTCAAAGTATTAGAATACTCACAAGAATACGCTCACTAATATAGAGAGAGAAAGAGAGAGAAACTTGTGTTTCTGATGTGATTTTCAATTCTAACCTAAGCACCCTATTTATAGGAAAATGCTTAGAACACCAAAGCAGAAAATTTAATATAATATTAATATATATATATAATTTTCAAGCCCACCTCAAGACCATCTGAACTCAGCTCATTATGCACATGTTGTAGCCCAAAAAATAAACAAAAAACGTTTTCTTTGAAAAAAATAATTAAAACTTTCAAAAATCAATTATTTCGGAACTTCGGAACTTCAATAATTCATAATAAATAGCCCTTTTATTAGAAAATTCGAATCTCGCGAGTTTTTATAGGAAATTCAATTCTCTACAACTTTGCAGAAGAAAGTTTTTCCAAATTCCAAACAGAAATTGATCGAAATCCACAAACGGACGATTTTATAGTCAATAATTAATTTTCGGTCAAGAATTGTGTCCACCAACACACAAAACATGTGTTAATCATTTAATGTCACAAAAATACTATTCCTTCTCATATACTCATATATCCCACATTCATTGTAAAAATATCACCATCAATATATTATTAAAATAATATATTTAAATGAATTATTTTATCAGAAAAAGATAAAATATTAATTTTCAACAATTGTCACATTAAAAATTTTCTCCATCTATATCCACATAAAATCAATATTTTTCTCGTCATATAAATCAATAATTAATTATACATAAATAATATTGCAGAATCACAGTACTGGCAACCAGGTCGTTCCCAGGAAAGAGGGGGTTTTCCAATAAGGATCTCTCCTTACTGGCGCGCAATTAGATGACCAAACCTCTCCTTAGACAGAACTTTCTAGACATTGCCAATAATGTTATCTAATAATATTATTCAGATAATATGAATTATTGTTCCGATAATAGAAAATACTGTGTAGTGACAATTATTAAAACAACAGCAATATAAAATATCAACGCAGTAATTATTGAATCAATACAATATTGAACAGTAATTACTGTAACAATTATTGAGTAGTGCCTTCTTACGTAAGAATCAATAATTGGTGCAATACCGTGTGCTACTGTGCAACAACGCGTATTACTGTGTTTTAACCACCGGGTATTCCAACAGTATTAACGGTAACAACTATGCCGTTATTTATAAACAACTTATTTTTGTCGTTTCCTTCATCCAATCGCTTTCCGTTATGGGGCCCACAAAAGACTGCGCCGTCGTACGAATATTCTCCGACAGTAAGAATATTCCACGACCAAGCGAATATTCCCCGACAACAATGAATATTTTATAACCACTTGCTTATTTGAAATATTTATGCATTTTACCCATAACTAACCACATTAATCAAATTAACCCTTACTATTTCAAAATAATAAATAGAGGAATTTAAATTTCATTTATTAATAATTTGGGGTCTTACACTCTACTTAACTCTTCTAATAAATTGTTATTTCCGCTGTAAATATTGATCTAAAACTTGTTGTCTATTATATTATATTAGATTTTTTCCTATTGAAGACTAAGGATAATTTGTTGTACATTATCTTAGTCATAATATTCTTTACTGGGCTAGTTGAGCTCACCCTTTTCTTTTTTGTTCCATTTTTCTTCTCAGGAGGCGAGAATATAACGGGAACTAGTCGGGGTGTGGAGTGATGGTTCAAGACAGATGTTTTAGTAGTCCTCACTATTTTATAAAATAGTGTATCAATAATTGTAATGAGGACTTATTTGAGTTTGAATATTGTCTATAGGACAATATTTGTATTTAAATTCACAGCATATGTGTTGTCGTATTTTTCACGACAATTGTAATAATGAAGTTATAGTTATTTTTTGTACTACGTATTTGGCGACTCAGAATGAGTTGTGTGGACCTATTTTGGGGGCGTCACACTAAAAGTGATAACTTTATTATGGATTAATTCTATAATTAGTGAAATGATTTTTATAAATAATTATAAATGTATAAATTACAAAAGTATGTAATATGTATAATGTATATGTGTTATATATATGAATATAGTGTAATAATACATACATATTGATGTATTAGCTCTACAAAGTACAAAAAACTATTATAGAATAATATGGGTTAATACTAGTTAAACTAGATCCAACCCATATTTGTAATAATAATATGGGTCCAAAATAAAACCAATTCATCACCTAAAACTAGTTAACTAAACCAATAGATGCAAGTGATTTTGGTTAACTATAATGTTTTCAACTTATATTGTCAAGTCTAAGCACAAGTATCCCGTGGAACGTTCTCCTTTCACGTTTTCTCGTTTTTTTGTGGCTAAATTTAAGATTGTATAAAAGAAGAAAATTTACAATAGTAAAATTCAAATACTAATCCTATTTAAGCTCTTTTAAATGAATATGAAAATTAGATATGAGTGTATTTAAATTTTATCTATTTATATTTTTACCCCAGTCATGTCCAATTTTCATGTCTACATAGAGTTTTTGATCCGAATCTTATTTTCATAAAAACTTAGGACTATGTTTGTTTGTAAGGATTATAATCCTGTGATTATAATCCCAAGACTATTAATTATAGGATTATAATTTTATCCCAAGTATTAATTAATTATGACGAGTAATTGTGATGAGTAGAACAATAAATTAGAATTCATAATTAATTGCGACGAGTTGAATAACAATTTAATACTCCCTCCGTTCCTAAAAGATTGTCGTTTTAAGAAGTAATTTTTGTTCCAAAAAGACTGTCGTTTTGAGTTTATCAATACACATTAATTATTTTTTTTCATACTTTACCCTTATTTAAAGTTTTCTTCCATTCCCAATGATTCTTATTCAATTCAATACTATAATCCAAGTAGTAATTGGTTAAATAAGAAGTAATTGGTTGAATTGAATAAGAAACATTGGGAAGAGAATAATTGGTTGAGACAATTAATAAGGGTAGTATAGTATTTTCGCTAGATATTAATTATATTCCTTAATCCGTGTGTATTAATCTTAAACGATAATATTTTAGGAACAGTGGGAGTACATTTTTTTTTTTGATAATGTGGAGTTTTTTGACTAATCTCACCACTCCGGATCAAATTTTTATGAAATTGACGTTCGAATTTACTGCTCGTCCCAAAATCTCATTTAAACCATTGACACAAATGTCGGTGTTAATTTAAGACCCACTGCATGCGCATAAAATATAACAATACTTGCTTTACTATCATTAGATTGTCTATTCGAAATTGAATTTGAAGCGTCTTAAAATTGGCAATGGCTCAAATTTCACCACTAGAACCTTGAGATAGCGTTACACTCCAATATTCAATAATAATGGTGTGATATAAATCTCGTCCAGCTAAAAACAAGAAAAATTCTATCAATTTAGCAGTAGAAGGTGTAATTATTAATAATATTACTAATTTATTTAGAGAAATTATAATATAAAAATAATATTTTTATATTAATTTTTGATATTTTTATATAATTTAGGAGGTGAAATTCACTTTATTCGAAATTACTACTATATAAAAATATTAGTTTTTATTATAATAATAAGTTGGGTTGTTTTATAATTCTTATCAAACAAAAATATGTCCTTCCCTTGGCCCTATCGGCGATCACATCCTTTCACTTTTCTTCCCCACTTCCAGCAGTCCTTTTTAGGATTATTTTAACTTTATATATATAATACTCCACGTTACTTGCATATGTTTTTCTCTTTACTTTCTTACTTCGTAAGTTTGAAGATTTCTTCGATAACCTTCTCGATCACTCTCACTCTGTAATTGTTAGTGTTTTGTAGATGATAGGAGACGCCGGTCGACGAGACGGACCGTCGATGAGTTACCGAAGGGGCGTTGTCCGGGAGAATTTCCGGTTTGTTCGTCCACCGTACCAACAACAGTGGAAACCCCAGTTCCACTCGAACTACCGGCGGGATCAGCCTCCGAAAACAGCGCCGCGTCAAAATTGCCCGAATTTCGTAATCAAGCTTCGTTCAGAAGACAATCAGAGTTTTGAGAGAATCGAGGTAGAGGACTTAATCGCGAAATTAAAATGTAAGCCTGATAGATTTTCTGTGTTTGATGGAAGAACTTGTGCTGCATGTTTTCAGCAATGGACGGATGCTCTTGAAACAATTGTGTTTTTGTGGGAAACTCGATTTGACGGTACTCATTTTTTGACCCCTCAGCTGATTTGTAACTTGATTGTGCCATCTGATACAGATGAGCTTAATGGTAGGCTTAAGGTATTATTTCTTGAGCGTGTAAAAGGGTTTAGTGAAGGGGATTTGGTAATAAAGTGGCAAAAGAAGCTTGAGCTTGTCTTAAATGAGATTAACAAGATTAATGCATCACTTGGGAACAGGAACCGGTTGCCTGTTCATAATGAGCTTTTACAGAGAAAAGAAGGGCTTATGTCTGAGAGGGATTTAATAGCGAATAGGATTAACGAATTTAAGAGTGGGATGAAGTGTATTCTTGGTTATCTTGAAGGGAAGATATCTTCGGAGGGTTGTGGAGAGGATGGGGTGAACGTGTTAAATTTGAATGGAGGTTTTGATTGGTGTAGGATTCACTGCTTGATGATGAGGGAATATAGACGGCTTGAGGATGGGTTGCCAATTTATGCCTTTCGAAAAGAGATACTAAAGCAAATACACTGCCAACAGGTAAATTACTTTGGAGTTTTTTTTTCTGTTTATGAACTTGATTTTCTTTCCTCACTTGCTGTTTGCAGTTTATACTAGTCAGTTGCTACAAAATTGGATAACTTGACTTGTTGATAATTACCACTGGACCATTAATAGATGTCAGATAGTGTGTAACATTATACTAATGCTCGAGTCTATACCTTCTTCTATCCGAGCAAGGGGAATATGACTCGTTACAGCTATGATCTTAATTGAATAGATGAGGCAAGGACCATTTAACATACCATGCTGTATACTCCTTTGCACAAACAGAGTCCTATTTTGACTTTTTAAAGTCAATGTGTAAAATCCTAAAAATAATATTAGTTTATTTGATTTTAGGTAATAGAATTGTATTTTTAAAACTATCTAAAAGGTAATAGTAATTTGTTGTTTTCAATATTTACATGAATCACATCAAATTTTAAACATTAGACGAATGACTTAAAAAAGTCAAAATGGGACTCTTTTGTGGGACAGAGGGAGTACAAGTCAGAAAGCACCGCCGAGACTGAAAAAGCTCCAGAAACTGCATAATAGATATTAACATGAAACTTTCCCTGCGTTTCATGACTCCATTGTTTTGAGTAATGACTAAATGTGTTAGACTAGGATTAGAAGAAATATATTGAATGTTGAAAGTAGAAATCAGATCTCATAATTCGATAAGGCCCCCTCAATTCCTAATCCCCATCTTCCTCTTCAGTCACTAAGTTTAAAGAATTAATGGCTTTTAGAGGATTACACCGGTATTATAAGGGTGGGATATATATATATATATATATATATATATATATATATATACACACACACACACACACACACACACACACGTATTTTTGAGATCTTCCTTAAGGTCCTTGGTTCCAATCCCCATACATGAGGGACCTATAAAAATAGAGAGATTTTTTTTCAACTCCTCCATTTCTTATGCCATTGCGAAGCATAAAGACATTATACTGGTATGTGTAAAATTGTGAATAATTTTGAGTAATAAGAAATTCAAAATTATGAATTAAACATTGTTAGCTATTGTGTAATATGAAACAATAAATTAGCTCAGCAGAATCCAATATCTATCACTTGACAAGCTTTAAAGTTTTTGGTTTGGCTACTTATCAATAAAATAAATAAAAGAAAATAAAAGACGAGGTTTTGCTCTTGTATTACAATAAATTAAGGGCATCTCTTTTTTATTGATGTTTGCACAGATAATGGTAATGATCGGAGAGACTGGTTCAGGGAAGAGTACCCAGTTAGTTCAGTTTCTTGCAGACTCTGGAGTAGCTGGGAGTGAGTCTATTATATGCACTCAGCCCCGCAAGCTTGCTGCCATGTCGTTGGCACAGAGGGTTAGAGAGGAATGTTATGGGTGTTATCAAGATCCTTCGATTATATATTATCCAACATATTCTTCTTCTCAGCAATATGATTCTCGGGTAATATATACGACGGACCACTGCTTGCTGCAGCATTACATGAATGATGAGAAATTATCCAGGATATCATGCATCATAGTTGATGAGGCTCATGAAAGAAGCTTAAACACTGATCTCCTATTAGCATTGCTAAAAAAATTACTGAAACAGAGGGTAGACCTGAGGCTGATAATAATGTCTGCAACAATTGATGCAAGCCAGCTTGCAGAATACTTTTTTGGCTGTGGAACTTTTCATGTGGAAGGCAGAAACTTTCCTGTTGATATCCGATATGTCCCTTGCGAGACAGGAGACACTTCTGGTTGTGGCAATGTTGCTTCGTATGTTTCTGATGCTCTGAGGATGGTGGCTGAAATCCATAGAATGGAGAAAGAAGGGACCATTCTTGCCTTCCTGACGTCTCAAATTGAAGTAGAATGGGCATGTGAGAAGTTTCAATCTCCATCTGCAGTTGTGTTAGCTTTGCATGGAAAACTTGCATATGAAGACCAAACCCGTGTTTTCCTCAATTATCCAGGAAAGAGAAAAGTTATATTCACCACAAATCTTGCTGAGACCTCATTGACAATTCCAGGGGTCAAGTATGTAGTTGATTCTGGTATGGTGAAAGAGTGTAGGTTTGAGCCTAGCACTGGCATGAATGTTCTTAAAGTTTGCAGGATCAGCCAGAGCTCTGCTAATCAACGGGCTGGTCGTGCTGGGAGAACAGAACCTGGAAGGTGCTATAGACTCTATTCAGTACATGATTTTGATTCAATGCCTCTGCATCAGGAACCAGAGATTCGTAGGGTTCATCTTGGGATTGCAGTTCTGAGGATTCTTGCCTTGGGTATCAATAATGTACGGAGTTTCAACTTTGTGGATGCACCCAGTGCTCAAGCTATTGATATGGCCATTAGAAATCTTATTCAGTTGGGAGCTGTAACACCATACAAGGATGTTTATGAAATGACCAAAAATGGATGGGGTTTGGTTAGATTGGGCATTGAACCTCGTCTAGGCAAAATGATACTTAACTGCTTCCAACATTGTTTGGGTAGAGAGGGTCTTGTTCTGGCTGCTGTTATGACAAATGCAAGTAGCATATTTTGCAGGATCGGTACTGTAGAAGATAAGTTAAAATCTGATTGCCTTAAGGTGCAATTCTGCCATGGTGACGGTGATCTCTTCACTTTGCTCTCTGTTTACAAGGAATGGGAAAGCGTGCCTCACGAAAAAAAGAATAGTTGGTGTTGGGATAATAGTATAAATGCTAAATCCATGAGGAGGTGCCACGAAATGGTGCAAGAACTGGAAACTTGTCTGAAGCATGAACTTAATATCATTATCCCCACTTACTGGTCTTGGAATCCATCGGTGCAGACTGTGCATGATAGAACTTTAAAAATAGTCATACTCTCTTCCCTGTCAGAGAATGTAGCTATGTATTCTGGGTACGATCAGCTTGGTTATGAGGTAGCACTGACTGGAAAAAATGTTCAGCTGCATCCTTCATGTTCTTTACTAACTTTTAGTGAAAGGCCAAGTTGGGTTGTCTTTGGTGAAATCCTCTCAATATATAACCAATATTTGGTCTGTGTAACTTCTATTGACATTGAATCTTTGCAGAACCTCTGCCCTCCTCCTTTATTTGATGTCTCTGAGATTGAAAGTCGGAAGCTGCAAGTAAAGGCTTTGACGGGTTTTGGCAGTACATTATTAAAGAAGTTTTGTGGGAGGTCTAACAATAGTCTGGTTAACCTTGTTTCACGTATCAAAATTGCTTGCGGTAATGAACGAATTGGAGTTGAAGTCAATGTTGATCGGAATGAAATTCTGTTATTTGCCTCTTCCCAAGACATTGATAAGGTTTGTAGCCTTGTAACTGATGCACTGGAGTATGAAAGAAAATGGTTGCAAAATGAATGCCTGGAGAAATGCTTGTATCATGGAGGACGCAGTGTCTCACCTTCTGTAGCTTTGTTTGGAGCTGGTGCTGAGATAAAGCATTTAGAGGTTGGAAAGAGATATTTGAGTATTGATGTTTTCCATTCAGATATAAATGCTATTGACGATAAGGAGCTTTTAATGTTTTTCGAGAGGAACACCTCGGGTAGTATTTGTGCTCTGCACAAGTTCACAGGCAATGGACAAGATTTGGAAGAGAAGGAAAAGTGGGGCAGAGTAACATTTCTTACGCCTGATGCAGCAAAGAAAGCTGCTGAGTTGAATGGAGTTGATTTCAGGGGTAGTTTGCTGAAGGTAGTTCCTGTATGGTGCACCTATGGAGGCGACCATAAATTGTTTTCGTTTCCAGCTGTCAAAGCAAAAGTTTGTTGGCCACGTAAATTCAGCAGAGGGTTTGGAATTGTGAAGTGCTACATTCAGGATGTTGCTTGTATCGTTAATGATTTCTCTAATTTGATTATTGGAGGTAAGTATGTTTGGTGTGAGCCTAGTACAAAGTTTATGGACAGTGTTGTGATTAGTCGCCTTGATAAGGAACTTTCGGAGGCTGAAATTCTTGAAGTGTTGAGGACTGCAACAAATAGGAAAATACTTGACTTTTTCCTGATGAGGGGAGATGCTGTTGAAGATCTTCCTTGTGGCGCTTGTGAAGAAGCACTTCTCAGAGAAATCACCCCCTTCATGCTCAAAAGGAACTCCCATGGTAATTCTGTTCATATAAAGGTTTTCCCGCCAGAGCTGAAGGATAACTACACAAGAGCTTTAATTACCTTTGACGGGAGTCTACATTTGGAGGCAGCAAAAGCTTTGGAGCAAATTGAAGGGAAAGTACTTCTTGGATGTCGTTCATGGCAGAAGATAAAGTGCCAGCAGTTGTTTCATAGCTTTGTATCATGCCCTTCATCTGTCTATTCTGTTATCAGAGAGCAACTGGACTCTTTACTATCAAGCCTCCGGCAAAAAAAGGGTATTGAATTTGGCACATATATTTCATTTCTTGCAATAGCAGTTTCGTGTTTCCTTTGGCTGCAGTGTGCTTTGTTTTTGCTTTCTTTATGCTATTTGTGTGTTTTCATGGATTTCTTTTTAAGTCAGTTATCATTATGTGAAACTACGTACTAGATACCCTGACGTGGGTAAATATTTGTTAAAACATGATAAGAATTTTAATTATCACCAAGTAAGATAAACTTTACTTTTTGATGCAAAGTAGAGGGGACCGGTTCTATGACATTAATCCGCGGCCTTCCATCTAGGAGGTGGAATGGGTTACGCGGACGCTCATCAATGTTTCTCAACTGTAAGGGGCGATGAGTGTGAGAGTGGAAAGGTTTCGGTAGTTCAGGAACCAGGAGAAGCTATTGATTATAACAACTATTACTCTACTAGTTTGAAAGGGATTAAGAGGCAATATTTTGATTCTTCTTAATCAATTTTGAAGCACTCCGTTCATCTTAAACATGTAACTGTGCATAACTTTTCAAAAAAACAAAAAACAAAAAAAACCTGTTACTTTGCATTATGATTGAAGACTATTAAAGGCTCTCTAAAATAAATACACTGATGTTCTGCACTAATCATTCGGTGCTAACAGGCACGGTTTATCTTTTATCTTATTCACAGGTGCAGAATGCAATCTTGACAGAAATGAGAATGGTTCCTATCGAGTAAAGATAACTGCCAATGCTACAAAAACAGTGGCCGAGTTGAGGAGACCTCTGGAGCAGCTCATGAGGGGGAAGACTATAGATCATCCTTCCCTTGTTCCAGCTGTTCTACAGCTTTTGTTTTCTAGAGATGGAATTATTCTCATGAAGTCAATTCAACGAGATACCGGAACCTATATTCTCTTTGATAGGCAGAGCCTTAATATAAGAGTCTTTGGTTCTTCAGACAAGATTGACGTGGCGCAGCGGAAATTGGTTCAATCCCTTTCAATACTACATGAAAGCAAGCAACTTGAAGTCCATCTTCGAGGTGGCGTTCTGCCTCCTAATCTGATGAAGAAAGTGGTCAAGAGTTTTGGCCCTGACCTGCATGGTCTCAAGGAAAAGGTGCCTGAGGCAGAATTCACCCTAAATTCGCGGTACCATTTCATCTCTATTCATGGTAGCAAACAAGTAAAGCAAAAGGTTGAAAAAATAATATATGAGATTGCACAGACAAGTAGTCCACAGAAACTTGGTAATGAAGCTGCCTGTCCCATTTGCTTGTGTGAAGTGGAGGAAGGTTACCGGATTGAAGGATGTGGGCATGAATTTTGCCGGTTATGTTTAGTTGAGCAGTGTGAGTCAGCAATAAAAAGCCAGGATAGTTTCCCAATGCGTTGTACCTACAAGAATTGTGGTGCTTGTATTTTAATTTCTGACTTGAGGTTTCTATTGTTGAATGAGAAATTAGAGGAACTTTTTAGGGCTTCTTTGGGGTCTTTTGTTGCGGCTAGTGGGGGCATTTTCAGGTTTTGCCCCTCTCCCGACTGCCCTTCAGTTTATCGAGTGGCAGATCCTGGCTGTGCTGGCACACCATTTTTTTGCGGTGCATGTTCCGTGGAGACCTGTACCAAGTGTCACCTGGAGTACCATCCATATCTGTCATGTGAGAGGTATAGGGAATTCAAGGAAGATCCAGATTCCTCATTGAAGGAGTGGTGCAAGGGGAAGGAGCACGTGAAGCATTGCCCTATATGTGGTTTTACTATTGAGAAGGTGGATGGGTGCAACCATGTAGAGTGTAGGTGCGGGAGGCACATATGTTGGGTCTGCTTGGAGTCCTTTGGGAGCAGTGATGATTGTTACGGCCATCTGAGGTCCATACACCAGGCAATTATCTGAGAACCCTGATCAACTTGTTGACATGTATGTGTACATAAACCAGATTATTAGGCAAGTATACCTAGATGTATATAGTAGCTTCACGCACTTGGGACAGCCAAGTAGTAGTAACTTATGGTTACCTCTGTACCATATGTTTTGTTAATGCAGTGGCTCGAGTTTTATCATTTTCATGTCATTACTTGAAGAAATCTGTTGGAGCAAATGATTTAACAACGTATTGTCAAGTTCTTGCTATTACTTCTTACTGTTTATGCTAGTAAAGTTCTTTGATGCTTTTATGGTTCCCGAAATTCTTACGTTTACTGGGAAAAAAATTAATTGTTTCAGACTTCGGAGTAAGGAATATATATATTATATGCATACCTAGTTAGCTACTACTTTGTCCTCATTTCTAACAAAATGAAACCTAATTCTTCACAGCAAAGAAAGAGAAAAGAGACTATCAAAGAAAGTATCTGCAACCAAATGTGAAACCCACACCAGCAATACCCAAACAGAGTGCTAAAGCCACGAGCCATGGCACATTACCTGCACCATCACCTGAGCCATGTTGCTGTTGCCTACGTAGCTTAGACACTTGATGCTCAAGCAACCTAACCAACTGCCGATACGCAAACAAATGCGATGACTCTTTCAGTAGGGCATTGGAAATGGCTTCCCTCTCCTTTATCAACCTTGCAGCTTTTCTCTCTGCTTCCCTTGCTCGCGTTTGCGATAATTGCAACGCCTTCAAAAGCCCCAACTTCTCAGTGTTATCGGAGCGGTCATCACCTGTACATATCTGAAGGAGGTGGTCCTGGCTCTGGTCTTCCTGGCTCATGATGGTCCAAATTCTATTCATGGATGACAAAACTGCCTTATCTGTACCGGCAGAAACCTTGAGCGGCGGAGGTAAGTCACAATTCTGCAAGAGGTTGAGGCCTCCACCGGGACTCAGCTTCTGGTTGATTGTAGTCCAGCCTGCCATTTTCAAAGATATGTATGTATGTATGTATGTATGTATATGACTGTTATTTTGAGTAGTGTTTTATAAAAGAGCAATTATATTTGCATGTTTTGAGATGAAGGAAAATAGTGTTTTGTGTATGTGGGGGAAGGAGAGGCGTGAAAGGAAGGAAGGGAGTTGTTTGGTGGTGGGTAAGCTTGAATAAGAAGAGACTAGTTCTTCTTTCTTTTCTTTCGTGAAGGGAAGAAGAAAGAGGAGAGAGAGAGAGAGAGGTGCAAGAAAAAAGGTTAATGGCGTGGCGTGGCGTGGCTTGGGGTGGGGTGGGGTGGAGTGGGGGTTAGATACTTAGATTATGGAGATGGATGAGGAATGGTGGGGTCCACGATTATGAAGTGAAATCCTTTTCTTGGTGATCGATCGAGTCACGGAGAAAGATGCACGATTTGCAGTGAATTTAATTAAGTTGGGAATAATAATAATAAACTAAAGAACTTGTATTAAACTCAAAGCCCAAGTCTTGCTTATATATTATAAAACAAAAGAATCCAAATCAAACCTTCAACTAACTTGGTTCATCTGCAACCTTAAAATAATTGTATTGTTTTAGGGTATTTTTTTTTCTCCAAAATATCTGATGTTTTACGATCCCAAGAATATTTTGGCATTTATTTTCCCTCTCTACCTTCCTTCTCCCCCATCATTCTCCCCCATTATTATCAGAATCAGAGAATCGGCGTCTTCATCTTTCTTTCTCTCTCTCCTCTGTTTTTTTTTTTGAAAAATAAGAACATCCCCTAAATCCTAATCTATCAGATCTGCGATTACCCCAAAGGCTCTTGAAATCCGAGAAGGCGTCTGCCCTTCCTTCTCCACCACAGTCACCGTTTCTTCTTCTTCTTCAAGACTCACAAGGAATAACAGGAGAGGGAGAGAGGGAGAGAGGGAGAGAGGGAGAGAGGAAGAGAAGGAGAGAAGTAGATATGGAAGACAGAGAGCTACTACAGATCCGGTCGATTATAGGCAGCAAGCTACTACAGATCCGACCGATTATATCTAAAAAACTTGCCGGAAATAGTCTAGATCCAATTCATAATACCAGGCAAAATAGTCCATCTCAAATTCTGAGCTCATATTTTAGTTTTACCTACTACAGATCGATTCACTACTACAGATCTGTCAAATATATTTACTCTTAATATGAAGACAGAAGAGAATACGAGAGGGAGACTGATCTCTAGTAGTGATCCGTCAAATATATAACAAAATATGAAGGAATAGAGAGAGAGACAGATGTGGAAGACAGAAGAGAATACGAGAGGGAGGGGGAGTCTGGTGTTAACGGAGAATTAAATGAGATCTATTAATTAAGGGTAAAATAATAAAATTGTATACATTCTTAATCTAAGTGAAAACATCCCGAACGTTAATTATAATGGGATGGAGGGAGTATATGATAAGATTTGTGCATTAAAACATGGATGCGTAATTATTGTTATGTTAAAAATTACAATAAGTCTTGCCGGACGGCTTTATGGGATAGAAAAACTGGATAGGTAGAATTTTATTTTATTTTTTACTTGTGACTCCAAAAAATATATAGTATTTATTAATTCTAACATGAATTTTTATAAAATATACTCCCTCTGTCCTAAATTAATTGCTCAGTTTTGACTTTTTTAAGTCAAATTGACTATTTTTAGAATTAATAATTAAGCATATATAAATATATTTTTAGAATTATAAAAATTGGGATTAGTAATAAATTATATATACTTTCTTTTGGTTATAATCTCTTCACTTATATTTTAGCCAAAATAGTAAAAAGATTAGTTTTAAAAATGGTCAATTTGACTTTAAAAAGTCAAAACTGAGCAATTAATTTGGGACGGAGGGAGTAGTATTTTAGGTGTAATTTGGATACACATACAAAAATAGGGTTATACAGTGTTTTAGGTGTAATTTAGATACACATACAAAAATAGGGTTATACAGTCTGTATAACCCTATTTTTGTATGTGTATCCAAATTACACCTAAAATATTATATTTTATAAAAATTCCTGTTAAAATAAATACTATAAATTTTTTGGAGTCACAAGCCAAAAAAAAAAAATAAAAAAATAAAAAAAATTCCTCCTGTCCAATAAACCGGTCCAATTGACCGGTCTGTGTAAAAGCACCCTAAAAATTAAGATGCAAATACCAACTTTAAAAAAACAAGGAGGAATATGTTATCATTTCCTCTTGTCACCCTCTCAACGTTTAGTATATGCTATCGTTATGAAACAATTTTAGCTACGTACATATATATAATAATTTAATTAACCAATATGAAAAATGTAAATTTTTCCTAGATTTCCCCTTATTAACCCATTATCCTTCCTCAGTTCCCCCTGAGCTCTAATGAATTGTAATACAATAAGTTAACAAGAAAAGAAAGAAAAATATAATACTCTAAATGGTGCCTAAATGTGGACATTAATATTTTAATAGTACTTTGATGACAAAAGAATTTTATAAAAAATTACTTACAAAATGATGTAGTTGGTTGCTATCACTAAACCCACTAATGTATGGTGGATTATCCACTAATTACACTTGGCTCCCATTCATTTATCAAAACATTTTTATATTAATTCTCAAGGTCAAATTTGATGAATTTTTTTAGCATGACCTTTAATTTGTATCCTTGAGTGGGTTAATTGGATACAAACTAATTTGATCCAAATATATTAATAGATACATAAAAGTTCGATTAAATTTGATGTTAATATAAAGGTCATGCAAATTTGTATATATGGTTGTATCACTATATAGTCTCTTAGCTTAAAAATGGTCTCTTAATTAATTTCCTCTTAGGCTGCACGAGAAGGCAAAAATGGGACTAAAATATCAGTTGGAAGAGGGAGAATAATATAACGTAATTGTAATAATCACAACAAATTAATTAATTAAGAAGAATATTCAGTTACAAAGGCACACACACACACACACACACACACACACATATATATATATATATATATATATATATATATATATATATATATATATATATATGGATCTCCATCCGTGGCAACCGGTTACCAGAAATACTATTTTAGCAACCATAATCTCCACCATTAATCAACGAAATAGATGACATAAATTGAAAAGAAATTTATCCTTGCCGCTACAGCTTGTAGCGACAACAACAAAGTTGTGGCGGCTAGGCCAATTACTCTCACGCCCCTGCCATATTATTATATTATTATGCTTCAGTGTGCCGCTACAAAAAAGCGTCGCTACAAAAAAGCGTCGCCATCGACGATTATGTACTACACAACTATATATATACATATAGCTCATATAGTAATGATGATGCATATGCAAGATGTACATTGAGCCTAAAGTTTTGGTTTAGGAACTTTTTTTGAGTTATGGATTTGTATGCTATCATCAGTGGTGGAACCATAATATTTTTAGAGGGAGGTCAAGATACATCAGTAAAAAATTTTTTATTTAATATTGACGCTTATAGTGCTTCCTTCAAATTCATTTTACTCAATTATAGAATTTCACAACAGTCAATTTCAACCCTTGTCAACATTTGAGTTGTGAGTCTAATGGTTTTAAATACACACACACACACACACACACACACACACACACACACACACACACACACATATATATATATATATATATATAAATTAATTTCTTCCGAACTGTGAGACTATTAATCAGACTTTAAATTTTTTAATTAGTCAACTGATTAGCTACTTTTATGGATAAATTACAAATTATAATATTATATATTCATAACCTTATATTGTGGTTCTGGTCATCTTCTTTGGAGAGAACTGAGAGAAGCTATTTAAAGTAAGAAAATAAATTAAGTTATTCTCATTTACAAAAAATTTATACCAAAGTATGATTAAATCAGTAAGACAAATGAGTGCAATATTAATTAATTAATTATCAAACTTATTTAACATTATTTTATCTTATAGTAATATTGTTAATTTATTATAGGTGGAAGAACATGAGAAAACAAATGAATTAATACTATCTCATAACAAAGATCAAATTTAACTAATATTAGTATACTTCAGATTCCAGGGTTGAGGGGTCATATGACTCCTCTACCCCCTAGTTCCGCCAGTGGCTACCATCACTTGCTTCTTTTTTTGTGACATTACTATTTACTTGACCAATGAGTACCGCTTCAATAACTGATTCAACTTCTTTCTCAACCCCTTGTACCTGCACCATACCCAATTAAATTAACACCATTTTTTTAAAGTCATTGAAACAATACTAGACTACTAACAGATGCACAACAAGTCGATTTGGTATAGTCTGGTCTGAGCTTGATAAGCCTTGGGCTTTGATTAGGCCAGGTTAGGCTGTTGACTTTTGGTCGCCAGGTCAGGCCAGACCTTGGTCGCTGGATTGTGGTTTGATTAGGCCTACATGCCAGGCCAGACCCAAATCTAAGCCAGGCTCAAGGTCGGGCTGAGCCCAAGTGTGAGACCCCGAATTTTATGAAATAAAAGTATTCAATTTTTTTATTTTGGTAAATAGTTAAATTGATAAAAGTTTAAAGTTAAGGGTGATATGTAAATTTTTTTCAAAGTAAGCAAGTTGTCATAAAATATCCGGTAGTAAAAGTACAGTAATACGCGTGGTTGCATAGTAGCACACGGTATTGATTATTGATGCTTACGTGAGAAGTCACTTAATTTTGTTTTATTAATATTATTAATGTAATAAAACAGAAAATCTTTTTATATAAAACAGAATACTTTTATAAAGTTATTCGTTTTATTAGGCTAATAGTAAAATCTTTTTATATAAAACATAATACTTTTATAAAGTTATCTATTTTATTAGACAATAATTAGAATATATTATATTTTATTATGCATAGTATTTACATAGTGTTTGCATAGTAAAATCTTTTATAAAGTTATTCGTTTTATTAGATTATAAATAGAATATATTATATTTTATTTAAAAGATTTTGCTTTAAATATGGGCCGTCAGATTAAAGTAAATCAATCTAGACCGTTCATGAGTTAGTTACTATGCAGTCCATTTTTCTATAAATAGAAGCTCATTCCTTCATTATTTTCTTACGAATTCACTGAAACTCTAGAGAGAGAAACTATAAAGAGAAAGAAGAAAAATATTCTACTACTTCACTACTCTGATATCAAGTTTCTTTTACGGTAAAGGATATTATTTGTTGTACTCGTAAAGGGTATTGTTTCTTTCTTATTCATAAAGAAAACTTCCGTTATTCAATTCTTTATTATTCTGTTGGAATAACCTGTATACGCGGGCTACCCTATACTTGGTGAAATTCTTCTGTTATTACATTATTTATTATTCTGTCGGAATATCCTGTCTGTACTTTACGCCGGACCTGGTTCCATTATTCATTATTCTGTCGGAATATTCTGTTTGTGCTTTACGCCGGACCTGGTTCCATTATTTATTATTCTGTCGGAATATCCTGTCTGTACGTTTACGCCAGACCTGGTTCCATTATTTATTATTCTATCGGAATATCCTGTCGGTGCATTTACGCATGACCTAGTTTCACTATTTATTTTTCTGTTGGAATAACCTGTCTGTGCGGTCCATCGCATGCCTGGTGATTTCTTTTGTTATTCCATTCTTTATTATACTCAGTTGGTTAAAGTTTTGACTTTTATACTTCATAAAATTAGTGGAATATCCTTGATATTTGCGCTTCATCCAGTATCTTTTCATGGAAGTATTCTTTTGAGCATTTTTAAATTTTACTCCACAAAGCAGTATCATGTTGACAATTTGGACGTTATTGATTCCTGGATAAATTAATTCTTGAACTTGTTTTATTGAATTATTATGTCATTGTCATCATCCTCATGTTTATAGTATGTTAAAAGTCATCTGTGGCCTGTAGTGCATAGATGGACTTGGTATGATTATGACCAGGGATTATTCGGTATAATTATGACCGTAATATTACAAATGATGTGGAAAAGTCCTCATTGGACCGTAGTGCATTGATGGACAGTTTTTGGTATGATTATGGCTAAGGTTTCTCTTCATCCAAGGGTGCAAAGATGAATTATTTTATGGCATGATCAGGACCATTGATGAAAACACGATTATCTTTGACCCGTAGTGCATGGATAATTCGTGGTCGTCATACTAATGAATATCCTTGGCCTGTAGTGCAGGGATGATTCGATGATGTGGATTAATTATTGAGCTGAGTCTCAGCGATGAAATATTAATTCATTGATGTGATAATAATGAATATCTTTGGCCGTAGTGCATGGATAATTCATGGATGTGATACTAACGAATATCCTTGGCCGTAATGCATGGATAATTCGAAGGTGTGGATTATTTATTAAGCTGAGTCTTAGCGATAAAATATTGGTTATACACTTTTAATTTGTAGAAGATAGTAGATATCATGCTCTACTTGACTCTTCTAAAATACAGTTGTATGTCTTTGGCCGTAGTGCAAAGATGAATTTATTAGTATGATTATGAACAAGAATTGTGATTTGGTATAACCATGATTTTTGATGTTTCAGGTGAATATAGGTGATGAAAATTATCTTCGTCCTGGGTGCGAAGAGAAATTTAAAATCACAATTATGATTATGAGTTATTCATATGATTGTGGACATGAATGGTTGATTGATGTTACAGGGATACAACATTATTGGTGGACTTTTAATATGGAGAAGATAATAGACCTAATGGTCTATTTGACTCTTCTAATGGATTGCTCGTTCCGCTGCAACTATGGTTGAAAAGTTTTATCAGCTACCATATGTTCTAAATCTCTGATTTATTAATGATGAAAGCTATTGATGATGTAAATTAGCTTTAATTATGATATTCTTTACTGGGCTAGTTGAGCTCACCCTTTTGCTTTCATTATTCTCTTCAGGAAGTGAGAACGCAACAGGGACTAGTCGGGAAACGGAGTGATGGTCCAGATGATATCATTAGTAGTCCTTACTATTCTATGAAATAGTGTGATAGCTGTAGAGGTTCTCCCTAAACAGTATAAAAAAGTGTGTTGTATTCTATACATCATTTAGTAGTTATATTTGGTGAATCAAATAGGGTGAGGCGAACCCAACTTTGGAAGGGTGTTTTGCCACTATCATACAAGATGTCTAATGACATACAACCTCGTGTTCTCATAGGACATGGTTGTGCACATCCACTTGTTGAATATATCTACGAGCACTATCTATATGATCTTGGAGTTTATTTGACGTATAATTTTCACTTGGAGACAACGGAGATATTTATATGTCAAGAGAAGACTCACCATTGGAAAGAAGATGATAGTAATCTTCTTATTTTTATTTGGGGACTTTTGGGTCAACCAAGGATAATTCTGTGGACATATGATATCTATCATAACCTAGACGCATGGCCTCCAATGTACGAAGGTTTTCTTGAGCACTTTCCAAATATTTTAATTTCTAAAACAGTTTTTGACTATACTTTTATATAAAGTATCATTGTAAGGTTGTGGTCGAGGTACCATGAGAGTTACATACATTTGTATTAAAACTCATAGTTAACTGTGGTCGTATTCTATACGACAGCTCAGCAGTTGTATAAATGAAGTTGTATTTGAATTTTGTACCATGTATCTGGCGACTCAAAATGGGTGATGTATACCTAATTTTGGGGGCGTCATACCAAGGTCTTGGCTGGCTTGGTCTTTTTTTCCAATGTTAAATATTAAAAATATAAATTATAAAATATAAATTAATGAAAAACTTGAGTATTTTATATTTACAAGAAACTAACTTATTATTAATATTTAATATTAAAAATTAGTTTATTGATGTATTAATTAATGTTAATATTTAACATTAAAAATAACAAGGAATATTAATAAAATTTTATTGTTAAATATTAGTAATTTAGTTTTTACAATAAACTAACTTATTATTAATATTTAATCAACTAAGTAAGTAACTTATTATTCATATTAAATATACTAACTAGTTCTATTCATTGAAAATGTATATTAATTAAATGTATCTACAAGAAATAAAGAATGAATAATTAAAATTTTAATTTTTTTTGATGTATTAATTAAAACTAATGTATTATAATTTATAAATTAAAATAATGAATAAGTAAAAATTTATACTTTATTGATGAATAATTATAACTTTAAAATTCGAAAATTACAAATAATTGGATAAAAAAACATGTAAGGCCTCAGGCCAGACTTTTTTGCATGCTAGAACCGGATTTTTATATAAAAATAGCGATCTTTTCATGCGTTTCAAACTAGGTCTGACCGGACCAGGCTTTAATTAGACCAAATTTTGACCTGGCTGGACCCACTCGGGCCTTTTGTACATCCGTAATAGTACTATAACCTAAATATACTTTAAAGTTAACTTGATAAAAAAAAGGATGTTAGAATCATAATGCATGCAATGCCACACACACACACACACAAATGTATATACACAGCTGTGTAGTATAAAATCGTCTATGACGATGGTTTTTTTGAGTTATAGCGACGGCTCAGCCGTCGCTATAACTATTCTGGTCTATGGTGACGGCTGAACTATCACTATAACCCAGAAAAATCGTCGTCATAAGCGACTGTGTACTACACAGCTGTATATATATATATATATATATATATCTAGCTTATAGTTTTGGAGAATATATAATTCATTTTTAAGCAAACACATGCACTAATATATACCTACCTTGTGAATTAGTTCTTCTGCTAGATTAGCATCCTTGACGACTTCTTTGGCTACATTATTAATTTCAACCGATTTGAGATTTCTGGCATTGGGAAATTGATCTGCCAAAACATCTGTAATCTTCACCACTTCCTCAGCCACCTTTTCCACCACATTCGCGACTAATTCAACATCCTTTAAAATCACTTCCACTTCATCTACGCACGCACGCACACAGTTATTTAAAGCTAGTGAGACACAAAACTTATTTAATTTGCAGTTTATGATGAAGAGTTGTTAAGGATATTAACATAATAAAAAAAATTATATATATATATATATATATATATATACACACACGGTCCGAATATTAAGTTTACCCCTTATTTAACATACCTTACATACCCCTTTTAGCGACGGACCAGACGACAATTCGGTCTGTCGCTATATATAAAATCGTAGTCTTAATTTTTAGCGATGGACAACATATAGCGACGGATTCGGTCCGTCATTAAAGAGGGGTATGCAAAGTATGTTAAATAAGGAATAAGCTTAAGATCCGGACCGTATATATATATATATATATATATATATATATATATATATATATATATATATAGGCTAATTACACTTTTGTTTCATGAAGTACCATCAAATTCAAAATTTTGCCCTCAAAAAATTTGAGCTTACGCTTTACTACATCAAGTACCTAATTTAATACAATTTAGCCCCCAATTTCCGAATTCGACCAAAATTGGTCGGAATATTCGACTCGCCCAAGAATTTGATCGGGTTTTGTGTATTTAATACCAGTTGACCGTATAAATATACAGTTTGACTTGATTTAAAAAAGGGATATTTACAGTTCTATTACATCAAGTATCACCATATTCATGATTCGGCCCCCAAAGGAAAAAAATTTAAATTATTAAAAATTTAAAATTATAAAAAAATTATAAATATAATATTTTTAGCCCTTTACAAAAAATAACTAATGCCGTAGAAATAAGATATAAAATTATAAATACAATTTAAATTTATAAATAATATTATAAATATAATTTGTAAAATTTAAGTTGTGATATAATTTATAAAATTTAAGACGTAAAATTTATAATTTATGATATAATTTATAATTTGCAAGATTTAAGTTGTAAAATTTATACATATAATTTGTTAAGTTTAAGACGTAAAATTTATAATTTATGATAAAATTTATAGTTTGGAAGTTTTAAGTTGTAAAATTTATACATACAATTAGTAAAATTTAAGACATAAAATTTACAATTTATAATTTGCAAGATTTAAGTTGTAAAATTTGTACATACAATTTGTAAAATTTAAGACATAAAATTTATAATTTGTAAGATTTAAGCTGTAAAATTTATACATACAATTTGTAAAATTTAATACAAAAAATTTATAATGTGCAAGATTTAAGTTGTAAAATTTATACATACAATTTGTTAAAATTTCCAAATTTGAAGGAATAAAACAATTTGAAGGATTAGAGAAAAGGGAGAGAGAGCAAATGAATCGTTTTTTTTCTTTTTTTTTTTTCAATTTATAAAATTAAAATTATAAATAAAATTATAAAAAATATAAATAAAATTTGTAAAATTGAAGTTGTGATATAATTTGTAAAATTTATATAAACAAATTGTTAAAATTTCTAAATTTGAAGGAACAAAACAATTTGAAGGATTAGGGAAGGGAGGGAGAGAGAAGAGAGAGCATGAGTTATTTTTTTCTTTTTCATTTTTTTCCTCTCCTCCTTTTGTATGCTCTTCTAATATAAAAGGGTATTATTTAATTGATTAAATTTTGGGCACTTTTGTCAATTGTTTAAAAGTTTAATGTTATTCGTGTTAAAAATATAATAAGTATGTTTAAAAGTTTATTGTTTTTTTGGTAATTAAGTATTTTTTTAAATTGTTAAATTTAAAAAATTATATTGGGTAATCTTTGTATTAATATTTAATTTTAGTAATTTAATACATAATAGTTATTTATAAGGATTTATACAGATTTAATACGTCAAAATAAGTATTTATACAAATTTTAAACGAATTAGGTACTTGATGTAGTAAATTGTGAATTTGGTGGTACTTGATATAATATAAATGTTATTAGCCCGTACGTATTTTATACGGTATCTAGCTGGAAAATTAGATATTCTGGCCAATTTTGGCCGGATTCTGAAATTGGGGGCTAAATTATATCAAATTAGACACTTGATGTAGTATAGTGTAAGCCCAAATTCTTTGGGGGCCTAATCATAAATATGATAGTATTTCATGTAGTAAACTGTATTTAGCCATATATATATATATATATATATATATATATATATATATATATATATATATGGACAGAACAATTGTTTATTTAGACAAATATTTCAGTGGCAGATTATATTTGTTCAATAAATAATTGTATACAATTAATTTGCCCTAGCTATATATGTCCATAAATTTAATTTCCTGTCTAATAATGTAAAGCACGCATTGCTGGAAAAATCAAGAAACTTGGATAGGGTCAGCAATTGTGTTACCAGTCGTACGTACTTTTCAATTCCAGGAATGAATTTAATTTGTCCTTGCCAAAGGGTAATGTAACTATGGATAGTAGCATTCCGGCAACCTGTTTTTTCCTATATCATGACATTTGTTAGATTAAGGTTAGCCTATATACTATAAATTAAAATTGAATAAATAAATAAAATTAAAAAAAGTGTAAGAATATATAGTATTCATTGACAATTACCAAGAATTTGAAGGTTTCCCAGATGGGCTTGGAGGTCCTGGATGAACACTACTGTAGGATGCAAAGTTCCTACATGCATGCATATGAGGAAATTAATGTTAAGACTATAAATTAAATGTGATTCCACTGATTAATTAATGTGATTCTAATTATTATAATCTTTTCATATTTTGTGGAGTAATAGATTATTGTTACTGTTTGATCCAAAAAATAAATATATTTATAGGTAGATAAAGAGTTTTGTTATATATGCCGATCGACTCGACATGGAGCTCACTACACACAAATGACAGTATAGAATTATTTACAACTTAATTCATGGCTTTTAAAACATTAAACATTTATGTGTTTGTATATATCTAAGCAGCCTTGGGGGCTTTTAGACCTCAAATGCTAAAGTTTTGATAATCTATATTAAATTAAATTTATTTAACTCAAAACCGCATTAATTATAAGCCCAAACTTCACAAGCCTTAACACCCCAGATACAGCAAAATGAACAAGCTCCCAGGAGTACGTGGACGTGTATATATATATATATATATATATATATATATATATATATATATGTATGAGAGGAATTGAATTAATTAAACCAAAATGCAATATAATTAAAGAGAGTGGAGAGAGAAATTTGCATGTGAATTTTACTACGAAACTAACCTGCTGATGATGCTGTGTGAAAATAACACATAATCAGAAGTTAAAAATGGGTGAAAATTGGATTTTGGTGAACTTAAACTCCTGCTTGGATCAAGAAAAGAGGGTAGAAATATTCTTGAATGATTTACAAGTGGAAGGGTACTTGAGAAGCAGTATGATCTCCATAATCTTGACGCAAACATGTTTAATCTTGATTAAGCTCGAGCTCCAACAAAAATTTGAAACACCTATCTTGTTGAATTTATAAAGTATATATTTTCTTACAAAGAAATTGAGGTTCATTAATTTATAATATACACACACACACACACACACACAAATATTACTTGGTAGCGTGAGAATTGTACCAAGAAGAGTTACTTGGCCGCCATGATTACTTGGAGTACAAAACTTGCATGTTGGTTTCCTTGGAAGACAACTAGTGTTTTTGTGTCAAATTATAAATGCATTTTGACTTTTAAAATTAATTTGTAAAATTATAAATTCAGAATCGATATAAATTTATTTAATTTTAATAATTTGAAAATATTAAGAGTGTATTTTGGTCTACGACAACCTCTAATAAAATAAATTGTTAGTTTAAATTTGAATAGAGATATGACATAATAATAAAATTATGATAACAAGTTGAAAATATTGTGCTATTTTATATTAATATAAAAAAATAGATCATTCCTTTTGTAGAATAAAAAAAGTGGCAAATGAAACTCTTTTTTTTTTGGGGTTGTGTGTGGAATAGATCTAGAAAGAGTAATAATTACTTAATATTTGTTGTTTTTAAAACTTTTCGAGTGTGCAGGGTAACAAAGGCACCGAGGGAGGAGCTGAATCAGCAAAATACATCAAGATAATGGTGCTATACAGTAATAGAGGGGTAATTTTGAAAAAAATTAAAAATATCTCATATTAATTTTAACAAGTCTAATCTAATATTTTGGAATAGAGGGGTAATTTTGAAAAAAATTTGTAATTAATCCTCTTAGAATGAGAAAAATAAAATTATCAAAAACGTCATATAATATGAGATAGAGAGAATAATATTTTTTTAAAGTCCTAACCAAATATATCAGCACTACATTTAATTAACCAGAAAATTTTCATTAATTTAAATTGTATTGGAGTATACAGTACGTGTAGGACGTGTATAATGTCAAGCCCAAGAAGATGTGAGGACTCCTACTTTTAGAAGTTAAGACGATTCACATTTAGTTTCTTATTCCAAGTCCATTTGCTCAGAATTAGTTTGAGTGATACGAGTTGAGTGAGTAATTATTATAATACTATAAAATTATTTTTATTAAATTTTGAGGATGAAATAAAAATAAAAATTTAAGAAGGATAAAATTATAATAAAATAAAATTTGTAATGACAAAAGAAAAATATAGTTTATGACATAGCCTCAAAAAGCCGTTATTTCCCTCACTCCTTAATAAAATAAGAAAATATAAATTTTGTGAATTAATTTTGAAAAATACCAAGGAAAATATTCATTTTTTTCTAGTTATTCTTATAGATTTATAATGTAAGATTAAAAAAAAATATCATGATTTATACATGAGTGAGTGTTGCTATAAATTTATTTGATATTAAATAATGATATATGTGAATAAATGGGTTGAGAAAGAATAAACAAAGAATCTACACTTTACTATTCTATCTTATAACTTATAGTTCCACCTCCCTCGCAAGCCAAATCTGTCATGAATTAGTCGACATATAAATAATTTTCTTATATAGTGAACTGTGTTGTGTATGATTAAAAATAGTAAATGTTCGTTTTATATTTTAGAATGGAGAGACAATATTTTTTATAATTTTTTTTTATTAAATACTTTAAAATAGTAATATCATCTACCGCATTTTTTTTTCTTCTCAAGCTTGAAAGAGTGTAGATTCTCTATTCTCATTTTTTCTATTCACATATGCCTCTCCATTTAAATTATGACACCTAACCATATACTTCTTTAACACCAATTAACCTGTTTAGTTGGTCGTTAAGCCAAGCCAAGCCAAGAAGTGGGTCACTGCATGCCAGCCCCATCATTACGTTAACGCGGAAAGAAACTTAAGTCCGTCCCCATTGACTTGGCTAAATTTCCATTTCCACTGAAAACGAAATTCCCCTCAATTTTCCACAAACAATTATTATCCCATTAATGTCCATTTGTGGAGTAGTAGTACCATCAATTTAGCCTCATAAATCCATTTTATCCAGCAACTCATACAAAACCATGTTAATGTTATTGCACTCTCTTCCTTCCTCTGTTTCTTGGCGTTTATGGTAACAAAAAAATATTCCTGTTTTATACTCCTCTGTTTTTTGCTCTGCTTTTCCAATGGGAATTAATCATAGAAAGCTTTTGCAAATACCACAAAGTAATTCACATTTTCAAAATTTTCAAGCGAATGGTCATGATGTTAATGATTGCTACTATTTCTCATACCAAGATTCTCTCCCTCTCCCTCTACCAGCTCCACCTCCTCCTCGATACTCATATGTTGATAATTCTAAGACAAATCTTCCGATTTTGCCAATCTTTGCCCTCTTGTTCTTTTTTCTTGCTGGTTTTCTCGTTCTCATTTGCTTTCTAGCACTTGTTAGAAAATACCACTTAAATTTGAACAATATTAGGGGGAGAAATTCACCCGATTTAGATCAAAATGAAGACTTTATTAATGAGAATCGTGGCCCGGAATTTGTCCACCCCATATGGTTCATCAACTCGGTGGGTCTTCAACAATCCGTCATTGATTCCATCGCGATTTTTAAGTATAAAAGAGATGATGCATTAACTGAAGGGACAGAGTGTTCTGTTTGTTTGGGTGAGTTTGAAGAAGATGAGAGCCTTAGGCTTTTGCCAAACTGTAGTCATGCTTTTCATATTCCTTGTATTGATACTTGGTTAAGGTCCCATAAAAATTGTCCCATGTGTCGCGCTCCGGTAGTATTGGATACAACTCATAGGAATTTGAATGGATTGAGTTTAAGGGAAGAGAATTCTGTGGAGAATAATAATAATGGTGAATTTGGAAGTCAATATCGCGGCGAGACTGGTGAAATTAGAACTGGAGGTGAAAATACAAGTGCATTAGCATTGCCAAATGAACAAGGAAATATTAATGACAAAAAAACTTCTCCTTGTGCCAATCCGGGGATTTGTGATGGTCAAGTGCTAAGTGATATGGCGGAATTACAACCGGTGAGGAGATCGATTTCAATGGAACACGAAGCGAGTTCAAAGAAATTGGATACAAAAAAAGTTGCTAGGCAGCAAGGTAATAAATCAAATTCAAGAAAATATGGAGTACTGATGAAGAGTTCTTCATTTGGACGTTCTGCTCATAAGGGGAGTGGCTCCATTAAAAGGTCATTATCAACAAGTGGACAATGCTCCAGACCCAGGTCTAGTCGAACCCATGATTCAATCCTACCGTTGTAATCATAAATTTTAGATTGAGGGAGGGAGGGAGGGAGGGAGGGAGGGAGTATAGTAATATGAAGGAGGAACAAATTAAGCCAAAAAAACATGCATGAAACAAATCTGTCAAAGAACTGGTTCGGATCTGCAGCATAAATTGAGTCGTTGAATAATTAATGTAACTAGAGTGATTGCGTATACTATCAGCTTTCTTATAACTCAGTGTTTTTAATTAATGCTTTAATTTTTGTTATGATCTACTTGAGGTAATATCTTTTGTTATTGTGTGAAGCAAGATTCTCATGCCCGGCCGGTCATAGAATGGAAAAAGATAACACGTGGATGGGTCACTAGTCTAATCAGTGTCGAACCGTTATTAACCTCATTAATATATAAAAATATATATTATTAATAATTATTAAAATTTTAAAAAATCTCGTTTTTTATGAACCGGAGAGCCGACCAGTTCTGGATTTATTGGCTAATCCGGCGGACCAGTCCGGGTTTAATAACATTGGTGTGAAGTTTCCCCACCAAGAATAACTATGAATAACAAATATTAATCGTGGAATTCATAGAACTTTAACTGAAGATAGATACAAAAAATTTGAAGTATGAAATTTCTGGATTGTAATATCATGGAATGCTTGATCTTTTGTGATTTTTACGAGTGTTAAAAGATAGAAGTTTTAGGCATATTGTTGGTCGAGGCGTGGTTATTGCTGCGTTATTCCTCTTTCATAATTTTCTTTTTAAATTAGTTTCGATTAATCAACTGGTTTCACATATTTGGGTTTAGGGTTAAAGTCTGTTTAATCAATGTTGTTAATCTCATTATATATATTTTTTAAAGTCAAATTCTACTTGAAACTAGTTTTGAAAGAGAACGGAGGAAAGTAGTGGCATCATGCCATCATGTAATGTAGTCTTGCTAAATTTGCACTGATATGTCTGGAATCTGGATGCATACAGGGTGGGGGGGGGGTGGGGGGGGGGCGGCTTTCACATGGTTACTTTTGTACGTAGTATCTCTCTTGCCTGCCCACATACTTTTTTGATGTGCCAGCATGTTTTTCCAAGCCGGTGAGACAACTGTTGGTCGATTCTCTGCTTGGTTCGTGGGCACAAATAAATGAAAGAACCCAACCATATGTAGACGAATTTTTTTTCCTAACGTATGTAAAATCTATATAAAAATATTTAAATATTATATATTTAAAAATATGGAGATTTTGAAATATTCTAATTAATTTATATTAAAATTTTAAAAATATAATACTTAAATATATTTTTAATGTGTCTTAAAATTTATAATTTTGTACTACATACATTAAAAAAAGACTATTAATATTGTTATAATAAAAATATTCTCATACCAAAATATTTATTAATGTTTTTAAATTATTACATCTTAATATTTTAAATGACCCTTAATATTTTGATAAAATAATTTTTCTTATGATAATATCAATAATGTTAAAAGAATATTATAATAATTGTAGAATATAATTTGTAATATATTAAGAGGAGAGAGAGTGGCATATAAGAGCCTAGCAATTTAAGAAAAAAGTCAGCCGCCACACGTTGTAGCGGTAGGTCGGGGAAAAAAATATAATAATTATATTATTAATAAGGAGGGACTTTTTGGTAAATTACTATGCAGATAAAAGTGATGTAACTGACGCTACAACTTGTAACGGTAGAGTCTTTTTTTTTCAATCTCAACGCTTAATTTTATTGATCAACGGTGGAAATTATGGTTGCTGAATAGTATCCGTGGCAACCGATTACCACAGATGGGAACCCATATATATATATATATATATATATATATATATATATATATATATATATATATATATATATATATATATATAGCAAGGATCAAGTGCATACCACTTATCTTAGTCACCCGTACTCACCCCGCTTTAGGCGGCGGTTTCGGTCATATAACCGTCGTCTATACTTTTAGTGACGCTATATGTTGTCCGTCGCTAAAAGTATAGACGACGGTTGTATGACCAAAACCGTCGCCTAAAGGGGGTGAGCACGGGTGAATAAGATAAGGGGTATGCATTTGATCCGGACCGATATATATATATATATATATATATATATATATATATGCGCGCTAGTGGATTAGACTATTCAAATAATATGTAATTTGCTAGTTTTATGTTACTGCAAGTATTGCATTTCTTATTAGTGTTAGAATTTGAACTTAAATGAAATTTTAAAGAGTAGTGCTAGAGACAAACTATTTTACAAACATTTTACAAACTGCTGATGTGGCATACTCCACCTCAGCATATTGTGTGGGACCGAAGACTACATTAAAACAATTTGTTGATCAATACGCTGAGGTGGAGTATGCCACATCAGCAGTTTGTAAAATGTTTGTAAAATAGTTTGTGTCTGTAGCACTACTCAATTTTAAATATGAGTTTTGAAACTAAAATATAAGTGGATTCTATTAATTATTTGAGATAAATTTATATATTAATGTGTTCTACTTCATGAGTAGATAAAAATCAAGTATTAGAAAGTTCAAATTTATAGGGTAATAAATGAGAATTTTACTCCTAAAAACCACCCATTAAAAAGAATAAATAAATGCTTATGAGAAGTGAGAGTATCACATCGACTATGAACTTAGCATTATATATATATATATATATATATATATATATATATATATATATATATATATAGTTTGCTCTTAAGTTCGGGTCTTAAGCGGCACCCTATTTTTATGAAGGGGAGAGAACTCAGCCAAAACATGATTTGAGTTCACCACACACGACCTGTGTCGGGCTCAATGTTTTGTTTGGTTCCATTAATTTTTTTATTATCATTGAATGAAGCGCCGCAACGCTAACTTTCTGTAACGTGCAACGGAGCAACGCTACTTTCCAACACTACAAGCGCTAACCCTTTGGTTGATCTACCTCTGCTGTCCAAAGCAACGACGTTAATTGCTTTTGCAGCATTTTTGCCTATGCGGACACACTACTTTTGTGGAGGGACGCGAAGAGAACCTAACTAAGACTTGATTTGAGTTCACCACAAGCGACCCGTGTCGGGCTTGATGTTTTGTTTAGTTCCATCAATTTTTTTATTAAGTCCTTTTTTTTTTAGCCAAATGAATATTAAATCCTTTTTTTTTAGCCAAATGAATATTAAATCCTTCATAAAGAGACATGTTTACTAATTAGAATCAAAGCTGGTTATATAATGATATTAGTACTTTCTAAAGGACTAGGTACAATATTATTATACAAGCCAGGAAAAATTGCAGTCACTGTTTCTGGCAAGTATCAGCAATGCAGCTCCGTAGCTATTTTCTTCATATCTGCAACACTAACACAATCTTTAATATGTGCTTGTGTCAGTTGTATGTATATATATGTATATATATGTCAGGGTGTGACAGATAAAAGAGTATACCATTGTTGAACTTTAATCCTTGTGCACATCCAAGTGTACGGTAGACGTTGGAATTTTGCAAAGATCAGAAATACAATTTTTAAGGCATGATACGACTGTCGTGGAAGTGTCATTAGCACAAATTTGTTGGCACATATCAAAGCAGTCTGCGTCATCATTCGGGGTTACGTGCGGTGTTATCTGACGGGCAGCAAGCGTGGTGGTGATCATCGCGACTGCCACGGCCACGGCCACCACCGTCAAGAGTGCATGCTGCGTGTAGTGTCCCATTGCTTAATTAATTAGTTGATCATATCAGACTCTACAAATTGCTCTTCTTTAATTAATGGTTAATCTCACAAATTAAGGTGATCACTATTTATGGTAAGATTGGTTAGTCACACTTATTGCACCTACTGCAATTGCGTTACTTGTATCCAATTGTATGCATCGTGCATGTATTTGTTTCCCTTACGTAATTTTGATATTGAAGGGCAGGAAAGATATGATTGAACTATATATCATTTATTTATTTAATGTTCTTGATTAAATATAAACATAAAAATAAAAATGCATGGTCTCTATTTAATTACTAATTAAGTGCTACGCGTTACACCCCAATGGATGGTCAAAATCTCCTACGACAAATTAAGACCATTAAATACAAAGCTTAAATAAAGGCTAAGAACAGACCAGACCAGACCTAAATATATATGGACATATTACATATAGGTTGAAATAGCATCATCTGTACAAGAGACTCAAGTAAAAAGCCTTTTTAAGCTATCCCACAAGAGAGAAATCATAATATGGTATTTTGTACTTTTTTAATATTTGACATTAATTTTGGAATGTAAATAAGAAATGTAATGATCAATTTTTTCTCTTGATTAAATTAAACATAAAATCTCAATAATGACCTTCTAAAATTTATTGAAAAAATAAAAAGAAATAAATTAGTATTTAATGTTTAATAATAATATATATGTTACAATATTAATTCTTTTTCAGAATTTATAAATGAAAAATATAAAGTAACCACCTTTTTTTCTTTGAAAAATAAAACCCAGATAAAAATGAACAGATGGAGAATGCGACTAATTAGGGATGCAACCTTAAGGCCAGCCGGTTGCCATGGATGCGGTCCCATATATATATATATATATATATATATATATATATATATATATATATATATAGTCAACTTTGGGGGTCTCAAGATTTTTTCAGTTAGTTTTGCTTATGGTTCATTGTACGTAATAATGTTGTTGTACCATATATTTTGTCCATAAAATCTTATTTACCTGACAAACAAAGTAAAAAAAGAATATAATGCACCCATAAGGTCATGGAACACATTATTAATTAACAGGATTCGATTCCATTTTTTCTGGTCAACCAATCTGTAACATCGTCCGTGCAACATATACATATGAAAACAGATATCATTTTTTTGTGTGCTAATTAACAGATATCATGTTTGCAATATATTGATATATATGTTGTTAGATCCTTAGGTTGCTTTTTTACCTTTCCTTCTGAGCTTTAATTTGTAGCTTTCTCCATGTCCTCCTGGTATCGAACTTCTTGTGAAAAGTGATGGGTAAAAAGAATCAGAGAACCAACATTGCTTTTATTTATTGGTTATGTGTATATTTTAATGTATCTTGCTTGTCTTGATTTGAAGTTTCAGAAAGACATGTGATACAACTGTCTTTAAATCTATATGAATATTTGATGAATCTTCTTATATATATATATAGTTGTACTCTATCAATTATTTGCAACTTTCCTTTGCTCTAATTAAGCTGCCCGGCCCCTCCCCTCTCCTCTATACCAGAAAAAAAAGCTCGATGAAAATAATAATAATGTAAATTGAGTTGTGTTATTTATGTCGGGTCGTAATGCAACTAACTAAAGACAAACGAAACTAATAATAAATATAAAAATAATGTATACGTCGATAAATATTTGACGAAGTTAGATTGCGACCAACGTGAAATTATATACAATAAAATAAAGGGGCTATTTGATAAAAAATTGAATGAAAGTGTTCTGAATCAGAATGAACGGAATGAAAAAAATTATTTGATAATTGACATGTCTGACACATCTGAATAATAGATTTTTGTTATTTTACCCATGTGAAAAAATTTAAAATTGTTGTAAATTTATTTAATATTATTTAATATAATAGTTAATATTTTTAAAACAAAAATTTCATTCAGCTGTCATTAAACCAAAAAAATGACACTAAACCATCAAGTCCAAAGCGTCTGAATGGCTAACCGATTCAACCATTCAGCCATTCAGCGCGTAACAAACAACCCTAAATTAAAGTGAGTTCTTTCTTAATTCCTACCTATCCCATGCAAGGGCGGATCTAGGATCCGTTCTTAGTAGGGGCGATTTTTTTAAAACGAGAGTTTGAATACGGTATATATTATATACTCATGCTTTTAGTTTTTTTTTTAGCGTAATAGTAGTTTAAGTTTTTTTCCGCTCTATAAATTTAAGTCTATCAAGTTTTATTTTTGCCCTTATCCCTATACCTATAAAAAAAATTAAAAAATCCTAACATAGGCACTGCCTACTCTTCGCTCTTAATAGATTCGTCACTGGCCTCATTACCATTTTGAGTTTTGCTTGGTTTAAGTACAAATATGGTTCTACAATTTTTTGTCATCATCTATTTTTTATATTAAAAAAATTAGTGACTTATTTTGAAGTAGAAACAAACATTACAATTGATTTATATCAACATTTACTTAGTAACATATCAATTTATATAGCAATGTAAATTATTTAGTCACAAAATTTTAAAATGAATTAAAAACCAATAGTTAATTAAATAAATAGAGGTAATATGTACATTATGTGGGCAAGAAAATCGTGCCTTGCTAGTTAGAGTTTCGTGTTGGCTGAGGAGGAAAGAAATTCACGAAGAGCACGAAATTGGTTGATTGATTGAAGAGGGGAGAAGAACAGGTGGGCGATTACTCTAATGACACGTGGCAGAACTCTCAGAATTTGGAAACCGTGTTAGGGTAGCAGGGATTCCAAGAGCTTTCTTATTTCTTCGAGTTGAGAGAATGTCCAGGCTTTTTTAGTGCTTTTAGATGGAATGTCCAAGTCCTAAGTCACCAAAAGCTCTCCTCCTTCCTAGAATGGAAGGGGTAATTTCCTTGAATTAAGTAGTCACGTGTTTTCAGGAAAATTCTAAAAATACCCTTGAGTTATTAGAATAATGCCTATATTGTCATGTCCTTCTAGCCACCAATTCAATCCCTTAATCAATTCCCAAAACGAGCTGCCTCCACGAGCCTTCCGCCTCGGGACACGTGGAGGCTTCTCCCGGGTCTAGCACATTTATTTCTAACTTCTTCGTCTTCATTTAATTAGGTTATGCGAACCCTAATGTAAGACCCCGAATTTTATGAAATAAAAGTATTCAATTTTTCTTATAATTACTATTCAGTAAATGGTTTAATTGATAAATGTTAAAGTTAAGGGTGATATATGAATTTTTTTCAAAATACACAAGTGGTTATAAAATAATCATTGTTGTCGGGGAATATTCGTTTGGTCGTGGAATATTCTTTCTGTCGGGGAATATTCGTACGACGGCGCAGCTATTTGTGGGCCCCATAACGAATAACTGTCGGGTGAAGAAAACGACAAATTTAAGTTTTTACAAATAACGGCGTAGTTGTTACCGTTAACACTGTTGGAATACCCGGTGGTTAAAATACAGTAATACGCGTTATTGCACAGTAGCACACAGTATTGCATAGTATTTTTGAAATTATTGATTCTTACGTAAGAAGGCACTACTCAATAATTGTTACAGTAATTACTGTTCAATATTTTATTTTATTGATTCAATAATTGCTACGTTGAAATTTTATATTATTGTTGTTCAATAATTGTTGCTGCACAGTATTTTCCATTATCAGATCAATAATTCATATTATTTGAATAATATTATTATATAACATTATTGGCAATGTCTAGAAAGTTCTGTCTAAGGAGAGGTTTGGTCATCTAATTGCGCGCCAGTAAGGAGAAATCCTTATTGGAAAGCCCCCTCTTTCCTGGGAACGGCCTGGTTGTCATAAATGTGATTCTGTAATATTATTTGTGAATAATTAATTATTGATTCATATGATAAGGAAATATTTATTTTATGTGGATATAAATGAGAGATATATTTTTGTGGTTAAAAATGAAGGAATTAATGTTGAGGTTTTTATCAGTATTTTTGTCGGAATGGAGGTATTAAAAATCAGGATTTTTGAGATATTTTGCGGTGGTTATAATTTTTAATCCGACCGTTGGATCGTGGTAATATTTGGATATGTTATACATATATAAGTTGAGTATATGTCCACAACTTTTGAACCGTTAAAAATGAACGTATGATTTGTTATGAATTTTAAGAGGTGGCTGATTCGGAAATCAGGTTATAAATCATTTTGGTGGAAAATTCTAGAATTGGTGGGCCCCATTTGTGGTTGGTGAAGAAATGTGCTGAATTATATTTCAAATGTGGTGGGTGGGAATAGTAGCAGGTAAAGCCATCAGGTTGCAGGTCAAACCTACCAAAATTTTCCTATAAATAGAGGGCTAAGTTAGAATTGAAAATCACACCAAAAACATAAGCTTTCTCTCTTTCTCTCTCTATATTATGAAGCATATTTTGTGAGTTTTTAGCTACTTGGTGAGTTGCTATTCATCAGTGCAAGTTTCCTTCAGCATCATATTCGATATCCAGTCAGAAGTACTGCTCTTTTGAGGTAAGGGATAGTAAGGGATAGTAAGGGATTTTAAGGGTTGTTATGATTTTTAATTTCGTAATTTTTCTGACCTTCAAAAATTCTGGAAAAATTTGAAATGATATTTTGATGAGTTTTCTTGATTGTGTCCAAAAATGGTGATTTTTAGATGTATAGATTGAGAGTTATGAATTTTATGAGAAAAGACTATTTTAAAAGTAACCGCTTATAATTCCTTGTGGTTAACTCCAAAATTGATAAAATTTTTATTGGGAGTACATGTATATGATAGAAGTATACTCTGTAAATTTTAGAATTTTTGGACAAAAGTATAATTTTTGATAAATGTCTAAATATTCAGTTGTTTTGGCCATATGAAAAATAGTAAATGACTTTTAAAAATTCTGAGAAAAATATATGTTCACTATGGGACTATATTATGCTAAATTCCAGAAAAGAAATATTTTTGGAACTGATTTGGTATTTTTCATGAAAATAGACTAGTTATGAGTAAATGAATTAAATATGTTATGTGAAGTAAGAAAATTGAAAAATAGGATTTTATGGCTTGAGAATCCTATATGAGGTATATGCAGATTTTTGATGAGGGTTTTGGTTATTGATGATGAAATTGTAAGAGTTGGCATTTTATGATGATTAAATGCATTAATTAGTAAAGTGTAAACAATTAAAATAAATTGTTTATAAATTTAAGTAATGTTATTCTTTCAATATCATTATACCGAAATATTGGTATGGATTTTATTGTGGAATTTTTATCTTTTGTGTCGGGGTTACTATTCATGAGTTACTATTCACGATTTACTATTCATGAGTTACGGATATTACTCTTGAGATTAAAACTATATGTTGATCATATTATTTTTATCATCATATATAACATTTTTATAACCCTGATGTTGAAATTCTCTTTCACTGGAGTGTAAAGATGGGTAGATTATTGGTATGATCATGACTAGGGTTCTCTTTGGCCTGTAGTGCAAAGTTGAATTGTGACTGGTATGATCATGACCATTAAATTTATAAGTGAATATCTTTAGCTTAAGTGCAAAGGTGAATTGATCAACATGGTTATAATTATTGTTTATATAAATTCTGAAATGATTATATATTTCTTTGAGATATTAATATCTTTGGCCTGTAGTGCAAAGATGAAATATTGATGAATATCTTTGGCCTGTAGTGCAAAGATGAATTGTTGATGAATATCTTTGGCCCGTAGTGCAAAGATGACATGTTGTTGAATATCTTTGGCCAGTAGTGCAAAGATGAACAGATGTTGAGATAAACATGACCAACTGGTGATACAAATGAATATCTTTGGACGTAGTGCAAAGATGGATTTATTAGTATGATTATGAACAGGAACTGTGATTTGGTATAACCATGATCTTTGATGTTTCAGGTAAAGACAGGTGATGAAAATATTCTTCGTCCTGGGTGCGAAGAAAAATTTATAGTCACAATTATGATTATGAGTTATTCATATGATTGTGGAAATGAACTGTTGAGTGATGTTACATGGATAAAATATTGTTGGTGAATTTTTAACATGGAGAAGATAATAGACTTTATAGTCTATTTGACTCTTCTAATGGATTGCTCGTTCCGCTGCAACTATGGTTGAAATTTTTATCATTTACCATATGTTCTAAATCTCTGATTTATTGTTGATGAAGGCTATTGATAATTGAATTATCTTTAGTCATGATATTCTTTACTGAGCTAGTTGTGCTCACCCTTTTACTTCACAATTCCTTTCAGGTAATAAGAGTGTAGCTGGGTCGAGCGGGGGTAACAAGGGAATAGAACGGTGGTCATCATTTAGTAGTTATATTTGGTGAAGAAAATAGGGTGAGGCGAACCCAACGTTGGAAGGGTGTTTTGTCACTATCATACAAGATGTCTAATGACATACAACCTCGTGTCATCATAAGACAGGGTTGTGCTCATCCACTTGCTGAGTATATCTATGGGCACTACCTATATAATCTTGGTGTTTGTTTGAAGTATAATTCTCAATTAGAAACAATGGAGATAATGATAAGTCAAGAGAAGACTCACCATTGAGAAGAATATGATAGTAATCTTCTCGTTTTTCTTTGGGGTCTATTGGGTCAACCAAGGATAATTCTGTGGCCATATGATATCTATCATAACCTAGACGCGTGGCCTCCCATGTACGAAGGTTTCCTTGAGCACTTCCCAAAGATTCTAGTTTCTAAAACAGTTTTTGACTGTACCTTTATGTAAGGTACCTTTGTGAGGTGCTGATACATGATGATGTCCAATGTCACATTTGGTATATATTTGTATCCAAACTCACAGCATATGTGTTGTTGTATTTTGCACGACAATTATTGTAATAAAGTTGTAGTTGTTTTCTGTACCATGTATTTGGCGACTCAGAATAGGTTGGATGGAATGGACCTATTTTGGGGTCGTTACACCTAATTTGCACATTTAATGAGGTCGTGAAATCCTAATCGTGCATTTAATTCAATTAGGTCATGTGAACCCTAATTTGCACTTGGGCCCACACACTATAAAAGTGAGAACTCAATGGGTTTAAAAAGTAATATGCACAAATAATTTAATTAACTTAAAAGATGCAACTTTCATGACATTAATTTCAAATCACTCTATTGCCATGAATCTTCAACAAGAATTTGTTAACCGATTTATGGCTAGTCCTTAATTTTCAGTTGGTTACTTGTAGACGATCGACAACTTTTATAATCTACACAATTTATCACGGGGGAGCCAACTAACCAAGTTAATTGCTAGAAAACTAATCAATTTAAAGGAACCTCTGCACTGCCACAATCTTCTTCTTTTCTTAATCCTTTTAAACAAATTAACAAATTAAAAATAACTAATGAATAACACAAATAATCTCCAAAACGATGATTGAAGTGAAAAAAGTCCCAATAGCGTCTAAACTAAATATATCAAAGTTATAAACTACTCCTTTCGTCCCGAAAAAGAAGAACAAAATACAATATGCACACATATTAAGAAAAATAAAAGTAGAGGAAAGAGAATAAAAAAGTTTTAAATTTATCCTTAGTGGCTCCACAAGAATACTCTTCAATTAATTTTAACTTTTTGAAGTAAACTTAAAATATTTTAATATAAACTATATGTGTCTGATTATCTCCTACCTACTTCTTCATCAACATGCAGAAAGTAGATTAGCATATTTGCAAGTCAAATGAAAGCTACAAAACAGATTCATTTAAATTTTAAAATTAAGAGTAAAATATATATTGTTTGCCTTCTTTAAGTATAAATCTTTCATTAATCTGCCATCTTTAAGTTTATTATATTATATATGCTCCTCCCCTATACCTATTAAAAAAAACTCAACATAGGCAAGTGCCTATGCTGCCCAAGCAAAGGTCCGCCCGAATCCCATGTATGCACATACATCACAATCATAGTTTGGCTGAAATTTTTGCAATGTATAGTAAGACTTGCACATATATCATGCACAATCATAATTTGGCTAAAATTTTTTGTAATATATAATAGGACTAATAAATATTTCCAAAATTAATGATAGTTACTAGTTGTCATATGTCTGTCTACGTATATCGATTTGGTATATAAAACATTTTCCTTGTAAAATACTATGTACATCCGTTACAAAATATATAATTGAAAAAAAGAGTTTTACGCCTTGAGATTAAATTTGTTAAGATATTTTTAAATTTTAAATTGATGCGATTAATTCAACTTTTAAAAATAAATTTTTAATAATTAATAGTGTTTTAAATTTGAAAAAAAACTACACTTAATTTTTATACTTATATTATCTAAAATTAAATAAATTTATTTTAATTTTAAATTTAAAAATATTTCAAATTGATTTTAAAAAGTTAAAACTGATCCTATATTTTGTAGCAGAGAATGGAAGTATGCTTTTATTTAGACAATACAAATACAAATACAAAACAAAGAGAAAAGTTGGTAGGGTTGGGTTGGGTAAGGTAGGACCGATCAAGAACCAAACAGAAATGTCAGTGTTTTCTAAAGTCTAAAAATTATAGAGATGAAATGAACTTAGGTGGTGTTTGATTGCATTTTAATGCATGTTAACAACTCACGTCATAATATATCTTAACAACTCACATCTTTGTATTAAGAGGTCATCTGAATAGTTAAGATACAAATATGAGTTTAAACTATTCAGATGACATCTTAATACAAAGATGTGGGATGTTAAGATTGAAAGTAGTATGCACACAAGCCAATCATGTTGATGTCAAAACATATACTTTGTAACAATCTTATTCGTTTATTTATAAAAATATTCATTAACTAAAGGCTTTAATTTATCTACATGGTGCTGCTTTATAATATGTGATAAACCCATAGTTTTAAGCAATGTTTTTAGAATCATGATAAGATCACTAATGAGATCTA
This sequence comes from Panax notoginseng, assembly GCA_016801055.1. Classification (NCBI taxonomy): domain Eukaryota; kingdom Viridiplantae; phylum Streptophyta; class Magnoliopsida; order Apiales; family Araliaceae; genus Panax; species Panax notoginseng. Next base: position 250,203,316 of record CM029012.1, read on the forward strand.
AATTCTTAGATACCTTAAAACTAAAATTGTTCCTAATCGTTGGATTACTAAAAAGAGGATTAGTGAATCCGGATAGATTGGTACATACGTTGCTTGCTCATTGGATGAGGATGATTGATCTCATGATCATTTGTGTGGAGACACTAAAGCAAGTATGTAGGTGCTTATTGGAAAATAAGTTCACTGAACGTGACTAGCTAAGGAATACCTAATGGAGTTTTACTTGCCTGTCAATAAGAATTCCTGTAGTGATAGTACGTAGTACATACTTGGACTTGAGATCATCATAGTATCTTGTGTATGATGAGTTATACTTTGACTTATTCCTTAAGACCCTTAGGGTATATCAAAGGGTATGCTTGGATATACAAAGTTGTGAATGGAGGTAATGTATGATCAATAAAGAATCTACCGCTTCTAATAAAAGAAGAGAAATAATGATTCGATAAATGACAATCCAGGAGTTCTTGACCAAGACAGAATGAAATTAGAAACGAGTTTCTAATTTGCATTATTTGGAGTTGTGCATTTGAGAATCGAAAAATATATAATTAAATTAAATAAGACTTGAAAGTAATTCCATGTCTTATATTTAATTGGGATATTGTATGATGGAAGGATTGCATTGTACAGTAACTATTTACTCAAAGGTTCTTTTATGATTAATGTTGAAATCTATATTATCTGAAAAGTCATTGATCGCTAAGGAGACTTATCCTTATTGTAAAATAAATGTTATTTATTTAAATAAATTATTAGATTAATTTATTTATTTAAATAAGATTAGAATTATTCTAATTGATTTATTCACAACCGGTTTAATATGGAGAACCTAAAGGGTCACACCGCAAAAGGAATAATATTTATTTAAGAAACAAATGACATATTCGTAATAATAAGTTAAGTGTATTTAATTTAATTTATGGTGATAGAATAAATTAAATAACTTAATATTTAATATTTTAAAAATATTAAATATAAATTAATAAGAGGAGTCTTATTATTATTATTATTTAATTCCTAAAGGAGTTTGAGAATTAATTAATAAAAGTACTCTTATATCTTCCTAATAAAATTAGGAGGCTAATTAATTAAAAGAGTTTAATTAATTATTCCTAATAAGATTAGGAGCCTAATTAATTAAAGGAGTTTAATTAATTAAGATAAAACTCAATTCCTTAATTGTTAAGGAGGGTTGCCTTCATTTATAAATAAGAAAAGTCTTATTATGGGTGATGGTTGTTATTGTAGATATTTTTCACAAAACACATGAATGACACTTCCAAGAGTTGGGAGAGTACTGACATATTCTCTGGAGAGAAAACTAGAGTTTTGTCAAACACCCATCTTCTTAAATATTTGTTCTTCCTTGGTGGATCACCTCTAGAGGCCAAACACTTGGGTGGTTAACGTTGATTAAATGAAAGAATCAAACTGGATGGATTCAAGTTGAACGTGAAAAGAAATTGGAGGTGAACTCGTACATGAGGAAACTAGTTTTTGCAAGGCTATAAATCTGATCTCCTTCCCTTTTTTATTGATTGATAATTATGCACAAAGTATGATCATGGTGATGGTTTTTATGAAAGTTTTAAAATTTGTTTTATTGTGCTTCCGCATCTTTTATGTAATATGATTGCATAATTGCGCTATATACAAACCTAACAAAGATATATTAAGAGATGGGTTGTTAAGATGCATTAAAATACAATAAACACAACCTTATTCTTTATATATATGAAGTTTTTTGGTGTCCAAAATCAGTCCGTCTTAACGAACCGACCAAGGGCTAGTCCATGTAGGGGGGGCTTTCCCCACGTAGGAGTACATTTTAATTGGGAGTTGTAACTTTTAAGTAATCTAAGTCCTAATTCGGTTTTATTTCCTATTTTTGTGGGAACAACCAGAATTGGATTGGACTTCCCATCCATAAAGAGATTGACTTTCTTTCTAGTATGGTAACTAATATACTAAGGAATCCTATTTCAATTCGGGGACGTGTTATGTGGAGGTGTGATCAGTATAAATGCAAGGCTACACTACAATTTTCAAGTAATATTTCATTGAGCACTAAAATTATAAGCCTCCATTGTTAACTTGATTTGAACCTGTACTTATCCTCATACCGGAGTTATCCTCTGACGGCCTAGACTGTCAAGTTCCTGCGTTTGATTTTGTTTCTGTACAGAATTTAATACGTAATTTGGTAAGCAAACGCGTTGACAAATGTTGACGTTAACACACACACACACACACACACACACACACACACACACACACACATATATATATATATATATATATATATATATATATATATATATATATGAAATGATAGATTGATAGGTAGCATATATATACAACAAATTAAATGAACATGAAAGATTCTTTAAAACAAGTACCATTCACCTCTAGTTCAGCAATGCTGTTGAAAGGTTTATGACTTTAATTTGCAGCTTCTTCTTTTAAAGTTTCAATTCTATTTTCTTATCCAGCATTTTCCGTCATATCCCGGACATACTTTTTTTCAGAAATTCGGACTTAATTTTCTTTCTTTCATCATTTTGCCTGTCTATTCCATACTCTTTGGTTAATGTACGTCTGTTACAAAAGTCCCTTGCTACCCTGATAACAAATAAATATATATTAAGAGGATAAATTAATAATAATCATAAAAAAGAAGAAGATATTTTAAGTTGTGTGGGATTTAGAGCATCAACGTGACATGTGATTGGATAGTTTAAAATGATAACCTTTTATAAACCTAACTAAACTCGGCATTTGAAATATATTCACAAGCGTAAGGCATACTGTATTTGACTTGTTGGTTTATTTGTATGAATAATAAGTTTTTTCATAGAAGTACTTATAATTTTAGTTTCATGAATTTTTTCTAATATAAAATTTAATAATAAAGTTTATTTGCAAGGAAAATAATATATATATATATATATATATATATATATATATATATATATGCAATATGCATGAGAAAAATGAATTTAGTAGTGATACAAAACTTTTAGTCCTTTTAACCCACCTAACTTTTCAAGAAGAGAGAGGCTTATGTATATTAACCCACACCAAGTTAAATTTGTAATTGATGCTATGCGACAGTAACTCGACAACACCTACCTTGCAACACTAATCCTACGTGCACCAATCCCCAAGCATGGACTCACAATGAAATGTCAATCATACAAATCTTAGACTTTTGACCACCTTAAAAAGTTAATAATTCAAGGGAAGAAGTTAAAACCTATATCAACACAGAATAAGTACTAGTATTTATAACTAATGTGAGACCATCTTTTAGTACGATTTAGTATGAAGTTCTCGTCAACAAGCCTAAACAAAGCTAATTTCACAAAATTCCATGCCTACATACCCCTGAAAAAAATAGAAGATCGAGCTCTCTTGGACTGATTATCCAATCTACCTAATAATGCAATTTTAATTCTCTCCAAATATATTTTCATTTGCATGAGTTTTTGACATTGTATGCATCTTTCTTAGCTTTTCCATTACTGCTACTATCACTTCCTTTACCTTTTGATTTTACTGAAAAGCCACCATGTTCCAAAGTTTGTAACCAATCATGCAGAGTGAGAGAGAGAGAGAGAGAGAGAGAAGCAGTAATCCATATATGCAAGCCATTTCAACACATATTATATGTATTCAGGATGATACACGAGAAGATCGATGTAGCAGATTTTGCAAGCAGACAAGAAACATGATAGAATGCTGCAAAAAGTTCACCTTTTGACTAACATTTCATTTGAGAAAGAAGCCAAATTAAGATTAAACTGTGAAAATGTGCAGAACTTTTCCATCAAAGTTTTAAACCAGAAAGGGAATAAAGGCCCAATTAGAGATCTAAAAGCTGGATCAGTGGGTTTAATGAGACAATCCAAGAATGCAATGACCATCTCCATTGATCATATATGGCCACTTGCTTTCATGGAAAAGGGGCCCTCTTTATTTTTCTTTCTTCAGGGGAGAACAATACAAATGAAAATATAGAGGAGCTTAATTAGAAAATTTTGGAGTAAATTCTTTTAACTTCTTATGAGTTTAGTAATTTTAACAAGAAAATCATACAAATTCTACAACTTAATTATATTATAATAATATACACACGTAAATGTATATATACATGCATATTAAAACCAAGCTTAAAATTAATGTACTGATCCTTCCGTCCCATAAAACTTCCTTTTAGAAATATTAATGTTTCCTATCTAGAATGTACTGATCCTTCCGTCCCATAAAAGATGTTTTAAATAAAAATTTTATACAATTTTAAAATAACAAAAGTAGAAAATAGAATAAATAAGTTCTCGTTTAATTTTAATTACCAAAAAAAGGTTCTCATTTCTGTTAGTATATATACTTTGTGGTTTTAATGATGACAATGTTTATATGGGCTAAATTGATTTTATATTAACTTATAATTTAATTGAGTCATGTTAATCAAATATTTTTATGCATATTAATTATATAAATATATATTAGTTTGCATGGGTTATTGCATGGATTAATCACTTTGTATGCTAGCTCAAGTTTATGCAGGATGTATTGGAATCTAATATATATATATATATGTTTTTATCTATCCTGATTTGCTTTTGTGACTAATTCAAATATATATTGGAGTATAATAAGGAGATTGAAACCTGGAGATTATACAAGGGATATTGCTTAATGCTAATAGGACTCTTTTAACAAGTCTTTGTATTTTATTTGACTACTTCATATATAGCAATTTATCTCTTATATATCTCTATGTTGCTATTGCTAATGTTTATCTCCTATTTCAATTCAAAAGAATTAGTCGTTGCTTGGAAGAATTGGAACGTTACATAGCCGTTGTTCTACTCCTTCTATATATACTGCTTTGCTCGACTTATTGGAGATACAATAGACACAAGACTACTGAACAGAAACTCTTCAAGCTATTCAAGATACAAATCATCATATCATCCTTTTAGTCTTAGTTTACAGTGTTCTTGTATTTCTTATTTCATATCTACTGTAAATATAGTACAAGTCTAGGTTGGCTTGGGGTTTTTATTTTAGTAATATTCAGTCTGTACAACGAAGCTATCAAAGTCTCAGAGGTGAGAGGTGTTGCAGAGGTGCAAAGGGGCAAAGGTGTCCAATCGATCGTCGTTGTAACAGGGAGTTATTTACTTTGTAATTGCTGAGTATTATTTTAATAAAGTGAGTCTCCAATCTTAGTTGGGATTGGACGTGGATTAGGCTACTAGACTAGAGGATAGGGGCTGAACCACGTAAAAAATCTCGGTGTGATTTATTTTTCGTGTTTCTGTTTTTAAGCTTTATATTCTGCCGATTTTGGTTTTAGTTGGAGAAGTTTTACACTAATCCGGACATGTATTATCTGTCCGTTTTTAACAGTTAAGAATATAACTAATACGGACAGGGTTAAACCGTCCGATTATAGTCTGCTATAGTAAACTTCAAATATTGGCAACTGTAGATCACTTCTAAGTATTTACACCTATTCACCCCAACCTCTAGGTGTGCTATATTACAGAATTACATTTGGTATCAAAGCCAAATGCCAACACCAAATATATATATTATACTAAGAAGGGAGGAGTTGTTACTTTTGGAGACAACACCAAATGCCAAATCGTCGGTAAAGGTAAAATTAAAAATGGTAAGGTTTTCATTGATAATGTTCATTATGTTGAAGGATTAAAATATAATTTAATTAGTGTAAGTCAACTAATGGATAGTAGTCACTATTATTCATGCTTCTCACAATGTTCCTTTAATTGCTCAAAGGGAAGGTAATATTTATACAATTAATTTTGAAAATCAAAATGAAGATATTTGCCTAACTGCTATTCAAGATCAAACTATTCTTTGGCATAGAAGGTTAGGACATGTGCATATGGAATTGATTAACAAATTAGCTATCAAGAACATTGTCAAAGGATTGCCAAAGCTAAAATATGAAAAGACAGGAATTTGTAATGCATGTCAGTTAGGTAAGCACGCAAGAAATTCCTTTATCAGCAAAAATCAGGTATCAACTTCTTTACCGCTTCAATTATTGCACCTTGATTTGTTTGGACCCGAGAGATATGCTAGCTTAGGAAATAATCATTATGCTTTTGTAATTGTTGATGATTTTTCAATATTTACATGGGTTTTATTTTTGAAAACTAAAGATCAAGCTTTTACAGAATTTGAAAAGCTTATAAAGAATGTTGAAACAAAACACAGCCTCAAGCTAATTGGTATTCGGAGTGACCATGGTGGAGAATTTGGAAAAGACTTTATACCATATTACAGTGAGAAAGGTGTTACACATGAATTTTCTGCACCAAGAACACCACAACAAAATGGTGTAGTGGAACGCAAAAATCGTACTCTTCAAGAAACTGCAAGAACGTTACTTCAAGAAAGTAAACTGCCAAAAAGATTTTGGGCAGAGGCTGTAAGTACTGCATGTTACGTTCTAAATAGAGTATTTATTAGACCCATATTATTGAAAACACCATATGAGTTACTAAACAAAAGGATTCCTAATATTAATTATTTTAGAGTGTTTGGTGCTAAATGTTTTGTTTTAAATACTAATAGTAATCTTGGAAAATTTGATGCAAAATCAACCGAAGCTATTTTTCTTGGTTATTCAGTACATAGTAAGGCATATAGGGTTTATAATCTTGACAAGTCAAAGGTTGAAGAGTCAGTGCATGTAATATTTGATGAATTTAACTATGATATGTAGAAAGATGAGGATTCTGCAGGAAATAACAATGTGAGTCGTGGAAGCCAAACTGCTAAATCCGGACAGCCTAAGCCGTCCGAATCAGAAGGAAAATCAGCTGAAATCAGACAGCCTAAGCCGTCCGAATCATAAGGAAAATCAGCTAAAATCAGACAGCCTGACCCGTCCGTTTCAATAGAAAACTCAGACATGCAGACACCGAAAAACAGACAGCCAAACCCGTCCGTTTTAGAAGAAAAGTCAGATGAACACTCAAATGCAGAATTTGACGTACCACAATTTGAATCCAACGAACAGATGACCACTGCCAAGCTTCCTAAATCATCTCAAACTGTGAGAAATCATCCTCCAAACTTGATCATAGGAGATCCCGTCACATTGGATGATCAAAAGAAGTGTTTTTGAAGAGATTTAAGTATGAAAATCTAAAATCGAAAACTTCAGAGCACATCTAACAAGCTTACTATTGGTAACAACAATGTTGATATATAGGTAACAAATCACAAAGGTATGATCGTATTGTTTATTTGTTATATGTGATTTTGTTATAAGCTTGCTAAATTGATATGAATTAATTTTTGTTAATGATAAAGGGGGAGAGATATTTGGGTAATGATGATTATGTTTTAATCAACTTGTGCTTAATGATTTCTTTTTAATAATGACAAAGGGGGAGAGATATTTGGTATTTGAATCTATTGATTTAATCTGTTTTGATTGGTTAAGATATATGATTATATGATTCTTCTTTACTGTCATGTTTTGGGTACTATGTGTTTAATATGAGTTATTTGATATACATGCAATTAACATGTGATATTTGATATACATTTGTTTAACAAATATGCCTAAATTAAGGGGGAGCCATATATTTAGGGGGAGTATAGTATATATATTGTCATCATCAAAAAGGGGGAGAATGTTAGTATATATACTTTGTGGTTTTAATGATGACAATGTTTATATGGGCTAAATTGATTTTATATTGACTTATAATTTAATTGAGTCATGTTAATCAAATATTTTTATGCATATTAATTATATAAATATATATTAGTTTGCATGGGTTATTGCATGGATTAATCACTTTGTATGCTAGCTCAAGTTTAATGCAGGATGTATTGGAATCTAATATATATATATATATGTTTTTATCTATCCTGATTTGCTTTTGTGACTAATTCAAATATGTATTGGAGTATAATAAAGAGATTGAAACCTGGAGGTTATACAAGGGATATTGCTTAATGCTAATAGGACTCTTTTAACAAGTCTTTGTATTTTATTTGACTACTTCATATATAGCAATTTATCTCTTATATATCTCTATGTTGTTATTGCTAATGTTTATCTCCTATTTCAATTCAAAAGAATTAACCGTTGCTCGGAAGAATTGGAACGTTACATAGCCGTTGTTCTACTCCTTCTATATATACTGCTTTGCTCGACTTATTGGAGATACAATAGACACAAGACTACTGAACAGAAACTCTTCAAGCTATTCAAGATACAAATCATCATATCATCCTTTTAGACTTGGTTTACAGTGTTCTTGTATTCCTTATTTTATATCTATTGTAAATATAGTACAAGTCTAGGTTGGCTTGAGATTTTTATTTTAGTAATATTCAGTCTGTACAATGAAGCTATCAAAGTCTCAGAGGTGAGAGGTGTTGCAGAGGTGCAAAGGGGGCAGAGGTGTCCAATCGATCGTCGTTGTAACAGGGAGTTATTTACTTTGTAATTGCTGAGTATTATTTTAATAAAGTGAGTCTCCAATCTTAGTTGAGATTGGACGTGGATTAGACTACTAGACTAGAGGATAGGGGCTGAACCACGTAAAAAATCTCGGTGTGATTTATTTTTCGTGTTTCTGTTTTTAAGCTTTATATTTTGCCGATTTTGGTTTTAGTTGGAGAAGTTTTACACTAATCCGGACAGGTATTATCTATCCGTTTTTAACAGTTAAGAATATAACTAATACGGACAGGGTTAAACCGTCCGATTATAGTCTGCTATAGTAAACTTCAAATATTGGCAACTGTAGATCACTTCTAAGTATTTACACCTATTCACCCCAATCTCTAGGTGTGCTATATTACAGAATTATATTTTCATCCAAAAGATAATTAAGTATACTAATATCTCTTTTGTTAAAGAAGTAGACCTTACTTAAGTATTTTTTGAAGGTAAAATAAATTTTTATATAATATTTTTCCTTTGAATTTTATACTTTAGACATTTTTTATAGGACAATTTGCTTAAATACTTTAGTCATCTTTTAAAGACGGGAGGGAGTATATTGTTAAAACTAATTTATTGTGATGATTTGCTATTAAACTTAACTTCTAAAATATTTTAAAAACTGAAATTTATTTATTTATATGTATCTTATGCAAATTATAATATTCATAAAGAAAAATTAGATCGTTTGCTCGGTATGGAGTAGTTTTGATGGTGACAATGCATATATGTTGTCTTGCACATTATTCGGGGTTTCAAATGTTGACCAAAAAAATTAGAGAAGGAAACATTAAAATTATTCCTTTCAACAGTTCAATGATTAAGACATCTGCTCGGAGTCTTAATCATGAATAGACCAAATATTGGATTGACAGATCAATATTAATAGACATTTTTAGATATTTATTTTAGAAACACGAATTAGAAGTGTTGTGTCCCCCCAAATATAAACTTCAGGATTCAGATCAGTTCGATTTAGCTGTGCAAGTAATTATAATAATATTTTTTCTTCTGACTAAAGTAATTATAATCATTCATTTAAGAAGTAGCTGCCAAAATATTAAAGATCTCTATTATACAAGGTATATATGTCTTAATAAAGTGATTAGGGTTTTCAACAAAAGATGGCTTCTTCTTGAATCATAATCACCATCTCATGCACAGCAGTTGCTATCTCGTTCGCAGTTGTCAGCTGGCAATCATCCTCAACCTAGCTCAAAATAAAACAAGATTGCAATATTACAAGCATATATAATTAATGTTTCAAATAAAATAAAATAAAAAAGCACAAAAAAATCAGTGTAACAACTATATTAACTAATTACCTTTAGATTGAAAGAATAGAGTACCCTATGATCAACGGTTGTGATGTTAAGATGGAGGATCAAAAGGCCAATTGACTGAAACCCACTAACCATCTTAAACAGCTGTTTTGGTTGTCTTTTTGCTAATATTTTGATGTTGGCATGACTTTCCACCATGGTCACTTCAATGTCTGCGGCCGTAGACTGCTTTTCGGCCATCGGTTCGGGTGCCACCGAGCTTTTGTGGCTCGTCGGACGAGTCGAGTATTGAGGGAAAGTGAAGAAATTGGCAAAAAGTGTAGAGTCATGATCATCATCTGTATCATTGGATTGCTGATCATGCTTGACTTGTTTTCTAGCTTCCAAGAATTGGAGGAGTTGTTCAAGCTCCTTCACATAATTAATGGCACCTCCTACTATTGATGCTTGGTCACCCTAGACAAAATAATAGAGATATAAATCAATTAGCTAGTGCAAAGTATTAATTATTAAGCAACATATAAAACCTATATTATTTCGTAAGGAATACATTTCCGAATCCAATAATTATCTTGCTTGAACAGATGTGGGATGCAAAACTTTTCCTAACATTGCTTAATTTAGGGACAACGCGCGGAAATTAATTCATAAACAACGACACTTTAAGTATAATCATCTTTTGGAAAGTAGACAACGATGGGTTACTTTCATCTAATTACCTTACTTTGTAGTTTGTACATATATTAAATAGTGGAATGCTAATTTAGATAAAGATTTTTGCTAAAAGAAATTATACCAACAAGATTATTAATCACTATTAATTGGATAGTAACATGAGTAATGCTACAGACACAAACTATTCTATAAATTATTGATTTAACATACTTCACCAGCATATTGATCAACAAATTGTTTCAATATAGTATTCGATCTCACATAAAAAGCTGAAATAGAGTATGCCACAACAGTTTATAAAATAGTTTGTGTTTGTAGTATTATTCTAGTAACATATGATTAATCTACTAATAATTTTATTGTAACGTGATTAAAAGTTATGCAATTAGATCACACTACTATATAATACAAAAACATGATTAGATCGACATGTAAAATCATTAGTCATTAATCATACAAACCTTTATGTACAGTCTATAATATAGAAGGAAAACACCAAAAATGGCTAGGATGCACAATTTTTTTTTTCTTCCTTTTATTTTAAACAGTATAGAAAAAAGTTGTATGAACTATAATAAATCGTACCAACATGTTTTTTCCCAAGATCTTTCCATGTGCATATCTTTATGGAATATAGAAATATTGTCAACTAGTGTGTGTTTGTTTGTGTGTGAGAGAGAGGAAAAAGTACCCTTTGAGCATAGGAAGGCGGCATCATTGATCGGAGAACGGCGAGGTAATCGTTCATCTGTTTGCGACGATTACGTTCAACGGCAATGTGAGTCATTCTTTGGTTCTCCACTTCTTCCTTGTTCTTTGTGCTCTTGATGCGCCTTCTTTTTCTTCTCGGGGTGACAGGGGGTGGTGCCGCCGCCGGAGGAGGGTAAGCTCCGGTGAAGAATCCATGATCAGTAATTCCGGTGCAAACCTCATCAGGTGAGGAAGAGTTGGTCTGCATCATTGAAGGAGGAGGAGAATAGTTGTACTTCCAATTACTATTATTATTATTAGTATTTTGACTATTTTCATTGAAACTGCACCCATGATCATGAACCTTCTTCTTCTGTTCATGATCAAAATTACTGAAATAACCGCCTCCTATATCTTCCATGGCATAGAAATCTTTACAACCATAACTAGTAAAAGGGTCTTGCTGAAATACCACACTTTCTAAAGCCATGTATAAATATATTTATATTATGGCCGGGAGTACTTTTGAATTAAGAAGAAAGAAAAAAAGAGTGAGAAATGAATGGCGAACTAAGAAATAAAAGACTAAAAGAGTATGGATAGATGGGGTAAGTATATAAGAAGGGCCTCCTTCTTCCTCCCCTTTTAAAGGCTTTACGCCATATCTACAGAAACTTACACGTGAGAATTTGTGTGTATGTTGTATACATCTATCGTACGTTTATATCGAAAATTGAGAAAATGATTCTCATCTCTCTCTCTCTCTCTCTCATTATTATTTTAGTTAAAATAGTACGAAAGAATTCTTTGTGAAGAATTGCTTACGTCATGTGGACTTCAAAGAAAAAGGTTAATACCAACACATTTTAATTTATTAAGACAATTATTTAGTATTTTAATTATAGGCTCTAGAAAAATATAACCTACTTTTTAAACTAAGCACAAATGTCATGTTTGTTTGTAAAAAACATAATTGAGATTGAACTATTTATCATAATTTAATACTATTTCGAATTATTTAATCATTTAAAAAGGGATTATTAGTCTCATAAAATCATTTGATAGCTTAAAATGAGGATACTATTAATTCCACATTCATCATGAAATTATATAGTCCATCATAGATAGCTTTAAATTAAAAATGACAAAAATATATATTTCATAAGACTATTTAAAGGACAATTAATCCCTCGTCATGGGATAAAATAATCCGAAGTAATGTTAAATTAAGACAAATAATTTAATCTCAAATATATTTTTTACAAACAAATATAGCCAAAAGGTGTAAGACTTTGTGATTAATACTTCCTCCATCTTATATTTATATGTATTTTTCACATTTTGTTAATTTTTTTAGTCTCAAAACAATTAAATTTCCTCCATTGATTTTCAAACATCACTATATGTCCACTTTGTAGGTAGGAGCACGTTATGTTCACAAACGACTAAATACAAAAATAGATAATTAATTAATGAGAATAAATTATATAAGGATGATCGATAAAACTATTATTTTTGTGACGCCCCCAAAATAGGTATACAACACCCATTCTGAGTCGTCAATTACATGGTACAGAAAATAACTACATCTTTATTATTACAATTGTCGTGCAAAATACGACAACACATATACTGTGAGTTTAAATACAAATATTGTCATCTAGACAGTATTCATACTCAATTAAGAACTCATTATACTTATTGATACACTATTTTACAAAATAGTGAGGACTACTAAAACAACTGTCTTGAACCATCATTCCACACCCCGACTAGTACTCGCTACATTCTCGCCTCCTGAGAAGAAAATGGAACAACAAGGAAAAGGGTGAGCTCAACTAGCCCAGTAAAGAATATTATGACTAAGATAATATACAACAAATTATCGTTAGTCTTCAACAGGGAAAAATTTAATAGAATACAATAGACAACAAGTTTTAAATCAATATTCGCAGCGAAAAATAATAATTCATAGAAGAGTTACGTAGAGAATGAAATCTACGATTATCTATGAATTTAAAAGCCCATCATCAACATTTTATCCCTGTAACATCAATCAATAAATATCTTGAATTAAATAGTCATCTTTGCACTACAGGCCAAAGATATTCATCAGTTGGTCATGTTCACCTCAACACCTGTTCATCTTTGCACTACGGGCCAAAGATATTCATTAGAAATCATTAATCTTTGCACTACAGGCCAAAGATATTCAATTATATCATCATTTAGGACTGATGATGATGAAAAATATTTTAAAAGAAACGAATCCAGTGAAACAAAATAATAAATATTAAGGATTCGTATTTCAACTATTCCATGTCCAAAAATACCTCATAAATAATCATAGTGGAGTAAAATTCAAGAATGATCAAAACATGGATACAATCAAAGCTAGTATCCATAATAGATATTTTGGACAAAAAGAAGAAAATTTCATTTTTCGGTGAATAGTAACTCGTGAATAGTAACTCATGAATAGTAATCCCGACATGAAAAGTTTCAAATTTGATAAAAAATTCAGATCAATACTTCGGCATAATGATATTGAAGAAAATAATATCATTTAAGAAGAAATAACATCCCTTACCTCAGCAAAAACAGTACTTCTAGTTGAAACACCGGATATAGGCTATGACTTGAACTTGCACCGTATAGCAATACTCAAAGTATTAGAATACTCACAAGAATACGCTCACTAATATAGAGAGAGAAAGAGAGAGAAGATTTCAGTTTCTGGTGTGATTTTCAATTCTAACCTAAGCACCCTATTTATAGAAAAATGCTTAGAACACCAAAGCAGAAAATTGAATATAATAATATTATGTTTACAAAATTGTCAAGCCCACCTTAGAAGATCCGAATTCAGCCCATTCTTATCACATGTTGAGCCCACTAATTTGCAAAAAAACGTTTTTCTTTAAAATAATAATTAAAACTTCCAAAAATCAATTATTTTGAAACTTTAGAACTTCAATAATTCATAATAAATAGCTCTTTTATCAGAAAATTCGAATTTTGCGAGTTTTTATAGGAAATTCAATTCTCTACAACTTTACAGAAGAAAGTTTTTCCAAATTCCAAACAGAAATTGACCGAAATCCACACACGGGCGATTTTACAGTCAATAATAAATTTTCGGTCAAGAATTGTGTCTACCAACACACAAAACATGTGTTAATCATTTAATGCCACAAAAATACTCTTCCTCCTCATATACTCATATATCCCACATTCATTGTAAAAATACCACCATCAATATATTATTAAAATAATATATTTAAATGAATTATTTTATCAGAAAAAGATAAAATATTAATTTTCAAGAATTGTCACATTAAAAATTTTCTCCATCTATATCCACATAAAATCAATATTTTTCTCATCATATAAATCAATAATTAATTATACACAAATAATATTACAGAATCACAGTACTGGCAACCAGGCCGTTCTCAAGAAAGAGGGGGCTTTCCAATAAGGATCTCTCCTTACTGGAGCGCAATTAGATGACCAAACCTCTTCTTAGACAGAACTTTCTAGACATTGCCAATAATGTTATCTAATAATATTATTCAGATAATATGAATTATTATTCCGATAATAGAAAATACTGTGTAGTGACAATTATTAAAACAACAGTAATATAAAATATCAACGCAGCAATTATTGAATCAATAAAATAAAATATTGAACAGTAATTACTGTAACCATTATTGAGTAGTGCCTTCTTACGTAAGAATCAATAATTGGTGCAATACAGTGTGCTACTGTGCAACAACGAGTATTACCGTGCTTTAACCACCGGGTATTCCAACAGTATTAACGGTAACAACTACGCCGTTATTTATAAACAACTTATTTTTGTCGTTTTCTTCATCCAATCGCTTTTCGTTATGGGGCCCACAAAAGACTGCGCCGTCGTACGAATATTCTCCGACAGTAAGAATATTCCACGACCAAGCGAATATTCTCCGACAACAATGAATATTTTATAACCACTTGCTTATTTAAAATATTTGCGCATTTTACCCATAACTAACCACATTAATCAAATCAACCCTTACTATTTCAGAATAATAAATAGAGAAAATTAAATTTCATTTATTAATAATTTGGGGTCTTACAATTTTACACTATTCAATAAAAACATGTCATGTAGGTAAATTTAAGAGAGAATTAGAGATTTAAATCCATGTTGATTAATCAAGTAATTTTACCATGGTAAATAATAATTACACAATCTATTACTATAATTTAAAGTCCTTGATTTTCTACTAAATTTATGTACATTACATGACATGTACATGGTATGTTGCTATTGGATGTTGTAAAATTAGTTTTACAGGCCATCCTTGTATAACTTCTTTTAATTCTCTAATTAACGCTACAGTATTACCTCTGTTGTTATAGTAAAATGCATTTTGTGTCAGTTTTTACTTGTTGGAATATGACACGTGCAATTTCGGTGCTACTAATTATTTCTCTAATAATATCAATAATACTCTAACATTATTAACTACTTGAAAATGTAACTATGATTAAATTTTGATATTTGATTTTCAAGATGGACACTAAATTTTAGATGGAAGAAATACCATTGACTTGAAGTATAGGGATTTCTTTATTTTCTTATTTTGGTTACTGACCTAGAAAAAGGAGGGAATATTGATGCATTTTTTTGTAGTTAATGAAAGTAGAATTATGCTTTAAAATATGACGGTTTGACATTGCTAAAGCAAAAATAATATTATCATAACAATACGCGCGTTTAAAGTACTCCCTCCGTTCTTTAATATAAGTCGTTTTAGAGAAATATTTTTGTTCCTTAATATAAGTCGTTTGAGAATTTCAAATAAGCATTAATTGCTTAGTTTCTAATATTACCCCAAGTATTAAATGCAACTTTGGTTCTCTCCCTATTTTTTGTCCAATAAATAACAATCTCTTATTCCAATACAAGGGCAATATAGACAATTGATATTATAGTTAATGCTATACAATCTTTACCTTAATATTTGTGCACAACCCTAAAACGACCTATATTAAGGAACGGAAGGAGTATTACGTATCTGGCTAAAACAATTTAAAAAGTATTATTAGACATATACTTAATATTATTTTTATTTTAACAATATGACATGTCTAAATTATGTTTGAAATAATATTTTACAAATCAATAAGGCTACACCACTCGTTCATTTACTTCTCTTTCATCACTTTTTTCCTCTCAACATGTATTCAGGTAAAGAAGTAATTATATGCACTTTTTTCATTTGATTATGACTTTAGAAAGTACGATGCTTGTTTCATTAGTCTTGGTTAGGGTTTTATTTCATGAAAGAAAAAAAGAAAGAAAAGCAAAGTCTGATGTAGTTAAATCGCTCTCTTTCTCAGTGTTAAATTCTCTTTCTTTCTCTCTCTGTCTATATATGTATATACGAGTATGTATATCTAATTGTAGGATTCTTTCTCTCTCTGTATATATATATATGTATATATATGTCACTCTCTCTCTCTCTCTTGCTCGCAGCCACTCAGGTGAAATGAAAGAGGAGAAATTAAGGGGAGACAGTTAAACAGAAGGTGAGTCAGTGTTTCTTTGACAGTGGAGGAGGAGGGAAGAGAATCCATGTGACTGACCACACAAACAAATTGATTAAAAGCAACATAACTCTGAAGCATGCAATCATCTACGATAAAGACCAACTCTATTTCCAATAAACTGTCTTCTTTCTCGTTTAACCCCAACAATCTACTTTTTCTTATTTTTATTATTATTAGCTAACCTTTTTATGCTAACCCCATTTTCGATGAAACATTCTCCCTATATATATATATATATATATATATATATTATGGCTAATTTTTTTTATTACATCAAGTATTACTAAATTTATAATTCGATTTCCAAAATAATTGAGCTTACAAATTGCTATATACTCCCCCCTTCCTTAATAAGAGTCGTTTTAGAGAAATATTTTTGTTCCTTAATATAAGTTGTTTGAGAATTTCAAGTAAGCATTAATTGCTTAGTTTCCAATATTACCCCAAGTATTAAATGCAACTTTGGTTCTCTCCCTATTTTTTGTCCAATAAATAACAATCTCTTATTCCAATACAAGGGCAATATAGACAATTGATATTATAGTTAATGCTATACAATCTTTACCTTAATATTTGTGTACAATTCTAAAACGACCTATATTAAGGAACGGAGGGAATACTATCTTATTACATATAATGTCGACCGTAAAATCATTTTTCGCTGTAAATTGACCGGAATGTTTTATTTGTCAGCAATTCATTTGATTTTATATGATTTGACCATATTCAGATATGATTTTACTTCATTAAACAATAAAAAAACTAATTTAAAGAATTATTTCTATAATATTTAATATTTAAAGACTTATTAATGTTAATTTTTTTTTAAAAAAAAACCACAGTCATCACAACCACCACGGAATGACTTGAAAACAAGACGAAATTGGAGGAGTGATTTCGCCGACAACCGTGAAAGTAATTTGCACCTCTTGGAACCCTTAAAATCACAACCACCATCATCACAATCACCATCACTCCCACCATCAAAACCCTTAAAATAGAAATCACCATCATCCCCATCTCCTGAAACCCTTCAAATCAAAACTAACATTATCATAATCTCCACCTTCAAATTTGCAAAATTTATGTGAATATAGATCTCACTCTCCAATCTTATGTTTAATTAACTCCAATCTTATCTCCAACTTCACAATATATCACAACTAAATATTCAAAATTTTTATCTTTAAATAAATAGATCTGAGCACAAAATCAACAATCTCATTCTAGAAAATATAAATCTCCCTAATTAAATATATGAGAGACTTTTCGATAGAAAGAGAGAAGGGAGAAGAGCTAACATATATATATATGGGATATGAACAGGAGGCAGAGGAAAGGGATGGTGTTGGTGATGCATGGCTAGTCTGGTGAGGATAGTGTTGGTGGTGGTGGTGGTGGTGGTGGTGGGGGTGGATTGGTAGTGTATGGCCAAATTAGTGGTATTGGTGGGTGAACTGTTGCTATTGGTGGTTGGGTTAATAATTAATAGGACAAGTAGCATTAATGGTTAAAAGGGTAAAACCAATTTTGTTTATATATATAATTTGATCTAAATGTTGTTTTGTTTTGTTATAATTTATTTTTATATACAATATTTAACGTTAATAATCATGAAATATATTAGTTAAGTTTTATTGTAAGACCCCGAATTTTATGAAATAAAAATATTTAATTTTTCTTATAAATATTATTCTATTTAGTAAATGGTTAAATTGATAAAATGTTAAAGTTAAGGGTGATATGTGAAAATTTTACAAAGTAAGCAAGTTGTCATAAAATATTCGTTGTGTTGAGGAATATTCGTTTGGTCGGAAAATATTCTTTTTGTCGGGAAATATTCGACGACGACGCAATCATTGGTGGATCCCACAACGAAATAACTGTCGGATATAGAAAGCGACATAAATAACCTTTTTATAAAAATAACGGCAAAACTCTTACCGTTAAATTGTTGAAATACCCGGTGATAAAAGTACAATAATACGCGTTGTTCCACAGTGGTACGCGATATTGAAAAGTAGCACACGGTATTGCACAATATATCTGATTATTGATGCTTACTTAAGAAGTCACTCAATTTCATTCAATAATTGTTACAGTAGTTGTTACATAATATATCATATTATTGATTCTATTATTGTCACAGTATCATCTGCACAATATTTTATATTATTAAATCAATAATTGAGACGCACAGTTATTCATATTACTATTTTCATTATTGACAATATCTAGAAAGTTCTGTCGAAAAAAGGGGTTAGATTATTTAATTGCGCGCCAATAAAGAGAAATCCTTATCGAAAAGCTCTTTCCTTCCTGGGAAGGATCTGGTTGTCAATATTGTGAGTTATAATATTAATGAGAAATAATTGTTGATAAAAATATTTTCATTATGTTGGAAATATTAGTGTTAGTAAAAATCGACATTTATTTCGATAATAGTTGATTTTTGGATGTTAAATTGACCAAACGGGTAATTAATCGGATAAATGAGCAATTAATTTCTATTGGTTTACATGCAAGGAACTATTGGTTCACATACAAGTACTATTAGGGGAGATTATGCAAGATTGATAATACTTGAGGGACTAAATTAAAAATAGAGACAAAGATGAAGGTACTAAACTATAATTAACCTTGTAATTTACCACATTTTCCTAGCCTATAAATACTCCTCCATCCATTCATTATTTCCTACCAATTTGAAGAGCAAAGTTATAATCACAAGTTATAGTGAGAGAAACTACATAGAGAAAGAAGAAGAGTATTCTGCTACTTCACTATTGCAATATCTAATCTCCTACTAAGGTAAGGGATATTATTTTTCGTATTCGTAAGGGGTATTATTTCTTTCGTATTCATTCTTTATTAATCTGCGGGAGTAACATGTCTACGCGGATTACCGCATGCATGGTGAAAACCCTTCTTATTCATTCTTTATTAAATTATGAAAATGATCTGTTTACGCGGATTACCGCATGATGGGTGAAAATTCCTTTGCAGTTTCTTGTATTATTTCATTTCATATTCTTAAATCTAAACTTACTATTGCTTCTATAATTCCTGAAATGATTAGAAATTTCTTGAGATTTGCGCTTCATCTAATATCATTTCATTGAAAAATTGGTCCGAACTCTCTTATTGAAACTTTAATCTTTTCATGTCGGGGTACTATTCATTCGGGGTACTATTCATACGGTACTATTTATGAGTACTATTCATGAGTACTATTCACAATATAATTAATTAAATTTTTTTATGTCCAAATTATTTTTAATTCATGAATATCATTCTTGAATTTTACTCATCAATATTCTTGATCTCACTTGATTGATTATTTATATCATTGTAATCATCCTCATGCTTATATTATGGTGAAAGTCATCTTTGGCCCGTTGTAAGACCCCAACTTCTATAAATAAAGATGAATTTTCTATAAATATAATTTTTGAATATTATGGAGTTAATTTGATATAATGTTATAGTTGTGGATAATATTTATAAATTTTACAAAGTACGCAAGTTGTTATATAATATTCGATTGGTCGGGAAATATTCGTTTTAACAGAGAATATTCGTACAACGGCACAATCATTGGTGGACCCCACAACGGAATTATTGTCGGATTAAGAAAATGACAAAAATATTTTATTAAAAATAACGGCAGAAGTTTTACCATTGTTACTGTTGAACTACTCGGTAGTAAAAGTACAGTAATACGTGTAAGACCCTAAATTATTAATAAATAATTTAAGTTCCTCTATTTATTATTTTGAAATAGTAAGGGTTGATTTGATTAATGTGGTTAGTTATGGGTAAAATGCACGAATATTTTAAAAATAAACAGGTGGTTATAAAATATTCATTGTTGTCGGAAAATATTCGGTTGGTCGTAGAATATTCTTACTGTCGGAGAATATTCGTACGATGACACAGCCTTGTGTGGGCCCCATAACGGAAAGTAATTAGATAGAGAAAACGACAAGTATAAGTTGTTTATAAATAACGACGTAGTTGTTACCGTTAACACTGTTGGAATACCCGGTGGTTAAAACACAGTAATACGCGTTGTTGCACAGTAGCACATGGTATTGCACCAATTATTGATTCTTATGTAAGAAGGCACTACTCAATAATTGTTACAGTAATTACTGTTCAGTATTTTATTTTATTAATTCAATAATTGCTGCGTTGATATTTTATATTACTGTTGTTTCAATAATTGTCACTACACAGTATTTTTTATTATCGGAGCAATAATTCATATTATCTGAATAATATTATTAGATAACATTATTGGCAATGTCTAGAAAGTTCTGTCTAAGGAGAGGTTTGGTCACCTAATTGCGCGCTAGTAAGGAGAAATCCTTATTGGAAAGCCCCCTCTTTCCTAAGAACGGCCTGGTTGCCAGTACTATGATTCTGTAATATTATTTGTGAATAATTAATTATTAATTTATATGATGAGGAAAATATTGATTTTATGTGGATATAGATGAAGAAAATTTTTAAATGTGACAATTGTTGAAAATTAATATTTTATCTTTTTCTGATAAAATAATTCATTTAAATATATTATTTTAATAATATATTAATGGTGATATGTTTATAATAAATGTGAGATATATGAGTATATAAGGAGGAAGAGTATTTTTGTTGGATTAAATGTTTAACACATGTTTTGTGTGTTGGTGGACACAATTCTTGACCGAAAATTTATTATAGACTGTAAAATCGCCCGTTTATAGATTTCGGTCAATTTCTGTTTGGAATTTGGAAAAACTTTCTTCTGCAAAGTTGTAGAGAACTGAATTTCCTATAAAAATTCGCGAGATTCGAATTTTCTGATAAAAGAGCTATTTATTATGAACTATTGAAGTTCTGAGGTTCCAGAATAATTGATTTTTGGAAGTTTAAAATATTTATTGTTAGAAAAACGTTTTTATTGTTTTGGTTGGCCCCCATGTGTTGCAAATGGCTGAAATTCAGATCTACAAAGGTTGGCGTAGGAAAATTTAATATATATATTAATATTTTATTAAATTTTCTGCTTTGGTGTTCTAAGCATTTTTCTATAAATAGGGTGCTTAGGTTAGAATTGAAAATCACACCAGAAACTGAAATCTTCTCTCTCTTTCTCTCTCAATACATTGAGCGTATTCTTGTGAGTATACTTTGAGTGTTGTTATAAGGTGCAAGTTCCCTTCAGCACTATATCCGGTAGTCCAGTTAGAAGTACTATTCTTTCGAGGTAAGGGATGCTATTTCTTCTTAAATGATATTATTTTCTTCAATATCATTATGCCAAAGTATTGGTTGGAAATTTTTATCAAATTTGGAACTTTTCTTGTCGGGATTACTATTCATGAGTTACTATTCACGAGTTACTATTCATGAGTTACTATTCACGAGTACTATTCACGAAGCATAATGATGTTTTTGTGAAATTTTTATCTTTTGGTGTCGAAGTTACTATTCACGTATACGCCAATATTCACGTATACGGCACTATTCACGAATACGGTACTATTCACCGAAAAATGATTTTTCTTCTTTTTGTCCAAAATATCTATTCTGGATACTAGCTTTGATTGTATCCATGTTTTGATCATTCTTGAATTTTACTCCACTATGATTGTTTATGAGGTATTTTTGGACATGGATAAATTGTAATACGAATCCCTAATATTTGTTCTTTTGTTTCACTGGATTCGTTTCTTTAAAATATTTTTCATCATCCTCAGTCCTAATTGATGATATTAATGAATATCTTTGGCCTGTAGTGCAAAGATGAATGATTTCTGATGAATATCTTTGGCCCGTAGTGCAAAGATGAACAGGTGTTGAGATGAACATGACCAACTGATGAATATCTTTGGCCTGTAGTGCAAAGATGACTATTTGATTCAAGATATATATTAATTGATGTTACAGAGATAAAATATTGATGATGGACTTTTAAATTCATAGATAATAGTAGATTTCATTCTCTACGTAACTCTTCTATGAATTATTATTTTCCGCTGCGAATATTGATTTAAAACTTGTTGTCTATTGCATTCCATTAGATTTTTCCCTGTTGAATACTAACGATAATTTATTCTGTATTATCTTAGTCATAATGTTCTTTACTGGGCTAGTTGAGCTCACCCTTTCCTTTTTGTTCCATTTTTCTTCTCAGGAGGCGAGAATATAGCGGGAACTAATTGGGGTGTGGAGTGATGGTTCAAGACAGTTGTTTTAGTAGTCCTCACTATTTTGTAAAATAGTGTATCAATAATGAGGACTTATTTGAGTGTGGATATTGTCTAGAAGATAATATTTGTATTTAAACTCACAGTATATATGTTGTCATATTTTGCACGACAAATGTATTAATAAAGTTGTAGTTGTTTCTGTACCATGCATTTGGCGACTCAGAATGGGTTGGGTGGAATGGACCTATTTTGGGGGCGTCACAGTTGGTATCAGAGCTTAGAGATATGATCTCTGGCAGAGATCGGGGAATAGAACTAGGAGGGGAGAGACGAGTAAATCCTTCGCTAGTGTGTCCTACCTAAGCTTATTTGTTGGTCGGTTATAATATAGGGATATTATGTGATATGTTAATTTGTTAAATTAACCCTTGTTTTATGGCAGTATTTGAGAATGTCGACTGAGAATGTTAACAGTGGAGTAAATGAAACCGTGGAGACGCCTGTACTCACCAATGAGGAGAACGTGCAACAAGCTGACAATGTTCCTCCTGTGAACAACACCACTGAGCAGACGATGAACGATGAGATGTTTAGAAGCTTTTTGCGATTCATGCAAAACCAAACGAAGGAGACTCGTGTTCAAAATACAGGAGGAAATAATAGCAATTCACGGTTTGTCACAGCCAAGCAGTTCAAAAAATTGGGACCACCAGAATTTAAGGGAAAGCCGGATCCGATCATGGCGGAAACGTGGGTCAAGCAAATTACCAAGATATTTGATGTCTTGGGATGCACGGAGGAACAGAAGGTTCCATTCGCCACCTTTATGTTCCATGGCGAGGCAGACTACTGGTGGGAGTCTGTGAAACGGACCCAGCCTGCCGCACTCAGCATGTCTTGGGAAACGTTTCAAAAACTTTTTAACGAAAAATACTTTCTTGAAAGTATTCGCCATATGAAGGAGGTAGAGTTTATTAGACTGGAGCAGAATAACATGACGGTGTCCCAGTACGAGGCGAAGTTTGCAGAGTTGTCCAGGTTTGCGCCTCATTTAGTGGAGAATGAGGAACGTATGACGCGGATGTTTCTGAGAGGTTTGAAACCCGACATACGTCAATATCTCATTTCTCATAAATTTTCTCTCTATTCAGATGTTGTCAACAGGGCTCAATTATTAGAGCGAGATAACGAGTACGGTCAATCGAGGGACCACAACCAGGATCATACCGGTGACAGCAGTCATCAGAACAATGATAACCAGCGGAGAAAGAAGAATACGGACAAGAGCGGCAACCACTTTGGTGGTAATCATGGCCATGAGAATAGAAGAAACGAGTCGGGAGGAGATTTTAAAAAGAGGAGATTCAACAATGACAATGTGAAGACGTCAGCACCAGCAGCAACTGGTTCTAAGGGAGGAGAGCGACCACCGGTCATATGATATAAGTGCGAAAAAGAAGGACATATCAGCCCAAACTGACCACAATAGTTTAAGGTATGTTATAACTGTGGGAAGGAAGGACATATCGCTCGAGATTGCACTGTAGCGAAACCAAGTCCAACGGGGGTGGTGACTCAAAAAGTTGTCCTAGAAAAGTCAAAGTCAACGGTTCCTGGAAGAGCGTTTTTCGTGACTGGTCAGAATGTGAGGAACCCGAACGAAGTTAGCACGGGTTAGTTAATTATAAATTTTTGCGAAGTCTATACCTTATTAGATACCGGTTCTACCCATTCATTTATCTCTCCTACTTATACTCAACGTTTAAACTTGACTCCGGAGAAAATTAGACTTTGACTTATCTGTTGAAACTCTGTTAGGAGAAACTTTCGTTACATCCACTGTTTATAAATCTTGTTTGATCCAAGTTGGAACCATCACATTACCTGTTGACCTTATCTCTTTAAAGATACTTGCTTTTGATGTGATTTTAGGAATTGATTGATTAACTACTCATCATGCCAAAATTGATTACTTTCGTAAGGTTGTTAGTTTTTATATTCCTAAGCAACCTGTTATTCGAATTCAAGCAACCAAACCATTGAAGTCAAAATCTTTCATATCAAGCCGTAAAGTCATTCGTTTATTAAAAAACGGATGTCAAGCTTTCTTAGCCCATGTCATGGACTTGAACAAAAAAATACGTCAGATTTGAATGATATTTCTGTTGTTAGTAAAATCCCTGACGTATTTCCTGAAGAATTTCTTGACCTACGTGTGATATTGAATTTTGTATCATCTTTGAATCTGGTATAAAACTCACTTCTAAAATCTCATATCGAATGGCTCCTATTGAACTTCAGGAGTTAAAAACCCAACTATAGAAGTTGATAACCGAGCCTTTATCTGGTGACTTCCTTTGTGGAATGCATTGAAGCCAGACTCTCCGTAGGGGACGCCATATTCGTGCGGTAGTAAACTGATAGGTGTCATTGTGACGTGCTATCCAAGATTGGGATATGAGTCACAGTTGAGAGCAACCTAAGTCAGTAATCGACATACGTAACTTTCTATGCTTAGCTAGTTATTATCAAAGATTTTGTGGAAAGATTTTCTCAAATTGTTACTCCATTGACTCAGTTGACTCATAGAGATTCAAAATTCGAATGGAGCAAGGAATGTGGAAAGAGCTTCGAAGAACTCAAGGGGAGACTCATTTTGGTACATGTTCTGACCATACCATCTTGGAAAAGCGAACGTGGTAGCTGACGTATTGAGTAAAACATCGTATACGAGTACAAGTGCGATATTTTCAAAGACCCATTTTGTATGATTTACAAATGATAGAGATAGAGTTGAAGACTCTAGGTACCCATGTGATGATATACGAGTAGAATCGACTTTTATCGATAAAGTTAAAATAGCTCAAGCTACACACCGGAGCTGATGAATATGAAGAAAGAGGTGCAAGAAGTTGTTATTCCAAAAGCGAGAATTGGCGATGTGAGGAAAGCTCAAACCTTTGATTTATTGGTCCATTTGAAATCCTCGATCGAGTAGGAACTGTGGCCTATAGACTCGCTTTACAGCCAAGTATGACGCGTGTTCATAACGTTATTCACGTATCGAAGTTACGAAATTATGTGGACGACCCGAACCACGTCATTGAATTAGAACCGGACGAAATAGCCGAAGACTTAACGTACGAGGAGGTACCTGTCAAGATCTTGGATAGGAAAGAGCATGTCCTACGCACGAAGGTCATACCACAAGTTAAAGTTTTGTGGAGGAACCATGCTGTTGAAGAAATGACGTGGGAGTTGGAAACGGAAATAAAAGCGAGGTATCCTCACCTTTTCGAAACACCAGGTACATACGTCAATTTCGAGGACGAAATTTCATAAGGAGGGGAGGTTGTAAGACCCCAAATTATTAATAAATAAAATTTAAGTTCCTCTATTTATTATTTTGAAATAGTAAGGGTTGATTTGATTAATGTGGTTAGTTATGGGTAAAATGCACGAATATTTTAAAAATAAGCAGGTGGTTATAAAATATTCATTGTTATCGGGAAATATTCGGTTGGTCGTAGAATATTCTTACTGTCGGGGAATATTCGTACGATGACACAGCCTTGTGTGGGCCCCATAACAGAAAGCAATTAGATGGAGAAAACGACAAGTATAAGTTGTTTATAAATAACGGCGTAGTTGTTACCGTTAACACTGTTGGAATACCCGGTGGTTAAAACACAGTAATACGCGTTGTTGCACAGTAGCACACGGTATTGCACCAATTATTAATTCTTATGTAAGAAGGCACTACTCAATAATTGTTACAGTAATTACTGTTCAGTATTTTATTTTATTGATTCAATAATTGCTGCGTTGATATTTTATATTACTGTTGTTTCAATAATTGTCACTACGCAGTATTTTTTATTATCGGAGCAATAATTCATATTATCTGAATAATATTATTAGATAACATTATTGGCAATGTCTAGAAAGTTCTGTCTAAGGAGAGGTTTGATCACC
This sequence comes from Panax notoginseng, assembly GCA_016801055.1. NCBI lineage: Eukaryota > Viridiplantae > Streptophyta > Magnoliopsida > Apiales > Araliaceae > Panax > Panax notoginseng. Next base: position 250,230,258 of record CM029012.1, read on the forward strand.
TAATTGCGCGCTAGTAAGGAGAAATCCTTATTGGAAAGCCCCATCTTTCCTGGGAACGGCCTGGTTGCCAGTACTATGATTCTGTAATATTATTTGTGAATAATTAATTATTGATTTATATGGTGAGAAAAATATTAATTTTATGTAGATATAGATGGAGAAAATTTTTAAATGTGACAATTGTTGAAAATTAATATTTTATCTTTTTCTGATAAAATAATTCATTTAAATATATTATTTTAATAATATATTAATGGTGATATTTTTATAATAAATGTGGGATATATTAGTATATGAGGAGGAAGAGTATTTTTATTGGATTAAATGTTTAACACATGTTTTGTGTGTTGGTGGACACAATTCTTGACCGAAAATTTATTATAGACTGTAAAATCGCCCGTTTATAGATTTCGGTCAATTTCTGTTTGGAATTTGGAAAAACTTTCTTCTGTAAAGTTGTAGAGAACTGAATTTCCTATAAAAATTCGCGAGATTCGAATTTTCTGATAAAAGAGCTATTTATTATGAACTATTGAAGTTCTGAGGTTCCAGAATAATTGATTTTTGGAAGTTTAAAATATTTATAGTTAGAAAAACGTTTTTATTGTTTTGGTTGGCCCCCATGTGTTGCAAATGGCTGAAATTCAGATCTACAAAGGTTGGCGTAGGAAAATTTAATATATATATTAATATTTTATTAAATTTTCTGCTTTGGTGTTCTAAGCATTTTTCTATAAATAGGGTGCTTAGGTTAGAATTGAAAATCACACCAGAAACTGAAATCTTCTCTCTCTTTCTCTCTCAATACATTGAGCGTATTCTTGTGAGTATACTTTGAGTGTTGTTATAAGGTGCAAGTTCCCTTCAGCACTATATCCGGTAGTCCAGTTAGAAGTACTATTCTTTCGAGGTAAGGGATGTTATTTCTTCTTAAATGATATTATTTTCTTCAATATCATTATGCCGAAGTATTGGTTGGAAATTTTTATCAAATTTAGAACTTTTCATGTCGGGGTTACTATTCATGAGTTACTATTCACGAGTTACTATTCACGAGTTACTATTCACGAAGCATAATGATGTTTTTGTGAAATTTCTATCTTTTGGTGTCGGAGTTACTATTCACGTATACGACACTATTCACGTATACGGCACTATTCACGAATACGGTACTATTCAACGAAAAATAATTTTTCTTCTTTTTGTCCAAAATATCTATTCTGGATACTAGCTTTGATTGTATCCATGTTTTGATCATTCTTAAATTTTACTCCACTATGATTGTTTGTGAGGTATTTTTAGACATGGATAAACTGTAATACGAATCCCTAATATTTGTTCTTTTATTTCACTGGATTCGTTTTTTTAAAATATTTTTCATCATCCTCAGTCCTAATTGATGATATTAATGAATATCTTTGGCCTGTAGTGCAAAGATGAATGATTTTTGATGAATATCTTTGGCCTGTAGTGCAAAGATGAACAAGTGTTGAGATGAACATGACCGACTGATAAATATCTTTGGCCTGTAGTGCAAAGATGACTATTTGATTCAAGATATATATTGATTGATGTTACAGGGATAAAATATTGATGATGGACTTTTAAATTCATAGATAATAGTAGATTTCATTCTCTACGTAACTCTTCTATGAATTATTATTTTCCGCTGCGAATATTGATTTAAAACTTGTTGTCTATTGTATTCTATTAGATTTTCCCTGTTGAAGACTAACGATAATTTTTTTTGTATTATCTTAGTCATAATGTTCTTTACTGAGCTAGTTGAGCTCACCCTTTCCTTTTTGTTCCATTTTTCTTCTCAGGAGGCGAGAATATAGCGGGAACTAATTGGGGTGTGGAGTGATGGTTCAAGACAGTTGTTTTAGTAGTCCTCACTATTTTGTAAAATAGTGTATCAATAATGAGGACTTATTTGAGTGTGGATATTGTCTAGAAGATAATATTTGTATTTAAACTCACAGTATATATGTTGTCATATTTTGCACGACAAATGTATTAATAAAGTTGTAGTTGTTTCTGTACCATGTATTTGGCGACTCAGAATGGGTTGGGTGGAATGGACCTATTTTGGGGGCGTCACAATACGTGTGGTGCATAGTAACACACGGTATTGATTATTAATGCTTATGTGAGAAGTCACTCAGTTTGATTCGATTATTGTCAGTTAATAATATGAATTATTTAGCGATAATGAAGTTTTGTTTTATTCGTATTATTAACGTAATAAAACAGAAACATCTTTTTATATAAAACAGAATACTTTATTAAAGTTATTCTGTAAATAGAATATATTATATTTTATTTAAAAGATTTTTCTTTAAATATGGACCGTCAGATTAAAGTAATCAATCTGGGCCGTTCATGGATTAGTTACTATGTATTCTATTTTTCTATAAATAGCAGCTCAATCCTTCATTATTTCTTACGAATTTACTGAACTCTAGAGAGAGAAACTATAGAGAAAAACTATAGAGAGAGAAGAAAAGTATTCTGCTACTTAACTACTTCCCTATTTTAGTTCTTCTTTAAAACGGTAAGGGGTGTTATTCTTTCTTATTCATGAAGAGAACCGTTGTTATTCTATTTCTTATTATTCTATTGGAATAACCTGTATACGCGGTCTACCCTATACTTGGTGACATTCTTCTATTATTCTGTTGGAACATCCTGTCTGTGTGTTTTACACCGGACCTGGTTCCGTTTTTATTATTATTCTGTTGGAGTATCTTGTCTGTGTGTTTTACACCAGACCTGGTTCCGTCTTTATTATTATTCTGTTGGAACATCCTGTCTGTGTGTTTTACACCAGACCTGGTTCCGTCTTTATTATTATTCTGTTGGAACATCCTGTCTGTGTGTTTTACACCGGACCTGGTTCCGTATTTATTATTATTCTGTTGGAATATCCTGTCAGTGCGTTTACGCCAGACCTGATTCCATTATTTATTATTCTGTTAGAATAATCTGTCTGTGCGGTCTATCGCATGCCGGGTGATTTCTTTTGTTATTCCATTCTTTATTATACTCAGTTGGTTAAGTTTTAACTTCTATACTCCATGAAATTAGTGGAATATCCTTGATAATTGCGGTTCATCCAATATCTTTTCATGAAAATATTCTTCTAAGCATTCTTGAATTTTACTCCACAAAACAGTATCATGATGACAATTTGGATGTTGTTAATTCTTGGATAAATTAATTCTTGAACTTGTTTTATTGAATTCTTATATCATTGTCATCATCCTCATGTTTATAAAATGTTGAAAGTCATCTGTGGCCTGTAGTGCATAGATGGACTTGGTATGATTATGACCAGGGATTATTCGGTATAATCATGACCGTAATGTTACAAATGATGTGGTAAAAGTTCTCATTGGCCCGTAGTGCATTGATGGACAGTTGTTAGCATGATCATGACCATTAATGAATACACGAATATCCTTGGCCGTAGTGCAAGGGTGATTCGATGATGTGGATTATTTTATGAAGCTGAGTCCCAGCGATAACAGTGTTGAAAAACCTTTTAAATCATAAAAGATAGTAGAGTTTAGTTTCTACTTGACTCTTTTAATGGATTGCTTATTCCGCTGCAGTTAAACTTGATGTCTATTATATTTTATCAGTTTAACATTGTTGAAGGCTAATGATAGTTTATTCTGCATTATCTTAGTCATAATATTTCTTATTGGGCTAGTTGAGCTCGCCCTTTCTTTCACTGTTCTCTTCAGAAAATGAGAACGTAGCTGGGGCAAGTCGGGAAACGGAGTGATGGTCCGAATGATAGTATTAGTTAGTAGTCCTCACTATTCTATGTAATAGTGTGTTAATAAATGTAATGAGGACTTCTTTTGAGTATGGATACTCTCTAGTAGACAATATTTGTATTCAAACTCACAGTTTATGTTTTGTCATATTGCACACGACAGTTGTATTATTAAGTTGTATTTGAATTCTGTACCATGTATCTGACGACCCAAGATGGGTGATGTATACCTAATTTTGGGGGCGTCACAGTTGGTATCAGAGCTTAGGATATGATCCCTGGCTAAGATGTGAGAATAAAACTAGGAGGGGAGAGACGGGGAATTCCTTCGCTAGTATGTCCTACCTAAGTTTATTTGCATGGTATTTAATTGGTCGGTCAGAATATAAGGATAATATATGACATATCAATTAACTTTTATTTTGTGGCAGTATCTGAAAATGGCATCCGAGAATGTTGAGAATAGCAATAGAGCACAGGCGACTGTGGATTCACCACATATCAATAATCGGGATAATGTGCATCAGGAAGGCGACAATCATCATGCAAACAACAATACTGACCAAATGATGAATGATGGAATGTTCAGAAGCTTTATGCAGTTCATGCAACAGCAGGCGAGAGCGGCTCCTGTTCAAAATGTAGGTGGAAATACTGAAAACTCTCGGACGGTCACCGCTAAACTGTTCAAGGAGCTAGGACCACCGGAGTATAAGGGAGAGCCAAAACCACTTATAGCGGAAACATGGATAAAGCAGATCACCAAGATATTTGATGTCTTGGGATACTCCGAGGAGCAAAAGGTTCCTTTGCCGCCTTTATGTTGCGAGGAGAGGCAGATTACTGGTGGAAATCGATTAAGCGTACTCAACCTGCTGCACTGAGGATGTCTTGGGAGAAGTTCCAAGAGCTGTTCAATGACAAATACTTTCCCGAAAGTGTTCGTCACATGAAGGAGGTGGAGTTCATCAAATTGGAGCAGAATAATATGACCGTGTCGCAGTATGAGGCTAAATTTGCTGAGTTGTCCCGGTTTGCGTCCCACTTGGTGGATAATGAAGAGCGAATGACGCGAATGTTTTTGCGAGGTTTAAAACCTGAGATACGTCAACATCTTATTTCTCATAAACTGTGTTTGTATTCAGATGTTGTGAATAGGGCTCAGTTAGTGGAGCGCGATAACGAGTCAACGCAACCAAAAGAGAGCAGTCGACAAAATGATAATACCAGTGAGAGCAGTCATCGAAGCGGTGACAACAAGCGTGGAGGGAATCAACAGGCCAGAAATGGTAACCACTTCGGTAGTAATCAGGGCCAAAACAATAAGAATGGTCATTTCAAGAAAAGGAGATTCAACAATGATGAAAAGACGTCAGCACCAGCACCCGTTGTTAAGGAAGGAGAACGACCACCTATCATATATTTCAAATACGGAGGGGAGGGGCACATCAGTCCAAACTGCGCGATGCCGTCTAAAGCATGTTATAATTATGGAAGAGAATGTCATTTAGCTCGATTTTGTCGTTTACCAAAAACAAGTTCAGCCAAGATGGAGACACCAAAGGCCGTCCCAAAAAAGTCAAAACCGGTAGTGCAAGGGAGAGCGTTTGTTGTGACCTCCCAGAAAGTAAGGAACCCGAATGAGGTCATCACGGGTAAGCTTATCATAAACTCTAACGAAGTCTATACTTTATTTGATACCGGTTCTACCCATTCTTTTATTTCTCCTACTTGCGCTCATCGATTAAATTTGATTCTGGAGAAATTAGACTTTGACTTATCTGTTGAAACTCCATTGGGAGAAACTTTCATTACATCCATGGTTTATAAGTCTTGTTTGGTTCAAGTTGGTACCCACACATTACCTGTCGATCTTATTTCATTAAAAATACTTGCATTTGACGTGATTCTAGGGATTGATTGGTTAACTACTCATCATGTAAAAATTGATTATTTTCGTAAGGTTGTTAACTTTCATATTCCTAATCGACCTATTATGCGAATTCAAGCAACCAAACCATTAAAATCAATCGCTGTCATCTCAAGCTATAAAGCTATTCGTTTATTGAAAAACGGATGTCAAGCTTTCTTAGCTCATTTCACGGATCTAAACAAAAATACGTCAGTTTTGAATGATATTTCTATTGTTAATAAATTCCCTGACGTATTCTCTGAAGAACTTCCTGGCCTACCCCCAGAGCGTGAAATTGAATTTTGTATCGACCTTGAACCCGGTACAAAACCCATTTCCAAAGTCCCATATCGAATGGCTCCTATTGAACTTCAGGAGTTAAAGATCCAACTGCAGTAGTTGTTAGACATTGGCTTTATTCATCCTAGTACTTCTCCTTCGGGTGCTCCTGTTCTATTCGTGAAGAAGAAAGATAGAAGTATGCGACTTTGTATTGATTATCGGGAGTTGAATCATGTCACCATCAAAAATAGGTACCCATTGCCACGTATTGATGACCTGTTTGACCAGTTGCAAGGAGCACAATTCTTTTCAAAGATCGATCTTCGTTCTGGATATCATCAGCTGAAGGTTAGAACTGAGGATATTTCGAAGACGGCTTTCAGAACTCGGTACGGGCATTATGAATTCCTAGTCATGTCCTTTGGATTGACTAATGCTCCTGCTGCCTTCATGGATATAATGAACCGGGTATTCAAGGAATATTTGGATCACTTTGTGGTCGTCTTTATTGATGACATCCTTATTTATTCCAAAAGTCGTGAAGAACATGAGCAACACTTGAGGCTGGTACTCCAAAAGCTTCGTGAATACAAGCTTTATGCCAAGTTGAAGAAATGCAAGTTCTGGCTTGAGGAAGTAGCATTCCTTGGGCACGTGGTATCAAGACATGGAATATCTGTTGATCCGACAAAGATTGAAGCTATTCAAAGCTGGGAACAACCTAAATCAGTGACCGAAGTACGTAGCTTTCTTGGTTTAGCTGGTTATTAACGGAGATTCGTGGAAGGATTTTCTCGAATCGCTACTCCATTAACTCAGCTGACTCGGAAAGATACAAAGTTCGGTTGGAGCGTAGAATGTGAGAAGAGTTTTCAAGAACTCAAGAGGAGACTCATTTCAGCACCTGTTCTAACAATATCATCTGGCTCAGAGGGATTTGTCATCTATAGTGATGCTTCGAGCAAAGGGTTGGGATGCATTCTCATGCAACATGAAAAAGTCATAGCCTATGCATCAAGACAACTCAAGGAATATGAGAGGAATTATCTTACTCATGATCTAGAGTTGGCAGCTGTTGTCTTTGCACTTAAAATTTGGAGGCATTACTTGTATGGGGAGAAGGTGGAAATCTTTACGGATCATAAAAGCCTCAAATATTTCTTCACTCAAAAGGAACTCAACATGCGACAACGATGTTGGCTTGAACTGTTGAAAGATTATGATCATACCATTCAATACCATCCTGGAAAAGCGAACGTGGTAGCTGACGCACTGAGTAGAAGATCATATGCAAGTACGAGTGCAATATTGTCAACACAAAGGCCCATTTTGTGTGATTTGCAAAGGATGGAGATAGAGTTAAAGACTCTAGGGACCCATGTGATGATGGCGAATATACGAGTAGAACCGACTTTAATCGATAAAGTTAAAGTTGCTCAAGCTACAGACCTAGAGCTGATGCGTATGAGGAAGAAAATGCAAGAAGGTGCTATGCCGGAAGCAAGAATCGATGAAGAAAGAATACTTTGAGTCAACTCCAGACTTTGTGTTCCTAACAACCCTGATTTAAAGTATGAAATTATGATGGAGGCGCACAACACACCGTTTGTAATCCATCCTGGAAGTACCAAAATGTATCATGATCTTCGTCATACATTTTGGTGGAGCAATATAAAGAGAGAGATAGCGCTGTTTATCTTAAGCTGTCTAACTTGTCAACGAGTCAAATTGGAGCATCAAGTACCAAAAGGTCCATTGCAACCACTTGAAATTCCAGAATGGAAGTGGGAGCACATTACCATGGATTTCGTTACCGGTCTTCCTAGGGTTTCTCAAGGTATTGATGCGATTTGGGTCATTGTTGATAGATTGACCAAGTCTGCTCATTTTTTACCGATACGAGAAACTTATACACTTGAACGTCTTGCTCGTATGTACATAAACGAGATTGTAAGACTGCATGGTATGCCAGTATCCATAGTTTCTGACCGAGACCCAAGATTCACTTCACGATTTTGAGTTAGTTTACAAAAAGCTATGGACACGGATTTACGATTTAGTTCAGTATATCATCCTCAGACGGACGGACAATCAGAGAGGGCTATTCAAACTCTTGAAGATCTATTAAGACTCTGTGTCCTTGATTTTAAGGAAAGTTGGGATAAGTTCTTACCATTGGTGGAGTTTTCCTACAACAACAGTTATCAAACAAGTATTGGCATGGCTCCATTCGAAGCATTGTATGGAAGAAAATGTCGTTCTCCAATATGCTGGGATGAGGTGGGTGAAGCAACGTTGTTGGGACCGGAGTTAGTATGTATGACTACAGAAAAGATTCAAACGATCTGACAACGTATAAAAACCTCACAAGATCGACAAAAGAGTTATGCTGATCTTCATCGAAAGGACGTGGAATTTGATATAGGAGATCATGTGTTCTTACGTGTTGCTCCATGGAAAGGAGTTACGAGATTTGGAAAGAGAGGAAAGCTCAATCCTCGATTCATCGGTCCATTTTTAATTCTCGATCGAGTAGGAACTGTAAGACCCCGAATTTTATGAAATAAAAGTATTCAATTTTTCTTATAATTACTATTCAGTAAATGGTTAAATTGATAAATGTTAAAGTTAAGGGTGATATATGATTTTTTTCAAAATACACAAGTGGTTATAAATTAATCATTGTTGTCGGGGAATATTCGTTTGGTCGTGGAATATTCTTTCTGTCGAGGAATATTCGTACGACGGCGCAGCTATTTGTGGGCCCCATAAAGAATAACTGTCGGGTGAAGAAAACGACAAATTTGAGTTTTTACAAATAACGGTGTAGTTGTTACCGTTAACACTGTTGGAATACCCGGTGGTTAAAATACAGTAATACGCGTTATTGCACAGTAGCACACGGTATTGCATAGTATTTTTGAAATTATTGATTCTTACGTAAGAAGGCACTACTCAATAATTGTTACAGTAATTACTATTCAATATTTTATTTTATTGATTCAATAATTGCTGCGTTGATATTTTATATTATTGTTGTTCAATAATTGTCACTGCACAGTATTTCCCATTATCAGATCAATAATTCATATTATTTGAATAGTATTATTAGATAGCATTATTGGCAATGTCTAGAAAGTTCTGTCTAAGGAGAGGTTTGGTCATTTAATTGCGCGCCAGTAAGGAGAAATTCTTATTGGAAAGCCCCCTCTTTCCTGGGAACGGCCTGGTTGTCATAAATGTGATTCTGTAATATTATTTGTGAATAATTAATTATTGATTCATATGATAAGAAAATATTTATTTTATGTGGATATAAATGAGGGATATATTTTTGTGGTTAAAAAATGAAGGAGTTAATTTTGAGATTTTTATCCGTATTTTTGTCGGAATGGAGGTATTAAAAATCAGAATTTTTGAGATATTTTGCGGGGGTTATAATTTTTAATCCGACCGTTGGATCGTGGTAATTTTTGGATATGTTATACATATATAAGTTGAGTATATGTCCACAAATTTTGAACCGTTAAAAATGAACGTATGATTTGTTATGAATTTTACGAGATGACTGGTTCAGAAATTGTTAAATTTTCGGAGTTTATCATTTTGGTAGAAAATTCTAGAATTGGTGGGCCCCACTTGTGGTTGGTGAAGAAATGTGCTAAATTATATTTCAAATGTGGTGGGTGGGAATAGTAGCAGGTAAAGTCATCAGGTTGCAGGTCAAACCTACCAAAATTTTCCTATAAATAGAGGGCTAAGTTAGAATTGAAAATCACACCAGAAACATAAGCTTTCTCTCTTTCTCTCTCTCTATATTATGAAGTATATTTTGTGAGTTTTTAGATACTTGATAAGTTGCTATTCATTAGTGCAAGTTTCCTTCAGCATCATATCCGATATCCAGTCAGAAGTACTGCTCTTTTGAGGTAAGGGATAGTAATGGATTTTAAGGGTTGTTATGATTTTCAGTTTCGTAATTTTTCTGATCTTCAAAAATTCTGGAAAAATTCAAAATGATATTTTGATGAGTTTTCTTGATTGTGTCCAAAAATGGTGATTTTTGGATGTATAGATTGAGAGTTATGAATTTTATGAGAAAAGACTATTTTAAAAGTAACCGCTTATAATTCCTTGTGGTTAACTCCAAAATTGATGAAATTTTTATTGGGAGTACATGTGTATGATAGAAGTATACTCTGTAAATTTCAGAATTTTTGGATAAAAGTATAATTTTTGATAAATGTCTAAATATTCGGTGGTTTTGGCCATATGAAAAATAGTAAATGAGTTTTAAAAATTTTGAGAAAAATATATGTTCAATATTGGACTATATTATGCTAAATCCCAGAAAAGAAATATTTTTCGAACTGATTTGATATTTTTCATGAAAATGGACTAGTTATGAGTAAATGAATTAAATATGTTATGTGAAGTAAGAAAATTGGAAAATAGGATTTTATGGCTTGAGAATCCTATATGAGGTATATGCAGATTTTTGATGAGGGTTTTGATTATTGGTGATAAAATCTTATGAGTTTGGTATTTTAGAATGATTAAATGCATTATTTAGTAAAGTGTAAACAATTTAAATAAATTGTTTATAAGCCTAAGAAATATTATTCTTTCAATATCATTATACCGAAATACTGGTATGAATTTTATTGTGGAATTTCTACCTTTTTGTGTCGAGTTACTATTCATGAGTTACTATTCACGAGTTACTATTCACGATAAAAATTGGTTTCTTTTTCTAACCAAATTATAGTTGAGTTATGAATATTACTCTTGAGATTAAAACTATGTATTGATTATATTGATTTTATTATCATATATAACATTTTTATAACCCTGATGTTGAAATTCTCTTTCACTAGAGTGTAAAGATGGGTAGATTATTGGTATGATCATGACTAGGGTTCTCTTTGGCCTGTAGTGCAAAGTTGAATTGTGACTGGTATGATCATGACCATTGAATTTATAAGTGAATATCTTTAGCTTAAGTGCAAAAGTGAATTGATCAACATGGTTATAATTATTGTTTATATAAATTCTGAAATGATTATATATTTCTTTGAGATATTAATATCTTTGGCCTGTAGTGCAAAGATGAAATATTGATGAATATCTTTGGCCTGTAGTGCAAAGATGAATTGTTGATGAATATCTTTGGCCCGTAGTGCAAAGATGACATGTTGTTGAATATCTTTGGCCAGTAGTGCAAAGATGAACAGATGTTGAGATAAACAGGACCAACTGGTGATACAAATGAATATCTTTGGACGTAGTGCAAAGATGAAGTTATTAGTATGATTATGAACAGGAAATGTGATTTGGTGTAACCATGATCTTTGATGTTTCAGGTAAAGATAGGTGATGAAAATTATCATCGTCCTGGATGAGAAGAGGAATTTAAAACTACAGTTATGATTATGAGTTATTCATATGATTGTGGACCAGAATTGTTGATTGATGTTACAGGGATAAAACATTGTTGGTGGATTTTTAACATGGAGAAGATAATAGACTTTATAGTCTATTTGACTCTTCTAATGGATTGCATGTTCCGCTGCAACTATGGTTGAAATTTTTTATCATCTATCATATGTTCTAAATCTCTGATTTATTATTGATGAAGACTATTGATAATTTATTTATCTTTAGTCATGATATTCTTTACTGGGCTAGTTGTGCTCACCCTTCTGCTCACAATTCCTTTCAGGTAATAAGAGTGTAGCTGGGTCGAGCGGGGGTAACAAGGGAATAGAACGGTGGTTATCATTTAGTAGTTATATTTGGTGAAGAAAATAGGGTGAGGCGAACCCAACGTTAGAAGGGTGTTTTGTCACTATCATACAAGATGTCTAATGACATACAACCTCGTGTCATCATAGGACAGGGTTGTGCTCATCCACTTGCTGAGTATATCTACGAGCACTACCTATATAATCTTGGTGTTTGTTTGAAGTATAATTCACGATTAGAGACAGTGGAGATAATGATAAGTCAAGAGAAGACTCACCATTGGGAAGAATATGATAGTAATCTTCTCGTTTTTCTTTGGGGTCTATTGGGTCAACCAAGGATAATTCTGTGGCCATATGATATCTATCATAATCTAGACGCATGGCCTCCCATGTACGAAAGTTTCCCTGAGCACTTCCCAAAGATTCTAATTTCTAAAACAGTTTTTGACTATACCTTTATGTAAGGTGTTATTGTGAGGTGATGTCCACGATTGGAACATGAGTCACATTTGGTATATATTTGTATCCAAACTCACAACATATGTGTTGTTGTATTTTGCACGACAATTGTTGTAATAAAGTTGTAGTTATTTTCTGTACCATGTATTTGACGACTCAGAATGGGTTGGGTGGAATGGACCTATTTTGGGGTCGTTACAGTTGGTATCAGAGCTATAAGTAAAGAGCCCCGAGCCTCTCGCTGGTGACTTCCTGTTGATGGGGAATGCACCGAAGCCAGACTCTCCGTAGGGGACGCCGTTCTGCGGTAGCAAACTGATAGGTATCAATGTAAGGTGCTGACACAAGTTGGTGTCCAGAGTTACAGTTGGTATCAGAGCTTAGGGATATGATCTCTGGCGGAGATCGGGAAATACAACTAGGAGGGGAGAGATGAGTAAATCCTTCGCTAGTGTGTCCTACCTAAGCTTATTTGTTGGTCAGTCATAATATCGGGATATTATATGATATGTTAATTTGTTAAATTAACACTTGTTTTGAAGCTGTATTCTAGAATGTTATTTGAAATACAGGAGATGAGCAATGGAGAAATTATGATGACAGAGAAGATGGAATTTGAAATGAAAGGAATGTATTCTCAACTCTTTGAAATACCAGGTACGTAAATATCGGGGACGAAATTTCATAAGGAGGGGAGATTGTAAGACCCCGAATTTTATGAAATAAAAGTATTCAATTTTTCTTATAATTACTATTCAGTCAATGGTTAAATTGATAAATGTTAAAGTTAAGGGTGATATATGATTTTTTTCAAAATACACAAGTGGTTATAAATTAATCATTGTTGTCGGGGAATATTCGTTTGGTCGTGGAATATTCTTTCTGTCGAGGAATATTCGTACGACGGCGCAGCTATTTGTGGGCCCCATAAAGAATAACTGTCGGGTGAAGAAAACGACAAATTTGAGTTTTTACAAATAACGGCGTAGTTGTTACCGTTAACACTGTTGGAATACCCGGTGGTTAAAATACAGTAATACGCGTTATTGCACAGTAGCACACGGTATTGCATAGTATTTTTAAAATTATTGATTCTTACGTAAGAAGGCACTACTCAATAATTGTTACAGTAATTACTGTTCAATATTTTATTTTATTGATTCAATAATTGCTGCGTTGATATTTTATATTATTGTTGTTCAATAATTGTCACTGCACAGTATTTCCCATTATCAGATCAATAATTCATATTATTTGAATAGTATTATTAGATAGCATTATTGGCAATGTCTAGAAAGTTCTGTCTAAGGAGAGGTTTGGTCATTTAATTGCGCGCCAGTAAGGAGAAATTCTTATTGGAAAGCCCCCTCTTTCCTGGGAACGGCCTGGTTGTCATAAATGTGATTCTGTAATATTATTTGTGAATAATTAATTATTGATTCATATGATAAGAAAATATTTATTTTATGTGGATATAAATGAGGGATATATTTTTGTGGTTAAAAAATGAAGGAGTTAATGTTGAGATTTTTATCCGTATTTTTGTCGGAATGGAGGTATTAAAAATCAGGGTTTTTGAGATATTTTGCGGGGGTTATAATTTTTAATCCGACCGTTGGATCGTGGTAATTTTTGGATATGTTATACATATATAAGTTGAGTATATGTCCACAAATTTTGAACCGTTAAAAATGAACGTATGATTTGTTATGAATTTTACGAGATGACTGGTTCAGAAATTGTTGAATTTTCGGAGTTTATCATTTTGGTAGAAAATTCTAGAATTGGTGGGCCACACTTGTGGTTGGTGAGGAAATGTGCTGAATTATATTTCAAATGTGGTGGGTGGAAATAGTAGCAGGTAAAGCCATCAGGTTGCAGGTCAAACCTACCAAAATTTTCCTATAAATAGAGGGCTAAGTTAGAATTGAAAATCACACCAGAAACATAAACTTTCTCTCTTTCTCTCTCTATATTATGAAGTATATTTTGTGAGTTTTTAGATACTTGGTGAGTTGCTATTCATTAGTGCAAGTTTCCTTCAGCATCATATCCGATATCCAGTCAGAAGTACTGCTCTTTTGAGGTAAGGGATAGTAATGGATTTTAAGGGTTGTTATGATTTTCAGTTTCGTAATTTTTCTGATCTTCAAAAATTCTGGAAAAATTCAAAATGATATTTTGATGAGTTTTCTTGATTGTGTCCAAAAATGGTGATTTTTGGATGTATAGATTGAGAGTTATGAATTTTATGAGAAAAGACTATTTTAAAAGTAACCGCTTATAATTCCTTGTGGTTAACTCCAAAATTGATGAAATTTTTATTGGGAGTACATGTGTATGATAGAAGTATACTCTGTAAATTTCAGAATTTTTGGATAAAAGTATAATTTTTGATAAATGTCTAAATATTCGGTGGTTTTGGCCATATGAAAAATAGTAAATGAGTTTTAAAAATTCTGAGAAAAATATATGTTCAATATTGGACTATATTATGCTAAATCCCAGAAAAGAAATATTTTTCGAACTGATTTGATATTTTTCATGAAAATGGACTAGTTATGAGTAAATGAATTAAATATGTTATGTGAAGTAAGAAAATTGGAAAATAGGATTTTATGGCTTGAGAATCCTATATGAGGTATATGCAGATTTTTGATGAGGGTTTTGATTATTGGTGATAAAATCTTATGAGTTTGGTATTTTAGAATGATTAAATGCATTATTTAGTAAAGTGTAAACAATTTAAATAAATTGTTTATAAGCCTAAGAAATATTATTCTTTCAATATCATTATACCGAAATACTGGTATGAATTTTATTGTGGAATTTCTACCTTTTTGTGTCGAGTTACTATTCATGAGTTACTATTCACGAGTTACTATTCACGATAAAAATTGGTTTCTTTTTCTAACCAAATTATAGTTGAGTTATGAATATTACTCTTGAGATTAAAACTATGTATTGATTATATTGATTTTATTATCATATATAACATTTTTATAACCCTGATGTTGAAATTCTCTTTCACTAGAGTGTAAAGATGGGTAGATTATTGGTATGATCATGACTAGGGTTCTCTTTGGCCTGTAGTGCAAAGTTGAATTGTGACTGGTATGATCATGACCATTGAATTTATAAGTGAATATCTTTAGCTTAAGTGCAAAGGTGAATTGATCAACATGGTTATAATTATTGTTTATATAAATTCTGAAATGATTATATATTTCTTTGAGATATTAATATCTTTGGCCTGTAGTGCAAAGATGAAATATTGATGAATATCTTTGGCCTGTAGTGCAAAGATGAATTGTTGATGAATATCTTTGGCCCGTAGTGCAAAGATGACATGTTGTTGAATATCTTTGGCCAGTAGTGCAAAGATGAACAGATGTTGAGATAAACATGACCAACTGGTGATACAAATGAATATCTTTGGACGTAGTGCAAAGATGAAGTTATTAGTATGATTATGAACAGGAAATGTGATTTGGTGTAACCATGATCTTTGATATTTCAGGTAAAGATAGGTGATGAAAATTATCATCGTCCTGGATGAGAAGAGGAATTTAAAACTACAGTTATGATTATGAGTTATTCATATGATTGTGGACCAGAATTGTTGATTGATGTTACAGGGATAAAACATTGTTGGTGGATTTTTAACATGGAGAAGATAATAGACTTTATAGTCTATTTGACTCTTCTAATGGATTGCATGTTCCGCTGCAACTATGGTTGAAATTTTTTATCATCTATCATATGTTCTAAATCTCTGATTTATTATTGATGAAGACTATTGATAATTTATTTATCTTTAGTCATGATATTCTTTACTGGGCTAGTTGTGCTCACCCTTCTGCTCACAATTCCTTTCAGGTAATAAGAGTGTAGCTGGGTCGAGCGGGGGTAACAAGGGAATAGAACGGTGGTTATCATTTAGTAGTTATATTTGGTGAAGAAAATAGGGTGAGGCGAACCCAACGTTAGAAGGGTGTTTTGTCACTATCATACAAGATGTCTAATGACATACAACCTCGTGTCATCATAGGACAGGGTTGTGCTCATCCACTTGCTGAATATATTTACGAGCACTTCCTATATAATCTTGGTGTTTGTTTGAAGTATAATTCACGATTAGAGACAGTGGAGATAATGATAAGTCAAGAGAAGACTCACCATTGGGAAGAATATGATAGTAATCTTCTAGTTTTTCTTTGGGGTCTATTGGGTCAACCAAGGATAATTCTGTGGCCATATGATATCTATCATAATCTAGACGCATGGCCTCCCATGTACGAAAGTTTCCCTGAGCACTTCCCAAATATTCTAATTTCTAAAACAGTTTTTGACTATACCTTTATGTAAGGTGTTATTGTGAGGTGATGTCCACGATTGGAACATGAGTCACATTTGGTATATATTTGTATCCAAACTCACAGCATATGTGTTGTTGTATTTTGCACGACAATTATTGTAATAAAGTTGTAGTTATTTTCTGTACCATGTATTTGACGACTCAGAATGGGTTGGGTGGAATGGACCTATTTTGGGGTCGTTACAGGAACCGTGGCTTATAGACTCGCTTTACCACCAAGTATGTCTCGTGTTCATAACGTTTTTCACATATCTATGTTACGTAAATATGTGGAAGACCCGAACCACATTATTGAGTTAGAACCGGACGAAATTGCAGAAGATTTGACGTATGAAGAAGTTCCTGTTCAAATCTTGGATAAGAAGGAACATATTCTACGCTCCAAGGTTATACCTCAAGTCAAAGTTTTGTGGAGAAACCACGATGTTGAGGAAATGACTTGGGAGTTAGAATCTAAAATGAAATCAAGGTATCCTTACCTCTTCTACATACTAGGTACGTACCCTAATTTCGAGGGCGAAATTTCATAAGAAGGGGAGGTTGTAAGACCCCAACTTTTATAAATAAAGATGAATTTTCTATAAATATCATTTTTGAATATTATGGAGTTAATTTGATATAATGTTATAGTTGTGGATAATATTTATAAATTTTACAAAGTACGCAAGTTGTTATATAATATTCGATTGGTCGGGAAATATTCGTTTTAACAAGGAATATTCGTACAACGGCACAATCATTGATGGACCACATAACGGAATTATTGTCGGAATGAGAAAACGACAAAAATATTTTATTAAAAATAACGGCGTAAGTTTTACCATTGTTACTGTTGAACTACTCGGTAGTAAAAGTACAGTAATACGTGTGGTTGCATAGTAACACACGGTATTGATTATTAATGCTTATGTGAGAAGTCACTCAGTTTGATTTAATTATTGTCAGTTAATAATATGAATTATTTAGCGATAATGAAGTTTTATTTTATTCGTATTATTAACGTAATAAAACAGAAACATCTTTTTATATAAAACAGAATACTTTATTAAAGTTATTCTATAAATAGAATATATTATATTTTATTTAAAAGATTTTTCTTTAAATATGGACCGTCAGATTAAAGTAATCAATCTGGACCGTTCATGGATTAGTTACTATGCATTCCATTTTTCTATAAATAGCAGCTCATTCCTTCATTATTTCTTACGAATTCACTGAACTCTAGAGAGAGAAACTATAGAGAGAAATTATAGAGAGAGAAGAAAAGTATTCTGCTACTTAACTACTTCCTTATTTCAGTTCTTCTTTAAAACGGTAAGGGGTGTTATTCTTTCTTATTCATGAAGAGAACTGTTGCTATTCTATTTCTTATTATTCTGTTGGAATAACCTGTATACGCGGTCTACCCTATACTTGGTGACATTCTTCTATTATTCTGTTGGAACATCCTGTCTGTGTGTTTTACACTGGACCTGGTTCCGTCTTTATTATTATTCTGTTGGAACATCCTGTCTGTGTGTCTTACACCGGACCTGGTTCCGTCTTTATTATTATTCTGTTGGAACATCCTGTTTGTGTGTTTTACACCGGACCTGGTTCCGTCTTTATTATTATTCTGTTAGAATATCCTGTCAGTGCGTTTACGCCGGACCTGGTTCTATTATTTATTATTCTGTTGGAATAATCTGTCTGTGCGGTCTATCGCATGCCGGGTGATTTCTTTTGTTATTCCATTCTTTATTATACTCAGTTGGTTAAGTTTTAACTTCTATACTCCATGAAATTAGTGGAATATCCTTGATAATTGCGGTTCATCCAGTATCTTTTCATGAAAATATTCTTCTAAGCATTCTTGAATTTTACTCCACAAAACAGTATAATGTTGACAATTTGGACGTTGTTAATTCTTGGATTAATTAATTCTTAAACTTATTTTATTGAATTCTTATATCATTGTCATCATCCTCATGTTTATAAAATGTGGAAAGTCATCTGTGGCCTGTAGTGCATAGATGGACTTGGTATGATTATGACCAGGGATTATTCGGTATAATCATGACCGTAATGTTACAAATGATGTAGTAAAAGTTCTCATTGGCCCGTAGTGCATTGATGGACAGTTGTTGGCATGATCATGACCATTAATGAATACACGAATATCCTTGGCCGTAGTGCAGGGGTGATTCGATGATGTGGATTATTTTATGAAGCTGAGTCCTAGCGATAACAATGTTGAAAAACCTTTTAAATCATAAAAGATAGTAGAGTCTATTTTCTACTTGACTCTTTTAATGGATTGCTTATTCCGCTGCAGTTAAACTTGATGTCTATTATATTTTATCAGTTTAACATTGTTGAAGGCTAATGATAATTTATTCTGCATTATCTTGGTCATAATATTTCTTACTGGGCTAGTTGAGCTCACCCTTTCTTTCACTGTTCTCTTCAGGAAATGAGAACGTAGCTGGGGGCAAGTCGGAAAACGGAGTGATGGTCCGAATGATAGTATTAGTTAGTAGTCCTCACTATTCTATGTAATAGTGTGTTAATAAATGTAATGAGGACTTCTTTTGAGTATGAATACTCTCTAGTAGACAATATTTGTATTCAAACTCACAGTTTATGTTTTGTCATATTGTACACGACAGTTGTATTATTAAGTTGTATTTGAATTCTGTACCATGTATCTGACGACCCAAGATGGGTGATGTATACCTAATTTTGGGGGCGTCACACCCGTAGTACATAGATGGACTGTGGATTGGTATGATTACGACCATGAATTGTGTATTGGTATAATCATGACCTATAATGTTACAGATAAATATTATGGTGAAAGTCCTCTTTGGCCCGTAGTGCATAGATGGAGGGTTGTTTGGCATGATCATGACCACTAGTGATACATACGAATATCATTGGCCCGTAGTGCATGGCTAATTCATTGATCTGAAATGATTATTAATTGGTATTACAGAAATAAAATATTGATGATGGATTTTTAAATTATAGAATATAATAGACATCATGCTCTACTTGACTCTATTAATGGATTGCTATTTCCGCTGCAGTTGTTGATCTAAAACTTGTTGTTTATTGTATTCTATCAGATTTTTCACTGTTGAAGACTAAGGATAATTCGTTTTTCATTATCTTAGTCATAATATTCTTTACTGGGCTAGTTGAGCTCACCCTTTTCCTTTTGGTTCCATTGTTCTTCTCAGGAGGCGAGAATGTAGCTGGGACTAATCGGGGAGTGAAGTAATGGTCCGAGATGGTTATTATAGTAGTCC
Organism: Panax notoginseng; assembly: GCA_016801055.1. Taxonomy (NCBI): domain Eukaryota; kingdom Viridiplantae; phylum Streptophyta; class Magnoliopsida; order Apiales; family Araliaceae; genus Panax; species Panax notoginseng. The sequence continues at coordinate 250,250,113 of CM029012.1, forward strand.
TTACTATGTTTTAAAATAGTGTGACAATAATTGTGATAAGAATTTTATTTGAGTTTGGATATTGTCTACGAGACAATATTTGTATTGAAACCCTCAACTTATGTGTTGTCGTATTTTGCACGACAGTTGTATAAACAAATTTGTATTTGAATTATGTACCATGTATTTGGCGACTTAGAATGAGTTGTGTGGACTTATTTTGGGGGCGTCACAATTTTTCTTAATGATAATTGAATTTAAAAATATTTTAATTTGAGGTTAATTGTATTTAAAAATATTTTAATGTTTTAATGAAGTCATCCTGTATCTGAATACAGTCAAATTGTATAAAACCAATTGGGTTGCTGCCCGGGTCAGGTATTTCAGCCAATTTTCGTCGAAAAATAATTTTAGGGTCAACGTTGTATTAAATTAGGTAGTTTATGTAGCAATTTGTAAACACAATTACTTTAGGGCAGATTTATAAATTTTGTGATATTTAGTGTAACAGATGTCTATTTAACCCTATATATTAATTATATGATAGCTATAATACGTACATGAAATTATAGTATTAGTAAAATGGTTGGTTGACTGATAACACATTCAATTTCACATCCAAAGACACTAAAATGTATAATTATAATAAAAATATTTCTCCCTACCCAAATTATCAATAAAATAAAATAAAAATATTTATCTACTCTTTCTACAATATTTTCTCGCTCCTCTATATATACTATTTTTTTCTCTTTAAATGTAGACTTAAATTCACGCACACACACACACACACACACACACACACACACACACACACACACACACACACACACACACATATATATATATATATATATATATATATATATATATATATATATATATATATTCTTCTCTAAAATCTTGTACAAACTAGAATTTAGTTCCATGCACAACATGTGACATTTAATTTTAAGGCTTTCCTTGGAGTTTATGTACCTCTTTATTTTAACGACTTTCAAGTATAACTATATATCATTACTTGCATTCATCGTGCATCATAATAAATCAAGTTTTAGATCAAGAGTTAATTAGAATTAAAAGACTTCAAAAATAATTATGCAGGATGACTACTGTGGGCCCAAGTGCAAATTAGGGTTCGCTAAACCTAATTGAATTAAATACACAAATTAAGCTTCACATTATGATTAAATGAAAAGACGGAAGAGCCGAAAATAAAGAAGCAAGGCCTGAGAGAATCTTCCACGTGTCCCGAGGCAAAAGACATGTGGAGGCGACTCATTTTGAAAATTGTTTGAGGAATTGGATTGGTGGCTAGTAGGGCAGGACGATATGGGCATTAATTACTCTGATGACTAAGGATAAATTTGAAATTTTCCCGAGGGCATGTGCCTATCACATGACCACTCTCCAGAAAACCCTATAAATACCCCTTCCACTCCATTGGGAAAGGGACCTGACTTTTGAATCTTGGACCTTTTGGAAGACTAGGAGATTTGGAGATTCTCTCTTAACCCGAAGACTCAATAAGGCTATCTGAATCCTTGCTACCCTAACAAGGTTCTCGAATTCTAGAGTTCTGCCACTTGTCGTTGGAGTAATCGCTCACCTGTTCTTCTTCCCTCTTCAATCAATCAATCAATCTATCCCATAGTACTTTTTGTGAATTTCTCTCCTCCTCAGCCAACACGAAACTCTAACCCTAGCAGGGTACGATTTCTTTGCCCACAACTACCAAGGATGAATGATGCCCACTAATATTTTTGTTGTATCGAATTTTAGTTAGGGTGTCATCTACTGATTAATATATGGAGGTGAAGTTATATTAGTGTCATTCAAATTAATATTTGCAATGTTAGTTGAATGCGTGATAAGATATGTGTTATCTGAATTCTGGTATAGACAATTACGTGTAAGAGAGTATCGAAGTCACATGAATTTATATATAGTGATAAGAGAGTATCGAAGTCACATGAATTTATATATAATATATCCCAACTACTAGTTTTGTATCAATTCAATTTTATTTAAACAGTCAAAATTTGTGAATATTAATTAAAAATAATTTAAATTAAATTAAGAATAAATTTAACACAAAGATTGAAATTTAGATGTAAAAACTTGATACTACAGTGTCCCCAATTATGCAGTATAAATCAATTATCCAATTCATCTAATTATCAAATTCATCAGAGTTGTTAACATAAATTCATAATTATTTATAAGCCGTTTTCCAAGGAGAAAATAAAAATATTTAATTCAATTAATCTTGCTATATCCCTATACAAAATAAAATAGTCAAATTCATTAAGTATCAATTCCCAATAGTTACATGTAGTGAAAAGAGATATCCTTATTAAATCCACAACCCTAATTATTCATCTCATGCAAATAATACATGTTATCATATTCAGATCTAACCCTAGATTTCATCTCTCGAATTCATCTAAAGTATACCGCTAATTATTGTTGGCCAATTAATTAATCAATAAGCACAAAATACGATAGACAACTCAATTTGAATAAATAATTGGATTTTAATTGATAATTAATCCATAAGCATAAGAGATTCAATTACAGTCTAAATTTTAAATTTACTTCATGCTGGAATTAAAATATAGAAATCTCAAATAAATCATCATCTTAGAATTACAAAACTAAGAGAATAAGAAGTAAAGAAAACTCAGTAGAATTTTCTTCGATCTTCAAGTCTCCGTATTGATCTCCTTATGTGCTTCTTTAAATCTCTAAGCTTCAATCTCCTAGTTCTCCGTCTATTTTTCCTTTTATGCTTGAAGTTGGGTCCATCACAATTAGGCTTAGAGTCTCCAAATTCTAGTAAAAGTCATAAATGATTGAAAGAATTTTGTCCACTTTCTGCCTTCCAATGCCCCATCATTCAGATCCTTTACAAAACGAATGCCCCAGCATTCAACTTTCACGTATTTATGAAATTGCCACTGCTTTTCCAAAATTGTCAGATTTGCCATTTATTTGCCTATTCTTATAAAATAACATAAAAAATAAATAAAATGCACTAAAATTACTCTACACAAACATAAAACTAAGTCCAAAAACATTTGATACATGTGTATATTTCCACTCATCAATATGAAAATCATAGTAAGATTGCTAAAGGTCCTTTTTTAATAAAATTATAAATTATACATGATTTATTAAACAAATCAAGTTCTAATTAAAGGCATAATTTTGATTATGATCTAGTATATATCAACTTAATTTATTATAGTTAGATAATTGGTGTATGTAAGAACCCAACTTTTATGAATAAAGATGAATTTTTCTCTAAATATCATTTTTGAATATTAAGGTGTGAATTTGTTATAATGTTATAGTTATGGGTAATATTTACAAATTTTGCAAAGTAAGCAAGTTGTTATAAAATATTCGATTCGTCAGAAAATATTCGTTTTATCAGGGACTATTCGTACGACGGCACAATCATTGGTGGACCCCACAACATAATTATTGTCGAAGTTAGAAAACGACAAAAATATCTTTTTATAAAAATAACGGCAAAAGTTTTACCGTTAACTGTTGAAATACCTGGTGATAAAAGTACAGTAATACGCGTGGTTGCATAGTAGCACACGGTATTAATTATTGATGCTTACGTGAGAAGTCATTCAATTTTATTCAATTATTGCCACCGTAATTTCTGCATAATATCTCACGTTATTTGATTCAATTATTGTTACAATATTTTATATTATTAAATCAATAATTGAGATGACAAGTTATTCATATTATTATTTGTATTATTGACAATGTCTAAAATTTAAAGTTCTGTCGAGAAAAGGTGTTTGGTCACCTAATTGCGCGTCAATAGGGAGAAATCTTTATCGAAAAGCCCTCTCTTTTTTGAGAATGATCTGGTTGTTAATATTGTAAGTTATATTATTGATGAATAAATGTTGTTAAAAATATTGAAGAGATTTTTTATGATGTATTTGTTGTAAGTTTGACATATTATTTGGACTCCCACTTACCCATTTTTCAAAACTATTGGTAGAAGTTATCTCAGTTTTGTTTTTTATATATATATTTTATAAGTTTTATTTTTTATAAAAAATAGAATATATTATATTTTATTATGCATAGTGTCTGCAAAATGTTTGCATAGTAAATCATGTGAAATCAGCCGAATTCGTCCGTGAATTTTTTTTCTTTATTGTGCAGTCCGTGAAAAATTTTTCTAAATAGTATCCTTCCATTCTCCTATAAATAGGATACTTAGTTTAAAATTTAAAATCACACCAGAATAAGAGAATTCTTCTTCTATAATATTGAACGTATTTCTTCAGAGTTTAAGGAAGTTTTGAGTGTAAAAAATAGTTCAAATTTTTTCCAAGAATATCCCCGCCCTACCAGTCAGAAGTACTCTCTTTTTAAGGTAAGGGATATTATTTTTGTTCAATATTCATATGAAATAATATTTTCATCCATACTCTGTAGTATGTAAGTAATATTATTTCAGTTCAGATTTCGAATTTTACACTCATTTTGTTAAAGTATTACTTCTATACTCTGTAAAATTAGTAGAATATCCTTGAAATTTGTGTTTCATCTAGTATCTTTTCATGGAAATATTATTCTGAGCACTCTTGATAATTTTTAATTTTTTCATGTTGGGGTACTATTAACGGAGTATTATTGACGGGGTACTATTCACTTGGGTACTATTCATGATAAAAATTGATTTCTTTTTCGTCCAAATCATTTTTGATATAAAATTATTCTTGAATTTTACTCCACAAAGCAGTATTATGTTGACAATTTAAACATTATTAAATTCTGGATAAATTAAATTATAAATCTTTAAAATTTATCCTTACTCTCATTTAATTGAATTCTTATATCAATGTCATCATCCTCATGCTTATATTGTGATGAAAGTTGTAACGACCCCAAAATAGGTCCATTCCATCCAACCTATTCTGAGTCGCCAAATACATAGTACAGAAAACAACTACAACTTTATTACAACAATTGTCGTGCAAAATACAACAACACATATGCTGTAAGTTTGGATACAAATATATACCAAATGTGACTCATGTCCCAACCGTGGACAGTACCTTACAATGACACCTTACATAAAGGTATAGTCAAAAACTGTTTTAGAAATTAGAATCTTTGGAAAGTGCTCAAGAAAACCTTCGTATATGGGAGGCCATGCTTCTAGGTTATGATAGATATCATATGGCCACAGAATTATCCTTGGTTGACCCAATAGACCCCAAAGAAAAACGAGAAGTTTACTATCATATTCAGCCCAATGGTGAGTCTTCTCTTGACATATCATTATCTCCACTGTCTCTAATTGAAAATTATACTTCAAACAAACACCAAGATTATATAGGTAGTGCTCGTAAAGATACTCAGCAAGTGGATGAGCACAACTCTGTCTTATGATGACACGAGGTTGTATGTCATTAGACATCTTGTATGATAGTGACAAAACACCCTTCCAACGTTGGGTTCGCCTCACCCTATTTTCTTCACCAAATATAACTACTAAATGATGACCACCGTTCTATTCCCTTGTTACCCCCGCTCGACCCAACTACACTCTTATTACCTGAAAGGAATTATGAAACAAAAGGGTGAGCACAACTAGCCCAGTAAAGAATATCATGACTAAAGATAAATAAATTATCAATAATCTTCATCAGTAATAAATCAGAGATTTAGAACATATGGTAGATGATAAAAATTTCAGCCATAGTTGCAGCGGAACGAGCAATCCATTAGAAGAGTTAAATAGACTATAATGTCTATTATCTTCTCCATGTTAAAAATTCACCAAAAATATTTTATCCCTGTAACATCACTCAACATTTGCTTTCCACAATCATATGAATAACTCATAATCATAATTGTGATTCTAAATTTTTCTTCGCACCCAGGACGAAGAATATTTTCATCACATGTCTTTACCTGAAACATCAAAGATCATGGTTATACCAAATCACAGTTCATGTTCATAATCATGCTAATAAATCCATCTTCGCACTAAGGCCAAAGATATTCATCAACAAACCATCTTTATACTACGGGCCAAAGATATTCAACAACAGTTCATCTTCGCACTACAAGCCAAAGATATTCATCAATAATTCATCTTTGCACTGCAGGCCAAAGATATTCATCAACAGTTCATCTGTGCACTACAGACCAAAGATATTCATCAATAATTCATCTTTGCACTACAGGCTAAAGATATTCTTCAACAGTTCATATTTGCACTATAGGCCAAATATATTAATATCTCAAAGAAATATATAATCATTTCAGAATTATATAAACAATAATTATAACCATGTTGATCAATTCACCTTTACACTTAAGCTAAAGATATTCAGTTATAAATTCAATGGTCATGATCATACCAGTCAACAATTCAACTTTGCACTACTGGCCAAAGAGAACTCATAGTCATGATCATACCAACAATCTACCCATCTTTACACTCAAGTGAAAGAGAATTTCAACATCAGGATTATAAAAATGTTATATATGATAATAAAAATAATATGATCAAAATATAGATTTAATCTTAAGAGTAATATTCATAAATCAACTATAATTTGGTCAGAAAAAGAAACCAATTTTGTCGTGAATAGTAACTCGTGAATAGTAACTCATGAATAGTAACTCGTGAATAGTAACTCATGAATAGTAATTCGTGAATAGTAACTCGACATAAAAAAAGTAGAAATTCCACAATAAAATCCATACCAATATTTCGGTATAATGATATTGAAATAATAATATTTCTTAAGCTTATAAATAATTTATTTAAATTGTTTACACTTTACTAATTAATACATTTAATCATCATAAAATGCCAACTCTTAAGATTTCATCACCAATAACCAAAACCCTCATCAAAAATCTGCATATAACTCATATATGATTTTCAAGCCATAAAATCATATTTTCTAATTTTCTTACTTCACATAACATATTAATTCACTTACTCATAACTAGATCATTTTTATAAAAAATACCAAATCAGTCCCAAAAATATTTCTTTTTTGGGATTTAGCAGAATATAGTCCCATATTGAACATATATTTTTCCCAGAATTTTTAAAATTCATTTACTATTTTTCATATGGCCAAAATAGCCAAATATTTAGACATTTATCATAAATTGTTATTTTATCCAAAAATTCCGAAATTCATAGAGTACACTGATATTATATAGATATACTTTCAATAAAAATTTCATCAATTTTGGAGTTAACCACAAGGAGTTATAAGCGGTTACTTTTAAAATAGTCTTTTTCCGTAAAATTCATAACTCTTAATCTATACATCCAAAAATCACCATTTTTGGACACAATCAATAAAACTTATCAAAATATCATTTCAAAATTTTCCAGAATTTTCTGAAGGTTAGAAGAATTACGAACTGAAAAACATAATAACCCTTAAAATTCCTTACTATCCCTTACCTCAAAAGAACAGCACTTCTGACTGGATATCGGATATGACGCTGAAGGAAACTTACACTGATGAATAGCAACTCACCAAGTATCTAAATACTCACAAAATACACTTGACAATCTAGAGAGAAAAAGAGAGAAAGCTTATGAATTCTGGTGTGTTTTTCAATTCTAACTTAGCCCTCTATTTATAGGAAAATGTTAGCACGCCGAAGCAGAATTAACCTGTAACCTGATGGCTTTACCTGCTACTATTCCCACCCACCACATTTGAATAAAAAATCTCAGCACATTTTTTCACCAACCAAGAGTGGGGCCCACCAATTCTAAAATTTTCCACCAAAATGATTAACTCCGAAAATTCAATAATTTCTGAACCAGTCATCTCGTAAAATTCATAACAAATCATACGTTCATTTTTAACGGTTCAAAATTTGTGGACATATACTCAACTTATATATGTATAACATATCCAAAAATTACCACGATCCAACGGTCGGATTAAAAATTATATCCCCCGCAAAATATCTCAAAAACCCTAATTTGATTTTCAATACCTCCGTTCTGACAAAAATACAGATAAAATACCTCAACATTAATTCCTTCTTTTTTAACCACAAAAATATATTCCTCATTTATATCTACATAAAATAAATATTTCCTTATCATATAAATTAATAATTAATTATTCACAAATAATATTATAGAATCACATTTATAACAACCAGGCTGTTCCCAGGAAAGAGGGGGCTTTCCAATAAGGATTTCTCCTTACTAGTGCGCAATTAAATGACCAAACCTCTCCTTAGACAAAACTTTTTAGACATTGTCAATAATACTATCTAATAATATTATTTAAATAATATGAATTATTGATCTGATAATGAAAAATACTGTGCAGCAATAATTATTGAAACAACAATATATAAAATATCAACGCAGCAATTATTGAATCAATAAAATAAAATATTGAACAGTAACTACTGTGACAATTATTCAGTTGTGCCTTCTTACGTAAGAATCAATAATTGGTGCAATACCGTGTGCTACTGTATTTTAACCACTAGGTATTTCAACAGTGTTAACGGTAACAACTACGCCGTTAATTATAAAAACTTAATTTTTGTCGTTATCTTCATCCGACAGTTATTCTGCTATGGGGCCCACAAATGTCTGCGCCGTCGTACGAATATTCCCCGACAGAAAGAATATTCCACGACCAAACGAATATTTCCCGACAACAATGAATATATTATAACCACTTGCGTATTTTGAAAAGTTTTCACATTTCACCCATAACTTTAACTTTTTATCAATTTAACCATTTACTGAATTGTAATTATAAGAAAAATTGAATACTTTTATTTCATAAAATTCGGGGTCTTACAAAAGTCATCTTTGACATGTAGTGCATAGATGGACTGTTGATTGATATGATTATGACCAGAGATTATTCGGTATAATCATGACCTGTAATATTACAAATGATGTGGTAAAAGTCCTCATTGGCCCGTAGTACATTGATGGACAGTTGTTGGTATAATCACGACCATTGGTGATAACACGATTATCCTTAGCCCATAGTGCGTGGATAATTCGTGGATGTGATACTAATGAATATCATTGGCCTGCAGTGCATGGATTATTCAGTGATGTGGATTATTTATCGAGCTGAGTCTCAGCGATAAAATTGATGATAAACTTTTAAATCATAGAAGATAGTAGATATCATGCTCTACTTGACTCTTCTAATGGATTGTTTGTTTCGCTACAGTTAAACTTGTTGTTTATTGTATTCTATCAGTTTAACATTGTTGAAGGCTAACGATAATTTATTCTGCATTATCGTAGTCATAATATTTCTTATTGGGCTAATTGAGCTCACCCTTTTGCTTTTATTGTTCTCTTCAAGAAATGAGAACGTAGCCGGGACTAGTCGGGGAATGGAGTGACGGTCCGAAATAGTGGTTGTAGTAGTCCTCACTATTTTATAAAATAGTGTGATAATAATTATAATGAGGACTTCATTTGAGTTTGGATATTGTCTAGAAGACAATATTCGTGTCAAAACTCTCAGCTATGTTTTGTCGTATTTTACACGATAGTTGTATAATTAAGTTTGTATTTAAATTATGTACCATGTATTTGACGACTCAGAATGGGTGATGTATACCTATTTTGGGGGCGTCACAGTGTAGGCCTGCCAAAATATAGTTATGATTGGTTTTTATTTACAAAATATGGTTATGGTTCTATTTAAAAACTAAAATCATATTAACTATTTTTAATATGGGTTGTGTGGGTTGGAACCATATAGTTATGGTTCAATTATTTGGTTCCATTTAATATGAATTGACCCAATAATTAACTAATTATATTACCAGGTCTAACTTGATGTATCAGTTTTAAGGTCGATCAATCATAAGATCGATGTTAATAAGGCCTAATGTTTAAGAATGATATGTTTAAATCTCACCGAAAATGTGTGCGCTTTATTATCTTTTATGTTAAACATATTATTGTTTTATGTGGAACTAAGGGTGATAATTATATACGTGTATAATCCAAATTTTAAGATATATAGTTGACATATTTAAAAATAATATTTTTAAATTACACTCAGATATTGAGGAAAATTTGATAAAATTTGTTTTACTAAGTTTTAGGGAGCTGATATTTTTGAGCATTAACTATATATATATATATATATATATATATATATATGTGTGTGTGTGTGTGTGTGTGTTTGTGTATGTGTGTGTGGTGTGTGACGCCCCTAAAATAGGTATACACAACCCATTCTGAGTCGCCAAATACATGGTACATAACTCAAATACAAACTTATAAAATACGACAAAACGTAGCTGAGAGTTTTAACACGAATATTGTCTCTTAGACGATTTTTAAACTCAAATGAAGTCCTCATTACATTTACTATTACACTATTTCATAGAATAGTGAGGACTAATATAACTACCAGCTTGGACCATCACTCCATTCCCCGACTAGTCCTAGCTATATTCTCATTTCCTGAACAGAACAATGAAAGCAAAGGGTGAGCTCAACTAGCCCAGTAAATAATATTATGACTAAGATAATACAGAATAAATTATCGTTAGCCTTCAACAGTATAAAACTGATAGAATAAAATAGACAACAAGTCTAACTGCAGCGGAATAAGCAATCCATTAAAAGAGTCAAGTAGAGCATGACATCTACTATCTTTTATGATTTAAAAGTTCATCATCAATATTTTATCGCTGTAACATAACTCAATAAATAATCCACATCATCGAATTATCCATGCACTATACGGGCCAATGATATTCGTTAATATCACATCCATGAATTATCCATGCACTACGGGCCAAGAATATTTATTATTATCACATCCATGAATTATCCATGCACTACGGGCCAAGGATATTCGTTAGTATCACTAGTGGTCATGATCATGCCAACAACTTTCTATCAATACACTACGGACCAATGAGGACTTTTACCACATCATTTGTAACATTACAGGTCATGATTATATGTACCGATACATAATTACTGTTCATAATCATACCAATCAACAGTCCATCTATGCACTACGGGCCAAAGATGACTTTCATCACAATATAAGCATGAGGATGATGAAGATGATATAAGAATTTAATCAAACGAGATCAAGGATAAATATTAAAGATTTATAATTCAATTTATCCAGAATTTAAGAATGTCCAAATTGTCAACATGATAACTACTTTGTGGAGTACAATTCAAGAATAATATTCATGTAAAAATAATTTGGACAGAAAAGAAATTAATTTTTGTCATGAATAATACCCCGGGTGAATAGTATCCGAGTGAATAGTACTTTGTGAATAGTATTTCGTGAATAGTACTCCGGCATGAAAAGATTAAAATTTAACAAGAATGTTCTGAAAAATATCCTTGTGAAACTATACTAGATGAAGTACAAATTTCAAAGATATTCTACTAATTTTAAGGAGTATATAAGCAATACTTATCAACAAGAGTGTAGAATTAGGAATATAAAATAAAATAATATTACTTACATACTACATAGTGTGGAAGAAAATATTATTTCATACGAATATTGAACAAAAATAATATCCCTTACCTTAAAAGAAGAGTATTTCTGACTGGTATGACGAAAATATTCTTGAAGAAAACTTATACTATTTTTTACACTCAAAGCTTCCTTAAACTCAAAAGAAATACGCTCAATATTATATAAGAAGAATTCTCTGATTTTGGTGTGATTTTCAATTCTAAACTAAGCATCCTATTTATAGGAGAATGACAGAATACTATTTCAGAAAATATATCACGGACCAATAGTGCAGAATCACGGGCAAAATTTTTGAGAATTCAGGGACGAAACTTTTAAAAATTTTAATTTTACTATGCTGCACTATGCAAATAAAATATAATATATTCTATTTTATATAAAAAATAAAACTTATAATATATATATATATATATATATATATATATAACTTATAAGAAAAACTGAGATAACTTTCTTCCGATGATTTTGAAAAATGTGTAAGTAGAGGGTCTATATAATAAGTCAAATTTACAACAAATACTATATAAAAAAACTCTCTATTTATCTCAATTCACTTGGTTTTACAAAATACATTTTTAATAACATTTATTCATCATTAATATCATAACTTGTAATATTAACAACCAGATCATTCCGAGAAAAGAAGAGGCTTTCCGATAAGGACTTCTCCTTATTGGCGCGCAATTAGGTGACCAAACCACTTTCCTTGACAGAACTTTTTAGACATTGTCAATAATACAAATAATAATATGAATAACTTTGTCATCTCAATTATTGATTTAATAATATAAAATACTGTGACAATAATTAAATAAATAATGTGAGATACTATGCAAAAATTATTGTGACAATAATTGAGTGACTTCTCACGTAAGCATCAATAATCAAAGATACTGTGCAATACCGTGTGCTATTATGCAACCACACGTATTACTGTACTTTTATCACCGGGTATTTCAACAGTTAACGGTAAAAGCCTTATCGTTATTTTTATAAAAAATTATTTCTGTCGTTTTCTAACTCCGACAATAATTTCGTTGCGGGGGTTCACCAATGATTGTGTCGTCGTACGAATATTCCCTGATAAAACGAATATTCCCCGACCAAACGAATATTTTATGATAACTTGCTTACTTTGCAAAATTTATAAATATTACCTACAACTATAACATTATATATCAAATTCACACCTTATTATTCAAAATAACATTTAGAAAAAATTAAATCTTTATTCATATAAGTTGTGGTCTTATATATATATATATATATATATATATATATATATATATATATATATATATATATATATATTAAAAGTAGTATGCACACAAGCCAATCATGTTGATGATAAAGCATATACTTTGTAACAATCTTATTCGTTTATTTATAAAAGTATTCATTTACGAAAAGCTTTAATTTATCTACATGGTGTTGTTCTAATAATATGTGATAAATTCATAGTTTTAAGTAATGCTTTTAGAATCATGATGAGATCATGCTAATGAGATATAAATTATTAGATAGCTTAAAAACTAAAATATATATTCCCAATCGATGGATTACTAAAAAAAGAATTAGTGAATTCAGATAGATTGATACATACGTTGCTTGATCATATTGGATGAACATTGGATGAGGATGATTGATCTCATGATCATTTATGTGGAGACACTAAAGTAAGTTTGTAGGTGCTTATTGGAGAATAAGTTCACTGAACGTAGCTCGCTAAGGAATACATAATGGAGTTTTACTTACATGTTAATAGGAATTCCTGAAGTGATAGAAGTACAAGTGATCCTTAGACTTGAGATCATCATAGTATCTTGTGTATAATGAATTATACTTTGACTTATTCCTTATGACTCTTAGGGTATATCAAAAGTTATGCTTGGGTATAATAAGTTATATATGGAGATAATGAATGATCAATAAAGAATCTATCGCTTCTAATAAAAGATAAGAAATATCCTATGTGATTCGATAAATAACAACCCGGTAGTCCTTGACCAAGACATAATGAAATTAAAAAAAAGTTTCTAATTTGTATTATTTGGTGTTGTGCATTTAAGAATCGAAATACATATAATTAAATAAAATAAGACTTGACAGTAATTCCATGTCTTATATTTAATTAGGATATTGTATGGTGAAATGATTGAATTGTATAATAACTATTTACTCAAATATTCTTTTATGATTAATGTTAAAATTTATATTATCTGAAAAGTCGTTGATCACTAGAGAGCCTTATCCCTATTGTAGAATAAATATTATTTATTTAAATAAATTAATAATTTAATTTATTTATTTAAATAAGATTAGAATTGTTCTAATTGATTTATTCACAACCGATTTAATATGGAGAACCTAAATGTTCACACCATAAAAGGAAGAATATTTATTTAAGAAGCAAATGTCATAATCGTAGTAATAAGTTAAGTATATTTAATGTACTCTATGGTGATAGAATAAATTAAATAGTTTAATATTTATTATTTAATATTTTAAAAATATTAAATATAAATTAATAAGAGGAGTGTTATTACTATTACTATTATTATTATTATTATTATTATTATTATTATTATTATTATTATTATTATTATTATTATTAATATTATTATTATTATTATTATTATTATTATTATTATTATTATTATTTAATTCCCATTAATTCCTAAAGGAGTTTGGGAATTAATTAATAAAAGTACTCTCAAATATCCTAATAAGATTAGGAGGTTAATTAAATAAATTAATAGTTTAATTTATTTATTTAAATAAGATTAGAATTATTCTAATTGATTTATTCACAACCGGTTTAATATGGAGAACCTAAATGGTCACACCATAAAAGGAAGAATATTTATTTAAGAAGCAAATGACATAATCGTAGTAATAAGTTAAGTATATTTAATTTAATCTATGGTGATAGAATAAATTAAATAGCTTAATATTTATTATTTAATATTTAAAAGATATTAAATATAAATTAATAAGATGAGTGTTATTATTATTATTATTATTATTATTATTACTATTACTATTATTATTATTATTATTATTATTATTATTATTATTATTATTATTATTATTATTATTATTATTATTATTATTATTATTTAATTTCCATTAATTTCTAAAGGAGTTTGGAAATTAATTAATAAAAGTACTCTCAAATATCCTAATAAGATTAGGAGGTTAATTAATTAAAAGAATTTAATTAATTATTCTTAATAAGATTAGGAGATTAATTAATTGAAAGAGTTTAATTAATTATCCCTAATAAGATTAGAGAGCTTAATTAATTAAATAATACCTTAATTTTTAATTAGGTTAGAAGGGTTAACTGATATCTTTATAAGAGTAGTCTTATATCAGATATCAATATACATAATTCCAATTGTTGGAGAGTACGCCCCTTTTTCTACATCGACAGAAAAACTAGGGTCTGAGCCAAAATACAAATCTTCTTAAATTTTTGTTCTTCATTGGTGGATCACCTCTAGAGGCCAAACACTTGGGTGACTAACGTTGATTAAAGGAAGGAATCAAACCCGATGGATTCAAGTTAAACGTGAAAAAGAATTGAAGGTGAACTCGTACCTGAGAAAACTAGTTTCTACACGGGTATGAATCTGTTCTCCATCTCTTTTCTATTGATTGATAATTATACACAAAGTATTATCTGGGTTTGTATGAAATTTTAAATTCCTATTTTATTGCGCTTTCGCACCTTTTGTGTAATTTGATTGTATGTTTGCACTATATACAAACCCAACATATATATATATATATATATATATATATATATATATATATATATATATATATATATATATATATATATATACAGGATCAGGTTCAGACTTCCGTATTTTGTTAAAATTCAAAAAAAAATTTTGCTTTTATTTTTTAAAACAACTAAAAATAAAGTTTAATATTTTATGAAACTGAAATTTTTTCATAATACAGTGTTTTGGGTGTGATTTGAATACATATAACAAAACAGGTTTGTACAATTTACCAGCCGCTACAATTTGTAGCGGCACATTTGATTTAAAAAACTAATTTTTCTTATTAGTTTGACAAGGTGCGACTCATTATTAAAATAGCAGTCGCTACAATTTGTAGCGGGCTGAGATGTTGGTTGCTGGAAGAGTGTTCCTAGCAACCGGTTGTCATGAATTGAAATTCATATACACACACACACACACACACACACACATATGGGCTATATGTATATAGCTGTGTATTATACAGTATGGCTATGGCGACGGATTTTTTGAGCTATAGTGACGGTAAACTGTCGCCATAGCCCAGAATAGCTATGACGATGGGTGAAATCATCGCTATAGTCCAAAAAAACCGTCGTCATAGCCGACTGTGTAATACACAACTGTGTAAATATATTTTTCCTATATATATATATATATATATATATATATATATATATATATATTACATTACAAATTTTGGTTATACCGTAATGTATTAAACATTGTACGCTTGCGTTATAATTTTCAGCATTGTCTTCAAGTATGTCGTTTGAATGTCTTAAAGATTCATGCCAAATAAGTTTTTCAAACATATCGTAAAATGGAGGGATGAGTAAGCGGGTAAAAAAGGTTTTCTATTTATACATTATTAGGTTAAAAGTTGTATGCAACCACAGTTAGGTCTAGCAGTTAACATAGTAAAATTTTTAATTATTGGGAACAAAATGGTACGAAACCGTTTTTTACTCAAGATTTTACCATTGGAATGTCTTGAAAGGAGGTAGTATCTTGGTACTTAATAAAATAAAAATTAAAACAAGTTAAAAAACCAAGATCCTCCAAAAGTCATTAATTAGAGCTGGGCAGTTTCTGTCCTTAATTATGGTGCATGTAGCCCCGCCCCTGACTGTCCCTATTGAATCCAAAGCCCCACAAACAACATTGGAAACAGATCGATTAACCCTAACCATATAAAAATTATAGCAGGAAAAACACCGACTTAACATCTGCGTGTTTTTTTGATACTAGTATATAAATTAATATATATGCCAGATTGGAATCAAAATCGTACGGCTCTATTTTTGTTAATTCCATAAAAAAGTATATATATTCTTTTCTTTTGAGACTCCAAAACTCGATCGTACAACTTGTCTTGTTAACTACACTAATTATTCTCATAATTCATAAATAAAGTTTCTGAAGCAACGACACGTTACGGGGGCCAGCATGAACTGTGTTACATGTCACATAAACCTTTCTCAATTGCCTTTAATAACAATAATTTGATGTGACGTACTCACTTCGTTCCAAATTATAAAAATTAATTTTGATTTTTGAAAGACAATTCAAAACATTTTTAAAAATAAAATTGACATGAAAACAATAAATCTTATAACCCGTAGTATATACTTTTTAGATAATTTATGATATTTATAATTGTAATGTTATAAACTAATTGAATTCATGTCAATTTTAAATTTTAAATTTTAAATTTAAAAATATTTAAATTTGACTTTTAAAAAGTCAATATTATCTTATAATTTAGAACGGATAAAATATATAATATATGAGTCTACATAATGTAGTTATTGTTTCCACTTGAGTTTTATTATCATCACTCATTTTAGTACGTTTATAATACTGTATCAATTATAACCCCTTATACGTCTTAAATTAGTCTATTTCTTGCTTGTGTATTACGATCCCTCTTTCCCAAACTAAATGTCAATTTTAACTTTAAAATTAATAATTAAGTATATATAAATTTATTTTAAAGTTATAAAAATAGAGATTAATAGTAAATTGTATATACTTGTTTTTGATTATGTTCTCTTCACCCATATTTTTGGTAAAAATGATATAAAAATTAATTTTAAAAAATGGTCCATTTAATTTTAAAAATAAAATAAAATTAAATATTTTTAATTTGAGACGAAGGGAGTATTATTTTTTCCGCGTAAGAGTCTCAATCATAATTTAGTGAGTAAGAATCCATTTCACTGTGCACAATCATATAAGTAGACTCCAATTGAAGAAAAGTAGAGGCCTGATTAATTCGGTTTTGTTCGCTTACCGAATGAAGTCCTTAATCAACGCATAGTTCTGGTTCAGTACTGTTAGAAGATTACTGATCTGACTGAAAGATGCTATATATATATATATATATATATATATATATATATATATATATATATATATATATATATATATAATTCAATCATTTGGTTCTTGTATGTTCCTCCGAGAAAGAAGCAGCAGAAGATTCAGAATTTCATGCGGACCATGTTTTCAATTATAGAAACCATTATGTCAACAATATTTGACTATCTACGTATCATGTTCATACCATCATCTACCAAATTAAACAACAGGATCTATCATCACATTTAAATTATATAATCCATTCATGCATCCTCCAAAATTGAAAATTCATATTTGACATTTTTACTTATATTTAGGGAATTAATATTTTCTAAAGTAAAAGTGATACTTCCATAAGTGAATAGAGTGACTACTCTACGATACTAAATTTTACGATCGTAAATTGTGTACATTTGAGAGTCTGCACAGCTATACAGGTCCACTAAACCCATATACATATATATATATATATATATATATATATATATATATATATATATATATATATGGTCCCTTTTTTCAGCTAACCAGTTATAGCGACACTTTTTTCCATCGCTATAACATACAAAACCGACGACATAGTTATGGCGACGGTTCGAACCGTCGTCATAGCTCAAAAAACTGTTGCTATTGTCGGTTCGCTTTTGTTTCACTGTTTAAGATTGGCTGGAGAAGGGGACCGTGTGTGTGTGTGTGTATATATATATATATATATATATATATATATATATATATATATATATATATATATATATATATATAACAGAACCGAGAGAGTATGTGTTAAAAAAAAAGTCACAAACTCAAATGAAAATATCAGTTTAGTTGTAACAATATGTCAGTACGTATCTATTAATTTTGAATTTTATATGCATTTTTTAAGGTTCCAGCTTATGTTTAGCCTAGCTAGGGCAACACATGCTATACAAACAATCTCATATGTATAAATATGTAGATTTCAAATTTCATGTTCTAACTATTACTACCATCCCCGCATCGATCTATATATCTCCCCGCATTGAAAGAACACACAAAATAATATGTATTCAATTAATTTCATGCACTTGGTTTAAGTTATAATTAATGTAGCAACTAGGGCTAATTCTATATATAATTAGGCCGCTCGCTGATTGCGGGTTCAAGATTCTTCCGTACCTGCCGTTTGTTTTCTTCATCTTCTCTACCATTATTTTAATACTTCCCATTTTAGTTGCAAACTGTTTGTACTTGAATTTTAATATATTAAAGTAAATTTGATCTAATCGAATCCATAACGTCGGCTCCTCTAAAGTTCGTAGGTACTCTAAAATTTGGAGTTCTCTAAATCTTATGTCATTAGTTTATCACTAATTAATCCCTTTGCAGCTTCTCTCCTCCCCATTTACCTCCTTAACTTTGTACCTCTCTTTCCCTTCACCGTTGTCATTAGTTTATCACTAATTAATCCCTTTGCTGCTTCTCTCCTCCCCATTTACCTCCTTAACTTTGTACCTCTCTTTCCCTTCACCGTCTACCACCATGGTCTACCACCATTTTCGTCGTAACTAATTAAACTGAACCAATTTTTTCTGTTAATATACCAACAATATTAAAAATTAAAAGGGAAAAAAAATGTTTTAGGGAAATTGACCTTTCCAATGTCTCCTCAGGAATTCTTCATCATATTAAAGAAGTTATCAAATTCTTTTGGAATCCCCAATGAATTAATTTCTCATAATCTCTCCGAATATGGAGTGTATTTTCCCTTGTTGATACATCACATCTTGGGCAATTATCAATTTATAGAATAACTCATTTGATTCAAATAGCAAAAAGAATTATTCTTTAAATCTCTTAACTTTGTCTATATTTTATTTTGATGTGTTGATCCTGGTGACAATGGTGGATTGAAGTTCGGAAGTCAATGAATTTATGGAGATGGAATTTAACTGTGGAGATGGTGATCAAAGTAAATTAAGCCAAAAAAAATGGAGGCAGGAAACCAGCGTACGTGGTTGTGGTTGTGGTTGTGGTTGAGAAAAAAGAGTCCTAACATCAAGCAAACACATGAAGAGAGAAATTAAAGTGATGCGGAGGATTAGGTGGATAAAATTAATTAATGAAATAACTTGATTTAATATTACGTTTCATTTTGTGGACCAATGAAATAACTCCAAATTTTAAGGTAGCCTAAGAATTTTAGAAGCAGTTTCGGATCTAGAGCCAGTGTTGCCTACACTGGATTGTTGAATTTTTTATTTAATTTTTATAATGTAAGAGTAATAATTTAAGATTTTTTATGGATTGGTACTGTTCTTTAAAAATTCTACATAATCTCCGACTACTTTAGTTAGCTCTTTACTGGACAATATTGTAGTAATAACAATGTATAACTCCAATTCTAAATCTTGAAAAAAGATTTCCATGCCTAATATATAAAAACAAAAAATCTT
Organism: Panax notoginseng; assembly: GCA_016801055.1. Taxonomy (NCBI): domain Eukaryota; kingdom Viridiplantae; phylum Streptophyta; class Magnoliopsida; order Apiales; family Araliaceae; genus Panax; species Panax notoginseng. The sequence goes on from CM029012.1 coordinate 250,270,216, forward strand.
TTAAAAAAACTTGTTGAGTAGTATACTTCCTTTATGAATTTTCTTCTTCACTTTCTCCTCTTTTAAATACTTTTCATGAGTAAATATCATACCATATTTAGAATCAATGTAATAAGTTCTTTTTATATTAAGTGAGTTGCATAATTATTTTTATTGATTATGTCACAATTAACGTTCGTAAAACTATTTACTTTTTTTTAAAAAAAATTAAGGCTTAAATGAACCAAAAACAGGTGATCCTAAACAGATGAAGAATTTTTGGCTTACAATTTGTTAAAATTTAGGTACTCAAATAAAAAATAAATTGACTTAATATATAAAAACATAAAAGACTTTATACAATGTTCAACTCTAATATTTTTGTATTACTCAACCTCCAAGAATGTTATTGTAAAAAGTATTACAATTATTCATATAAATTTGTCGCAATTAACTAACAACACAATAAAATTTGTTACAAATTAATAATTGTGTCGTTGGTACCATCGCTAAAAGTAGTATTAGTATTACTACATGTGTATCGAAAATAATTAGGGGATAAATGTAATAGATGAAATCCTAATCCAAAATGATACTATATATCAGATCAAATATACACTTAATGGAGTATTTTTATTTCAATGTTCTAGCGACACTTGAAACTAGAAGCGACATCCGTTATCCTGCCACCAATATGTTTTTAGTCTAAAAATATTAAACCCATAATTTTATGTGTGTGGTATATATATATATATATATATATATATATATATATATATATATATATATATATATATATATATATACTAAATCACAGTACATGACACAATATATTGACACATGTCCTTCTATAAATTTAACACATGTCCATCCTAATTAATGCTTTTTATTGCCTTTGACAAAAATACCCTTAACAATTATTTAGGATATTATATACTGATCACCTTATTTTATAGATATTATCAACAGCCACATTATTTTAGGATCCATTAATTAGGTAACTCTCTTAGGCAACAACCAGATTTGATCAATTTAAACACGATAGAGTCAACTTGCTTTTTATGAAAAATTAATTTTAATTATTTGAAAAGTAAATTTCTTTTAATATTAGACTTTTATTTATTTTACCTACTTTTCATGTGTCTAATAAATTTATTCTATGATTATTTAATTACTTTCATAGTTCCATGCAATTAAAAATTATTTCCATATTCATTTTAAAACTCCAATCTATTAGCTTCCAAAAATTCTTCCAATTATTTGAATTACGCTAATCTATTATATTATATATACTAAATCACAGTACATGGCACAATATATTGACACATGTTCTTCTATAAATTTAACACATGTCCATCCTAATTAATGCTTCTTATTGCCTTTGACAAAAATACTGATCACCTTATTTTATGAATATTATCAACAGCCAAATTATTTTAAGATCCATTAATTAGATAACTCTCTTAGGCAACAACCAGATTGGATTAATTTAAACACGATAGGACCAATTTACTTTTTATGAAAAGTAAATTTCCTTTAATATTAGACTTTTATTTATTTTACCTACTTTTCATGTGCCTAATAAATTTATTCTATGATTAATTAATTACTTTCATAGTTCCATGCAATTAAAAATTATTTCCATATTCATTTTAAAACTTCAATCTATTATCTTCCAAAAATTCTTCCAATTATTTGAACCACGCTAATTGATTTTAACGATATGAAAATTTATTTGTTTAACCAATTTATGGAAAACTCAATCAATTAATAAATTATGAAATACTTAAATAATATAAAACTCATCCCAAGATTTATGAAAACAATATTGGTTAGATATATGAAAGATAATAAATTTTTTAAAAACTTATTTTCTAACCAACTCCATCAATTATTGGAAGTACTAAAAATCAACATTTTAAAATATTTTCATATTTATTATTTTATTCTTTGTGCCAATTACGCGACCAACACTTTTTCATCCAATTGAATCATGCTACTTAAAAAATAAATTCTTGAAGGATTCAATCAACAAAGTAATCGACAACTTTTTATAATTTTTATAGAATATAACATTCAATCAACTTATTACAAATTGATTTATTCCAATAAAGAAGTCATGGTTCTTAAGGAAATGATTCAAACAGAATTCACTAAATAATAGGAACTTTTAATATAGAACGAAATGAATAAAAAATTAATCTCTTTTAACAACTCGGATAGACAACTCATTATCATTTTATTGACCGCTTCTTAAATCATGAAATATGATATATTAATTAATTAGACCAATTGTAAATTGAATCGGGCAGTTTGAAAGTAAGCTTAGGCTCAATTAAGATTTCGACATTTTCATATTTATTTTAATATACCAATTAAATAATTCCATATTATGAACCATTAAGGTTCAGATTTTTTATTATATTTTCATATTAATTTTGAAAGATTAATATTTTGAATTTATAATCCACTAAATCACTACAAATCTAAACTGTTTTGGTAATGTCAACTGTTCTGATATTATCCTTTTTAATTTAATTATTATATCCTAAAATCACTATTTTTTAATCCCAAATTAATATTTTTATTTTATAATCCCCTAAATCACTGTAAATCTAAACTGTTTTAATAATGTCAACTTTTCTGATATTATCCTTTCTAATTTAATTATTATCTCTTAAAATCACTATTTTTTTAATCCCAAATTAATATTTTGAATATATAATCTACTAAATCACTATAAATCTAAATTATTTTGGTAATATTAATTGTTACGTAATTACACTGGTTTTTGAATTTTATAATATAATACCTTTTATAATATTATACCATGCAAATATATAAGTTCCAACATTACTAACAGTGACAACCCAATAAATCTATTTTTTAGAATTTTACAGTATTATATAGTATTTATAATCTTATACCATACATTATCATACATATATATATATAATTCGGCACTAATATGCTTATTTTATAAACCCTAAAATTTACTACTTTTCTAAACTGTTACTAATTTAATTATGTTAAAACATAATTATTATATCCTAAAATAATTACTTTTCTAATATTATAACATTCATAATTATACCATACATTATATCATACATATATGGTATAATGTTATAATACACGTATATAATAAAATCACTACTTATCTAAACTGTGCAGATATTATCATTACTAATTTAATTATATTACAACATAATATTATACCATTTATAATTATATTACAAAATAATATTATACAATTTAAAATATTTAAAACAAAATTAAAATAACAAATAATACAAATCATAAGTTACTATGTTGATTTTATAATCCACTAAATCACTACTTTTTCAATCTAAACAATTTTTATATTATCGTAACGTAATTATTATCTTCTAAAATCATTACTTTTTAATCCTACATTATTATTTTGATTTTATAATCCCTTAAATTACTATACATCTAAACTGTTCTAATAATGTTAACTGTTCTAATATTATCATTACTAAATTAATTATTATCTACTAAAATCACTACTTTTTTTAATCCCAAATTAATATTTTAAATGTATAATCCTCTGAATCACTACAAATCTAAATTATTTTAGTAATGTAAACTGTTTTGATATTATATTTTCTAATTTAATTATTATCTCCTAAAATTATTACTTTATGATATTATCATTATTGAGCTATTATCATTACTCTCCATTATTTATCCTAATTTTCTTATCAAATATCCGATCAATCCCCTTGCAGCAATTGTTGATATCACATATCCTAATTTATTGAAAAATTTTGAGAATAACTTTTATTTCCAAGACCAAGTCATCCATGCTCCTACACTTGATGCTATAAATAAGGTAAACGAATATGTGATGTATTTATGGCCAGGTGATGAAGTACCATATCTAAGATGTCCTATGTAAGGTTGATGAAAACTCAAACAGCTATGAAGACATTTACACCTTATAATTTTTGAATATCATTACATCTTCTAGAATGTTAAACCACAAGATACCGTTGAAGATTGGGGTTCCTGTAATGTTGCTTCGAAATATAGATCAGTGATCTGGTTTGTACAATGTCACGAGATTAATAGTAACTCAATTGGAAAAACATCTGATAAAAATAAAAGTAATTTCAGTCAGCAATTTCGGACATAAAGTTTTCATACCTCGCTTGGTCTTAATACCGTCAAACATTAGATTACCTTTAAAATTTCAACAAAGACAATTTTCTTTGGTTGTTTGATTTTTCATGACAATTAATAAGAGTCAGGGACAATCTCTCTCACATGTTGGACTGTATCTGCCACGTCTAATTTTTAGTCATAACCAATTATATGTAGCAGTATCAACAATTACAAGCAAGAGTGGAGTAAAAATACTAATTTATGACAAAGATGGACAAACATACAATACTACAAAGAATGTAATTTTCCAGAAAATTTTTCACAATTTAATATAGAAATGTTTGACTGTTTCTGGTTATTATCTTTTTGTTGCTCATTATTAGTGTAAACCCTGATTATTTTATTATTATATCTCACGAAATTTTTACTATAATCTATTTGAATCTTTTTAGGTAAGTCTATCATATGCATTTACAAAGCTATCTCGATCGAGCCAAATTCCAGTTGTAAAAACAAAAATAAACTGGCAAACTCTCAACACTACCCCTTACAAAATTGTTTAATTTTTATTATAATTTCAACTCGAAATTTTGTTAATACATGTACTGAGTAGAGTTTATGTATATTCATTTTTTTGTCTGTGTATATATATTCATGTATAACCATTGAAAAACTTTTAAATAAGAGTATAATAGGTTTGTCTTTTACTTTTTGGATGACAATATTTGAAATTCTATGGAAGTCCATTTCGTATATGTTTTACACTAATTCTTTTCATTTTTATTTAATATAGGAGCTAAGTTCCTTTATGTTCTGTTAATTTTCAATCCGACAAACACATGAATTTTTGGCTAAGTGTGAGACTTTTTTTTATCACGGACAATACTATTTCCTATAAAAGAGTTGTGAAAAGATAATTATTTATTTGGTTGATAGTTTAGAAAATGTTGAAATCAACTATTAAGTATGTTTAAATTCTTATATCTCACTATTGTCCAGATTCCTGTCGTAAATATTTATAAGATTGCAATGATTGTTAAAAAGATCAAAACTGGAAGAAGTTTAAATGTGATAATCCTGGTACCTATGGTTCAATGGTAATGTGACAATGAATTTGGTGTATGCAGTTCTTGGTAGAGTTAAATTTTTGTTGTCATGCTTATTGCATTATTTCAGGTGCATAATGGATTTTATCATGCTTAGCACAACAAAATTTTGCACCCTACAATTCTAAATATTGTTGAAAGTGCAAAGGAGTTATATGAAAACCTTCAGATTATGGAATAGTGCATTCAATGGGATGGGCTATGGCTTCATTTTGGGGACTATATCCCACGGTGTTTATATTTATGACTTCTTCATTTATTGCATTCTATTGTATGAATTGTGGCTTTGTATGATTTGTTAAGTACTAGCATCCGGTAAATTATTTTTATCATCATTAATATATTTTTTTGGCATTATGGTATTACTGTGAGTGCCTATACAATTGTCAAAAATTGACAAAAAGATTAATGAGGCAATGTATTCGTTCTTTAACTATAACTTTGTGTTATGTATGACACGATGCTATACTGCTATATTTTTGGACATGATGTTTGTTTGACATGAAGATCCAACATAATTATTAATTCTCGTGCTTTTCAGTTTTCGCATGTAACATGTGCTTTCTCTTCATGTCTGAGGACCGAAACTGAGACATTCTTTCGTTGTTTTTCTTTTCGTTTGGATGTTAGAATTCTGGTGCAAGTAAACGTATACGAGACATAGATCTTCAAAATGCATCAAGTACATGTGTCAGATATTTGAGGCTTAGTGAGGTTTGTGTAATGTGTAACAGACTTCAAATATACCATTAGCAATCATATCAATATAACAATTCGATGACATTATGCATGACACTTTCTAAATATTTGTTAGTGCTTTAGAATGAAAGAGTTACCCATTTTTAACCATATTGGTTACATTATAAATATTTTTATCAAGACATTAATATATATATATATATATATATATATATATATATATATATATACATACACACACACACACACAACTGTTATGTAATGTTCTAGGGTTTAGTGATCAGATTAATTATATACTTAGATATGTATTTGCGCACAAAATTTTTATGCAACACTATATAACATATGCTATTAAAATTTGATAATCGCACAACAATCTACCATCTTCTTATTATATTTTAATTTATTAATTGCATGTATAAATTTATTATTAACAAAATAAATAATTCCGCCGCAAAGCGCGAGTTTGTATATATATATATATATATATATATATATATATATATATATATATATATATATATATATATATACAGTCAAGCATATAAAGCATTAATTTCTCGTTAAAAAATTATTGAAAAATTGACGTCTGAGAGGGAGCCAAAAAGGGAAAGCGCATCCATCACTGTTTTTTATTCCAAACATCAATCACTGTTTTTAACTCCATGCATGAATCGATGATCGACCCAATATTATTGAGACCAGGGTAAGTTGATGTGTGTACGTAATTATTTAAGTGGGGTATGGGAACTAAATTTTGATACATAATTAAACACCTTTCACGTCTCTAAACTCAAAACATACATAGAGTACTTCAATAGATTTTTTTTTTTATTTTATGAAACTGATATTTTTATATAAAAAAATAATATTTTTATATAATTTCTCTCTGATGAATTAATAATGAGTGGGTTTCACTTATATATATAAAAAAATTCATATAAAAATATTATTTTAATACGTAAAAATATTATTTTTTTTAATTAACACAACAACGTTCCAACAATTATATATAATACTATGAGCACGTCACACACACACACACACACACACACACACACATATATATATATATATATATATATATATATATATATATACTGTGTACGTACGATTTGTTTGAAATATGTGCTCTGAACCAAAATATCTCTTATGGAAGTTGCACTGAATGTCTGATTAATTGGACATTCATTGGCAAAAGAGACAGCAAAAAACAGCGGAAGCTTTTAATTTCCTCACAACTCCGTCTGTGAATGTTGCACTGAATTAATGTACATGAAGAAGTTACAAGAATCTCTATAACTATTTCAAATGATCAAACTTTTGTCACTACCAATTCATAACCAAATTCATGGATTCCTTCCTTTAATAAGTGTCGTGCCGAAAGAACGTGAAAGATCCATTATGCATCTGCACTAATTTATATAATACGTGTCATTGTATCTAATTGCCATAAAAATTGTAATATTTAATTGCAAAATATAAAGAACTCTTAAGATGATTTCTCGAGCATTATTTCATGTGTAGTTCATTTGTTGTGCTTGCCATATAAATTATCAAGAGGGGTTATATCATACTCCCTCCATTCCAAAGAGATACAATTTTCTTTTTAACATGTTTTAGGAAAAAAAGAACTATTTTAATACTATAAAGTGATATAATATTTTTAATTTAACATTGTTTTTTATTCTTATTTTTAGCATCACGTCACTAATTTTAAATTCTTAAGAGTAAATTTTAAAATATAAAATTATTATAAAAAAATATTGTATTAATTAATTATGTATATCAAATTTTAAAAAGTAGAGAGCTAGCATATGGTATGCTTAATTCACTGGCTATGAAATTAACAGTGTGTAGTACACTTTATTTAACTTTATCTGATCATGTCCCCAAAAGATTTTGTCAAACAATGAACATAATTTTTTTAACCGTTTTTGTAAAAAAAATAATATTCTATTTATCTTCAAATGATCCTGATAACTTTGTAACATGACTCTCCCAAAAGAAAAAAAAAGGAAAAAGAAAAAGAAAAGTTATGCAACATGACATAACATAAGCTAGAAAATTAATGGTGTTACAATGAAATTATCCATGTAAATAAACACCCTTCCACGTAATGATCGAGTTTTATTGGCTAAAATTTTTATTCAAAAACAGGAGACATAATCTTTTGATGGTAGAATAATACATCAAATTAGCATCACAATTTTATATTTATGTCCTCACTATTAAACTAATTAATTAAACATTTAGAAAATTAAATTAGGGGTAAAAAGAACGAAAGCGCTAAAAAAAATTCACAGGAAACCTTAATTTTTTGGTGGAAAATATATTAAAATATCTACTAGTGTAAACTTAAATATTTAGAAAGTTAAAGTCAAGAAAAAAATAGCAGTTCTCTTCTTTCTTTCTTTCCCCCAACCCCCACCCCCACCCCCCCTCCCTCTTTTTTTTTTTTTAAGATGGATATGGGTATATGAATATGACTAATAAAACGAGAAATTCACCTTGTAAAAATTCCTTATAATAGCGATATTTTAAATATAAAAATATCAAAAAGTATTGTGAAAATATCAATTTGTAAATTCAAAATGTCAAAAGAGGATCTGGTTATCATGAAAATAACTTCATGGTAAGTTGGTCAATTGACCAATACAGTGTTGACATGCAGAAATAAAAATTACCTCCCTACTTACATGTCGATCTTATATTGATTATTTGACCAAAATTATCAAAAGATGTGCAACTCTAATGATTGTTCATTTTCTTAGTTTTTCGATGGCCATCCTTTTATCATTACGTCTGTATTTTACTGTCTCCAGTTTAGCCGGACGGGACCTATATGCCTATATAGTATTCTTTTTAATATTTTATCCAACAATTAATATTAAGGACTACTCCATCTGTTCGTTCTGAAATATAAAAATTTAATATAATTTTTCAAAATCAATATTTTCATGTTGATGTAACTAATAATTAGTAATAAACTATTTTATAATTAATTTGTATTGATTGCAGTACTATTTTATATTTTATAATTGATGAAGCATTATACTCTCCCAGGTCTCAAAGAAATTCATTGAGTTTTAAGGATATCAGCCAAAATGGGTATCATATTGAGACAACATGTGAAGGAAAGATTGAGTATCTTCACATTACGAGTATAATCTCGGGTAATAAAAGTGTATTAGAAAAATTACCAACTTTTTCCTCTGGTTTGTACTACACGAGAATTAGAACAATTGAAACAAATGTGGTTGTTAATAAAAAGCTAACGAATCACAATAACTTTGTTGTTTGGCATGAACGGTTAGGCCATCCTGGATCGATAATGATGCGAAGAATAATTGAGAATTCATGTGGACATCCATTGGAGAACCAACAGATTCTTCAATCGAATGATTTCCCATGTGCTGCTTGTTTTCAAGGCAAGTTAATTGTTCGGCCATCATCGGCTAAGATAGGGACTGAATCCCTTACTTTTCTAGAACGAATACAAGGTGATATATGTGGATCAATTCATCCACCATGTGGACCTTTTAGATATTTTATAGTTTTAATTGATGCATCAACAAGGTGGTCACATGTATCTCTATTATCAACTCGCAACCTGGCGTTTGCAAGGTTACTTGCTCAATTAATCAGATTACGAGCATATTTTCCAGATTATCCCATCAAGAAATTTGTATTGACAATGCTGGTGAATTTACTTTCCAAACTTTCAATGATTATTGTATGTCTATTGGGATTAGTGTTGAACATCCTGTAACACATGTTCACACACAAAATGGCCTTGCAGAATCATTGATTAAGCCTCTTCAATTGATTGCAAGACCATTACTAATGAGATCAAAACTTCCAATTTCTGCTTGGGGTCATGCTATTTTACATGCGGCAACACTAATTCGCATCAGTCCAACAAGTTATCATAAGTACTCTCCTTTGCAATTGGTTTTTGGTCAGAAACCAAATATTTCTCATCTAAGAATTTTTGGTTGTGCTGTATATGTTCCAATTCCTCCACCACAACGTACTAAGATGGGACCTCAAAGGAGGTTAGGAATATATGTTGGATATAAATCCCCATCTATAATTAAATATTTAGAACCATCAACAGGGGATTTATTTACAGCTAGATTCGCTGATTGTCATTTTGATGAATCAGTCTTCCCAACATTAGGGGGAGAAAATAGGCAGCTGTAATGAATTATCATTGTCTCATTTTGATCCTCGTACAAAACAATGTGAACTAGAAGTTCAGAAGATAATTCATTTACAAAGTTTAGCAAATCAATTGCCAGACGCATTTTCTAACCCAAAGAGTGTAACAAAGTCACATATACCAGCTGTTAATGCTCCAATTAAAATTGATGTCCAAGCAGGACAACCTCTTGTTGCCAATGAATCTAAAGCACGCTTGAAGCATGGTAGACCAGTGTTGATCGATTTCGCAATCAATGAATATGTGCAAGTATACACGGTCAACAAGTAATAAAGTGAAAGTAGAGTATCGTTCCCACGAGGAATTATTTAATAAAAATCACCAAGTACTAATTCTTAACCAAACTAATTTTATTTAAACAATCTCAAATCGTTATTTTTCTAATTAAGAAAACTAAATTAACTAATTAAACTGAATTGCTTTATGACTAAATTCAGATAAATAAAGATTAAGACTTTAATATCACCAATTATAAACTATAAATCAATTATCCAATTATCCCAATTATTATGCCTACTGAATTGTTAACAGAAATTCTAAAAGGCCAAAAGTCCTTTTCCAAGTGATCAATTGACTTCTATTTAATCCAGATTAATCTTGCTATATTCCTATGCAAAACAATTGAATTAAACTCCTTCAATTTCAATTCCTTATGTGTTACATGCGGTGAACAAATATTTCTATTCAATTCACAAACCTAATTATTTACTGTGCAAATAACTAAGTTACATGTTATCATGCCCAGTTCTAACCCTAGAATTCCTCTTCTAATTCCTTCTAGAGTAACAAGGTAATTACTGATCAAATAATTAAACAATAAGCACAAGACAAGATAAACAATTCATTTTGACATAAATAATTAGAATAAATCAAATAACTAATTTATAGACATAAAAGGTTCAATTGAAATCTTAATGAAAGAGTTAGTTCATAATTAATGAATTAAAATCAAGAATCCACAACTGAATAGACATTAAAAGATAAAAGTATGCTAAGAGAAGAGAATAGAATCTGTTGTCAGCAAATCTGATGCTCCCCTCTTGCTCCTGCTATTGATCTTCAATGATCTCCAAGTTGCTTCAATCTCCAAAACTAATAAGAACTAGGATTAATGTCTAAACTAATGGAATGTATCTCTAATCTAATCTATGTAATCTCCCCTTATTTTATGCCTTACAACATGTATTTATAGGTTACAAGTCCAATTTTTAGTTTATGAATAAACCCAATCCAATTTGGAGTCAAAAAGGTGTCAAAATTTACCCCAAAACGCGTCCAAGCCTCACTACTCTTTTCCCCAGCGCCCCGGCGCTGGGCATGGCGCTGGGATTCTGCCCCCTAGCACCCCGGCGCTGCAAATAAGCCTAATTTGGGCGCCCCGACGCTGGTCCCTTTTTTGGAAATTTTCTGCTCCTACGTCCTTTGAAAAAATGGTCATAACTTCTTCATCCAAACTCCGATTTTGATGATTCAAGATGTTCCGGAAAGAGGAGACGTAGATCTACAACTCTCATTCTTTAAGTTTTTCAAAACAAGGTCCGAAAATATACTCAAATTGACTCTGAAGTGACTGCTGTGTAAATAGTAAGCCGAAAACACGAATCTAGCCACCCCAAACGTCGATCCATGTAACTTTTGTCCCAATTCCTACAAAACAACATAAAACATGCATGAATAGACACAAACACTTAAAATCAACCAAAAAATTAAGTTCAAACGCACTCAATTATGAGTATAAAACTCACTCATCAAAGACTCCCAAACTTAAACATTTGCTTATCCTCAAGCAAAAATACAAAAGAACTAAAAATAAACAACCGAACTCAACTACATGAATGCATATGCATGATCTACTTTCTAATATACGTACGAACCCAGTAATAAATCAGTATGATATATAGCAACAGGCCTCAAAGATATCAATGATACTCAAACAATATATCTGATCAAATCAAAGTCCATAACTCTAACTAGTTAGTCAATCCAAACCTATCATCACCCATGTTGTGCGTGTGTGCTTGTTAACCATTCTAACTAACCATAGTTCAAGATAATCACAGAACAAACTTCTTAGAAGGAAAATTTCAGTTCCAATTCAATTACTTTTGTGAACATGACAACTCTAGTTAAAACTAAGCAATTACCAAGTCTAAGGGTAAATACAGGATTTATTTATACTTTTATTTAACCACGAGGGCATATTTGCTCTTTCTCGTGTTTTTTTTTGTTTTTTTTATTTTTCTCATGGTTGTGCAATGTTTTATTCCCTTAGGCTTTTCAGTGCTACTTTAACGAGCTTTCGGCCAACGACTCCCAAGCCATTAAGACCTTAGGGCGCTAGGTGTAAAGAGAATCCCCTCGGGCTTACTTACTCAAGTAGCAAAAGCCACAAAACTAGACAAGCATGCCACGGTGTTTATTCATTTTTTTTCTTTTTCTGAATTTTCTATTTTTCTTTTCATCATTTCTTTTTTTTTTTCATTTTTTTTCATTTTTATTTTGTATATATATACCCCATAGATTCCCCCAAACTCAAGCTTTTACGTCACTCCAACCTTTACCGCCAGTTCACTAATTTCCTTAAATTTTAACCAAGATTTTCTCTCAGAAACAAATTATGAAACCCTTGAACTAAGTAGATTAAAACAGTTAAACTTTAAGTGTTAACCGGTTACATAAGTTTTAGACATGCTCAGATTTTTTTCATGTTTAAAATTAGAACTCATCATCAATTGTCAACATTATTTAAGTTAACAATTAATACGAATCTTATCTTAGGCCGAGCTAAGACCACACTAACTAATCGCACAGATTCATGCAAAAAATAAAAAATAAAAAAAATACAATTATACTATATGAACACATATTAATATAACATATGTATGCATATACAATTAACTACCATGTATTATATGCAACCTAAAAAAAACAATGTTAACACAAAAAAAATGAACTACCATGAAGATAACTAACTATATGCAATACGACACTAAAATGCCCCCAAACTTAAACTAGACATTGTCCTCAATGACTAAGTTGAAAAAAATTAAAGCAGAGGACTTCCCTGAAAATATAGCAATCTTCCTCCTTGTCCGCTAAGTTTGGAGAATAGGCTAAGTACATGAAACAAATTGGGCACCACACTTGAATTTGACTTGAATAACCTGTAAACCATGATAGAAACAATTTTATTAAATTCTAAATAAATGCAAATTCAAAACTACTAATATAAAACCTAATAAAAACTAAAAATTAAAATTAAAATTAAAATTGGATTGCCTCCCAATAAGCGCTTGTTTTATAGTCTCAGCCTGACTTCTTCAATTCTCTATCCAATTCCCCTACGAAAATTGAGGAACCCTCCATCCATCATTAATCTTTTGGGAGGTTTCCAATTGTAATGGCCATTGAGTTTAAGTCACCTAGCATGATTTTTTTAGATAGGACCCCCATTAAGTACAACAAACCACTAGGTGCTTTCCCCATTGTGTTTGTGATCAAATTATGGCATAGAAGCTTGGCAAACACAATGGGCTCTTCCTCTATCTTCTCCTTTTTAACCCACCATGACTCCACAGTTGTGTTAACTCTTATGTCACAATGAGCTTTGCCTATGACATGACTGCCAATTGGACATGATTTTGCAAAACTGCCCGGATTCTTGAACTTTGGTGGAGAAGGTACATGAGACACTATCAAAATTGGCTCATCTTCGTTGGTACTCAAAGTTAGATCTTCGTCGATCTCCTTTTGTTGGTTCTCAATTGTTTCCTCTCTTTCAACATCTATATCATTTGGCACATCCGGTTGTAGATTTGGTTCGGGCTCATCATCAGTCTCGTCATCCATGTCACAGAGTCAAGTGTATTGAGGATGGTTGTTCAACGCATGTGCTATCTGCCCCAATTGATTTTCTAGATTCTTGATCGACGCACTTTGGCTTTGCATATTCAGCTCTATTTGATTAATTTTTTTCTCATTTGCCTCGTTCATTTTTTCAGACGCTTTAACAAATCTGTCCAAGGCTTCTTCCCAACTTGCTTTTCGTTCTGATTGTTGTGTCTGATTTTGAAATCCGGATGTGTTTTGTTGTCTCGGCGCTTGAGCTTAGGCTTGATTGTTACTCCATGAAAACCCCAGATGATTTTTTCAACCCGGATTATATGCGTTTTGATTCTGGTAAGGTTGGGTAGATCGATTATAGCTCCCTACGAACTGAGCTGATTTAAAATTTATGGCACACTGATCCGTAGCATGACCCCCAACACATTATTCACAAACCATTGCTGCCTGCTGTGTGGATTGTGGACGCCATGTTTCCATTTGCTTAGCCATTGCGGCCACTTGTGCTGCTAATGCTGTCAGTGTCACGAGTCCGTCAATCTCTGTTTCCCTTGATTGAGTCATGTTCGTGTATGGCCATTGATACGCAAAGTCATCCATGGTACATAAAAAGATAGAAATATAAGAAGAGAATTAAAAATAAAAATAAGAATATTTAAATTAAGACTAATTTGATTGAAATTAATATTGGTAAATAATTATTAAATTAATTCCCCGGCAACGGCGCCAAAAACTTGTTGATCGATTTCGCAATCAATGAATACGTGCAAGTATACACGGTCAACAAGTAATAAAGTGAAAGTAGAGTATCGTTCCCACGAAGAATTATTTAATAAAAATCACCAAGTACTAATTCTTACCCAAACTAATTTTATTTAAACAATCTCAAATCGTTATTTTTCTAATTAAGAAAACTAAATTAACTAATTAAACTGAATTGCTTTATGACTGAATTCAGATAAATAAAAATTAAGACTTCAATATCACCAATTATGAACTATAAATCAATTATCCAATTATCCCAATTATTATGCTTACTGAATTGTTAACAGGAATTCTCAAATGCCAAAAGTCCTTTTCCAAGTGATCAATTAACTTCTATTTAATCCAGATTGGAAACAACATTGGAAACAACATTGGAAACGAGAAATTCACCTTGTAAAAATTCCTTATGATAGCGACATTTTAAATGTGAAAATATCAAAAAGTGTTATGAAAATATCAATTTGCAAATTCAAAATGTCAAAAGAGGATCCGGTTATCATGAAAGTAACTTCATGGTAAGTTGGTCAATTAATCAATACAGTACTAACACGCAGAAATAAAAATCACATCCTGACTTACATATCGATATTATATTGATTAATTGACCAAAATTAATTTTATTCTCACCACTTCCGTCAAAAGATGGGCAACTCTAATGATTGTTCATTTTCTTAGTTTTTCGATGGCCATCCTTTTATCATTATGTCTGCATTTTACTGTCTCCAGTTTAGCCGGACGGGACCTATATATGCCTATATAGTATTCTTTTTAATATTTTATCCAACAATTAATATTAAGGACTACTCCATCTGTTCGTTCTGAAATATAAAAATTTAATATAATTTTTCAAAATCAATATTTTCATGTTGATGTAACTAATAATTAGTAATAAACTATTTTATAATTAATTTGTATTGATTGCAGTACTATTTTATACTGAGACCAGTATATAGGAAATTATCTAAATTCATAAGCATTTGTTTATAAAATTTTAAATATATATCTTCAACTTAGTGGAAGCCCAATCCAAACCAGATATAGGTAATAGGGATACTCCTAATCCAACAGACCCAACAGTTGAAAACTACTAACTTTGCATGAAAGCCCAAAATCAATGATTTAGATATATAAAATATTTTTCATGAGGCTATCCCTCTAAAACATAGCTACATACAATATTTTGCCCCTAAATTTCACAAGGAATTTAATTTATATCTAAATTTACAATCGTGAATGAAGTATGTTTGTCCAATATTTATATTTAAATTTATTGAATATTTACTTTGTAGAGACTTGTTAAGGAAATTGTGATGATAAATAAAAGGGTATTGAGTTATTTATACAATAAAAAATGAGACTTTTTTTCCCGAGTTTTTGGGTGTGATGATAAACATAAGGATATGCAAATAATTGATATCTGTATGTATGCCAATTTATTTGTAAGCTTAGCATATGTAGTGTATGCAAGTCATAGGGTATAAACAGTGTCTGCTCTTTTCATGCATTTTTCTCCCTTTCATATATATACCACTCCTTCCTCTCATTTCGCATGCAAAACCACAAAAGCCAAACGACTCCTTCCAATTTCTAAAGCAATTGAAACGGTATGGCAATGGTGTTATTATGTTAAGTTTTACTATAATTTGACTTTTGAGATCAAAAGTTACGGCAATAGTGTTATTATATTGTTATTTGAATTTAAAAGTCGAATTATATTTATAATTTTGGATTGGATAGAGTATTTTTTTTAATTTTTTATCTTGAGGAAAGATAGACTGGTCAATGACCAGTAATTAGTTTCTATCTTTCCCATTATAAAAAGGAAAGTAGTTTTCTTATTTTTTTTTCTTTATCTTGCGGAAAGTGATGGACTCCACAACACATTTGCGTGAGATGATCGTCGCCCGGATCATTTCTAACAAAGTTGTAAGGGTGGAACTCTCTCGACATTTCAACTCAACGTCTATACGAAACGAGAACCTTAGTACAATCAATCAAGCAATAATGTTTGCGTTGAATGGAACACCAACGACACCTAAATCCCGTGTTTATATCGAAACAGGAACTTTAGTACAATCGACAATTAATGCGGTAGAAGACGTTACACACAATTATATATTATTGTATGATAAAGTCAAATTGAATATCAAAGAAAAACTAAGAAAAATAATTTAGAAATTCTTCAAAAAATCAAAAGTAGAGAATAGTCTCATAAAAATGATATAACTATGAATACTGAATAATTGATGTTGAATTACAATCAAAAACCCATTGATAGTAGTTTAAAACCCTAGAATCCTTGAAAAGGAATCAACAATTGATTTGGAATCAATATCTAATCTAAAGTATACTAGTTACAATAAAAATTTGATAAAATATTGAAATTATTGAGTTCAGGAAACAAATTCACGACCAAAATCTGTCAAAACGTGTCTGTCTCAAAAAACGCGCCAACAAAATCAGGCTGAGGTCGTCGGGGTGAAGTGGGAAAAAGAGGAATTGATCGAGGCATATTCAGAAGGTGCTGGGGCGAGTTCGGGCAGAGAGGAGCTCATCAAGGCTAGCCCAATGGCCTTGGTGAGCTCGCTGGGGTGAGCTCCCTGTTTTCACTTGACAATTTTCTTTGATCTCCTAGCCTTGTATGATGACTTTGGCTTGACCTGGAACGTATCCTTGGACCAAACTAACAATCGAGGATCACTCTCAACCACCTTGGCACACGTTGTCACGTCATTCTCGATCCACATTGATTGCACTAAACCCATAAGACCTTCCTTGAAACGTTTAGCTCAGCCTCTCGTTACGGGTCCAACCGGAACTTGCACCGGATCTAACCCATTATCTCTATTGGAATCCAAACTGTGATAACCCAAAAATTTAGAAAAATCTTGAATGATTAAATAAATGTTAAAGAATAAAACCTAGATTGGAAATAGAGAATTAATTAAAATTTTTAAAGCAGTTTAATTTGAATTTTTAAGCACTGTAAAGAAATCAAATGAGAATGATAGAAATTTTGAAAAGTAAGAAAGAGATTATATATATATGAATTTTTTTTAAGGAAATTAATTTCAAATGAAGATATTATAAGATTAAAGAGAATGTGTATATGTATAGATACATATATTCTTAAGAATGAACTAATTATATTTTTAGCCAAATAAGAGGAATGATTAATTAAAATTAATCATACAAGTATGAATGAAAAGCTTAATTATAAAAGTTTGTAAAAAATTATGCCTTAAATATTAATTTAATAGAACCCAAAAATATTAGATTGGGAGAAGTCAAGGATGGTGGACCCCACTAGGGTGTGATAATTAGTGATGATGGTTAGAAGTGGAAAAATGACTATTTTGCCCAAAAGAAAATTGTTAATGACTTTTGTGCCCTAGGAAGAAAATTACTAGGAAGTTTCCTAGTAATGGGGAAATGACTATTTTACCCAAAGAGAAATTTGGTAATAACTATGGCGTCCTTGGATAAAATTTCTAGGAAATTTCCTAATTATAGTTAGATGACAATTTTGTCCTTAAAAAAATAATTATGACCAATATGTCTTATGAGGAAATTTCATTGAGATGACTTAAAGACCATCTTGCCCTTCCCTAGTAATGGTTAAAGACCATTTTGCCCTTGGTCTTGAATTCCTACAAATTGAAAGCCTTAGTTCATTTGGGAGAGTTTTACTCATTTTTCTTAACTTCATTTATCCTAAGAAAGGATAAGAGCACATGTGATGTTATTATTATTTCTACCAACTCTTACCAACTCCCTTAGGTGTCACCAATTAATTTGAACACCTTATTTCTCCAAAGTTACAAGTAAAGGAAGAAGTAATGAGAGAGAGAGAAAACAAGATAAGTAAGGAGATTTTTATAGATATACAAATATTATATCTATACATATCTACTAACTTTAAAATACCCATTTTGCAAATTAAAAGTTACTTTTTCTCATTTCTCCACCAAAGGTAAGAGAGAGAAAGAAAGAAAAAGAAAGAAAATAGAAAGAGATAAGAAAAGAAGAGGGTGCTTGACAGTCCACATGGAGGAAGAAGGGATAAAATTCTTCCATACCCTCTAAGCTTAATCTTATTTCGATAGAAGAAGAAGAACAAGTCATAAGAAAAAGGTATTAAAAACCCTAAAACTTAAGCTTAATTTGATTATTATGCTTGTTTAACAAAATAAAGAAGCTATGTTTCTTGAACTTTAAAACCTTGGATCTACTTGTTGATGAGTGTTTTATGTTTAGATATACCCATATTGGGTGTTGATTTTTTTGGAAATCAAAAGAAAAGAAAAATAATTTTTCTAGTTTAGAAAACCCTAACTTTTTCTTCATTTGAAAATCTACTATTTGAAATTTACATCTTCTTTTTACGATCCGTTAAAGAGGGGTGCTAGATGTATAAGCTATCTAGTAAAACCAAGTGGTAGCACTAAAAAAATGTTGAGTTTACATGTCGTAGTGACTGTTTTAGCCAGAACAGTCCCGTTTTTAGGAAAAAAAATAAAACTATTTTGGGTCATCTTATGCTAGGGGTATTTTCGTCTTTTTATTACCTTTAAAAATTCTGGAAAACTTTAAGATGATAATATGACGAGTTAACTGTTTTTAGTAAAAAGATGGTGATTTTTTGAATGTGTAGGATGAAAGTTATGGATTTTACGAGAAGGACTACTTAAAAAGTAAAAGGGAATAACTCTTAGTATGTAACTCCTAAAATTATCAAATATTTGCAGGAAGTACATATACATAACTAGAACATCCTCTCAAAGTTTCGGAATGTTTGGACAAAAAATCAGTTCATGAAAATTGTTGCAAGATCCGACTATTTTGGCCATTTTAAGCATAATAAACGAAACTGAAAAATTACAGAAAAATTATATGTTTATAAGGGTAATATTAACTGATGTTTCCCAGAAAAGTAGAATTTTTGGAACTATTTTTGTATTTTTCATGTGAATGATTGAGTTATGAATAAATAAATAAAATAAGTTAAGTGATGTTATAAAGGGTAAAAATGTAATATTTTTTACAAAAGACCCTAAAGATGATGTAATCAAATTTATGGAGGCTACTTTGGTCATTTTTGATGAGATGTTATATTTATGGCATTTTTGGGTTGTTAAATAAAGTAATTAGTAAAGGGGTAAACAATTAAAATAATTCTTTTATAAGTTTAATAAATTAGTAAAATATTATAAAATAATTAATAATATTAGATTAATATATTATTAATAAATGTTATATTAAAATATTATTAAATGATTAATAATATTATATTAAAGTTAGATTAAGATATTATTAAATGATTAATAATATTAGTTGATTAAGATATTATTAAATGATTAATAATATTAAAGTGTGATTAAAATATCATTAAAAATTTAATAATATTTGTAAATGGTTAAAATATTATTAAATAATTAATAACATTAGTAAGCGGTTAAAATATTATTAAAAGATTAATAATATTTGTAAACGATTAAAATATTATTATATGATTAAAGTATTATTAATTAATTAATAATACTAAGAAGTGAATACAATATTATTAAGATTAATTATATGAAATGAGTTTAAGATGATAGCAATATTTTCAAGGTATGATAATATTACTAAGGACTTAATGTCAGATCTAATATTTATTATGTGGCTAAATGTTAGATAATATGTTATTAAAATAGTAATGTTATGAGATAAAATATATTATGCTAATTGAAAGATCAATCTTAACAATGATAGGTCTTTTCAATAAATAGATTATAATAGATTGCGTAGCAATAATCGACGGGCAAGATTAGTTTCCTAACTCAAATTTGAGTTGTTATTTTAAAGCATGTTCGTGGATAATTATTGTTGATTATACCACATATTTGATTATTGATCCGCACTTAGTGTAAGTTACCTATATTCATCAGGTATGAAAGGCTGATCATCTTTATTACCGTTAGGTTCAGTTAAAATTGTTCATGATCATTGTTGACCACCCAACATTATTGATTCAGTCATTCAATCACTAAAATTGATTCATGTTTTTTCACAATTATTATATTGTTGAAAATTTGACAGCTTATTCCTTTTCAATCATGATATATCTTCATTGTACTTAAACTTGTTGGGCAAAATAGTTGCTCACCCTTGCTATATCATGATAACACTTTCAGATTAAGACGAAGTCTCGAATAAAGACAGAGGCAAAGGTAAATTTCAAGATTAAATTATTATGCAGTTAGAACTATTAAATTATCTGATGCAAATGACATTGTAAATCTTTTAAGATATTGAAGGTATGTATTAAATTAAGGTTGTAGACCTTGGGGATTATGTTGTAAAAGTTTATTGTATAAACAATTTATGTTTATATCTTTTCTGCAGTAGTTATATAAATGACGTATCGTAACGTACCAGATCCGAGGTAAAAGGTAATCGGATTTGGGGGCGTCTCACAAACTAAGCATGTAGTCATGACTCCTCTCCTCTTGAAAAGGATTTGCCCTCAAATCATCGCCTAAATCAAACGGAATCAGGTTAGAAACATTGAATGTTGCACTAACATTTATACTCACTCATTAAATCCAGTTTGTAGGCATTGTCATTAATTCGCTCTAGAACTTGAAATGGACCGTCTCCCCTCAGAAGCAATTTCGAACGTATTTGAGCTGGAAAACACTCTTTTCGCATATGCAACCATACCCAATCTCCTGGTTCAAGTATGACTTGACGGCGACCCTTATTGACATGCTTAACATATTATTTTGTCCTTCTTACAATGTTGAGCCCTGCTTTTTCATGTATCTGCTTAACAAATTCAGACTTTTTCTTTTTATCCATGTTATTATATTCAGAAACAGGTAATGACAAAAAATCCAATAGAGTTAAAGGATTAAAACCATAAACAATTTCAAATTGAGAAAACTTAATAGCAGAATGAACTGAACGATTATAAGCAAACTCAACATGCGGTAAACATTATTCCCAAAGTTCTATTTACTACTTTAGTTTGACCATTAGTTTTTCGATAAAAAGTAATAGAAAATAACAATTTAGTTCCCAATTTGCACAACAAAGTCTTTCAAATATAGCTTAAGAACTTAGCATGTCGATCAAAAACAATCGTTCTAGGCATATCATGCAAACGTACAATTTCTCTAAAGAATAAGGCAGCTTCCACTACAAGAAAATGGCCTATCTGCGACCGCCTATCAGCGACCGCCTATCAGCGACCGCAGGCAGTCGTAGATCATTATCAGCGACCGAATACGGTCGCTGATAGGAGTCACATAAAATCTGGTCGCTGGAATGCACATTAGCGACCAACATTAGCGACCGACGTATCTGCTACCGATATTAGCGAACGAATTCGTCGCTAAGCTGAGTCAGCATGGTTCAGGGAAAAGTCTGACGTGGGCCACGTGTCAGCGACTGCAATCAGCAACCACACGCGATCGCTGATGCCCTCAAATGTTTAGCCGTCGCTAATAACTAGTGACAACCGCATGCGGTCGCTGATTTTAAAATACTGAAAACCAAATTTTTACTGTTTTGCTGAATTCCCAAAAAACTGTACTTGTTTTGTACCTGCTTTATCCCAACACACATACATAGCAATATAAACAATGTGCACAATAATATAAACATCCATCGTCCACCGACACATACACCAAACTAGTATATAAACTATATAAACCTTTAAACCAATATGAATTGAATAAATAACCACAAATCTAATGTTTAAGTAACAAACTGACATCCAAAGAATGAATATAAAAGTACAACCTTATCAAATAACTACAAAATAACACTAAATCAGTTGTCAAGCATCATTGTCTTGAGTAGCTTCTCCTTGATCACCCTATAATTAATAAAATAATAAAACAAGTTACAAATATAGTAACTTGATACTGATATATATTACGACAATATACAACAAA